>CM066343.1:142071256-143271256 GCA_033807585.1 Hydrophis major | reverse complement strand
ACAGGCAACAAAGACACTGAAAAGAAGTGATTTGGGGAGAGCTGTCAGATCACTTAAGGCTCACTATGCTTTCTTTTCTCAGGGTATCCATGTCAGTTACAAAGGCAAATTGTTTGGAAAGAAATGATATTTGTCACAATGCATAACATCTGGTGTACAGCTGTTGTACTGACTAAACTTCCAAATAGGCACCTCAAGCTTTCCTAAAAGCAGTATTGTTTTTCTAAAGCAATTTCTAAATATGGCTTCTAAACTACTCTCTAATCTAGTGAAATATTGGGCAAGCTATAAATAAATAATATATTTTATATAAATAAAATATAAATTCCTTCCCACATTTTGTCCAACTACTATTTGAATGGTGTTTCCTAAGGTTGTTTCTTCATTTACAATTATATTGATATTCATATCTTATGTTTAGAGATAAGACTAGTTCAAAAGCTTAAAATGATACTGAGGTTCTGTATGCAAAAGATATTCATTTCATCTTCACCTCATAGGAACTCACAATCCTTCCACATAGTATAGATCCATTCTTGAAACACAATTCCTCTTTGTCATAAAATAGGTTTTTAAATTAAAATAAGTATGTATCTAAAAACAAATATCACAGACTATATAGTTTCTTTTATCCCTGTTTTTATAATTATTTAAAAACCTCTGCTATGTTAATGACATACCTTGATAGTTGACATTGCAACAGATCTGCAACTCCAATAATAAAAGTTCAATAAATAAATAAATAAATAAAGGTTCTGTTTTGGTCATAACTTGAGGACTACCTCAAGATGACTGGTCACTTAAGAACCATTTGAAATTAAGGAGAAGGCGGAGCTTCGTTTCGGCGATACAGCTGCGATCTCGGGACTCTGAGATCGCAGCCGATATTTTCGCCCCTGGTCGGTCCCAACGGACCTAAACCGTCCCGTAGAGACGAGGATTGAGAAGGGTACTGTTCCAGGATCCCAGAGATATCGCAAAATCTCTGGTTTGATTCGGAAGAAGCCCTTTTGCTGGCGGCGGAGAGGCAGCCCCCATAGCTGCTGAAGTCGGGACAGCTCCGGAAAGAAAGTGGCTGGAAAGAAAGTGTGTCGGCTGGGTGAGAAAAACTCTTTTGTGTTGTAAATTCGCTGAGGTTGGAAAGGACATCCTGAACAAAGAAGAAATCTGTGAGACTTTTTTTTTTTGACTGAAACTGTCTGAGCGGCGTTTTTTAAAGTGATGTCAAATTGAGGCTTGGGTTTTTTTTTTCTTTTCTCTATATTTTTTTGGGGGGATTTTAGTGTGACTTTGTAGGTAACCGGATTGAATTTTCTCTTATATATATTTTTATGCTCCCTTTGATTTTTTAACTTTCTTTAGGATAGAGGCTCCCTTTGGCTATTTTTTTTTTTTTGTTTCTGTATATATTACTCCTTTTTTCTGGCTGGGGGGGAGGAAGAGCATTAAGAAACTTTGCAACACTGCCAACTAGAGGCTTGAAAGTATTTTATTTGAATTGGAGAGAATTGCAAAAAGACCTCTTCTCAAGGACATTTTAACGTGATAAGATAGAGGGAGAGCACAGCAAAATATTCTTGCAGGTGTTTTCCTGGACTGTTATCAATAACACTTGAGGTTTGGCTTTGAAGTTGCTGGAGAAGAGAGTCATAACAAGAGTCTTGGATAAATAAATAAAGTGCAGTGTGCCTTCTTACATATATATATACATATATATACATATATATACATATACACATACATATACACATACACATACACATACACATACACACATACACACATACACACACACACACATATATATATATATATATATATATATATATATATATATATATATATATATATATATATATATATATATATAAATATATATCCTATTCGCCAGCCTTTTTCTAAATTTCAATTCTAGTAATATTCTTATTTCTGCCTTTTATTTTAAAGGGAAAGCCTCAGAGTTTTTTCTTTATTTTTCTTTTCTTTTTTATTGGGACTTTTTTGCTTTTCCTATCTATGTTTTTGGACCACTTTGTTTTTCTTCTTTGATTATTGAGATTTTTCAACTGGATTAAGGTGTGAAGAACCTGAAGGAACTTTTTGTTTTTTCTCTTTTTGCTTTTTTTTTTTTTGCTCTTAATCAATATTATTATTTTTGGATTTGTTTGTTTTTCTCCTTTTTCTTTTTTCTTTTTTATGGTGGACTACTTCGTAATTGGATTAGGGTCTAGAAGAACCTGAAGATCTTTCTTCTTCCTTTTTTCCTGTTTCTTTTTTGGTTTCGTGTCTTTTACTATTGGAGTTTTCCATTTTGGATTATAATTGGCTGCTCTACCAGTTGGATTAAAAGTCAAGAAGAATTTGAAGCTTTGGAAGCATTGAAATGAGCAGGAAACCAATACCATCTGGCATTTCTACTTCTACCTCTGCTTCCCCACCAGCTGGAGGACAACGTTTAATTCAGACAATGTTGAAGCAAGATAAGGAACAAGAAAGAGTAACTTTACAGATGATTATGCAAGGAATCCAAAATCTCAAGACAAAATCAGACATCATTGAACAAAGAACAGGAAATATTGAACAAAGAACAGAAAATATTGAACAAAGAACAGAAAATATTGAACAAAGAATAGAGAAGACTGATGAAAAAGTGGAAAACATTAAACAAATGATGGTCAAGAATGAGGAGAGATTCCAAAAAATTGAGGAAGAAGGAAAACAAAGAGAGAAGAAGATTGGAAATATTGACAGTAGATTAACAGCGGTTGAACAAGAAAAAAGTGGGATGTTGAGGTGGGAGATGGAAAGGTCAGAATTTTACCTCAGATTTCAAAATATAGAAAAGGAAAAAGGAGAAAACTTGGCCGCGGTAATGATAGAAATTTTGGCAGATGCTTTGGAAATTACAAAGGAAAAGATGATGGATGGAATAGATGAGATATATCGAGTCTATACAAGGTATGCGATGAGAAATAAATTACCCAAGGAAGTCCATATTAGATTTACCAAAAAATCCATTAAAACGCAAATATTACAAGGAGTAAGAGAGAAAATATTGAAATACAAAGGTAAAGAGGTTGTGGTTTTAAAACAAATACCCAGAAGAGTGAGAGAGATGAGAAGAGAAGAGAATATCGATTTCTGACCAAAATGCTATTGGAAAACGAAGTGAATTATAGATGGCTGATTCCAGAAGGACTAATGTTTAGGTGGCAAGAGCAGAGATATAGAATTGATTCAATTGAGAAAGCAGAACTTTTCCATGCAGAATTTTTTGGAGGAAGAAGAGAGGAGGCAGAGAAATAGGTCTCATTAATTGAGTTTCAAGAGGAACAACTGGAGACTGAAAAAGAGAAAGGAGCAGTAGGGGGACTGTTGTAACTATGTATCATTCATGTGATTGCAACTATGTATCAGTGCAACTATGTATCATTCAAGCATTGCAACAATGTATCATTCACGTGTAAACATTAGATTTCTGTCTCTTCAGTGATCTTTGCCAGGCACGGACAAGGGACGGGGAAATAAACAACTGTCAATACAGAATGATATCCTAACTGACCTGAACTGTTGTAAATCATGTATATCCTGTGTGACTTGGGCTCTGAAAACTTTCACCCCCCCTGTGAAGAAGCATAATAAAAGAGCGCGTGCCAAGACATTCGGGGCGCACTCATCCCGAGAAACCTCATCTCTTGTCGTTTCTTCCTCCTTCGCTCCCTCTCATGAGGCGCCCATCAGATGTGGGATAGCAGATACCGCATTCTGGTGACCCCGACGTGATTCCCTAAGGGGGATACGCAGCGACGCGCCCATATCTTATCAGCTCGGTGGGAGCTGTGCATCGCCAGGCGCCTGAGCAAATTGCACATCATCGGATCTGAAAGACGGTCTCGACTTTAGTAAGTATGGGTGGAGGCTTGTCTCAACAGCAGACGCAGCATCTGAAGGAATTGAGAGAGCTAGTCGCTTCTTCTTCTAAATACTCTGCTAATTTAAAGGGCTCTCCCATAAAAAAGAAACCTATTGCTACATTATTGGCTTATGTCTGGCAACATTGTCCCAATTATCCAGAGAGAGGGTCCTTAAAAATTTCCAATTGGCAAAAAATTGGTGAATATCTCCATAATCCTCCTCGTGCACCTATTGGCATTTTGGTCACTTGGAGGAAAATTATGGAGGCTTTAAAAGTCCATTAAAAAAATAGAAGCAGGGAGTGTGTTTGAATCTCCCCTGCCAAGTTATGATAACTTTTCAATTTTCCCTAACTCAGGCAGAAGCTGCTGCCATTATTCAACAATGCCCCAAATGTAGTAAGCAAGGACATTCCATTCCCATAAGAGTAAAATCTAGAGAATTAAAAGCTTGTGAAATTTGGCAAATGGATGTAACTCAGTATCCACCTTTTGCCCCTTGGAAATATTTGCACATTTCAATAGATACATATTCAGGGTTTATTCTGGCTACTCCTCAAAGGGGAGAAACTGTAAAACATGTCATCAATCATTCAATTCGTACCTTTGCCTCGCTGGGAAGAAATCAAAAAAGACAATGGATCTGCCTACACAAGTTCTGCTTTTCAGGACTTCTGTAACAGATGGGATGTAATCCACAAGTTTGGGATTCCCTGCAACAGCCAGGGGCAGGCTATTAGGCTATTGTGTAATGAGCTCACTTATCTCTGAAACGTGCTCTTAATTGGTATTCATTGCGGGAAAACCCCCCGAACCTCCCAGCATTGCAAAATTCTCTTAACCTTTGTTTTTACACTTTAAACTTTCTTAATCTGACTGGCATTCCTCCCACTTCTGCTGCTTCACGTCACTTTTCCTCCCCCTCCCCCCCCTCCTAACAGACCTCTGGTATATTATCGCAGATTGCCAGATCCTGCCTGGCAGGGTCCCGCTGAGCTTCTCACTTGGGGATGAGGATACGCTGCGATCTTACTGCCAGACAAAACCACTCTCTGGATCCCTGGTCGGGCAGTAAGACCCTATCATGGGAATTCCTCTGCTACATCTGTATCTTAAAAATCTTTCCTGATATTCTTGCCTATATCTTCTTTGCAATTTCTACCTTACTTCAACAAAACCTATGCTTCCTGTCAAAAGACTATTCGTGTTAAAATCATTTCATTAACAGAAGGCTATTATACTTGTTCCATGTGGGTACGTCATGAAAATGCTACCCATAGTTTTCACTCTGCCACTTCTGTTTTATTTTAAAGAACACTCTACCCCTCGCTCTGTTGTTCCTTCTTTACTCTTCCTATGGAAAGGAACCTTAAAATCTTTTCCTCTATTCAATCTAAACATAGGGGGACCTAAATGTCCTTATATTGTATTATGGGTTTCCCCACCCCAATTAACATCCTTGATGAATTACCAAATTAATCTTTATTGTCATTATTGTCATTATTATCCTTTTTCTATTAATTGAATTCCGTCTTCATTTCGCAAATGTTCCACAACTAACTTGTCCATAGCCCTCTCTCCTACTTGTAATGCTTTTATATACCCAAACTCTGATCCTGTCAACAAACGACGCTTCAAAAGAACTGCCCATGACGATCCGCAGAAGCCTCATAGAAGAGATAATATTGCTTGGACTATAACTGACTTTCAAAAAGTTCGTTTAAGTTCTACAACCAATTTCTCTTGCATAGAAAACTTCTACCCACCACTTCAATTCGATTTGGCAGACGCACCCACACAACCAGGGGATATCCTGCAATCCACACCACTGCAGGAGGAACTTTAACATCACGCCTGAAAGGAATGTATTTTATCTCTGGCAATAATTTTGTTTGGACTTGTTACAATGGTTTCATGGCATGTATCCACGGGGATGAAATTGTTAAATCCAAATAATTTTTGCATTCAAGTATGGCTTGTGTGTATAACTCTGATGATTTTATATCCCTACAGGTATCCATGGAACACCCCCTCTCTTGCAAAATCGTAAAGATTTAGATCTGTTATTTTTAAAACAAGGGGGATTGTGTGCTGCGCTTAAAGAAGAATGTTGTTTTTATGCTGATAGCAGGGGGGTCGTGTTGGATTCTATGAATGAATTAGAAAAACGCTTAAAAGATAGAGAAAAAAAAAGGTTAAACATGTATAATTGGTATCAAGGTTCGTTTTCTATTTCACCATGGCTTACAACCTTTTTAACTGCATTGGCAGGACCATTAATAATCATTATACTGATATGTATTATAGGACCTTGTTGTTATCTTCCATAACTGCTGATGTTAATGTGTTATTGCAAGCTCATGTTATGTCTTTAACACCGGATGAAAAAATGTCATTGCTGAGTTACTGCTCCTTGGACAACCCTGATGCTGACGGGTCGCATGCCTGCCTAGATGACGGGGATGGAGAACATTTCAGAAAAATAGTTCCTGTCTTCTTGGACAAGGAAGAAGACTCGTCATAAATAATAAAAACAGAGATGTTGTAACTATGTATCATTCATGTGATTGCAACTATGTATCAGTGCAACTATGTATCATTCAAGCATTGCAACAATGTATCATTCACGTGTAAACATTAGATTTCTGTCTCTTCAGTGATCTTTGCCAGGCACGGACAAGGGACGGGGAAATAAACAACTGTCAATACAGAATGATATCCTAACTGACCTGAACTGTTGTAAATCATGTATATCCTGTATGACTTGGGCTCTGAAAAATTTCACCCCCCCTGTGAAGAAGCATAATAAAAGAGCGCGTGCCAAGACATTCGGGGCGCACTCATCCCGAGAAACCTCATCTCTTGTCGTTTCTTCCTCCTTCGCTCCCTCTCATGAGGCGCCCATCAGACGTGGGATAGCAGATACTGCAGGGGACAGATGGATAGCAAAGAACAGCGTGAAGTGAGATCCACGAGAGCGGTTAGACCTAAATATAAAGCATAATCATGGAAGAAAAAAAACTGATTACAATGAATATAAATGGACTTAATTCAGCTGTTAAAAGAAGGAAAACTTTTCATAAATTAGAGAAATTAAAATTTGATATAATTTGTCTACAAGAAGTTCATATTAAAAAACAACATGAACAATTGTTAGTACAGCCAAAATTGGGGAAAATATTTACTTCTTTGACTCAATGTAAGAAAAGAGGAGTGGTTCTATACATTAAAGAGGCTATCCCAGCAAAATTGATTTACACGGATGAAGATGGAAGAGTATTAATGGTAGAAATAATGGACAATAATATAAAAATACTCTTGATTGCAATTTATGCTCCGAATGATAAACAAGAAGAGTTTTATAAAAAGCTACACATGAAAATAATTGGACTGGACTATGTTAATATAATTATGATGGGAGATTTTAATGGAATTGTGGACAATAAATTGGACTATATAGCAACAACAACAAAGCAAAATAGAAAGGCTCTCCCAAGGTCTTTTTTTAAAATGACAGATGAATTAACTTTATAAGATATTTGGAGAGAAAGAAATGTTAAAGCTAAACAATATACTTTTTATTCAAACAGACATCTATCATGGTCCAGATTAGATATGATTTGGATCTCAACAGAATTAATATCCAATATTCAAGAAACAAATATTGAAACAAGTACTTGGGCAGATCATAGCCCAATGACAATTAAATGGAAGGGACAAAAAAAAAACGATTGAGATGGACATTAAACAATACTATTTTAAAGGAAAAAGATTTTACACAATGGATGGAGAAAGAATTGGCTTTTTTCTTCAGAGAAAATAAAAAAGAAGATACTTCAACGCAGAATGTGTGGGATACAATGAAGGCATACGCTAGAGGTTTGATAATAGATTATACAAGAAAAAAGAATATTAGGAAAAGGCAAGCTTCTAAGGCCTTGGAAGATGAGTATAAAATTCTTGAAAAGAATTACAGAAAATGCCACAGAAAAAGGATATTAAATTGAAGCTGGATGTAATTAAACATAAAATGGAATTAATAGAGAAAGAAGAACTGGCACAGAAAATTAGAAACTCTAAACAGAATTATTTTGAAGATGCAAATAAACCAGGTAGATGGCTAGCATATAAATTGAGAAAAGAGAAGGAATCAAGAAAAATATTGAAGTTAATAGATGAACAAGGCCAAGTTTGTTATGGGAATAAGGAGAAAAAAGAAATTATTCGAGATTTTTATGGGCAACTATATAAACAAGAGAATATTGATGAGGAAAAAGTCAAACAGTATTTACAGGAAGCTAATTTACCGAAGATACCTAAAGAGACTGAAGAAATGCTAGAAAGCAATATAACAATGATGGAACTAAATGAAGCATTTAAGAGACAAAATAATGGGAAAGCACCGGGTCCAGATGGGCTTCCAGCAGAATTCTATAAAACATTTCAAGAATCATTGAGCATCCCATTGTTAGAAGTTATGAATGAAGTTATGTTAAAAAAGATGATACCCAAAACATGGTCAGAGGCTTATATTACACTTATACCGAAGGAAGAGACTGACCCACTGCAAATTAAGAATTATAGACCTATTTCTTTATTGAATGCAGACTATAAAATCTTTGCTTCAATTTTAGCAGAAAGACTTAAAAAATATTTAAATTATTTTATTCACCCAGATCAAAATGGATTTCTGCCAAAGAGACAAATTAGAGACAATATGAGAGTCATCTTGGATACTTTGGAATCCTGAAAAGCAAATGGCTTTGATATTCCTAGATGCTAAAAAGCATTTGACAACGTGAACTGGAGATTTATGTTATTATTATTGGAGCAGATGGGTTTTGCTAAAAAATTTACTCCAGCAATAGAATCCATATATAATAAACAGACAGCAAGGGTAATGATGGAGGGGGAACTTACAGATTTTATTAATATAAGGAAAGGCACAAGACAAGGATGCCCCCTATCTCCTTTGCTATTTGTGTTGACCTTGGAAGTGTTGAATAGAAATATTAGGGATGATAAAAGCATAAAAGGAATGAAAATTAATAAGGAAGAATTTAAGCTACAAGCTTTTGCTGATGATTTAGCTTTTATTTTGGAAGACCCGCTAGAAACAGCTCCAAAGTTATTGGAAAGGATAGAGACATATGGAGAGGTGGCTGGTTTGAAAATAAATAAAGATAAAACAAAGATTTTGACAAAGAACATGCTATTGAGACAGAGAGAAGAACTGGCAGATCTTTTGAAAATTCAAGTTTCAAATAAGGTTAAGTATCTGGGGATATATTTGACAACAAGATGTAGCACATTAAAGGAGAATAATTATATTAAACTTAAACAACAGATAACTACAGATTTGAAGAAGTGGGAAAACTTGCAATTGTCATTAATAGGGAGAATTTCAACAATTAAGATGAATATTTTACCTAGAATTTTATTTTTGTTTCAAAAAATACCAATTAGGCTTGGAAAAGACTATTTTGAAGATTTAAATAAAATTATGTTGAAGTTTATATGGCAAGGTAAAAAAGCGAGAATAAAGCTAAAGCTTTTGCAAGACGCTAGAATTAGAGGAGGTTTTGGCCTGCCTAATTGGGAATTGTATTATCAAGCTGCAAGTTTGATGTGGGTCAAAGAATGGATAACATTAAGGAAACATAGGTTGTTGACATTAGAAGGGCATGACTTGCTGTTGGGCTGGCATGCTTTTTTATGGTATAAGGGAACTAAAACACAGGGTTATTTTAGAAGACATTATGTACGGGAGTCTTTGTGCTTAAATTGGGAGAAGATAAAAAGACAATGTTATTTGAAAATTCCAGTTTGGTTATCGACCATTGAAGCATTTTCCTATCCTATAATCTACAAGAAGGAACAAACAGTTAGATATGGGGAACTTTTGGATGAAAAGGGTGAACTTAAATCGATCCAAAACTTAGAGGAACAAGGTATAAGGATGAATTGGTTTTCATATGCACAAATACATTCAAGACATGATGAAGATTCCAAAACGGAGGGATTTTATGATAAGCAGACTGATTTAGATAAGATCTTGATGGGTACTGATGAGAAGGTGATTAAAAAATTATATGGTTATTTACTGGGAATGAAATTAGAGGAAGAACAAGTTAAAGAAACTATGATTGTTTGGGGGAAGAATTTTGGATATGGGATTGATTTAGAGAAATGGCAGAAATTGTGGTCTCAAAATTATAAAATGACAATGTCAACAGCATGTAAAGAAAACTTGTATAAGATGTTTTACAGGTGGCACTTTCCTCCGACAAGAATAGCAAGAATGTTTAAGAACAAATCTGAAAAATGCTGGAAATGTCATCAGATACCCAGCTCGTATTACCATATGTGGTGGACTTGTGAGGATGCTAGAAAATATTGGACTAAAATTCGCATGTGGTTGGAAAAAATGACAAAGAAACATATAGACTTGAAACCAGAGATCTTCTTATTGGGAATTTTACCTGATATATATAGTAAAGATTTGAAATACCTGATTGTAAATGTATTAACAGCGGCCAGGATTGTATTTGCTAAAAATTGGAAGAATGAGAAAATACCATTACAGGAAGAAATTATTAAGAAAATATTGGAATGTGCTGAGATGAGCAGATTGACATTTGAAATTAGAGAGCAAGAGGATAAACAATTTTATGAAATTTGGGATCTTTTTTATAAATGGCTAGATGATAAAATACGATAATAGAATATTTAGAATGCTAGATAGTAAGAAATATCTTTATTTTGCTATTATTTTGTTATTTGATATTATATTTATAAACGGTTTTTTTAGGATTGATTTGGTATGATTATATGATTTGTTGAATAATCTGGTTAAAGTATTGTTAGCTCATAAAGCATGAATTATTAAAAGTATAGTCAAATTTTTTTTTTTTTTTTTGTGATTATAGGATATATAAGTTTGGATTGATAATATGAGTTGTTTTGTAACATAATTGTAACTGGGACTACAGAATGAATGCACAAAAATGATGAACCAACTGACACACTAGATGTACATACGAGAGTTGAATGTTTTAATGTTTTGTTTGTCTTGTTTGTTTGTAGAAAATTAATAAAATTTTCTTTCAAAAAAAAAAGAACCATTTGAAATTATGACAACCTTGCTCTCATTGTACATAAAAGAAAAGATACATTCATCAAGAATCATAAGATACAACACTTAATAATAGTCATAGGATACAATAAGCAATCCAATCATACTAGGAAACAGTCAATATAAATCGTTAGGATACAAGCGACAAAGTTACAGTCATACAGCCACAAGTGGGATGGGTGATAAGGAGTGATGAGAAGATAATAGTAATAGCAATGCAAACTTTGTAAAGAGTTGGACAGTGTTGAGGGAATTATTGGTTTAGCAGAGTGATAGCATTCAGGGGGAAACTGTCCTTGTATCTAGTTGTTCTGGTATGGAGTGCTCTATACCATCGTTTTGAGGGTAGAAGTTGAAACAGTTTATGCCCAGGATGTGAAGGGGTCTATGAATATTTTCACAGCCCTCTTTTTGACTGGTGCAGTATACAGGTCCTTGACTGAAGGCAGGTTGATAGTATTTTTTTTTTTTGCAGTCCTAATTACTCTCTGAAGTTTGTGTCTGTCTTTTGGGTTGCAGAACCAAATCAGACAGTTATAGAGGTGCAGATGATAGACTCAATAATTCCTATATAGAACTGTATCAGCAGCTCCTTGGGCAGTTTGAGCTTTCTGAGTTGGTGCAGAAAGAACATTCTTTGTTGTGCTTTTTTGATGATGTTTTTGATGATAGGTGTCCATTTTAGGTCTTGTGATATGATAGAACCTAGAAATCTGAAGGTCACTACTATTGATACTGTGTTGTCTAGTATTCTAAGAGGTAGTAGTATGGGAGGGTTTCTCCTAAAGTCTATCATCATTTCTATGGTTTCGAGTGTGTTCAGTGTTCAGTCTGGAATGATGGTATTGAATGCTTAACTGAAGTCTACAAAGAGGACCCTTGCATAGGTATTTGGAGATTCAAGGTGTTGTAGGATGTAATGCAGAGCCATGCTAACAGCATCATCTGCCGATCTATTTGCTCGGTATGCAAACTGCATGGGATTTAACAGTGGATATGTGATGGTTTTCAGGTGGTTTTCATTTTCATAAGTTTTTCAAAGATTTTCATAACTACAGATGTTAGAGCAACTGGTCTGTAGTCATTCAGTTCCCTGATGGAGGGCTTCTTTGGCACTGGGATGATAGTAGAGCGTTTGAAGCAGGAAGTAATATAGCACATTTCTAGTGATTTATTGAAGATTTGGGTGAAGTTGCAAAAGACTTGTAACCAACTGACAAACTGTATGTAACTGGAAGATGGTTTTATGTTTTATGTTTTGTTTGTGTATGTTTGTTTAAAAATAAAAATTATTTATAAAAAAAAAGATTCGGGTGAAGATGGGGCCAATTGGTCAGCACAGACTTTTAAGCAAAAAGGAATTATCTTGTATGGCCCTGGTGCTTTTCTGGCTTTTGTCTGTGAAATAGATCTTGCACTTCTTTTTCTGTGATTTCCTGAGGTTGTGAACCCAATGGGTTAGAGTCAGTTGTAGAAGGCTTGGCTGATGGAGGTTGTGAAGATAGGTGGCTCTAGTTTCCTTTCAAACTTGCAGTAAACCATTCAGGTCATCTGCTAGTTGTTGATTTCCTTCTGTCTGAGAAGGAGATTTGTTGTAGCCAGGGAAATTTTTTAAGATTTTCCACATGTTTGCTGGTTTATTTGTTGAGAACTGATTCCTTAACTTTTCAAAGTAGCTTCTTTTTGCTGCCCTGATCTCTCTTGTTAATACATTTCTGGCCTGATTGTATAGCATTCTGTCACCTTTTCTGTAGGCTTCCTCTTTGGAATGACGTAGCTGCTTAAGTTTAGCTGTGAATCAAGGTTTTTTTGTTACTATATATTCACCGGTTCCTTGTTGGTACACATAGGTCTTCGCAGAAGCTGACATATGATGTTACAGTATCTGTGAGTTCATCTAGGTCTGCAGAGGTATCTTCAAAACTTTCCAATCAGTGCAATCAAGGCAAGCCTGAAGCTTTAGCTTTGCCGCATCAGACCAAGTCCTCACCGATTTAATTGTTGGTTTCATGGTTTTAAGTCTTTGTCTGTAGGCAGGTACAAGGTGAATCATGCAGTGATCAGCTGGTCGTGGTAAAGACCTATAAGCATATTTTACTGTTGTGTAGCAGTGGTCTAAAGTATTTTTGCCTTTGGTGGGACAATTGATATGCTGGAAATATTTTGGGAGCTCTTTCCTTAAATTTGCTTGATTGAAATCTCCTAAAACGATGGGAAGGGAATCTGGGTGTTTGCCTTCAGCCTCCATAATGATTTGCATTTTTTTTTTTTTGCAATTTTCAAGCAAAAAATGGCAAAAAACCCCACTTTGGATAAAACTACATGATATGTTTAATAACTGCAATAACTCCATTTGAGACTGTCATAAAAAAGATTGATAAAATGAGTTTGGTCACATTGTGACTCAATTTATGAGTGTAACAACTTACAATCAAAATTCTGGACTCAGTTCTGGTTGTAAGTCAAAGACTACCTATGAATTATAGACCAGTTATAACCTGCAACTTTTCAGAAATCCATCCCATTTTCTTAGATTTATTTGATATAAGTCTCCTAGTATTACTTCTTATGTATGTATCTACCATCACAACCATTTCTTATACATATTAATTTATTTGCTTTAACATATTCTAATCTCATTGTAATTCCAAGCTCATTCTATTGTTCTTCAAGTATATTCCTGCTGCGATTACATATTTAACCTTTGCATGACTCACTGTGATGCCAAAGGATGCATTTCCTTTTTTATCTAAAATAATACATATTTGTATCAATTTTAGATAGTTCTGTAATTTCCTGAGTATAGCTGCAATGATGGTGGTTCTTTACCTGGGCATTATTCCAGGATACTCAAACAGAAACAGGAAAAGATCTCAGGAATCAGCCATGATGCAAGAATATTCTTGAATAAACAATTCATCCATGCCTCAAAACAGAGAAATCATGAAATGCTGTTGGGTGGAGTTCTAAGAACAATACCCTTTGCTTGCCCCAACCCTATCAGCTTTTCATTTCTTTATCAAAATGCTTGAAGCCATAAAGGTTTAACTCTAATCGTCTTACTTTGTGGTACTTTGGCCTCCTAAGATGATAAATGATTTTTTTATGAGCTATCCTCATGGATAAAATGAATAATTACATAAAAAATAAATATATCCTTAGCTTTCTACAACTACAGTATGGTTTTAATTTCCGTATATTATGGATTATGGATCTCATAATTCATAGTATTACATTAGTTCCTGTGACTATGCCCAACTGAAGTAGAAGAGTTTTGAGAGTGCACCTTGTGGAAAAGAGTTGAAATTCACTCCATGAAATTCATGCTGCACCTCTTTCTCTTCAGGTGCATGAGGTGAGAAAAACACTGAGAGCAGTAAATCCCAGCAAAGCTGCTGGGCCTGATGGCATTTCTGGTGCAGTAGTTAAAGTGTGTGCTGACCAGTTGGTAGAAATACTTACAGAGCTGTTCAATCTACCTTTAACACATGCCATCACCTCACAATGCCTGAAGGCTGCAACCATCATCCCCGTTCCCAAAAAAACAAATATAAACACTCTCAATGACTATAGGCCCATAGCATTAACAAGCTCCATTATGAAGGTTTTTGAGCGACCAGTTTCACAGCACATCAGACTGCCTCCCGCCCTCCTTTGATCAACATCAGTTTGCTTATAGAGCAAACCGATCTGCAGAGGATGCTGTGGTCATCACACTTCATAGAGTGCTGAGCCATCTGGAGAACAAACAGAGCTATGTGAGGATGCTCTGTGTTTAACACTATCATCCCAGATATACCAGTAACCAAACTGTATAATCTGCAGATCCCCACCCCCACGTGCTCCTGGATTAAGAACTTTTTGACAAACAGACCACAATCTGTTAGACTTGGCCCCCACCTTTCTTCCACTATTACACTTAGTACTGGTTCCCCCCAGGGTTGTGTCTTGACCCCCTGCTATATGCCTTGTACACCTTTGACTGCTCACCAAGCCACGCAACAAACACCATCATAAAGTTTGTGGACGACATGACCATGATTGGTCTCATCTCCGGAGAGGATGAGACAGCATATAGGGCAGAAGTAGAGAACCTGTCTACCTGGTGTTCACAGAACAATCTGTTACTGAATGTCCATAAAACCAAAGAACTGATTATGGACTTCAGGAAACATGGACAGGACCATGTCCCACTCAACATTAATGGAGAACGAGTGGAAACTGTCCCTACTATCAGATATCTTGGCATCCATATTTCCGCTGATATCTCCTGGTCCCCTAATACCAAGGCCTCAGTGAAGAAGGCTCAGCAGCGGCTGCACTTCCTGCGGGTTCTCAAGAAGAACAATCTGGATAAGAAACTGTTGCTGGCTTTCTATAAAGCCTCTGTGGAGAGCACTTTGACATATTGTCTGGGTGTGTGGTATGCAGGCTCCACAGTTGAGGACAGGAAAACTGTACAGAGGGTGATAAACACAGTTCAAAATATCATTGGTTGCCCTCTGGAAGACTTAGCCAGGTCCCGCTGCCAAAGCAGCATCAAGGCCATTATAGAAGACCCCTCACACCCTGGCAATTATCTTTTTGACCTGCTGCCATCTGGATGGTGTTTTAGGTCAATAAAATCCCACACTAGACTAACAAATAGTTTCTTTCCCTGGGCCATCTGAACCGCAAATAAACATTAAGTCACTACCTTATTAAGATGTGAAAAGATGTTAAATCTCAACACCCCATTCAGATATATAATAACATCCGTCTCTTGTGTATTATACTCGGCAAAGCATTACAGTCAGTGTTGGATGTATATTTTGTGTATATCTGTAGATACTGTACTCTGAAATTGCAAATGGAGACGAGGGTACTCTATTTTTCTTATCTTCATTTTTAAGTGCTTTGGTTTTATTGTATTGCGAACAGTTGCTGGGGTGCATCCACAGTTTTGTTGTACTTGTACAATGACAATAAAGTTCTTCTAATGCTAATCCTTCCCTTTCCCCTTTAACTATTGTGTGGTGGCCTAGGCAAAGCAAGCACAAATTTTATCACCAATGACTCTGCAAGTATGGTCAGATTTAAAAAGATTATTAGATCTGACTCTATACTGATCATACAGCTCCAAAGAATTGTGGGTACAGTTTAACAGCCCCTCGTCTAACTACAAATTACAAACTAAACTTTGATGTTCAAAAGTTTTTAATGGTCTGTACGTATAATCTCTCTCAACAAATTGACTTCAGGTTCTAGAAGGAGCATTAGTAGTGCAGTAGAGAATTGTGGAGTCAGAGAAGTCAGGAAGTTTTCACCCATCAGCAGTGATAAAACAAGCTTTGTTGAATAGAACTGCTGGAAGGGAGAGGATGTTTCCCATGTCCCAATAAACCCATTTAAAAAAAGCTTATTTTCTGCTATCTATGACCTAGAACACCCCCCCCCCCCAAGATGACTGCTCAGGATTGATAAGAATAAGGAATGCACAATATGTGCAGATATTTGCTTGCTAATCTCTGTGCCAGCAAGTCTGTCTGTTCTTGGTTTCAAACATGTTAAATAAGATAGCTTGATGACTGGTTCAGTAAATGCTAAAACTGCCTGAAAGGGAGGCCATCTATGAACAACAAGACTCTTTAATAATAAATATACCACCTGCAAACATAATAGACAAGGAGTTATAATCACATCTGCTTAAAAATACTTAATCAATGGAATCAAGCGTACCTCCAACACCATTGCAGCGAGATGTCATTTCCCACAGAACCAAAGCCATGGAATACACATCAGTCTGCTTAAAGGATTCAACATTATCCAAGTTCATTCTGGATTCCAGGACTTCAGGAGCCATATATCTTGCTGTACCAACCTATCAGCATTTAAAGTTAAAATGATTTAACTTTTATTCAGAAAGCAAAATATTTTTTTCTCAAAAATCAAAGTGTGTAGATAGGAAAATACTGGATAGATTAAAGTAGATTCAATTTTCATGACTTTAATCCCCACTTAATCAATACCTCCAAGTGCAATGATTAGGGTTTCCTTCATAAATGGAAACAGGTGTCAGGAAAAAAGGATTTTATGCAGTTTGAGTTAAATCTGCCATCCACTGCTTTCAAATGATTGTCCAGATTTTATTGAAGAGATACTACATGGAATGACATGCAGTTACTCAAGCCTGCTTCTCGTCAGTCAATCCATCACAAAGCTAAATACTTCAACAAGGATATTATTCATCAAAATCTTTAGGCTGTCCAAATTGCTCTTAATGCATCAACTTACCTGCCCACTATTAGCCAGGTCATCAACAGAAAGAGTAGGATCCAGCCTTAGTGATAAACCAAAGTCACAGAGACAGCAAGCCAGGTCATTCTTTACCAGAATATTAGAACTCTTCAGGTCTCTGTGAACAATTGGTGTCTTGGGCCGACCACATGGTGTGTGATCACTATGAAGATGGGCAATCCCACGAGCCAAAGAGCCACCCAGTTTCCAGAGATCCTCCCAGCTAATGATGTGTTTTATGAGATATTCCTGCAAGTTGCCTCTTGAATGGAAAGCAGTGATCAACCAATATTGTTTGCCTAGATCTGTCTTGCGCTCCTCTGCTGTAAGGAATTGTAGGATGTTCTCATGTTTTAGATTTATGTCAGAAAATATATCTTTCTCAGTCTTCCAGGAGGCATATTCTTCATAAGAGAAGATCTTCACAGCCACAGTTTCAAACTGTTCTGATGTGTTTTGTTTCAGTTTAGCCTTGTAGACTTCTGCAAATCGCCCTTTGCCTACTAAAGTATCCAATTCAATAGGCAGCAGTTCGGTATTATGGTTAATATTATTAGCACAAGTAGAACTGATGTCAGAACGATCATCATCCAGCATGATGGCACAAACGTCACTACAGTCTTTGTGCTTCCTGGACTTCACATTTTTCTCCCATGCCTTGTTGAGTTTCCTCCTTCTCTGAACACGGTAGAAGTAAAAGATAATGATCACAGCAATGGCAATCACTAGCAATGGGACAAGGCATATAACTGCGACCAAAGCTATCACATATTTTACTTCTGTACTTGAGGTGATATCTGGAAAAAAGATATAAAGCATTAGGTGAATCTGCAACAAGATATAGTACAATGTCATTAGGATAATTATAGTCTTATAATTATAAAACCAAATCAATTTTGTGTTGTGATTAAAGAAAGCTAGAAACTAGGACATTTTGAATTCTAGCCCTGCTTTAGACATGAAGCCAAGTGGGTGATTTTGACTGTTTACTCTCTCTAGGGCTAGGGAATGAGGCAATGACTCTCAAAAACTAATATTTTAAGTATTTAAGTATTATTAGCCTATTTGTATTATAAGTGGGCTAAAAATCTTAATTTTAAGATTAAAAACCCAAAACAAAATGCATTGGCCCTATCTAATCAGGTTTTCAGTGCCTTAGGACAGTGATGGCTAACCTTTTCTGCTTGGTGTGTCGAAAATCAGGAAAAAGTGTAGCCTTCCTCGGGTTGTGTGTCACTTCAAGAAATATCAATAATTTGGTTTATGACGGACTGGGCTGGGCTGATCACACAGGGCTGTGAAACTCGTCTGCCTGGTCTCAGGGCTGCAGGTGCAGGATGTGGGGATCGGAAGGCCACCTTAGAGGGCTGTGAACCTCATAGCTCTCCTTTCCTCCTGTAGCGTTCCTGAGGTAATGAAACTGACAAACCTCAGTTTATGGCAGTTAAAACTGGTTCTCTGCCGCAAAAATCTTATGGCAGCGGTGACACCACGCCTCCACGCAACAAGCAGGGAGCAGGGATTGGAACAGAGCACAGGCAGCCTCTAAATGTGCAGGTTTTCCCCACACCAACAGGCGTGTCAGTCAAAGTGCCTCGGCATGTCACGAGTGACATGCGTGTCATAGGTTAGCCATCACTGCCTTAGGAAAAGCCAGTAGATTTGGGGCAAATCTGATCTCCAGGCAAATGATGTGGTGGTGGTGGTGGAGGATGAAAGAAGGCTCTCCTCAGCAATAAGCAAACAAAAAAAAAAAACAAGGCACCAGGCCCAGACAGACTTCCGGCAGAGCTGTATAAAGATCAGCAAGAAATTTTAGGAAATATGTTACTTGAAGTATATAATGCAGTTCTGGAAGAGGCAAAACTACCACAAACATGGAGAGAAGCAACCATCACAATTATCCTTAAGGAAAATACAGACCAAACACTTATCAAAAACTATAAACCAATATCTCTCTTAAACACGGACTATAAGATCTTTGTATCAATAATAGCTGTTCAACTGAAAAAAATCTTAAATGATTTCATACATACTGATCAAAATGGCTTTCTACCAAAAAGACAGCTTAAAAATAATATAAGAGTAATTTTAAATACCTTGGAATTTTATGAAGAACATAGCAGGGAGCAGGTGGCCCTACTGTTTCTAGATGCCCAAAAGGCATTTGATAACATTAAATGGAACTTCATTCTACAACAACTCAGATACATAGACTTTGGTCAGAAATTTATAAATGTAATATCGGCAATATATAGTAAGCAGGAAGCCAAGATAATAATAAATGGGGAGACGACGGAAAATTTTAAAATCCCAAATGTTATGAGGCAAGGCTGTCCATTATCCTCGCTTCTGTTTATACTAATGCTAGAAATATTAACAAGGATAATTAGAAAAGAAACATGAATAAAAGGCCTAGAAATTAAGAAAGAAACATTCAAATTACAAGCCTTCGCAGATGACCTGGTCTTTATTCTGGAAGAACTACAACAATCAGGAACAAAACTGTTAGAAGAATCCAGAGAGATTGTAGGATTGAAAATAAACAAAGAGAAAACTAAAATAATTACTAAAAATATGACAAACAAACAAAAAAAATTGACTAAGATAATGGGCATTCAGATAGTTAACAAAATAACATATTTATGGATTCAAATGTCAGCAAGATGTACAACAATTAGGGAAGATAATTATGGTACATTAATGAAACATGTATCAGAAAACCTGGAAAGATGAGGAAACCTAAGGTTATCTTTTATAGGTAGAATAGCTGTAATAAAAATGAATGTTCTTCCAAAACTACTCTCTCTCTTTCAAAACATACTGGTAAAATTAGATAAAAAGTTTTTTGGTGAATTAAACAAAATAACATTAAACTTTATATGGCAAAAAACAAAACAAAAAACAACCAGGATTAAATTAAAATTATTACAAGATGCCAAAGAGGAGATTTTGGTCTTCTGAATTGGGAAATATATTATCAGGCATCATCTCTTAT
This sequence comes from Hydrophis major, assembly GCA_033807585.1. Classification (NCBI taxonomy): domain Eukaryota; kingdom Metazoa; phylum Chordata; class Lepidosauria; order Squamata; family Elapidae; genus Hydrophis; species Hydrophis major. The sequence continues at coordinate 143,250,933 of CM066343.1, read as the reverse complement.
CTGGGTAAAGAATTGGATAACATTAAAAAATAGAAGATTGTTAGCATTAGTAGGACATAATCTACAACTAGGCTGGCACGCCTTTCTATGGTATGGCAGACATGATGCCCACTGATATTTTCAATAATATCAGATTAGACAGGCACTATTTTTGGTATAAAATCAAACAACAAACATACATAGAAACCCCAGTTTGGCTATCCACACTCGAAGCTTTAGTCAACCCAAACTTTTTTAGTCAGGGGAAAGCCATCACTTATAAAGACATCATAAATGAGGCAGGAGAATTAAAATCATGACAGAAACTAAAAGATCAAAGAGTAGAATTGGAATAGAGGATTTACCTACAAGTCAAATCAGCATGTAGACAAGTTATGAAGGAATGGGGGATCACTAGCCTATGATAATGGACAAAATATTACTTGGATCAGAGGACAAACTGATATAGAAAATCTATAGATGTTTATTGGATTGTAAGCTGGAGGAAGAGCAGGTAAAAGAAATGATGTTGGCATGGGCAAAAAAATTTGGACATGGCATCGATTTGGACAATTAGCAAATTTTATGGGAGAGAAACAAAAAAATAACATTGGCCACATCATATAAGGAAAACATATATAAACTGTTTTATAGGTGGCATCTTCCTCCAGTAAAATTGTCTAAAATGTATTAAAATGTATCACCTGATTGTTGGAAATGCACCAAAGAATACAGTTCATATTACCACATATGGTAGAGATGTAGAAAAACCCAGGAATTTTGGCACAGAATTCAGAAGTGGCTTGAGGAGATGGTAGGGCATAAAGTGGAATATAAACCAGAATTTTTCTTTCTTGGAATTGTAATAGAAAAATACAATAAAGAAGAGATCTATTTAATTATACATGTGGTTATGGGAGCAACCACATTTCTCAATGAAAATGATTGTAATAAAAAAATATGAACATGCACTGAGATCGATAAATTAATTTTAGAGATGAAAGATAAAGACAAGATAGAATAATATAAAATATGAGATAAATTCTATCAATGGTGGGGAAAAAGGAAGGATCTAGAATCAAAAGAGTTGGCAGATGATTAGAATTGAAAACTATTGCATAAATGTACAGATGTATAAATGTAGATATGTATATAAAGTATGTATTCTATGCCATAATATGTATATCAATCAGGATTGTCGCAATGATTACACCACATCCAATGTTATTAATAATTAACTTAATAAAATTTTGTAAAAAAAAAAAAAAAAAGGCGGCGGCGGCTTCCTCCTAGGCTCTACCAAGCCACGCTCCGTAAGAAATGGAACCTGGATCACTCCTGATGACATCAGTTCCAGATGTAAAAGAAAATGAATTGAGCAATCAATTTTCCTTGTTGCTGATAGGCAAAAAACATTTTATATTCAAGTTCGGTAACATTCAACTTTTTTATACAGGCAAATCTGCTTTCCCTTTGCAAGGACTGATAGAATAGAGACCCAACTTAACTGTTTTCTTATTAGTCTCACAAATATGGATTTCATGAATATCAAAATTTATTGGTTAGCATTATTGTTCTTGGGTAATATGAAGCATGTGGGTGAAGAATGTCTGCAGGATCAGAGATTTTCATTAAAATACTGAAAGCAATATTATGCCACTCATTCATGTGTATCAAAATAGAGACAAGGGGGGGTGTCTCTATCACAGAAACACAATGCAGATAGATAACTCCCTCCCCATATACACACATATTTTTGAATGAAAATGTCAGCCTCAAGATACCTTCCCCTTCCTAACTATCTGCTATTATTTCATTATTTCTCTCGGCTGTCATGGCAACGGTGGGAGGGGGGATTTTATATGGGAAGAGAGCTGGAGGTGTTTGCATTCCTTGCTGGGCTAGCAAGGGGAGGGGGGATTCTTGTCTTTAACTTTCTGTTTCCTGGCTATCTTTTCCTCTTTTGCGCAACTGCGAACTTTTATCAAAATATGTCAAGGTCATTTGACAAGACGTCTCATCACCATCTGAAGATGACCACATGAGCTGTCTCAAAAGTTTTAATTGGAAGAACCATTTGAACTTTGGGGGGTGGGGACAAATCTATTTCTTTGTATATGCATTCTACCCGCCAATTTCTCAGTTTCGGAATTGCTTTGTAGCTACCACTTTATTTCCCAGTAAAAGGATAACTTTGCTCTACCTATGGAGTCTGAGTATTTCTTTCTTGGGATCTAAAAGGAGCGCAGCCTGACATAATTCCGAAACTGCCCACATCAGCCCACCCGGAGAAAACAGCAACTTTTCTTCCGAGGGGGTTTCATCCCATGTCGTCTCCAACCGGCGATGAAGAGGATCAGGGAGCTGTGGGGGGGCAGCCCGTGCCGCTGCCGGAAGGGTCAGTGGCTGACCTGCTGGCCGAATTGACTCTGGAAGAAATCCCAGCCGAGATGCCCAGATGGTCATTGGGGGTTGGTTGGAGAGACCCTGAAGACCCCCCTCCTCCCAGGATCACTGTAAGACGAAAAGGTGCGAGGGGACGGCTTTGGCAGGAGGGGGAAGAGATGGAAGGCAAGCTGGATGAAGCCAAGAAAATCTCTATGGATATTCCTGGAGAGACCAGCACAACTCAAAGGTATGAGGGGGAAGAGGGAGCGAGATCAGCCCGGGGGAGCCAAGCTACCTCTACCCCCCTTGCCCAGCTTCCGCCGGCGCAACCGCCCGCTGACGCCCGGGGAGCCCCAGCAATAGGAGTGGCTCCTAGAAGACGCCCCCTGCCCCCCCTAGATGTAAAGTTTGGAGGAAATCCAAGGGAATTGGGATTTTTCCTGGTACAAGTTGGGAGTTATATGGCAGAATTTGAGCGGGAGTTCACCTCTGAAGCAGCCAAAGTGAGATGCGTTACCAGAACCCTGGAAGGGATGGCAGCAGATTGGGTGGTGACTTTGTACAATGATAACTCCCCCCAACTACAAACCCTCGATGTTTTCATGACTGCATTGAGGAGAAGGTTTGAGGATCCTCTGGCAGAGAGAAAGGCCAGAATCAGAATGAAGGCCCTAGTTCAAGGGGGGAGATCGGTGGCAGACTACACCCAAGAATTCAGGCAGCTGGCACACCACATCCGAGGTTGGTCCCAGGGGGCCCTGGTGGAAGCATATAAAGATGGCTTAAATGAAGATGTATACCACACGTGCATCTCCAGAAGGGATCCACGTGAATTACAGTCATGGTACTTGCTGGCGGAAGAGGTGGACATTGATCTAGCCAGAAACAGATGCAGAGGAGGTCCCGCCTGGAGAAGATCGCTTCCCCCCGTCTCCGGGAGACCTCAGGGCCCCAACCGAGAGGGATGGCGGCAGGAGCAAAAACCACGGCATGTTTCCGTTGTGGAAAGGAGGGCCACCGGATGGTGGATTGCCGAGTAAAGGTAAACCCACCGAAAGCGCGGGACCCCGGAAGAAGGCCAAAAACCCCCTCAACCAAACCCCGCGAGACCGGGCTGAAGACAGGAGAGGTTGTAGAGGTCGCCCTTTCAGCGGGAGAGGAGCTGGGACCTCAAACCCCACTCGACGAGAACGAGACAGATTCGGAAGATGACGTCCTGGTAAGTCCTAATCAAGGGCCCATGACCATCCCAATAAAGTTAAGGCAGCCCACCTCGGGGACTGAGGGAGTGATGATGGCCTTACTGGACTCGGGGTGCACGAGGTGTGTAATTAACATGAAAGTGGTTAAGGGGATGGGCATTGGACTGAGAACTCTAAAAACGCCCATATCCTTTTGCCAACTGGATGGGTCGGTGGCGGGAGGTTGCCCCGCACGTTTTGTAACCGAACCCCTAGAGATGACCATGGGAAACCATCATGAGACCCTGTGTTTTATTGTGGCCCCTGGGATGGAACAATCTCTAATATTGGGATTACCATGGCTTCGGAAGTGGAATCCCCATGTAAATTGGAGAGAGGGGTGGATACGCATCCGCACCGATCGGCCACCGGAAGGGGAGGAGCAACCCTATCCGGAAAGGAGGAGGAATCCCATTCGAAGTCCCAGGCACTCGCCGAGATAGCTTCTGCGGGTACCGAACATGTGGAAGGAGAGGAGAAAATCCCGAAGGAGTATTGGGACTTAAGAGAGGTGTTTAGTGAAGAGGCTTCCGACGAACTCCCCCCCCATCGGTCGACCGATTGTAGCATTGAATTCCTGCCGGGGGTGACGCTCCCGAAACCGAAGATGTATCCGATGACACCGGGGGAGTTGGAGGAATTGAGGGCGTTTATTGACAAGAACTTGGAACGAGGTTTCATCACGCCTGCCAGACCTCGAGTAGCGGCCCCTGTGATGTTCCGCGAGAAGAAAGATGGCTCCAAACGTCTGGTAGTTGATTATAGAAACCTGAACGCAGTATCCGTAGAGAACATGTACCCCCTCCCTCTGATGAAGGACATGTTAGCCCACTTGGCAAAGGGGAAAATTTTCACAAAGCTGGACTTGAGAGAGGCATACTACCGGATCCGGATAAAGGAGGGAGACGAGTGGAAGACTGCATTCAACTGCCCAATGGGGTGTTTCCAGTTCAATGTTCTCCCTTTTGGCCTACAGGGGGCGCCTGCTGTTTTCATGCAATTGATCAATCAAGTGCTTCACGAACATTTGTACAAAGGTGTTCTAGTATACCTTGATGATATTCTTATCTACACGGAGACAAGAGACGACCACGTGAAGTTGGTACGCTCTGTGTTACACAAGCTGAGGGCCGCCAAACTATACGCCAAATTATCCAAATGTGAGTTCCATCAAGAAAAAATCGACTACTTGGGATATCGTATCTCCCCCGAAGGCATTGAAATGGACCCAGAAAAGGTGCGAGCCGTTTTGGACTGGGCCCCACCGAAAACTCGTAAACAGCTTCAAAGTTTTCTGGGATTTGCAAATTTTTACCGCCAATTCATCCCGTCTTTCGCAAAAATAGCTATGCCCATCACCAACCTCCTAAAAACAAAGGGGGAATTGAAACCAAAGCCCAGTCAACCATTGAATTGGACTATGGAGTGCCAAGCTGCATTTGAAAAACTTAAAAGACTTTTTGCTGCAGAACCAATACTGAAACACCCTGACATGGACGCCCCTTTCGTGATCCAAGCTGATGCAAGCGATGTAGCAGTGGGGGCGGTCTTACTCCAATTGAACGAGAAGGGAACACTACAACCATGCGCTTACACTTCTCGTAAATTCACTGAGACTGAAAGGAGATGGGCCGTTTGGGAGAAAGAAGCATTTGCAGTCCGTTGGGCTTTATTAGCTTGGAGGCATTTTCTGGAAGGTGCGAAACATCCATTTGAAGTGTGGACTGACCATAAAAACTTAGAAGCTTTAAAGACCCCCCGGAAACTCTCCCCTAAACAAGTTAGGTGGGCTCAGTTCTTCAAGCGATTCAATTTCTCCTTGAAATATATCCCGGGGGGGAAAAATTTTATGGCAGATGCTTTGTCTAGAATGCCTCAATACAACAGTATCCGAAAAGAAGTGATTAGGCCAATCGTATCCACTACACAACTGGCTGCCCCTGTTGTTACCCGGCACAGAAAAGAAACCAGGAGAGAAATCTACCCACTGATATGATGGAACAGTTTAAGGAGGCTTTGAAGACAGATGAGTGGTTTCTGGCAAATGCGAATAACTGTACCATTCGAGATGGCCTAGCCTGGATGGGGGCGAAATTGTATGTACCACAAACCCTGAGAAGGCATGTATTGCAACAAACCCATGATTCCAAAGTGGCTGGTCATTTTGGGTTTGTAAAGACCTTGCATTTGGTGAAACGACAGTTTTGGTGGCCTTCCTTGAAAAAGGACATTGAGACTTATGTGGCGAGTTGTCCGATTTGTGCCTCAGCAAAAAGACCGCCAGGTAAGCCACCAGGACTGTTACAGAATGTGGCCAGACCAACTGCCCCTTGGAAGGAAATTTCCATGGATTTTATAGTAGATCTACCTGAAAGCAGTGGACACACGGTCATTTGGGTAGTGACTGACTTGTTTTCCAAACAAGCTCATTTTATTCCTTGCTCAAAGATCCCTTCGGCGAAAACCTTAGCCAGACTCTTCATTCTTCACGTTTACCGATTGCATGGTGTACCTGAACGTGTAGTTTCTGATCGAGGAGTCCAATTTACCTCTAATTTCTGGAGGGAATTTCTGAAGTTAATAGGCTCCACCCAAAGCTTAAGCTCCGCCCACCATCCCCAAACTAATGGAGCCTGCGAGAGGACTAACGGAGTACTAGAGCAATACCTCCGATGCTACATAAATTTTCAACAAGACAACTGGATGGATCTGTTACCTTTTGCGGAAGTGGCGTATAATAACTCTGTTCACAGTAGTACGGGGTTCACTCCTTTCAAAATAGCAACGGGGCAAGATTTTGTACCCATACCTGAACTGCCTGGTGAAAGCCCAACTGTCCAGTCATTGAGTGATTGGATATCTCAACTTCAATTTAATTGGCCAATTGTCCGCAAAGCTTTGGATGAGGCGCACCAATCTCATAAGAAATTTGCTGACAAAAAGCGAGCTCCACAGATGTCATATCAAGTGGGCGATAAAGTATTTCTCTCGACCAAATATTTACAAACTACCCAAAAATCAAAGAAATTGGGTCCTAAGTATGTAGGACCTTTCCCCATTGAGAGGATTATAAATCCTGTAACTGTCCAACTGACTTTACCAAAGACTCTTCGTCGTATTCATCCTGTTTTTCATGTTAGTTTGTTGAAACCAGAACGTACCTGTGCCTTGAGACCAATCCAATCTGATCCCCCTGTGCCAATATTGATTGAGGGAGAACAACATTTCGAAATTAAAGAAATTCTGGACTCTAGAAAATGGAGGGGTCGTACCCAATACCTTGTAGCTTGGAAACATTTTCCTCCGTCCCATTCTGAATGGGTAAATGAAAAGGACCTTAGAGCTCCTGAACTTTTAAAGAAATTTCATGCCAAATATCCTGATAAACCATAGAAATGTACATTAATATTAACATGTAACTATTTTATTTTTCTTTCAGGGACTTATGTCCTTCTTCTAGGGGGTCCGAATGTCAGCCTCAAGATACCTTCCCCTTCCTAACTATCTGCTATTATTTCATTATTTCTCTCGGCTGTCATGGCAACGGTGGGAGGGGGGATTTTATATGGGAAGAGAGCTGGAGGTGTTTGCATTCCTTGCTGGGCTAGCAAGGGGAGGGGGGATTCTTGTCTTTAACTTTCTGTTTCCTGGCTATCTTTTCCTCTTTTGCGCAACTGCGAACTTTTATCAAAATATGTCAAGGTCATTTGACAAGACGTCTCATCACCATCTGAAGATGACCACATGAGCTGTCTCAAAAGTTTTAATTGGAAGAACCATTTGAACTTTGGGGGGTGGGGACAAATCTATTTCTTTGTATATGCATTCTACCCGCCAATTTCTCAGTTTCGGAATTGCTTTGTAGCTACCACTTTATTTCCCAGTAAAAGGATAACTTTGCTCTACCTATGGAGTCTGAGTATTTCTTTCTTGGGATCTAAAAGGAGCGCAGCCTGACAGAAAGAATCATTAAGCAGCATACTATGATTTCTATTCCCACCCCAAAAAGATATTTTCCTTATGCAAAAATGTTTGCTCAATTGCTGAACATGCCTATTGAAAATACAGCTTGACTGTTTAATAATAATAATAATAATAATAATAATAATAATAATAATAATAATAATAATAATAATAATAATAATAATAATAATAATAATGGGATTTTGCTCTGGAAATTGACTGGAATCTTAAAATAGGAGCATTCCATACTACAGCTTTTTGTTGCAGATCCAACCTCTGTCTTCCCTACAGCCGAATTCTCAGATGAAGACAGGAAGCTACAAAATATTAAAGATAAACAGAGGTAAGAGAAAACACTAACAAGTGATGGAATAAATTAGAGAAAATTCCATCAGGAACAGAGAAACAAGGGTATAAAATAGACCAGCGTTCATGTGTAAAAGTTCCTATAATACAATGTTGAAACAGCTATAATCTGTAAGAAAGTAGATTCAGTGAAACAGCTATAATCTGTAAGACAGTAGATTCAGTAAGAATTATCATGTCCTCTTGGAATATTCTGAAACCTACTGATTGTCTCTGGAAAAATTGAATGCTTAATAGACTGGAGATATCCATGCATTTTGCATGGGTTCTCAACAGAATACTGTGATATAAATTGGCCTGCAAGAGATTCCAGCATGCCATCTGCTTGATCACTCATGACTTATCAAGCAGCAGATTGGTTTATTGCTTGCTGTACAATTCTGATTTCAGACACCTCTTAAGAGTTTAAAACGAAGAAGTCTCCTTGCCAACAACAGTCTTTTTCCTTTCCCTTTTAGCAATGGATCATTGGCATGGAAGGATACACTGAATTTACATAACTACTATTTATGCAGTACACATTGATAATACATAGTATTACAATACAGAGTAAATATTTATCTCAATGTACTGCTTTAAAAATATACTTTAAAACTCCATTGTCACTTTAAAAGGAGATCTTAGAGCAGGGGTCTTCAAACTTGACAGCTTTAAGACTTGTGGACTTCAACTCCCAGAATTCATCCTCCAGTCATGTTAGCTCAGGAATTCTGAGAGTTGAAGTCTACAAGTCTTAAACTTGCCAAGTTTGAAGACCCTTGTCTTAGAGAAAGTAAGGACTAGACTAGGAAGCTATTTGGGTTTGCAAACAGGACAGAACATAGTTAAGTGTCTGAAACTATTTAAGCATTTGAGTAGGTTTACAAGTTATACCATAATGCTGTACTATTAGAATACTATTCTATCTATGAAGGCTATGAGTTCTAATTGCACTTTGGCACAAAGACAGCTGGGTGACCAGTCATTTTCTCTCAGCTGTAGGAAGGATTGGCAAACCACTTCTGAAAAATATTGCTAAGAAAACTGCAGGGACTTATCCTGACAGTCTCCAAGAATTGCCCACAATTGGACAGAATAAAAAACAAACCTTATGAACACATTTTGAGCTGCTTCATTTATTTATGAGCCACAAATAATACTGTATTCTTTTGTTTAATATTAAATGATGGTCAAGTATGAGGAGAGATTCCAAAAAATTGAGGAAGAAGGAAAACAAAGAGAGGAGAAGATTGGAAATACTGACAGTAGATTAACAGCAGTTGAACAAGAAAAAAGTGGGATGTTGAGGTGGGAGATGGAAAGGTCAGAATTTTATCTCAGATTTCAAAATATAGAAGAGAAAAAAGGAGAAAATTTGGTTGCGATAATGATAGAAATTTTGGCAGATGCTTTGGAAATTACAGAGGAAAAGATGATGGATGGAATAGATGAGGTATATCGAGTTTATACAAGATAAGCGATGAGAAATAAATTACCCAAGGAAGTCCATATTAGATTTACCAAAAAATCCACTAAAACACAAATATTACAAAGAGTAAGAGAGAAAACATTGAAATATAAAGGTAAAGAGATTGTGGTTTTAAAACAAATACCCAGAAGAGTGAGAGAGATGAGAAGAAAATATCGATTTCTGACCAAAATGCTACTGGAAAACGAAGTGAATTATAGATGGCTGATTCCAGAAGGACTAATGTTTACATGGCAAGAGCAGAGACATAGAATTGATTCAATTGAGAAAGCAGAACTTTTCCATGCAGAATTTTTTGGAGGAAGAAGAGAGGAGGCAGAGAAAGAGGTCTCATTAATTGAGTTTCAAGAGGAACAACTGGAGACTGAAAAAGAGAAAGGAGCTGTAGGTGGACAGGTGGATAGTAAAGAACAGCGTGAAGTGAGATCCACGAGAGCTGTTAGACCTAAATATAAAGCATAATCATGGAAGAAAAAAAACTGATCACAATGAATATAAATGGACTTAATTCAGCTATGAAAAGAAGGAAAACTTTTCATAAATTAGAGAAATTAAAATTTGATATAATTTGTCTACAAGAAGTTCATATTAAAAAACAACATGAACAATTGTTAGTACAGCCAAAATTGGGGAAAATATTTACTTCTTTGACTCAATGTAAGAAAAGTGGAGTGGTTCTATACATTAAAGAGGCTATCCCAGCAAAACTGATTTACACGGATGAAGACGGAAGAGTATTAATGGTAGAAATAATGGACAATAATATAAAAATACTCTTGATTGCAATTTATGCTCTGAATGATAAACAAGAAGAGTTTTATAAAAAGCTACACATGAAAATAATTGGACTGGACTATGTTAATATAATTATGATGGGAGATTTTAATGGAATTGTGGACAATAAATTGGATTACATAGCAACAACAACAAAGCAAAATAGAAAGGCTCTCCCAAGGTCTTTTTTTAAAATGACACACGAACTAACTTTAAAAGATATTTGGAGAGAAAGAAATGTTAAAGCTAAACAATATACTTTTTATTCAAATAGACATTTATCATGGTCCAGATTAGATATGATTTGGATCTCAAGAGAATTAATATCCAATATTCCAGAAACAAATATTGAAACAAGTACTTGGGCAGATCATAGCCCAATGACAATTAAATGGAAGGGACAAAAAAAAAAAGATCAAGTTGGACATTAAATAATACTATTTTAAAGGAGAAAGATTTTATACAATGGATGGAGAAGGAATCGGCTTTTTTCTTCAGAGAAAATAAGAAAAAAGATCCTTCAACGCAGAATATTTGGGATACAATGAAGGCATACGCTAGAGGTTTGATAATAGATTATACAAGAAAAAAGAATATTAGGAAAAGACAAGCTTCTAAGGCCTTCGAAGACGAGTATAAAAGACTTGAAAAAGAATTACAGAAAATGCCACAGAAAAAAGATATTAAATTGAAGCTGGATGTAATTAAACATAAAATGGAATTAATAGAGAAAGAAGAATTGGCACAGAAAATCAGAAATTCTAAACAGAATTATTTTGAAGATGCAAATAAACCAGGTAGATGGCTAGCATATAAATTGAGAAAGGAGAAGGAATCAAGAAAAATATTGAAGTTAATAGATGATCAAGGCCAAGTTTGTTATGGTAATAAGGAGAAAAAAGAAATTATTCGAGATTTTTATGGGCAACTATATAAACAAGAGAATATTGATGAGGAAAAAGTCAAACAGTATTTACAGAATTTACCGAAGATACCTAAAGAGACTGAAGAAATGCTAGAAAGCAATATAACAATGATGGAATTAAATGAAGCATTTAAAAAACAAAACAATGGGAAAGCACCGGGTCCAGATGGGCTTCCGGCAGAATTCTATAAAACATTTCAAGAATCATTGAGCATCCCATTGTTAGAAGTCATGAATGAAGTTATGTTAAAAAAGATGATACCCAAAACATGGTCAGAGGCTTATATTACACTTATTCCAAAAGAAGAGACTGACCCACTGCAAATTAAGAATTATAGACCTATTTCTTTATTGAATGCAGACTATAAAATCTTTGCTTCAATTTTAGCAGAAAGACTTAAAAAATATTTAAATAATTTTGTTCACCCAGATCAAAATGGATTTCTGCCAAAGAGACAAATCAGGGACAATATGAGAGTAATCTTGGATACTTTGGAATACTATGAAGCTCATCCTGAAAAGCAAATGGCTTTGATATTCCTAGATGCTCAAAAGGCATTTGACAACGTGAACTGGAGATTTATGTTTTTACCATTGGAACAGATGGGTTTTGCTAAAAAATTTACTCAAGCAATAGAAGCCACATATAATAAACAGACAGCAAAGGTAATGATGGAGGGGAACTTACAGATTTTATTAATATAAGAAAAGGCACAAGACAAGGATGTCCCCTATCTCCTTTGCTATTTTTGTTGACCTTGGAAGTGTTGAATAGAAATATTAGGGATGATAAAAGCATCAAAGGAATGAAAATTAAGAAGGAAGAATTTAAACTGCAAGCTTTTGCCGATGATTTAGCTTTTTATTCTGGAAGACCCGTTAGAAACAGCTCCAAAGTTATTGGAAAAGATAGAGACATATGGGGAGGTGGCTGGTTTGAAAATAAATAAAGATAAGACAAAGATTTTGACAAAGAACATGCTATTGAGACAGAGAGAAGAACTGGCAGATCTTTTGAAAATCCAAGTTTCAAATAAGGTTAAGTATCTGGGGATATATTTGACAACAAGATGTAGCACATTAAAAGAGAATAATTATATTAAACTCAAACAACAGATAGCTACAGATTTGAAGAAGTGGGAAAACTTGCAATTGTCATTAATAGGGAGAATCTCAACAATCAAGATGAATATTTTACCCAGAATTTTATTTTTGTTCCAAACAATACCAATTAGGCTTGGAAAAGACTATTTTGAAGATTTAAATAAAATTATGTTGAAGTTTATATGGCAAGGTAAAAAAGCGAGAATAAAGCTAAAGCTTTTGCAAGACGCTAGAATTAGAGGAGGTTTTGGCCTGCCTAATTGGGAATTGTATTATCAAGCTGCAAGTTTGATGTGGGTCAAAGAATGGATAACATTAAGAAAGCATAGATTGTTGACATTAGAAGGGCATGATTTGTTGTTGGGCTGGCATGCTTTTTTATGGTATAAGGGAACTAAAACACAGGGTTATTTTAGAAGACATTATATACGGGAGTCTTTGTGGTTAAACTGGGAGAAGATAAAAAGACAATGTTATCTGAAAATTCCAGTTTGGTTATCGACTATTGAAGCATTTTCCTATCCTATAATTTATAAGAAGGAACAAACAGTTAGATATGGGGAACTATTGGATGAAAAGGGTGAACTTAAATTGATCCAAAACTTAGAAGAACAAGGTATAAGGATGAATTGGTTTTCATATGAGCAAATACATTCAAGGTATGATGAAGATTCTAAAACGGAGGGATTCTATGATAAGCAGACTGATTTAGATAAGATTTTGATGGGTACTGATGAGAAGGTGATTAAAAAATTATATGGTTATTTACTGGGAATTAAATTAGAGGAAGAACAAGTCAAAGAAACTATGATTGGGGGAAGAATTTTGGATATGGGATTGATCTAGAGAAATGGCAAAAATTGTGGTCTCAAAATTATAAAATGACAATGTCAACAGCATATAAAGAAAACTTGTATAAGATGTTCTACAGGTGGCACTTTCCCCCGATAAGAATAGCAAGAATGTTTAAGAACAAATCTGAAAAATGCTGGAAATGTCATCAGATACCCGGCTCGTATTACCATATGTGGTGGACTTGTGAGGACGCTATAAAATATTGGACTAAAATTCGCATGTGGTTGGAAAAAGTGACAAAGAAACACATTGACTTGAAACCAGAGATCTTCTTATTGGGAATTTTACCTGATATATATAGTAAAGATTTGAAATACCTGATTGTAAATGTATTAACAGCGGCTAGGATTGTATTTGCTAAAAATTGGAAGAATGAGAAAATACCATTACAGGAAGAAATTATTGAGAAAATATTGGAATGTGCTGAGATGAGGAGATTGACATTTGAAATTAGAGAGCAAGAGGATGAACAATTTATGAAATTTGGGATCTTTTTTGTCAATGGCTAGATGATAAAATACGATAATAGAATATTTAGAATGCTAGACAGTAAGGAATATCTTTTTTTTTTTGCTATTTTGTTATTACTTTGTTATTTGACATTATATTTATAAAGGGCTTTTTAGGATTGATTTGGTATGATTATATGATTTGTTACAGAATAAACTGGTTAAAGTATTGTTATCTCATAAAGCATGAATGATTAAAAGTATAGTCAAAAATTTCTTTTTTTTTTAGTGATATTAGGATATATAAGTTTGGATTGACAATATGAGTTGTTATGTAACATAATTGTAATTGAGACTACAAAATGAATGCACAAAACTGATGAACCAACTGACACACTGGATGTACATATGAGAGTTGATGTTTTAATGTTTTGTTTGTCTTGTTTGTTTGTAGAAAATTAATAAAATCTCTTTCAAAAAAATAATAATACTGTATTCTTTAAATCATTATCCAAGGTATGAAACACGGTTTTGACAACTTATTTGACAAATTGGTTGTATTTATCATTATGACAAAAATGGCAATGAAATTATCGCAACTGGTTTTGATTAAAATGTAATGAATTTTCCAGATTGGGAATATGAATATAAATGAAAGCGACAAAACTATTTCCTCCTCTATTGTCTCTGATGTGACTATTACCAGATATTGGCTATTCATTGACACTGACTCCTAGATAGTGGGAAATGTCTTCTCTGCTGAAACTGCAGTGTAATATAGTCATAGAATTTTAATTTGAGGGATTATGATTATTTTATTTGATGTAAGTTAAATTATTAAAAATGGCATATTTATTCTAGATCCAATGAAATTATTAGATTTATTCATAGGGAAGAGGTGAATGCACATTCATTTATTAGAGTTAGATTGGTCATGGTATCACAAGAATTAAAAATACCCGATTGTGTTTGTTGCGTTTTTAGAATTTTTAACATCTAATAGTATTTGCTGATTTGTTGATTTTTTAAAAAAAATACTGTTTTTTTTATTAATTACATTTCTTAGTGCTTAATAAAATCATGCTTAACAATACTAATTATATTCTTAATTTCCACCCTTTTTTTCCCAACCACTGGTAGAATAAATTCTATCCTGTGTCTTCTTTCTGCTTAATTTTCAATGTCTATATGTCCATTTCTGTATAATCTAGTATCTCTTTTATTATCTCTTCATCTTCTGGTGTTTTGTCATTTTTCCAATGTTGTATGAATATAATCTTCGCTGCTGTTACAACATGTAATATTAAATACATACTTTTCTAATTTTTCTGACATTATACCTAATGAAAACATTTTTAATAAGCTGTTGTCTTACTAAATATTGGACTAGGACCAGAGAGACTTAAGATGATCCATGACTTTGGATTGGGGCACTGTGTTATTTTGCAGTCTGTTCTGAAGAAGCACTTTATTTGAACCTTCAACAAAAAAAAAAAAGCCTCTTTGAAAATCCAAGCAGCCTTAATGGACATATCAGAGCTGCACAGCATGATTTTTCCATTCACAACTGCAATTTTAAGTTACTATAGATCTTACCTTTAAGCTCCAAAATATTTTTAAAGACTAAACACTTAAGCAGCTCTAATATGCATACTTAAGAATAAGATTTAAGCATTAAGCAGATAATGCTTAATTTACTTATTAATCCGTGGAAAACTGCTATTCTGAAATCTATTGTGAAGTATAGCAATCCAGAACACAAATGATATTTTATCAGGATAAGGGGTATCTGCTAGTTCTTCAGTTGTGGTCTTATTGTCTCTAATTGTTTGAAGATGTCTTTCCTTACCCAGTAGTCTGTCAAAGTTTACTCATTTCTCAATGTGTTTCCATTTCACTATGTTCCTATTAGCTTCTCATATACTTTCCATTCTGAACTATTCTATTATCCATGAAGACGCTGCTAAGCACATCAATGTGCATGTATTGTTTTCAGCTGAACATACAATTTTTCTCTTCTTACTAATATTTATTTGGACAGGTTAAACTAAAATCTAAAGTTGGCCTCTAAAACTACACAAGCCACTGCACAGGAAATTATTTAAATTCCTTTCCTTTTGCTCTTTCCTTTTCCAATGCTTTCATTGTGTTTACCTTTCTGTACACTTCTAAGCTTTAAGCATTAAATTGGTTCACATTTGCTGTTTCAAAAGTTAACCAATAAAGAAAAACATTATGCTATTGTGGAAATGAAGTATATTCTTCAAAAATATAGGAAATCTATTCACAGTGTCTTAATTAATTGGCTCAATAGCTTCAAACATATAAATAACAAAACATTTGGTCAATTATGTTTAGGTAATTGCACTAGTATTCAGCACCATATATAAAAATTTTAATTAAAAAAATTTTTTTTTTAAATTATGTATCTGTGAAAAAACATACAATCAAAATGTAGACAATTAGGACTTTACACATTCAGAAAATGCACATGCTTTATCTTCCTCTGACTGAGTCAATTCAGACAGTACCTAGAAAACACAAATTAATTGTGTCTGTTATTAGTTTTCTTTATGTAGAAAAATTAAGGTAACACAAAACTCTACTAAGCATATAATGCAAAGGAAACATGAAGGTTTTATGTTCATGCTAAAAATATTAATGAAATGTCTCTGCCATTTCCTTAAAACAAACTATTTCTCATATCCAAGTTTATCTTATTCTCCTAATTTCAAAATAAGTAAATGTATTAATGAGTATTGAAGCAAATAAAAATTTTTTTACGTAGCATAATCTACAGTATATAACTAGATGAAAAATTTAAGCGTGCAATAAAAGAGGTATATTTCAGACTGAGGATTATTATGGAAATAATTGAAGATGAACAATATTTTAATGCCTATACATGACTGTGGGGTAAAGACGACAGAATATTGGGTACACAACACCAAAATATAATGGTAAGTTGAAAGAATTTAGAAAATAATAATGAAAATATTTCAGGAACACTATATAACAGTCATAAGAAAAAGTTACCATGTATTTAGGGTTTGGGGTTAGGAAAAAAAGTTACCGAAAAGGAATATTAGAAATAAGTAAAAAAAATGCATGGCTTAGAGAAATTGAGCTATTTTTAAATTACTAAAACCTAGGGATCAGCAAGCTAAATTGTGGATAGTTCCAGAAAGGTAAAAAGATAAATTTAATTAGTGTAATTTATTTAAGACACAGGTATCAAACTCGAAGCGTCGTGTTGCCATCACATGATGTTTTGTGATGTTTTTTCCTTTGTGGGGCTGTGGTCGGTATGGCTTATGCATGATACATTCAGCCCATGGGCCGCCAGTTTGACACCTTTGATTTAAGATATATCAATGCTGTCAGTTTGATGTTTAAAAGCCTGGTTTAGGTTTTAAGTGTGGATATATGATTGACCTGTCATTATATACAAACTAATTTTTATGATGCTACTTAATAAATAATTCTCTAGTCTTTTTTGTTTTCACTCTAAAGTAGCCTCATCCTAATCACTCACTTTCAACTAGAGGAGGGTGATTTAATCTCAGACAGCATGCTGATTACAGACTATTAAAACCAGCACCAGCACTATGATAACTGGAAAGACAAGACAACAAGAAAATTTCATAAACAATAAAATTGGACGAAGCAGTCTTGTAGACTATTTAGTCAAATAGATTAAATTTGTAGGAAATTCAGAGTTAGAGCATTCCAAACAAGCTACTTGAAGGCCTTCTCCATTAAAAATGTTGAGGTCGTTGGCTTCATTGCCAAATTGCTGTTATCATTAAATATACATACTAACATTCAACCAAAAACCACCCATCTAAAAATTAAACCCATAAGATATTGCCTTGTCTGTTTGGGTTTTTTTTGAATCAATAGTCTCACAAGTAAAGAATTTCTAACTCATTTAGAAAGAAATCCCTAAAGATCTCAGGGAGATTCTTAAATCATAAACCAGTACATGAAGCAGCTATTAATATTAGTGTCAATAATGTGGTTTTTATTAAATATTAAAAAAAAACCCACTGATGTTACTAGGAATTTTTTCATTATTATTCACTGTAACTGCTATATTTGTTCCCAATCACAACTGGTGAGAAATACATTTATTTAAAAAAAAAAAAAGAAAGTTGTGTAAGAATAAAAAGTAACCTGTAGGTTTGGTTATTATAATCTCTACTGATACGTTTTCTTTTTCTGAAAAATCATTTTGAAACAAAAATTGACTGCAGTGTAGATATATTTAAAATATACACAATTTAAAAAAATAATTCAATGTTTAAAACTACAGTATTTCTATAATAATAAAAATTTAATTATCTATGCCAGGGATGGGCAATTAATTTTCTCAATCAACTATATGAGAAACTAGGACTGTTGTGGGGATAGGGGGTGCTGCCCCACCATTGCTGCTCCAGTCCTTGCTGCTGCTCCCCACCACTGCTGCATGCCAGATAGGCCCATAGGCCATAAATGCCCAAGATAGATCTACGGTATTCTATAAAATTATATGGCGATTATGGTGATTATTTCACAGTTTTTATCAGGGAAAGATCTTATTGACTAGAATAACCTACTAATTTAGCTAAAAATATATCTAATAATTTAGCTATAAATAGGGACATATATTTCTTAAACATTGATGCTCTTGTGAATAATGATCTGGTTATGTCTATAGAAATATCTTTTATTTTGACAGTACATTTTCCCCACACTTTTGATCATTAAAAGAAAAAGAAAATGTTCTCTTATTTCAAATGGAAACTGTTTTCTTGTGGCAAAAAGTTACATGAAGAGTGACTGAAAACATATTGGCAGGGTATTTTGCTTTTAGACATTTTCCCACCAAGATGCCACCACAAAGTTCTAGTTTGTGCCTGCCAGCTTTTCCAATTTTATTTGGCAAATAGAATCCATAACCTATCATATGCTTCTCATTTTCAAATCCATTCCCTCTAAGCATCACAAAGACCCACCCTACCTCAAGTGATTGTGCAAGTGACTCCCTCTGAGCCAAAAAAGGATTCAAAATTTTGGCTTTTCAAAATCAGTAAGTTTGATCAATTTGATTAGTTAAAATTTATCTTTTCTTCACCTACCCAAATGTATGCTAGCTGAAAAATAAAAATTCACATAAGATCAGGATTTTACAGCTTCCTTCTATCCATTTTTAAGTAGTTTTAAATGAAACTTCCTTGTAAGCTCTCAATAACTGGCATTACTGACCAATCATATTTAAATAGGGAGAAATAAGCCTTTAGATACCAAGTATAGCAAAGTTGACTTCCAAAATATTAAGGATGACAGTTATTTAAACGAAATTGTCTGTTTTTAAAAACTGTTTCATTAGAAGCTAGTGTCTAGTCTCTTTAAAATTAGATCCTGCTGCTGGATTCATAATTTTTTTCTTTGGCCCCAAACAAATTTGTCTTGTATGTAGAAATACGTTCCTACATAAATCAGGGTTTTAATTATTGCAGGATATTCTCTAGTTGTCTGGGGAACAGTGGACCAGCTGGCCATGATGTTCTGTTCAGTGTTAAACACAGACAGGAAACCACATGTCTGATACTGTAAAAATAATTTGTCTTCCTGCCAGAGCTAAGCAGACAAGCAAATTAAACAGGATTATTTTCATTTAAAAGAACACTAATCCACAACAATAAAAACCAAATGACACATCAACTGGGTATGTAGTATAAAGTTACAAAAGGAACTTTTGGATTTTAGCTGAATGTACTCCTAATAGTCTTGTGAATTCTAAATTTGGATAAATATTTGAATTTTTCCAATAAAAGGCAACAGTGAAGAGATAGAATGCTGGGTTATATTTTTTTTTCCTTAGTGAAGGAAGAATGAGTTCAGTTTATAGGTCAAGCAAAGAAACATCTGCCACTCTGCAAATTTTAATATGTATTCACATATAAGGCCTCACTCAACAGCAGAATAGAATGTCACAATTTCTAAAGACCAGTTGCTGGGCCTATGGCGAACTAATAGAGCTTTGAGGCCTTCTTAAAATCAAGATTCTAGGTTCCAGTTGCTTATAAGTCTGGTTGTTGTCCTTACCTAACCATTTACCTCAAGTCTGTTCATGTCTGACTACTAGATTTTATTTCCATTAACCTAAGTTTCATTTTAAATGTTACAGACTCAAATGGAACTCTCTAAAGGCATACTTTTTCCCATTAAAACTGTATTAAGTCTTACAAAAAATTATACAGATTATCACTCTAAAATAGCACTATCAGTTCTTTGGCATTTTTGTAGAACAAAATACTCTTACTAGATTGATTACTATTTTAAGCAATGAATCAGGAAATATTAATCCTTCGTTTATTTTTATACACACACACACACACAAACCACAAGGTGGAAAATATGTTCAAATTAGGATATGCAAAAGAAATGTGGCTAGCATGTCTATTATCTAAATTTTAACTTAATGTGTTAAGATAGAAAGCAAATAGATCATTCCCTAGGCAAAACTGGCATCAATTTGGGGAAATTATGACTAATATTCTACAAGTAATCCTCAACTTACAATAACTGAAATTTCTGTTCCTAAGCAATCTATTTATAAAGTACAACCACATCATTTAAAAAAAAAAATTCTTGAAGTCACAGTTGCCATCATTTACTGAATTCCAAGATTGTTGCCTAACGACTTTCCAAACCACATCAGTGAATTGACAGGTGGGTCACAAATAGGCTGGTAAGCAAGTAAATGGCTGCTGGCAGTTGGGAGTGGCGGGGGGCAAGCATCTATGTAGGGAGATGCAGCATGGCTCAGAAAGTGAACGCAGGGGTCCAAGAGAGGAACAGCAAGTCTTCGAAGACAGAGATATGCAAGGGTGTGAGGAAGCATGATGGGGATGTGAGAAGCTTAAGGGCTTATGTGGGAATGGTGAGGATATGAAGGATACACAGTAAAGATTGGGAGGGTACATGGTGGTATAAGTGAAAGAGAAAACCATGGCAAGGATCGGAGAGGATGTGGGGCTTATTTGACTTCTATTAGTTATTGACTATCAGTACTGAAATATTATTACATCAAGAAAGCAAGTTAAAATATCAGGAAAATATTTTGGCCCTATGACAGTCTCAATTAGTGTTTATTGGTTACACAACATTCGGGATTTTACACATACGTAGTAATTAGTTCACAATTCACAGTTAAATATCTGCAATAATATTATAATAGGGAGACAGAATGCAAGTGAGATATATCTGCTCAGTTCTCCAAACTGCCAAATAATCAAGGAGCCCAACTGCTTTAGTTAAGAGAAAATAGCTTTAAGAAACTTTATTTAGTATTTGGGATATAGCATTTTAGATGTCCATCTTCTAAATGCACATTTTTAAATGCTTACATTTTGCATGTTGAAAAATGCTATTTGAATACTAAATCACCATTCCAGTATATTCAAAATAGAACTTTTTATTTTTGTCTAAATGTCTACATCATACAACATGTATATTTATCACACAAAAATAATTGTCTGTGTTACTAGTTATCCTGTTGAATAACAAATAGACTTGATTGTATGTATTTAATGCCAAGGTTTGGTTCATCTCCTTTCATAAAAATGCAAACCCATGGCTATTCTTCTGTACCTTCCTGTTTTTTCTCCAACTATTTTCTCCTTTGTGATTTTCCACATCAGCCAATTGTTGTGGGACCATGTTATTTCTTCAAACCACTCTGATTGTGCAATGGCTCTCAAATAAATAAAGTGATTTCTATTTATCACTAAATCCAGTACAAACTCTATCTTTTATACTATTTCTTTTATACTATTTCAAGACTATTATTTTATTATTTTATTACTTATTTGCTCAGTCTGCCATTTTTTGTTTTTGTTTTTAAAATATCTGCAAACCTACCCTGAAAATGAAAAATGATTTGATATTATATCCTCTTTTTAATTGTGGTATGATCCTTGCTTAATTAACTTTTCCACCAGAAGTCACAAGATAACACCTTTTCTCCCAAGGATTGACTAGATCTGCATGTTTTCCATAACTCTTTTAACAATGCTTTATTAAAAATAATGTTGCATGCACACAATTATTCATGTGAGTAAAACAGAGAAAAGGAAAGGACAACATTTTTTTCCAAAGTGTGATGGAAATTTGGAATACAATTAATACTTATATTCAGGACAATTAACATATATTTAAATTTTCAATCACTCTATAATTCAAAATAATTTTTTTTAGAAAGAAATGCCATACAAAGAAAATAATGAATATGTTCATTTATACATTTATTGAGAATTACAGAAGAAGCTAAGCTCCTTCAATAAAAACTGCTCAAAACAGCTGGCCAACAATTGATATGGAATTATTGCCAAATCGCTTATCCAAACAAGTGTAATATATCTTTATTTATGAAGTTATAATTATTAGCTTGGACTCACTGAGTCAAAAGCAAAATATCTCACTACCAATAGTAGTCACTTTCTGGATGTCACTAAAATTTTTATAATGGAAGGCAATGCTTCTTGTAAATAGCATATAATTCAGGGATGATAGTGTTCTACAATCTCAGAAGATGAATTCAGATAATGTAATGGGAATAAACTGGTACTTTTTAAATTCTATTATTTAATCTCCCAGGATTTTTTGCCTTCCTTCCCTTTCCACAAAGATTTGGGATTAATAATTTTCAGAACTAATGTCTAGTTAATATTTGATAAGGTGGTAAATATATATATTCCTTACGTATTACAATAATGAGGTCATAGAGAACTGTCTGTCAGAATCTATTGAATGAGAATGTTTCTTTCAATTATTATTTTATGAATAATTCTACTATTGCTACTTTGGAGGAAAATATAATAATCAGAAATCTTTTGATCTGTAAGTTTACTATACAAATTGCATAGAATATTTCACAATTTATTGACTTATTAAAGCAACCATTCTCTCACTTCAGGATCTTTATCAACTGGACAATCCTGGGCAAAAAATGGATGTATAAAATGTATAAAATGTATAAAATGAAATACAATACACACTTACTTTCTGAAAAAATAATTTCATTATTGCATTCATCATCTTTGCAGGAACACATATATAGCAATCCTCCAGCACCTTTCTTCTCTTTCATGAAGCATTTTTTTGAATTGACATCATCCAATCTGTATCCATGGAGTTCTAGTGTAGGATCATGGCATATTGTTTCTAGAGTTACGTTCCCATTATACTTTCTCCTAAAAAATGGTGGAAAATTTAAAAAAAAGTACAAATATTTCTTTCTAAAGAAAGACAACTGAAAATGGGGTTATACAGAATAAAAAAATAATTGCACCAAAATTAAATTTCAGGAAAGGTTTAAGGTGCTATAATTACAACATTTCTATAATGTTTACTACAGTAATTTAAACAGCATTAAATTGTCTGAAATAGAAAGTACAATGTTATCTTCCATCACAGTATATCTATTTACTGAAATAGTTGTCTTGCATAGATCTGTACAGTGTTGAATCATCTTGGGAACCATTTTTGAGGAATGGCTAGTTGTACAAAATAAAAGTTATCAGAAATAGCTTGTATTTATCCAGCTTATTAAAAAATTCAAATAAACATAACAAATGAATCATCAAGACAAAAATAGCTAGTTAGTCATTCATAGTCTGCCTTGTGATTTATTAGATAGTCACCTACTTTTCTTTCAATAGCAGATGAGAGGATTAGTAAATCTTTCATGGACCATAATAAATGGATACAGGCAATATTAGCTTGGTAAGGTATAAGGTGTACATCCTAACATATTCAACAATGATGTAATAATCTCCAGGTGCACATCCTTATACATGAGTTGTTTTACTGTGAAATGAAATTAGCCAGAATCACCTTACTTCATCATAATGTACCTTAGTTAGCACTATGAAACCCAACAACTGAACTGAGAATGTGAATTTGGAATCACTGATTATGCACAAATAGTTGTAATATTGTATGTGTATGTCATGAGTTGTTTATAAAAAAGTAAAATAGAGATAAAAATCTAAAACAAACATTGTCCCAGAAGCTTGGAGGAACATCTTGTGGTATCTAAGATATACAAATGTGTATCTACAATATTTTATTCATGTTAGGAAGATTGCATAATGAACTTGATAGAAATGGCAGATAGGGAGAGTAAGAACATAATACACGACCCATCTCAATCTGCCATCTTTAGATCATCCTATAAAGCTTATTATCAAAGTTCTTCTTAATGTACACATTGGAAAACTAATCAATACTGCTGCAACAAGCCAGTATTTTAAAGGCAATTTAATATCATTGGCTTGTTTCAAATCTTGTAACATTAATTTCTAATGCAGATGGAACCAAAACTTGATGCAAATTAGAAGTCTCCTAGTTTAATTATGTTGTGAGAATTGTAGAAGTCAAAAATACTTCCTCATACCTACTTATTAAGCCATATGATAATCTAAACCAGATCAATGCATTTTAATTAAATCTTGTTGAACATCTTTTAAACTTCCATACAGCTTTCAGACACAGAATCTATTATAGCTTGTACGGTTCTGTGTTTATAGTGAGCCATACAAGAGTGAATTTAAATAGACTTAATATATTCTAATCAAATCTGGTCTATAGTGACTATCTTTTGAAGAGATTATATTCTAACTCATCTGCTTTGCTTCTGTTTGCAAAAGAACTGGAACTTGCTATGAGATGTCTGAATGTTAGATCATAACGACATAGGCCCCCTTCTTCGGAATGATACATTTGTTTAATTTTGCAAGAAAATTATGCTCATGCAATATAAGAAGTAAGAATTTCAATATATTACATATTTTACAATATATTACAATATACAATATATTACAATATATTACATTATACAATATATTACATGTATACATGTAATAATGTATACATTATACAATATATTACATATCTTGGTTTTATTCCGAAAACTGACACAATAATCAAAAAGTATAGTGGAAGTTAGAGACAAATTTAAAATGAAACAAAACCCAACCCAGTAAATCAAATGCCAATTCTTGCTCATAGATACAATGTACTTACCAAACAGCTGCACAGATTTCATTTTTGTCTTCACAAATAGAAGTGATGTTGCAGTTACTGCAACAATGACCTTCATTGGTGCAGGTTGTCAATTTAACATCACAAAATTTGCACAGTTTTTTCATTTTGATTCCATCACTGAAGAGGTTATGTTCACGATATTCAGCTACAAAGGAGATAGATAGATAGATAGATAGATAGATAGATAGATAGATAGATAGATAAACAAAGAATATATTAAAATATACTTTATTCGCCAAATTATATTTTAATATGTAATTATATTTTAATGTATTATTATATTTTTGTATTTTAATGTATTACAATATTTTTGTATCAGAAACATGTCAGAATATTCATGAACTGGCAGAGATATGGTAGCAAGGTCAGCCAATGAATAGGCATGGCAACTAGATCAGCCAATGAGGGCTGTTTTGGAAACAGAAACTTAAGGAAGGAGTCTGGGCGTGGCTTAACTCTGTGCTCAGCTTTAAAATGAAACTAATCTGGTTTGGTTTAGTCTGCCTGCTGAACTAAAACTAAGAACTTACTTACAATCTCTCCTCTATACCACATTGGAAGAATTCTGCTGTTGGTATTGTAAATGTACTTCATATGTTATTATATATATAAAGAAGCTAATGAATCCTACTGAATCAGTTATCTGTGTGTGCTTTCTGGATTTGATTTTCTGCAACAAACTCTGACAAAACATACTCAACAAATGTAGTTTGTTTCCATCTGACAAAATAAGGTAAGACTCTTATACTACAATACATTTGCTTTAGCTAGTACAGATTTACATAGTTATTGTCCTGAACAATAACATACTTTTAACCTTATATTAATCTATGTCTTTAAAAACATATCCTTCCAATAAAAATTATATATACGTGTGCATGCACATGCGCGCACATGCACACACACACATTTGGGAAATACAACATAACTGAACGTTTTTGGCCAGGCTGTACCATACACCAAGCAAAGGTAATTATTGTCTAAAGCAAAGATGTAGAACCACCAAATTCTGACACCATAATTTTAAGATTAAATTTAAAATAAAATTTAAAATTTGATATAAATAATCTTCAAAATTATTGCTGTACCAACATGCATTAATGAACATAGAACACACCAACCATCCTAATTTGCCAGGATGCTCTTCATTGCATGTATCTTATATCTTTGGATAATTACACTGCACAAATTATACCTATATTTGGAATGTAAGTGATATTCAAAAAAGTTCAGCCAGAACACGGGAAAGAAAACAAGCACGCCATATTGCAATGGATATTTCTGGGACAAGAAATTTAGAAGTAAGGGATTATTTTAAATCTGAGAAATGAATATTTATTCATCTTGCATTTAGGTTTCATAGCCAAGTTTTAAGATAAAATCTCTGTTTTTCTCCTTTTGTTTAGGGAAAATGCATAGCTGCTGCTAGAATTATGCACTTTCCATTTTTTTTAATGGAATGACCAGTCAGATACAAATGTCTGAACGTGGGTAATACTATGTTCTGAATTTGAAGTAAATAATCTGTATTTGTTTATAATTTGTGTTAAGTTTTGAGTACTATGAAGCTAAGTTATGCTGGTGCTCAAGAATATTTTGTTATTACTACTTTTGTTCTTTTTCACAATAATATTTTGACTTTGTAAATAAGCAACAACATTCAGGGTCAATCCCCTGTAATTAATAGTCTCAATATACAGAACAGCTGAAGAGAATAAACATGAATAGTAATAACATACATATTTTTAGCAAATCTACTGTTTCATGTATTTCCTCCTCTTCAGTTGCTTTCATGTATTTCCTCTTCAGTTGCTAAATAAAGTGTGATAGAACTTCAAAACGCAATGAATATTTATTTTCAGGGCAAACAATACATATTCAAGTTTTTCATCATACAGTATTAGAAAGCAGATTTGACTTTCTAAAGGATAAGAAATTAAACTGCAAGTAATATTCAGTAGATTTACAAACTTGTACCACAGGAGAAAGCAATATTTCCAATCCTAATTTACAAAGTCATAGAATACACTGATTCCACACTGCTTATTAGACAGCAAAAGTAGCGTAGGTAGGTAGGTGATAGATAGATGATAGATATGCTATAGATATACATTTATAGAAAGGTGTGGGTAGAACTAAAGACATAGATATAGATACATAGCAAATATATGTATTTGCATAGTGAAACATCATTTGAAGTAAGTTTTCCCATAATTATTAAATCAGTAGAAAGTCTATATTTTATTTCATAGTCATTTCTTTTAAATAATTTGGACACCATGCGCAGGCACTTAACAGCATGGGACAAAAAAAATCAAAGTTAAAAAAAGAAAGAACCAAAGAAGCAAATATGGGACAAATAAAACTGTGAGTATATGAATTATTAAGAACCATATTTTTTTGCCATCCTATTTTTTAAAATTACCATAAGAAACATGGGCTTAACTTCAGTATTAATGCAAATAATGTCTAGTTAATGTTTTCTAGATTATTGTTTCAGAGAAACACATCAATTGCGATTTTTAATCTATGCATGTTTTGCCAGAAGCTAAGTAACTAAAATTGTAGAACTCTATATACTAAAACTTGTTGAGTAATCTGTCTTTGATAGTTAGTGAATACATTTAGATCTGATATTCTTCCAGATACCACTCCCAAAATGCTGTTTTGGAGAGAAAGATAATAATCAAAAATCATTTGATTAGAGGAATTTCCTGTTTGCGTGGCTTCGGGGCAGCAGGAATTCGCGACAGCTCGCGATTCCTGCTGTGCTAGCCGTCGAGGTACCCCCGATCCAGATGGGTCAGGGGGATATGGCTGCCCTGTAGGGACAGCTGAAGAGAGAGGGGAGTCGGATAGGGAGGTGGGGGTGTCGCAGACCCCCCCTTCTCTGGGAAAACCCCTTTTTCCCAAGGCGGTGGAGCGACGGTCAGCAATGGCCGCCATGAAGAAGCCAGCAACTGGGTAAGAACTGTGCTGGAGGAAGTGTGAAGAGTGAAAGTTCTGTCTGAGCCGGGTCAAGTAACACCTTTTAAATTGCCTGGAATTGAGCTGCTTGAATTGCTGGAGGATACATTGTATCCCTAAGAAGAGCGAAAAGCGGCGGAGAAGCTGTTAAAGGGAACTTTTTTTTTTTTTTTACTCTCCCACCCCACGGAAAAAGCAGAAATATTTGGATATATTAGACATTGAAAGTGGATTGCTTTGAAAGCTGAAGCTAAGAGACAAAGGGATTTTTGGACATTGAAAAATTTAAGAAATTGGAAAATCTCTGCTGGAGATATGGATTTTTGATTATTTAAAATTGTCATTGCAAGTGGGAAGGGAGAAAAAAAAATTGGAGCAGAAGCTGAAAAAGGAGGAGATTGTCTAGAACGTCTTTGTGGATCCCAAAAGAAGATATATGGTAATTGGACCTCTTTGATTAAAAATTAATCCAGAAAGAGAAAGAGAAGAAGGAAGAAAAGTATTAACTTTTGGAATTTTTTTTTTTTTAAATTGCTTTTGATTATCTTTGATTAAAAATACTTGTGGTTGTTTTGGAAAAAGTTTCCCTTTTTATAATGGCATTGTTTGTGGATGAACTAGAGATTGAATATCAAAAATATAAAAAAGAAGATACTTTGGGCGCTTTGTTTCAATTCTTAGAAATGGCGTTATGTTCTGTTGAAAAGTTGATTACGCAGCAGAAGGACTGGGACAAGGAAGAAGAGGAAGAAGAAGCCATCTTTGATGAACAATGGGTCCCTTCCGGAGAGGAGGAGAAAAAGGATAAGAAAAAGGGGATTTTAAGAATTATAAAAACAACCAAAAGAGAGAAAAATGAGCGAAAAGGTGGAGGCAAGGTTAGAAAGCAAAGGAAAAGGAGTAAGAAAAGCGAAGGGAAAAAGCAAAGGGGTAGAAAGGGCAAGGAGAAGAATATGCAAGAGAGAAAGGGGGGGAGGAGAAGCCTTAATGGGGGGAAGCAAGACCTAAAGAAAAAAAGTTTATTTAGAGACAATGGGTGAATTTAATTTAGATTAAAAGAGGGATTCTGGAGGGTATATAAGATTGTGTTTTTATATGTGTATTTAGAATATAAAATTTATTATGTAATTTTAGAATCTTTTAAACAGAATCCCAAGAAAGATTGTAATATGTAGTATTTCTAAGTTAGGGTAATGAGTTATAGATGTTACTCCAATTGGTGTACAGGAGAAGTATAGTAAAAGAAAAAAAAAAGATGAATGGATAATTGGAAATAAAACAGACAAAGAATGTTGTTGAAAATGGTAATAAGATATGGAAGGATATATATGCTTTTTTTTTTTTTTTTTGGATTTTGTATATTGATAAAAGGCAATAAAATTTTAATTAATAAATAATTTGGATGGAAAAGAGAAGTAGGGACAAGATATGAAGTTAATATTATATGAAATATTGATATTATAATCTGGAAATGTTATGCCTTATTGGTCTTTTATTATTATTTTTTCTTAGAAAAGAATTTATAAGCTGTTATGCCTTGATTCTTTGTGCATTGTTCTTATAAAACTGATAAAAATGGTTTATATATATATATATATATATAAAAGAAAATGATAATAAGATATGGAAGGAGATATGGGTTGAATATGATGTTTGAATTTGTGTCTGTGTAAAGAGTTTTAACCCGGGAACAGACAACCTTCAGAAAAGATCTTTTAGTTTTGTTTATGTTTTGTGTTTGTATGTTTGTGTATTGTGTTTATGGTAAAACTAACAAAATTTGTTTTTTATAAAAAAAAAAGGAAAAAAGAATCAATAAAACCTTGGAGGAATGTTAGACGAGAATAATTTAAACAAGCCAGAAAGAAAAGAATATGATGATTATAAAATGGATAAATATGGAAGAGAAATGAAATTGAATAGGAGTAAAGAGAAATAATGAGAAATTTGCTGAAAGATATTTGTGTGTCCATATGGAGATGGGATAAATTGGAATTATGCTGTATAAAAATAATGTTTTGTTTGACTTGTAAGGATTTACAATGTTAAGAGGTTTTATGTGTTTATGTATTTAATGGTTAATGATGTGTTGTTTTATCTTTAAAATTAATAAAAATTTGTTTCAAAAAAAAATAAATCATTTGATTAGTAATTTTATCAAGCCATTTGAAGAAATTATTTTACTGTTTTAACATTCTGGTAACAAGAGAGTAATGATTATTTTAATACTAACTGATAAGAGAGAAATATCAACCTAACATACTGGACTAGAAAACTGCCTAATTTCTTTTTTGTAAAAAAACCCCTAGACATACATTTAATTTTTATTGGAATAGATACAAATAAGGGAAGAATCTTCCTGCAAGCAACCACTGTAATCACAATATCCACAGGAAACGTGGCCATTAATTTGGAAATTATATGTTTTCTTTATCATATTTTCTCTTAAATATTACATGTATTAATATCATAGCAGTGATAGTTTAAAGCTAGTTTTAAAAACTCCTATTTTCATGGCAACAGACATTTATTTATAAATGCAAAGAGGACAGAAACTACAAAGATATTTTTAATGCTGATTTTGCTTGTTTTTCTAATATTTCTATTATATATTTATCAACCTCAACCTTTTTTATAAGGAAATGTGTCTACAGATCTTTAAACACAAGTAAGCAGTAATAAGGCTTACTAAAGATTGCTCTTATTGAAGAAATAACAATAATCTATGTATTTCTTCTAAACTATGGGATTTCTCTGTGTTGATGAATATATCACAAAGAGACAACTAATTTACACTCAGAAAACAATGCAATATTTGTGTGTGTATGTTTCTGCTTTTTATGTATAAAAAGTATAAGCAATTTTGCTGATTTATTAACCTACTGAGATTATTCACACATATCTAGATAAAGTGGAATGCAAAATAAGCAGAAGTATTCAGCCGGTTCAGTATTCTATGTACTGTGTTTCTCAGAAAACAAGACCCACCTCAATAATAAGCCAATCCTAAATTTTTGGGGGATGGCAATAATATTACCCCTAACTAAAAATAAGTCTGGGGAATGGGCATGGCTAGCATGAATGGTGGCATTGGTACGGGAGGGGGGGCAACTGTTCAGCTGCAGAGAGGGGCAAAAGTCATTCTGCGCTGAAGCAGAGGCATTCTGAGCCTTCAGCGTATCCCAGGATTGCAACACTGAAGGTTTGGAATGGAACCTTCAGCGCTGCAATCCTAGGAGATGCTGAAGAGTCGGAGTGGAGCCGTTTTCATGAAAGGCAGGAAAATGAGGAGGGGAATTTTCCTGCCTGTTATCTGTTCCTCTTGGAGCAGGACCCTGCAAGTCTTGTTGTGGCATTGCACTCAAGAATGGGAAGTAATTCCATCAGCTTCATCACACCAGTGCAGCTGGCATCCTGCTGTGAGCAGCTGCGCCAGTGTATCCAAACTCGCAGTGGTGCTGGCGCTCGCACATGCAATGGCACAGCAATCCTTGCAGGGTTGTGCTTGAAGAGGCTGTGCCAATGTAAAGAACCTCACAGCAATGCTACCACTTACATGCACAACACTACAACAAGCCTTGCAGGGTCTTGGGATCTGCTGAAGGCTTGGAGCAGAGCCGTTTTTGCAAAAGGCAGGAAAATGGGGAGGGAGACAGAGCTTGAGGAATGGATGACAGGCAGGAAAATTCCCCTTCCCATTTTCCTGCTGTTCACCAAAAGCCTCCATTCCGAATACTGAAGTTTTGGAATGGAGGCTTTTTGGAGAACGGAAGGAAAATGGGAAGGGGGAATTTTCCTGACTGCCATTCTTCCCTCAGTCTGTGCTAAGCTTGAGGAAAAGCTCCTTTCAGCCCTATAGAAACAGTGGTAGAGAGGCAAGGGTGCACGTGGGGCATACCTTTCAGCCATTAAAGTGGCCCGGTGGAGAGGCAAGGCACGTGGGGCATTCCTTTCACCATGATAGAAGTGGCCCAGTGGTTAGGCAAGGTGCGTGAGGGGAAAATTAAGACATTCCCTCAAAATGACAGACTAGCCATTTTTTCAGGAAATAAAGAAACTAAAAGAAAATAAGGCTGATGGAGATAAGCCACAAATACTGGATTGGAAGGTGAAACCATGGCCTGGAGTGGGGGATAGCTGATGGACTGTTCCTGGGAGCGAGACCTTGGATATGCCACAGTTACAATTTGGTGAAATGGCTATTAAAGATGCACCAGTTAAGAAGTCATGGCCTCCACAGTATAGTTCTGTTTTGGCTCGAGACCCATTATATCCAGTCCCATGGATTTACATGATACAGACATAGAACAGAATTTGGAACATTCAGAGTTAGGGTCAGGAAGACCAGGCAGTATCCACACATTGGCTCATCACAGGGACTAAGTACTTCGTACCATCCATGTACTAATGGAGTGGCAGAAAGAGCTAATGCCGCTATCGAGCAATATTTACGATACCATATAACTTATCTGCAAACCAATTGGGTTGAGACATTACTGTTTGCTGAAGTGGCTTATAATAACACGGTTCACAACAGTACTGGATATACTCATTTTTGAATAGTGAGTGGAATGGAGTTTATTCCTATTCCAGAATGGCCACATGCACCTAACAAACGAACCACTACTACTAAATGGATTGAAGATATAAAAGCTCAATGGAAAGCAGTTAAGATAGCATTAGCCAAATCAACTGAAACATATAAGAAGCATGCAGACAGAAAAAGGTCTGAAAAGAAATCATTAGTAGTGGGGAATTGGGTATATGTATCCACAAAATATATTAATTTAGGTTTACCATGTAAAGAATTACGCCCAAAATACAGTATATTGGTCCCTTTCGTATATCAGGTAATCAACCTGGTTACAGTTCATTTACAATTAGTGTCATGATACAAAATGATTCATCCCGTTTTTCACAGTAGCTTGCACAAGCCGGCTGACATGACATGGTTCGAACCTCGATTGAGACACCTGGCGCCAATTAGAGATGATTATTATGAAGTGGAGGACATCCTTGATTCCCGCCAATGAGGGGTCCTATAATACCTGGTGAAGTGGAAAGGATATCCATTGGCAGATGCTTCCTGGGTGACATCTACAGATGTGTCAACTCCAAAGTTGCAAAGATTATATCACCAACAACATCCCACTAAGGCAGGTGGGAAGGGCGAAACCTATTGAAATAATCTTATTAATTTTGTTGCTTGCTTTCCAGGAGAAACCGTGGTACAGGGGGCGGCATGCCAGGCTCGACAACTTACACACATCCTGGAGCCTGACATTACGGCTGGAAGCTTCACAGAGCTTGTCAGCTGGTCTGAGATCACAGCTTCGGTTTCAGAGTGGGGACATGATGCTGCTAATGTCACTTTGGTTTTGGAGTGGGGAAGTGATGCTGCTGCTATATATCAGTCCTGGAACCCAACATTACAGACGGAAACCTCAGGGAGCTTGTCTATGGGTCCAGTGTTGCAACTTCAGCTTCGGAGTGCGGACATTATGTCTAGGCTCGTGTCAGCTCAATTGGCTGTGGCATGGGCTTGTGGCGGATCATTAACTGTTACTTTTGATAATACTACAAGGGAGGCGTGTAGGAGGGAGGAACAAGGAATTTGAATAGGCATGGTTAATTAGGCACGGGGTGGTGGTGTGGGGAATTAGGAAAGGGGCAGATTAGGAAAAGGGTGGATGCTAAGTAAATGGGCAGGAGTGGATAAAACAGCATTGGGAGTTAACCATTCTCAAAACTGACTTTGCATGGAAATCTGTTGTTGTTACTATTAGCCGCGATTGGGAATACAGCAATAAACTCTACCATTTCATGACAGCAAGCGTGAGTAATGTAGTTTATTGTTAAAAGTCCTCAGTTCTTGGCAGAGACCGACACAGGGATTGCCATAGCATATTGCCGCCTCCACGCGCCCCATATTCAGCCTTCACATCCCTTATTACTATAAGCCACAAATTATGGATTTATAAATGTTAGATTCAGGGTGAGAATGGAAGCGAAGCTAGAGTGATTTCAGTAAAAGCTCTTTTTATTTAGTTCATACGAACAACAGCAACAGCCTAGCAGACAGCACGCCTTTTATAGGGAGCTGTCAGCTGGTCAACCAATCAGAACAAAGTATTTTCTTGCTTCAGCAGTGGACCTGAGTGAGAACTTCAGCCACTAGCTTCAGTTACTAATTTCAATACATAACATCCTTCCCCACCCAGATGGAACATTATATATTTAAATGTATGCATTTTAACAGACATAGTCATGTAGGTAGATGGGGTGGTGGTGCATCTATCCTAACATGCACAGTTCAGTTGAACCAGCACTCTGATTAGGCGGGTCGGAGGCTGCTGGTCCCAGACTTGCCATCAGCATCGAACCAGTTCGGACATGATGGGAACTGATTCTACAGAAACTCTGGCCTGACTGCCCCCCAGTTCTACAGGTACCTGTGTTGTGATATGTTGTTTCTGACTCCATTCATGGCAGACCTTCAGAATTTTTGTTTCTGGCAGAGGGTTTGTTTCTGGCAGAGTTAATTCTGGCTGTCGGCAGATGGAGGAGCCCAAAAAGCCATGTGGCGGAGCCATACTTGGCCATCCTCCAGCTCCACTTGGTAGAAATGCAGTTGGTTATGGCTATAACTCAGGCAGTTATGGCTATAACTCAGGCAGTTATGGCAGTTATGGCTATAACTCAGGCAGTAGAAATGCAGTTGGTTATGGCTATAACTCAGGCAGGAATCCAGTGGACACTCCCTGCGTAGTTATGTGCATATACCAGTTCCCCTATAGGGAATGCCCAGTGCTGGTTGGCTGAGTCTGTGGGTACCCCTGAAGAATAGCTCAGATATAGTTGGTCCAGATCTTCTTAGGCAGCAACCTATTAGAAGTTCAGCTGGATTCTGATTAGTCATGGCACCTAGTGTAGCATGCTGGACTAACAGATATTTGATTATTCATGTCTGCCAGTCCCCTGGGCCCATTCATGCCAGCACCTCTTTTGCTGACCATGGCATTCTCTTCACCTGCCCATTGCTAGCAGATGGAATGGTGCAATCAGGTCATGCCAGGAATAGTTCAAATTGGTTCAGAGCTGTGGCCTATTGTCTGACACCAGGATGTCTGGTAATCCATGGGTTGCAAATAGTTTTTGTAGTGCCTTGAGGACTGCATCTGAGGTGGTTGATGGCATTAGTACTACCTCTAGCCATTTGGAGTATCCATCAATGACCACCATGTTTGTCTGACTCTGGAATGGCCCCACAAAATCAATATGGACCCTTGACCAGAGGGTTTTGGGCACTGTGCTGGAGTGGAGGGGGGTGCTGGCCTCAACTATTGGCACAGTTGAGAAGAGGTGACCCATTCATCAGTGATGGCTTTGTCTAGGTTGGGCCACAAAATGTAACTGCGGGCAAGTGCTTTAATTCTTAATATGCCTGGGTGTCCTACATGCAAGGTTTCCAGGACTGGTTGCCACAGTTTCTGCAGAACTATTATTCAATTCCCCAAAGGAGACAGCCCTGTTGAGCTGACATGTTGCCGGTTGTGGAAGGGCAGGAACTGTGCTCTGACAAGCCCCTTTGGCCACGCCCTCCACACCCAGTTGAGCTTTGTATGGTAAGACAACGTTGTAAAAATTTAGAAGTCCCAAGAATGCCTGGAGTTCAGTCTTGTTCTTGGATATAGGAGCTTTGTGGATGGTTTGGACCTTTGCCTTTGTAGGGTGCAACCCTGAGGCATCGATAAGGTAGCCTAGGAACTCTACCTGTGGCACAGCTATTTTACACTTTTTCTTCTTCTTTATTTATTCTTCTTTATCTCCTGGAATTGGCTGAGTACCATTCTCAGGATGGTTGAGGAGTTCTTTGTCATTAGCTGCCAATACTAAAAGGTCATCAAAATAAGGCACGGTGCCTGGAATGCCTTGTAAAGGTGCTCCATTAGACTCTGGAACAGTTCTGGTGCCATGCTCACTCCAAACTGCAACCGATGGCATTTAAAGGCTTCCCGATGTGTTATGATTGTCTGTGCTTCAACTGTAGCATTGTCAACCAGCAGTTGTTGGTAGGCTTGGGCGAGGTCTAGCTTGGCAAAAACATATACTTGCCCAGGTCTCCTTCAAAAACATCAGCAAATTCCTGGATCAGGGCCTCAATATCAAGGTCAGTGATGGAGTTGATGCCAGTAACTCCCAGGCCCAGAGATGAAAACCAGTCCAGTCCCAA
Organism: Hydrophis major; assembly: GCA_033807585.1. NCBI lineage: Eukaryota > Metazoa > Chordata > Lepidosauria > Squamata > Elapidae > Hydrophis > Hydrophis major. The sequence goes on along the minus strand of CM066343.1, from coordinate 143,215,124 downwards.
AAAACTTGGTAGGGAGTCATCTATCACAATCAGCCGCAGGAACTCCACAAAATTCTTAAATGTGATTTGAAAGGTTCCGCTTCCAATGACAGGAATGCTGTTTCCTTGATAGTCCCAGAGGTGAAGATGACGATACTTCAGTTGGCTTTATCGGCATCAGTTGTTTTATCATGCTCCAGGAAACAATGGTCATGGACTACCTGGTATCCACCTCTATGTGACAAGAAGAGTCTTAGATCATGACGGTGACAGGTTTTTTTTGAATAGGTGATGCTGGCTTGCCCTAGGACTGTTCCTATCCAGCAGGTGCTTTTGGAGATGGGGAAACATTCTTCTCCATGATTTTGTTGTTTGAGTAGTGTTCTCCTGGGGCCTGTTTGTCTTGTAGGTTGGCTGGCACAACAGACTCTGGCTAAATATCCCTTTTTGTCGTACCTTTAGCAGATGGTGTTTTTAAATTTGCACATTGCTCTAGGGTGGTTGCCGCCACAACCCACAAATGCTGTTTGTTTCTTCTCTGTAGCTGTACCTTGCCTTTTTTATGATCTGAACTGATTTTTTATGATCCTCCTCCTCATCATTTGTACTCTGTATTCCATATCTTCATGGTGCACTGCAACTGTTTTGCACGATGATGATGGGCTGTTTGATTTCTAGATCACAGCCATTGATTGGGTTGACATTTCACCTGCTTGTGCCTCATCAAGCAGCATCTGCAGATTGAGGTTTGGTTTTGCAAGTAAACACTTCTGTAATGTGATGTCCCTCACTCCACAAACCACTCTATCCAAAAGGACGTTGTCTAAGTCTCTGAACTCACAATTCAATGCTGCTTTCCAAAGGGCAGCAACATACTGGCAGATTTACCCTCTGCCTGATTAGGATGGTGGAAAGCATGTCGACAAGCAATTCATGTTGGTTTGGGCACATAGTGAGTTCTCATCTTGTTGTGCAGTATGTCCTATGGTACTGTCTGAACGGCTACCAGAGCAAGGAGAGCCTTGGCTATCTCAAAAATGTCTGGGCCGCAGTAGCTTAGGAACAATGTCCTTTTTCTGTTCTCCGAGATTCCAGTAGAATCATTGGCTTCTAGAAAGCATTTGAAGTGGACGATGTATGAGTCCCATGTCTCAAAGGCTGGGATGTACGGAATAAACAGCATTATTGCAGCCATTTCCATGAGACCAATGAGAGCCCAGGCAATTGGGGCTGACGCATTTATGGTCGATGAATGGTGCTGCAGCGAATGGCAAATCATCTCTGGTGCTCAGCTCTTGAGTGAGACTGTGATCTCAGTTCTTGAGTGGGACCATGAAGCTCTTTCTGTCTTCAATTTCCATCCGATCCCATCCTCCTCACCAATGTTAGATTTGGGGTGAGAATGGAAGCAAAGCCAGAGTGATTTCAGCAAAAGATCTTTTTATGTTGTTCATACAAACAACAGCAACAACCTAGCAGACTGTGCGCCTTTTATAGGGAGTTGTCAGCCAGTCAACCAATCAGAATAAAGTATTTTTCCACTTCAGCAGCGGACCTAAGTGAGAATCTTAGCCACCAACTTCAGTTACTAATTTCAATATGTAACAATAAAGCTAAATGTAAATGAGAAATATGCCAAGCCATAAAGATTACTATTATTTGATCCTGTCTTCATGTGAATCACTAATATAACAAAGAAACAGACTTTTCTGTGATCTTTTATTCTTCAGAATTTAGTCAGGATTTCTATATTTGCAAGAAATTAGATATTAAAATTGATTTATAATCATCACTTCCATAGTCTTAGACTCTTTTATTTGTTTCTACAAAAAAAAGTGTGAAATTGGAAAATACACACACACATACACACATTTCATCTATATACTATTTTTCAATTTTGTTTTCAGGTCCAATTCAAGATGCTAGCTAAGATGAGAAACTTTTTCCTTGCTTAAGATTAGAGAATCTAAATATCTACTCTGTTAATTCTATTAATTACAGAAACCCAGAATTTTCTTGGAGGCCTTGTTCAATTTGTGTTTGCATACAGAGGAAGAGCAGGTGGCTGACTAGGAATACCCTCATTAGTTGCAGGTTCTCTAAAATAGGAGGTGTCTTTTTTGTGCTAGACAACACTTTTTTATTTTCCAGGGGTTTTTAAAACATTCATCTTTATTATGCTGCAAAAGTGTTTTAAACCCTTTTAAACAAACTGCTGTCTAGAGACAGTTTCAATTATTTTAATTGCTTGCTTCATTTGTTGTTTATCTTTTATGTTTTGCTGATGCATCAGTTAACATTTCTAAACTGAGAAAAGAAGGTAGGAAGTTTTCAAATGTCAGACAAAGATGTTATGAAGAAACCTACTATTTATTGCCATTTTTGTTCATATAAGCCATGATACATGTCCCTAGAACATCTTAAGTAGTCATTTCCAAATTTCACAATAATACTTTCAAGTAAAAACATTCTATCCCTTTAGAAAAAGCCTACTCAAATTCTTAACATAAAATGTACAGTAATCTTACTATGTCTTTCCTTCACATGTTCCAATATCTATAAGAAAAATATATTTACATTCCGTGCTGAGTAAAGCCCTCCCCCCGTTTTTTTGTTAAAGAGACTTGTGGAACAAAAAAAATATCCATTTTTTGGTGTAACATTGCAATATAAATAACACAGCTATGTCTAAAATGTGGTGCAGAAAAGTTCCAAAATGGTTAACATTCTTAGATACAATATGAACAATATTTAAGAATTACTGTAAGGAGTGAATTAGAATAATAGCTCCCACTAGATTAATAGTTTAGCATATATTGTACTTTTCCAGAATTCTTTGTAATGTAAAATGTATCCAGATATTCAAACAAATTCAGAAAGTCTGAAATTTCATATTAGAGATCACTGGTGATATATGACATTCATTTAAAAGATTTGTAAAACTGGGAAAATCTGTAAGTGCCTCATGTTTTCTCTTATGATGGTAGATTTTTTTAAAAAATAGACTCTTGAAAAAGTTCATTTTAATGGCTTTATTCACCTATCTCAAAAATGGGTAGACTTTAGGATTATCCTTATATCTGGCAATTTTGTGTTTAAGAAACAGATGCCTCCAAATAATTAATACTATAATTAATCTATTCCAGTTTACTAGGTACTATATTAGCTTACTATTTTTGAGCGTTACTAGAGTTCAGACTGAAACATTTTTGTTATATTTTCTAATCATAAAACTATTAAAAAAAACATTAAATCCATCCTTCTGAATGCTAATAGCTGCTTATCTGCTTGATGGAAGGAAGTTGCTCTTGTTCCCAATATTTTATTTGCCTAACCTTTGTCATTTTTCTCTCTATTTAGGTAAGGAATTTTTTTCTGAAACAATGACCCAATGCAGTAACTTTTTGAAAGTAGGAAGGCATCCTGAGATAAAAAAAAATAAAAAATAGAAAACACAGATCTAAAGTCCCCACCTGGTATACATGGAATAACATTCATACATTCACATAAATATGTGGAAAACTCAAAATGGGAAACAAACAGTAACATGCATTTAGCTCTGAAATAATCTTTCACCAATGCCTTACTTTTGAGTAAGAAATGCAACTGTTCTAGTGCTGCCTTTAAAATGAGAGCACCATTATTTGGGCCCTGGAATAATGCATGGACAACTGAGATAGATTGCCTATGTTTATAGAGGATGACAAGAATCTGCATGAATGCTTCTGTTTTCTTCCTTTTCTGAGTTCTGGAAGTGAACATCAAATAGAACTTGAGATGTTAAGGGACATTGGCTTGTGGTATAATGTGTGTGTTGTGTATGTATGTGTGTATGTGTGTATAAGTGTGTTTGTGTGGGTGTATATGTATATGTATATATATTCAGATCCGTGTATCTGCCATTCTTCAATGGAAGAAGGGGGGGGAAGTTGGTGCAAGTAATCCTTTTTGATGTAATCTGAATGTATTAAATCTTATATTAATTCTTTATAACTTGCACTTGATATACAACTGGAGGATTGGAGCCAGATGTCTAGAAACTTATCACCTCTTGAAGAGGAAAACAAAATGAGAAGGAACCATAAAAATTCCAGCTCTGGAAGATACCCCTGGGAACTCTCCTAAGATACGTTTCCAGAGAAGGGGAGGGGGAAATTAACATGTTGGTTCTTTGTTTGACTAAATATACATTTAAATAAGGGGAGGGATTCTAACTCTCTTTATCTATTACTATATGCCTGGAAATATCTTAAGACTCTGCTTTGACTAGCGCTGGGATTCGCTCCCTTTCAATAAAGGATTCCTTTTGAAATATCTAGCTTTCAGAAGTTCATTCTTTTCAGTTGACGGGAAAAAGTCCAGTGCTTACATAAAGCAAAGTCTGCAATAGAGGTCAACCCAGAGAAGATTTTTTTAAAAAAACAAAAACAAAACACTTCGCTCTACCCAGGGAATCCTGCAAAAATGTCTGAATATACCAAGGAGCAAGGGGAAGCCGAATGCTGGGGAGAAACTTCGACAGCTACCCAGCCAGACACAGACTTTGTGTACCCCATCGAAGACAGTGAAGCTGCCTGCAAAAATGCCACAAAGCCCCGGTGGTCTATAGGCGTAGAAAAGAGAGACAGCTGGGATGGAAGAACCAAGGGAGTAACCCTCAACCGGGGTAACCATAAACCAGGGTGGAAATTGGAGCTGGAGGCCCTATCTGATCAGGAAGAATGGGTTGAGGAACCACCGGCAGATGACCGACTGAAACAGTACATAAATCGCCTCATGAGGAAAGGCCTGGAGGACCTTAATGTGAGGGATGGACCGGGTTGCCAATGTAGGAGAGTGAGGGAACCAGAAATTGGAAGAACCCAAGCCATTACCCTTGATCCATCTGAGAATGATCAGGCAGTAGAACAAGCCAAAGGACCGGCAGCCATACCAGTTACCCAAACCCTTGTCACCCCAGAGCAGAGGATTAACCCAGGCCAACCCAAAGACATACAACTGCAGAGAAAGGTCCCGCCCTTGGGGATAAAATTCAATGGGGACCCCCAGAAACTGGGATTTTTCCTGGCGCAAGTCTTCACCTACATGCAAGAACATGGGTGGAATTTCTCAACCCAGGGAGCCTGAGTGCGAGTCATCATCCTGGCCTTAGATGAGGCAGCAGCTAGATGGATGGTGATGCTCCACAATGTCAATGCCCCAGAACTGAGGAACTTCAACCAATTCATGACAGCCCTATGCCACCACTTTGAAGACCCTCTCACTGATAGAAAAGCCCAGGATCACATTAGAGTCATAAAGCAAGGCCATTGCCCGGTAGCTGAGTACAACGAGGACTTTCATGACCTGGCCAGCCTAGTCAACTGGCCAGAAAATATCCTAGTCTTCCCCACCCCAGGGAAAGCATGAATTTTTCAAACCCCAAACCACCCTGACCCCAAGACCAGTTGGCTGTTTTAAGTGTGGAAGAAAGGGGCACCATGCAGCAGAATGCTGTTCAAAAACCCCTGGCAGAAAGCCAGGCCACCCATCAGGGGGGAAACCTGGAAAATCCAACCCTCAAGGAGAAGAAACTGGCCTGAGAAGCTGAGAAGCTGTGAGGTTCCGGTCTCTCCCCGACCCAGAGAAAGAACCCCCAACGCCCCGAGGAGACCTGAGCCAGTCTGAAAGTGATCCAGAAGACGACCCGCTGGTAAGCGACCCAATTGAACCAATCACTGGAAGGGGGAGGAAGTAGCTTTACTGGATTCAGGATGCACCTGGTGCCTAATCAACCCCTCCCTATAAGAGAAATTGGGAATTCAACTAAAGAAAATGTAAAATCCCATTGCTTTTTGCCAATTAGATGGAACTATAGTGAGAGGGGAGCCAGCCAGTTTTGCCCCAGAACCATTGAAAATAAGACTAGGGAACCATAGGGAGATGCTCACATTAATTATAGCACCAGGAATGGAAGGGTCACTAGTACCAGGACTCACGTAGCTATGGAAATTGAATCCAAAAATAAACTAGAAGATAGGAACCGTACATTTCCAGAAACATGTAGCATTTGCAAACAGCCCAGAGGAAAGGAAAAGAAAGGGAATAGAGAACAGAGAACCAATCATGGCCGGTCAGCTGGCTGAACCCATTAACATCCCCAGTGAGTACCAGGATTTAGCCCAAGTATTTAGCGAGGAGGCTTCTGATGAACTCCCAACCCATCATGTTACAGACTGCGCCACTGAAATACTACTAGGGGCTAAACTTCCAAAACCAAAAATGTACTGCATGTTCCTCAGAGAATTAAAAGAACTCAGGGCATTTATCAATAGAAATCTAAAAAGGGGATTACATCGAACCTACCCAACCAAAATGGGCGTTGGAACCTACCTGACATGCCCTTTCTCGTCGAGCTGCGTAGAGCATCCAGAGAGTGGGAGGTGCTCCAGTCTTCACTCTTACAGGCTGAGCTATAATTGAGGAATGCTCCACCTCCTCCACGTGGCTCCATCCTCGCATTCCCCAGTTTTACGAAGACGAGAAGAAAACAGCAACAATCCTCTCATCCCAACTATTATACATTTGTCAACTATAAACTGATTAATTCATTGGCCGAAACAGGATTCCTCCCACCAGACAGACCAACTAGGGTGGGGCTGGATGCTCTACGCAGCTCGACGAGAAAGGGCGTGTCAGGTAGATACCAACGCCCATTCTCCGTAGAGCTGCTGCGAGCATCCAGAGAGTGGGACATACCAAAGCATGGCCTGTCCTACGGGAGGGACTCCGTCTGGTCCGGAATCTCCTCTGGTTCTCTCGCCACTTGTTGAAGAACTTGCCTGCCAAAGGACACTTCTGCTGAAGCATAAGCATCAATCTTATAGTGGCGTATAAAGGGACATGGAGACGACCAAGTGGCCGCTCGACAGATGTCATGAATCGATGCCTGAGTAGCCCAGGCTGCCAAGGTAGCTGCGCTCCTTGTAGAGTGAGCGGTCAACCCTTTAGGAACAGGAAGAGCCTGAGATAAATAGACCTTGGAGATGGTAGATCTGATCCAACGGCCAATAGTAGACAGGGATACTTTACAACCCATCTTTTTTGGTTGAAATGACAGGAACAGTGACTCTGACTTCCTGACAGGGTGAATGCGATGGATGTAAATACGCAGTGCCCATCGGACATCGAGAGAATGCCACTGCCTTTCCCTTTCCCGAGAGGGTCCGGGACAAAAATTAGGAAGAACCAGTTCCTATGATCTGTGAAAGGCCGAGTTGATCTTAGGCAGGAATGACGGGTCTGGTCGCAGAACCACTCGATCAGTGTGGAAAACACATAAATCCTTTCTAACAGACAGAGCTGCTATTTCAGATATCCATCAGACAGACGTGATTGCTATCAGAAACACCACTTTAAATGTAAGAAACTGAAGTGACGTCTCCCTGAGCGGCCCAAAGGGAGGTCTAAGTCAACACCACGAGAACCTTGTTAAGGTCCCAAGTCGGGTACCTGTGAACTACTAATGGGTGCAAATTGGTGGCCCCTCTAAGGAATGAGCGAATGCGAGGGTGGTGAGAAAATGAGTCAGATGTGCTACCAGAGACAACGGTTGCCAAGGCCGCAACTTGCATTCTCAAGGTGTTGGAGGAGACACCCCTGTCCAACCCATCTTGAAGGAAGGCCAGAATTTGTGCAATTGATGGGGAGAGCGGATTGATGAGCGACTTGTGGCACCATTTGCAAAAAAGGTTCCAGGTTGCGTTATATATGCGAGTGGTTGAAGAATGTCTCGCTACCAGAATGGTATTGATGACCTGCATAGACAGACCCTCGTTTCTTAGACGCTCCCGCTCAACCTCCAAATGGCTAACTGAAGCCACTGTGGATCCGGGTGCTGCAGAGGTCCCTGGGACAGTGAGACCTTGTTTGGCGGAATCCTCCAAGGAGGGGCCACTGACAGGTTGCGCAGATCCACAAACCACGGTCTCCTGGGCCAATATGGAGCCACCAGGAGAACTTCTGCCCTCTCGAGGAGCAATTTTTGGATCACCTTGGGGATCAACGGAAGGGAGAGAAAGCATAAAGGAACCCTGGGGGCCAGTGGCAACGTAGGGCGTCGTGATTCTCTGCCCCGTTGGTGAGGTATCGAGAGAAGAATCTTGGTGTTTGGGCATTGTGCGGCGATGCAAAAAGGTCCACCAGCGGCAGGCCAAATATCGCTGAGGCCTCCTTGAACAGGGAGGGTGCAGGCGCCATTCTGACTGGTCTAAGGTGGCCCTGCTCAACCAGTCTGCTGAACGTTTGAGACCCCCAAGATGTGTTCTGCCCTGATAGATAAGAGGTTGGCCTCTGTCCAACGATATAACCGCTCGGCCTCCTTCATGAGGTGGATGGAATGAGTGCCCCCTTGACGATTGATGTGAGCCTTGGTCATAGTGTTGTCCATCAGGACCAGAACATGGCGCCCTCGCACCTGAGGGAGGAAATAGCGTAAGACCAGGAATACTGCGTGAAGCTCCAGCCAGTTGATGCTGCAGTGACGCTCGGTTGCTGACCAAGTTCCTTGCACTGAAAGTGACTGAGTGCGGGCCCCCCATCCAGATAGGCTGGTTTCTACTGTGAGGGTAACCCTTTGGGGCTCCTTGAAAAGATGTCCCTTGTTGGTAGCGGATCTGGTCCACCAGAGGAGGGAGGCGAGGACCTTTGGAGGAATCCTCACCACGGTTCTTGAATTGCTCCTTCTGGAGCGTTGATAAGGTAGCAGGAACCACTGCAGCGATCTGGAATGTAGACGGGCCCAGGGAACAATGGATATGCATGATATAAATTTGCCAAGTAACTTGGATAAATCCAGTAATGAGGCCTTCCTAGCCCGCCTAATGGCCTTGATGGATTTCTGGATGCTGTCAAACCTTTCGGAGGAAAGAAAAACCTCCTCAACTGAGTCAATTACTGCCCCTAAATGAGCTATTCGGGTGGAGGGGATAAGCTGATTCTTTTCCCAGTTCATGAGCAGACCATGGGCCTGGAGGACCGAGAGGGTATATCTCTGCGAGGCTGAGCTAAAACTGGGGAACGCAAGGATGGAGTCACATGGAGGAGGTGGAGCGTTCCTCAATTATAGCTCAGCCTGTAAGAATGAAGACTGGAGCACCTCCCACTCTCTGGATGCTCGTAGCACCTCTGCAGAGAAATAGCAGCCCTGGTATTATTCTGCGAAAAGAAAGATGGCTCAGTGCGTCTATGTGTTAATTACAAAAATCTGAATGCCATCAGTGTGGAGAATATGTACCCACTCCCGCTCATGAAGGACATGTTAGCCCACCTCTCTAAAGGATTTTTTTTTTCAAAGTTAGACCTACAAGAGGCATACTACCACATTAGAATAAGGGAAAGGATGAGTGGAAAATGGCTTTTAATACCCACTGGGATGCTACCAATTTAAACTGCTACCTTTTGGATTACAAGGAGCCCCTGCTGTGTTCATGCAATTAATTAATGAGACCTCCCATGAATTTTAGTACAGAGGGGTTCTCGTTTATCTCTATATTTTAATCTACACCGAAACAAAAGAATACATCAAATTACTCCGAGCAGTTTTCACAAAACTCCTAAACGCCAAACTATATGCAAAACTCTCTAAATGTGAATTCTACCAAGAAAAAATTGACTACCTGGGATATAGAATATCCCACGAGGGAATAAAGATGGACCCACAAAAAGTAAAAGCTGTCATCGATTGGGAGCCGCCCCATACTCGCAAACAATTGCAAAGCTTCCTGGGTTTTGCAAACTTTTACTGCCAGTTCATTCCAGCTTTTGCGAATATTGCCCTCCCCATCATGAATTTGTTAAAACAAAAGTGGGAGAGAAACCTAAACCAAGACAACCCCTTACCTGGATGATAGAATGCCAAGTGGCATTCGAACAACTGTTCTCAGCAGAACCAATCCTAAAACACCCAGACCCTGAACAACCATTTGTCATCCAAGCATATGCTAGTGAGGTAGCAGTTGGAGCAGTTCTACTCCAAAAGAATTGACATGGACAGTTACAACCATGTGCTTATACTTCCAAGAAACTGACAGACACGCAACAAAGATGAGCCATATGGGAGAAAGAGGCATATGCTGTGCGATGGGCACTCCTCATATGGAGACATTTCCTAGAAGAGAACCAAATCCCCTTTGAAGTCTGGACTGATCGTAAAAATCTAGAAGCCCTGAAAACTCCACGAAAACAAGCAAGGTGGGCTCAATATTTTAAATGGTTTAATTTTACTCTCAAATAATTCCCAGGGACGAAAAATTTCTTGGCAGATGCTCTGTCCAGGAAACCTCAGTACAACAGCAAAAAGATTGAAATTATAAAACCCATGATCCAACCAACCCAACTTGCAGCCAAAGTAATCACCCGGGCACAAGAGAAGAATCACTCACTGACCATGCAACGACTTTAATATTTAAGGAGGAACTACTTAAGGACGACTGGTTCCAGGCTAACAAAGACACTTGCTTATTCAAAGGTGGTGTAGCCTGGTAAAAAACAAACTTTACCCAGGCTACACCATCTTTGAATAAGCAAGTGTCTTTGTTAGCCTGGAGCCAGTCATCCTTAAAAACAAACTTTACATCCCTGCCAGCCAGAGGGTGGATCTCATGAAACGTTGCGATGATTAAAAAATAGCGGGGCACTTTCCTTTGGTTAAAAACCCTGCACCTCATCAAAAGACAATTTTGGTGGCCATCTCTCAAAAAGGACATTGAAAACTATGTTGCTAGTTACCCCATCTGTGCTGCTGCAAAAAGAAGACAAAAAACATCTCCTGGACTTTTACAAACAGTGTCAGAACCTTAGGCACCCTGGAAAGAGATCTCTATGGCCTTTATAGTGGAGCTCCCTGAAAGTGCAGGAAATACTGTCATTTGGGTTGTAACTGATCTTTTTTCAAAACAGGTTCATTTTGTATCATGCCAGAAGATCCCAAAAGCCAAGGCCTTGGCAAAGATGTTTTTAATACACATTTATCGCCTTCATGGAGCTTCCCAAAGGATTATCTCAGATAAGGGAGTACAATTCACATCCACATTTTCGTGGGCGTTTTTAAACCTATTAGGCTCCACCAAGGGTTGTCATCAAATCACCCCCAGACTAATGGCAGGGCTGAAAGAACAAACAGCATATTAGAATAATATTTAAGATGTTTTATTAATTACCAACAGGACAATTGGACTGACCTCCTTCCTTTTGCAGAGGTAGCATACAACAACTCGGTCCACAGCAGCACTGGTTTCACCCCATTCCAGGTAGCCACAGACCAAAAATTCAACCCCATGCTGGAATTACCCACCAAGGAACCTGAAATTCCCTTCCTTAAGGAATGGATCAATAATTTGCAAGCCACTTGGCCAGTGGTCCTAAACTATTCAACATTGTGATTCAAAGTTGGAGACCGCATATATTTGTCCACAAAATCCCTAAAATCGTTGCCACCCTCCAAGAAACTGGGACCAAAATTCATTGGGCCATTTTCCATCTCCAGAATTATTAACCCTGTTACTGTAGAGCTTCTACTTCCCAAAATACTTAGACAGGTTCATCCAGTATTTCACTGTAGCCTACTCAAACCAGAGATCAATTCAAACCTTAGACCCCCGCTTCCCACACCTGAAACTCCCATTATAGTACATGGGGAACAACATTTTGAAATTAAAGATATCCTTGATTCACATACTTACCATGGATCCACACAATATTTAGTAGCTTGGAAACACCTTCTTTCCTCAGACAATGAATGGGTAGCAAAATGACATGTAAAAGCACCCACATTACTATGGAAGTTCCACCTGAAATACCCTCACAAACCATCCTAAGTTGTAAATGTAACACGTTTTATGTTTTCCGGTTGGATTTATCAAACTTGATGAGGGCAGGATGTCAGATCCATGTATCTGCCATTCTTCAATGGAAGAAGAAGGGGGGAAAGTTGGCACAAATAATCCTTTTTGGTGTAACATATATATTGGATATATATATGAATATATTAAATCTTATATTGATTCTGTATAACTCGCACATGATATACAATTAGAGGATTGGAGCCAGATGTCTAGAAACTTATCACCTCTTGAAGAGATAACAAGATGAGAAGGGACCATAAAAATTCCAGCTCTGGAAGATACCCCTGGGAACTCTCCTAAGATATGTTTCCAGAGAAGGGGAGGGGGCAATTAACATATTGGTTCTTTGTTTGACTAAATATACATTTAAATAAGGGGAGGGATTCTATTTCCCTTTATCTATTACTATATGCCTGGAAACATCTTAGACTCTGCCTTGACTAGTGCTGGGATTCACTCCCTTTCAATAAAGGATTACTTTTGAAATATCTAGCTTTCAGAAGTTCATTCTTTTCAGTTGAAGGGAAAAAGTCCCGACAGACAGACAGGCAAACTGGCAGACAGACATAGATATCTATATCTATATATGGGGGGTACTTTGAGGGTGATATTTATCTGCAGACCCCCAAAATTTTCTCGTGGACCACCAGTGGTCCCCAGCCTACTGGTTGGTGACCACTGTTTTAAGGGATCCTTTTCATTGGTAATAAAAAAACTATAGATTATGTAGATTATATAATAGTTAATCAATGCAAATCAATGCAATTTATTATGTAGTTGGAGATTGCTATTTGATTTTAACTTTTTGATGATCCATCTAACATTGCAAGAAGACTACCCTATTTTAATTAGTGGTTCCCATAACAGGGAGAGGTAAATTACTAGGCTAAACAACTTTAAAAATACCCTCACAAGTGTAGGTTTCTAACATTTTTTATCTCAACATCTATTTAAATAGCTAAATAATTTTTCAGAAAAAAAATCTTAATTACAGCATATTATAGTTTTACAGTATCAAGTAGGTTTTTTTTCCAAATAACCAACATTTAAGCAAAGTGCTTCATAAAACAATTTTGCCTCCATAAATTATATCATTACACAAACTTTCCAATTAATAATGAACTGTGTTTCTAAATTCAGTCATTTCTGTTTATAGTTATAATGGTAATTCAGAATACATAAGTTTAAAACAAGAAATTTCAGGAAGTGTTCTGTCTTCTTAGAAAAACACTTTCCCATAGGGACAAAATATTTCCATTTTATTTTTAAGAAAAAACAACTCACAGCAATTGTCCATTACAAATATGATTCATTTATTGCAAATTTAGACAGTTGTCTACTGCAATTTATTCTTATTAAAATAATCTACAAGAGATGCCCCAAATAAGAATGCTACAAGCCTTTAAATGTTTGTGCACAGTGGCATAGTTCCCCATTTTTATTTGCATTACAGCAGGGATCTTCAAACTTGACAGCTTTAAGACTTGTGGACTTCAGCTTCCAGAATTCCTCCTCCAGTCATGTTAGCTGAGGAATTCTGGGAGTTAAAGTCCACAAGTCTTAAACTTGCCAAGTTTGAAGACTCTTGCATTACAGCATACCAAAATAAAGGTAGACAAATACAGACATATGTAACATTAATCAGATCTAAGGTTCTAAATAATGAAAACTATGTCTTTTACAATCTACTATTCCTATATTATTTTTTTATAATGATAGTATGAACTGATCCTATCATAACATTTTAATGTCTTTGATATTTTCATTGATTTGGTTTCTTAGAGATAAGAATTAATTATTTTAGAGAGCCTCATAAAGACTTCCTTATTCCAAAGCAAATCAAGGTACGTTTCTTGAAGATATAAAATTACATATATATCCCATATTAAATTGATGATATACAGTAACCATATAAAAATTAATCTGGAATAACTGTTCACCAGATAGCTTCTTGTATCAATAACCAGCAATTTGACCATACGGTACAATTGTCCCTCTTTATATATAGCAATTGTCTTCATTATAAAATCATGGTAAAACTGTCTGGATTCAGGGATTTTCTTTTTCCTCTCAAGAACTTCCCTCCATAACAGTTATCTCTGAAATGTACCTGTATTTGCTCCTTATTCCCCTCATTTTATTATGGCAGATCTTAATAGGACTGCCCACTTGTGAGGTTCTTCACAGCTTCTCTGAGGCATCTCATGATGGTTCATAGTGTCTTTGTGCTCTGCACAGCTGTTTATCAATCTCAGCAGAGGGATTCTTGACCCTATTACTGGGCACTACTGCCCAGTACAACCTATAGACTAATCACAGTGATCTCTCAATCATGCCCTGGATACTAGTAGTATTGCCTATAAATAGATCCATTCCAAGCTGTGTCTAGTGATATAATCAAGGTATCCCTGTGACTGTTCTGTGGGTAACACTAGCGGACAGCAGTATAATCAAAAAGCCAATCCACTGACATGAAAGACAGCCATGCAGAACTGAGAGGTCAGCATAAACCATATTGCAGTAATCAAATGACCCCTGAAGTCGTCAATCTAATATAGGACAGTAAAAAAAGTCATGTCAAGTATCATGATTTAGTAAGAATCACTATGACCTGGTGAAGGGAGACAGTAACAAATACAGGAGTATTATTACACAGACAATCTGTCAGATCCGTGTATCTGTCATTTCTTCAGTGGAAGAAGAAAAGGGGGGGGGAGGCTGATAAAGAAATCCTTTTTTGATGTAACCTGAATATATTTAATCTTATATCGAATTTGTATAATCCACACATGATACGATGGAGGGAGAAAAGTCAGATGGCCAGAACTATCACCTCTGAGAGGCACAATCAGGAGATGAGAAGGTCATAAAAATTCCACAGTGAGATTGTATTTTGGGAATCTCTTGAATAGTTCGTTCTAAAAAGGGGGCAGGGGGAAATTAGGTATGCCCTGGGAAACTGTGAAAAGATCATTCCTTACAAGAGGGGTGGGGAGGAATTAACATACTGGCTTTTATTTCACTAAATAGACATCAAGATAAGGGGAGGGGTTCTAAACTCCCTTATGTATCCTTGTATGGCTGAGAGACCTCAGATGCTGCTTTGAACTCCTACAAGAATTGTCTCATCTCAATAAAGAATTCCTTTTGAGGAATAACTTTTGCCTTTCAATTTTGTAAGGAAAAAATATTCCCAAATCTAGAGGTATTTATGGCAGGCTTTCAAAAGGTTTTCTGATTGTAACATATTGCGTCAGAATCACATTTTTTTCTAGTTGCAGGAATGAATGTTTGCATTCAATTATTGATTAAATTTATATCTTGACTTGATATTGTGATCCTTAATGGTTTAGATGTTGTGGGAAAAAAGATTAAACTACAGAAATAAACTAAATAATAAAATTACTGACAATGCATGACAGCAACAATAAAAACCCCAAGGAACAAAAATAGAAAAGTCAAAGACAGCACAACAGATAAGCATAGGAAATACTATCTTGAAAAACTAAACAATCTTTTTAAAATCATGAAGGAGGAAACCAGACTGATCTCCATGAGAGAATATTCCACAAATCCAGCTCTTAGTCAACAGCAGCACTTTCTAGCTTCAATGGCCCTTACTATATAGGAGTTTTAATAATCTAGTATATTGAATTGGTACAGTTTAGAGATGATTCTGCACATACTTAGGTACCAAACTATAAAGCACTTTATAAGTAAATACTTTAGTAGCCAGAGAGTGAAAATACTCCAGTTCAGGATCAAAATTATGGCATACTAGATATGAAACGATTACCATATATACCCGAGTATAAGCCGAGTTTTTCAGCACATTTTTTGTGCTGAAAACCCCCCCTCGGCTTATACTTGAGTGAGATTCCCCTCTGAAAAAAAAGTAGGGAGAAGGCAAAAGCGACGGAAGATCCTTCAGGGGAAAGTGAGGGGGAGACTCACCAGATGAGCCCCCTTCCCCACCCCTAAGGAAGCAGAGGCAGCCAGCAAGGGCAGGCAAGCCCCACTTCGCGGACTCCGTCCATCCTTGCTCCCACCCACCCAAAGCCACGAAGTCCCCCCAACCGCACAGCCCAGAATCGCCCTCCCCTCAGGGGTCAGCAACGACGCCCAGCGTTTCCCAAGAAGCTCCGCCGTGCAATGAAAGCGCCCTGGCTCTAGGCTCGCGGGCTCAGAAAATGTGAGCCGAGGTGACTTCGGCTCCGCTTGGTTTTGTTTCCTCAGCCCCAGCTGCTTTCAGTCTGCTCGGGAGGAGGAGGTGGTGGTGGTGGCTCGCATTGTTTTCTGAGCTCTAGGCTCGTGGGCTCAGAAAACAACGTGAGCCGCCACCACCTCCTCTTCCTCCTCCCGAGCGGACCGAAAGCAGCTGATGTTGACTTTAAGCACTGCCGACCGAGTGTTTCACAAATACCAATGGGACCTCCGTCCACTACCACCCCTCCCTCTTTTGCCTCCTTCCTTCTGATCAGTCAGGTTTCCCAGTATTTGCTCACAGCTGCGTTTTCTCTTCTGCCATGCTAGGCATTGAACGCGGGGATTTCTGATTCCCCTTACACGTGCGTGGATATGCCGTGGGACGTTTTCTTCCAAACGCCCCACGGGCAGAGAACACTGACTTTCATGATAGTGAGATCATTTCCCAAATTAATTGATTCACTAACCCAAAGATGATGATGATGATGACAGTGGGAGGCAGGAGTCACTCTCTCCCTTGCCAGAAAAAAGCAAGAGCCGTTCTTATGATCTCTCTCTCTCTCTTCCCGGAATACAGTCAAGCCCTTTCCAGCACGTGCAATCCGCCCCGCCGCTTTGCACCTTGCAAATGATTTTGCATTTGCAAGGTGCAAAGCGGCGGCGGTGGATCGTGCATGCTGGAAAGGGCTTGACTGTATTCAGGAGAGAGAGAGAGATCATAAGAACGGCTCTTGCTTTTTTCTTGCAAGAGAGAGTGACTCCTGCCTCCCACTGTCATCATCATCTTCTTTTGGGTTAGTGAATCAATTAAACCTTTCATGATAGTGAGATCATTTCCCAAATTTCCCTTAAATCAGGGAAGAAATCAAAAACAAACCTTTGGACTGAGAATAAGTCTGTTCCTATGATGCCATTTTTGTTCACTGCAGTGTGAAAAGTGTGAAAAAACACACTTCTTTTTCTTCATCTTCTTGTTCCCTATTTACTGGTCTCTTTCAAAGAGGAAATTGTGAACATCAAACTTATTCTCAACTGTCCTAGTGAAAGTTTTAATTAGATAATAATTCCCTCCCAGTGGCATTTTTTTAATGCCAAGAGTCAATGAAGTTAACTTGCAATTGAGTATGCCATGTTAATTCATGCCATCTTGACACTAATGAAAGCAACATGCCTTTTTAGTTATATTTCATAGAAGTATCTATTTTTCATATAGGCATCTATTTTTATTTTTGAAATTTACCAGTAGCTGCTGCATTTCCCACCCTAGGCTTATACTCGAGTCAACAAGTTTTCCCAGTTTTTTGTGGTAAAATTAGGTGCCTCGGCTTATATTTGGGTAGGCTTATACTCGAGTATATACGGTACTTAACTTTTATTAATTTTTTATCTTGCCTTTATTATTTTATAAATAATTCAAGTCAGCAAAAATACATATTATTCCCTCCTCTTCCTTTCCCACAGTAATAGCCCTATGAGTTAGATTGTGCTGAAAAGTCTGACTGGCCAAAAGTCATCCAGATGGCTTTCATGTCTAAGGCAGGATTAGAAGTCATAGTCTCCTGCTTTCTAGGCAATACCTTAGTCACTACACTAAACTGGATCCTTTTACCCAGTTATATTTTTCCTCTTCTACAACAATCCTAATTAAATTAGTTTTATGCAACTACTAACAACAGGATTATTACTATTTACTTGTAAGCAAAACAACATTGCCACAGGTAAATAATCATCTCAGTCTAAAAGAGCATCCCACCCATCAACACTCCGGGTTTCTAAAATAGACTATTTCTTGAGAGGAGGAGCAATGAAAAAGATGTTAGTATCACTTCTAGCAACAATTAGGATTGGTAATATTGAAAAATATAAGCATTTTTTTTTACTTTGGATAGAATTGTGAATGCTTGCCATTGCATCACAGAATATTCCATCGATTTTTTTAACTCAAAGTTTTAACTAAAAGTTTGTTAATTAAAACAAACAATCATAGATGACACTGCTAGATTTTGTTTCCTGTGAGTGACAATACATTTACATAATCTTTTCATATCAAAAAAACCCAAACTCCTATTTTTCATTGAGAATATATACAAGATGTTGTATTTTAATGATTTAGTGCAGGAATTGAAGTCCACAAATCTTAAAGTTACCAAGTTTGGGGGCCTATGATTTAGTGCAATGTCCTAAAGCTTGATAGCTGTATAGGACAATAACACTCATATTAGGTATTCCTTGAATTGTAATCCAACACACCTGGACAAGCTTAGCTTGGAAAAGATGACTGGATCTTCTGTACTGAATGTTGATATTTTATACATATTTATATTTGGTACACAAATATTTCTGTTAATGTGTTATTCCTTTATATTACTAACAATATCCTTAGTAGTCATCTTTGAGGTAGAAAAAGAAAAGGTTAGTTTTTCAGCTGTGACTATCCAAAGATAAAAGGCAAGAGAAAGGTGATATCGTAAACTGCTTTCCTTAGGAAAAAATCTAATTTATCCATTACTTTGTCATACTTGGTCAAAGAATTATAAAGAATCTATGAAAAAAAGTCCAAAATTTGTTTTCATTATACACTAGAATATATAATTAAAATATAATAATTGTGGGTGTTTGTTTCAAGACAATGACAAGCCAAAAGCCAAATCATTATATATACTGTATTTATTAATAAGCATTGTTTGGACTTCTTTGATAATTATCTAATGATGACTACCTAGGCTTATTTTCTCCAATTAAATAGAAACATTTGCAAATCATACTAATTTGTTAAATTACATTAATGAAATACAGTTAATACCGTGTTTGTCTAACAATACGCCCCCCCATAGGAAGACCCAGCATGTTTTCTAGGCATAAAATGAAATTAAGCCCCTCCCCCCAAATTTAGGCCTAGTTTAAAACATGCAAAATTGGGGGGGGAGGCAGGGGGGAACTTGCCGTTAGGAGTGCCCGCGGGCATTACGCCTCATCATCAGCCGCTCCTAACAGCCAATCATGGTGGAGCACAGAGGGCTCCCTTACCCGGGTCAGCAGGCGGGCAGCGTCGGTGTGGATGTCCGGCAGCGTTTCAGCCAATTCTCAGGCCTCCGTAGCTTCCATGATTCCCACCGGTGCTGGCGCCTCTCTCGCCAGTGCTGTCTCCAACAGCGTCTGAGTCGCTCCTGCTTTTCCCTGTCTCCGTAACAACAGGAAAAAAAACATTTTGAGGTACCTGGGAGCGCCGCGCGCTGCGTTTTGGTTTAATCCCGAGCAGCTGGGTGGACGTGAGAAGAGCCGAGCGAGCGTCTCTGCTGCTACTACCCTTGGTGCTCCAGCCTCGGGCTCTGCAAGTTTGCAAAAGTCCTGGTGCGCAGCCCATTCCTGCATTCCAAGCGCCCAGGCTGAGCTGCAGCTGTCCCTCTCTCCGCCAGCGCCATCTCCAATAACAGCAGCGGCGGGAACCATGGAAGTTACGGAGGTGGCTCCCACACCCGAGAAGTGACTAAAATGCTTCCACGGTTCCCACCGCTGCTGCCACTGTTATTGGAGATGGTGCTGGCGAGAGAGGGACAGCTGCAGCTTGGCCTGGGCGCTTGGAATGCAGGAACAGGCTGCGCACCGGGACTTTTGCAAACTTGCAGAGCCCGAGGCTGGAGCACCAAGGGTAGCAGCAGCAGAGACGCTCTCTCGGCTCTTCTCGCGCCCACCCAGCCACTCGGGATTAAACCAAAACGCAGCACACGGAGCTCCCAGGTACCTCAAAATGTTTTTTTTCCTGTTGTTATGGGGATGGGGGAAAAGCGGGAGCGAATCAGATGCTGTTGTTGGAGATGGTGCTGGTGTGCAGCGGAGAGAAGAAATTAATTCACCCCTGAAAAGACGTCCTAGCCATTTTTTCGGGGCTCAAAAAAAAATAAGGGCCAGCCTTATTTTGTGAGAAACACGGTAGGATGCCTCCCCATCAGTTTAATTATTTATCTATTGCCTAATAAAGAATTATAATAGTGGCACATATTGCAGTGCACTCAGTGATTTGAGATTCTGCTGTCTTTGAATCAATGAGAGTTTATTTATTTATTAGAAAATGTATATTGCCTATTTGCACATGGCGTCTCAAGGCAGCTTACAGAAATACAAAAACATCATATATAAAAAAGAAAACCAATAAAAGGTAATGAAATAATAATATGATATAATGCCCCCCCCCATCCCTCATCCTGTGACAACACATCACACAAGCCATTTAATGCGTCTATTCTGCTGAGTTCCCAGGCTCACTGGCAGAACCAGGTCTTCAGCCCTTCCAGAAGAGTGGTAGAGTTGGGGGCATTCTAATCTCTGGGGGAATGATATTCCAGAGAGATGGAGCCACCACCAAGAAGGTTCTTCTTCTGGGCCCCACCCAGTACATCTCCCTAGGGGATGGGATCTGCAATATTCCTTGCCTCCCTGCTCTACTGGGTCAGATAGATGTGACTGCCAAGAGACAATCCCTCAAATAATCTAGTCCCAAGGGCTTTAAAGATGACAACCAGCATCCTGAATTGTACCCAGAAGCAAATCAGCAACTAATGCAACTCCTGCAGGAGAGGTAATAAGAAGATGGCAGACCACAGCCTCCTTAAAGTGCTGGGCACTACCCCCTCCTGTAGGGAAGCATGAGTCCACCAGCATGTCACCTCCCTGGATGCTTTCACAAGCTAGGAGGGACATATGTCTAAAACACAAGTGCTTGCCTGCATATTCCCTAGGATCCTGGTCACTTCATCAGGAGCAACAGGATCAATCTGTTTCCAGATAACAGGGCAAGAACCTGCTTCGGGGGCTTCCACCGGACTGGCATCTAACTGGGAATGAAGTTCAATGATTTTGTTTTCCAGAAAATCTGCAAATTCCTCAGCACGTCCCTTCAGGTGGATCTCAATCTCCTCTTTCTCTAAGAGGAGGTGGCCCTTGCAATGTTCCAGAGTTCCAGTGCACTTGTATGCGTCTCCACTTTTTTCTCATAGAGAACCAGGAAAAGGAATGCTAAAAAGCAGACTTATATTTGATTTAGCTTTAGGAATTCTACTGATTTGTTTATGGTCATCATCAGTGTTTCATTATCTGGAATAATAGCGCAAAAGGATTCCAATCTCCTTTCAGCATGCTTGAAATACATGTCATTTAGCATATTAATGTAAAGACAATATCACTTATTTGTTATGCAAAATTTCATTGACTAGTAGTTACTTTTGGATTGCAAAAAATTTAATTTTCTTTGTAAAGACATTCTATATGTTTTTCCTTAACCCTATATCATTTCTGACTTCATATTGTTTTGAAATCTGGAAAGAATGCTTGACATGCACATAACTCAGACTCAGTCTGAAAAAGTTACAATCTACTTCCTTAGCCTTACATTATCTTACACTGCAAGTAATTGAAGATGGCTATCTTACAGAAAACGTATCTGTGAAAACTGCTGGGTAGAGCCATCCCATTATAAATTACTGAAGACATTTTCAAACAAAAACATGCCACTGACTATCTAACATGTATTTAAATGACATCTGAATTGTTTTCATTAGTTTAAACTAGTCCCTGTAAAAAATAAGAAAGATGGATTGAAGAACTTTCATATAGGTCTCAAAGTACACAAAGCAGCTTTTATTAACAAATTTTATAAACAAAGCTTTCATAATGATTACCCATTCAAAAATAGCAATCTCAATTTTTAAACTGCTATTTTGCAGGGAGTTTTTCCAATTAATTTACTTCACTTGATAAATATTATTTAATGATATAAACCATTTTATATATGTAGTTTATTCTTGATATATGTTTTAAATGAATTATTAGTGATGTTAGGCAGCTATAATAAAGTTATATAAATGAAAAAACTATATCCATCCCCCTACACAATATTGCAAATCATTCAAAAAAGAACATTTCAAAACTACTTGATGTTTATGAAGTCAGCCTCTATGTTACACATTTGTAAGTACTTTATGTTACTTTATTTTAAATTTGTGACATAAGGAACAGAAACAGGAAGGCAGACTAAAACGAAAGTATGTATGCCAAATAACTGTTAACTACACTTTTCACATATTCTAATTATATTCTATGAATTTTCAATTAAAATTATTATTTCTCAATTAAAGACACCCATTTCAACTATAATTTTGGGAGACAGGCAAGCTTGTTTATTATTTCATCTTGAGGCTTAATTTTGAACTATCCAGCTACACAGGCCAAAACTCAAACAGGCTTGTGTATGGAACAAATAGTACAGATATTCTGAATCCTGCTTCAGAAACTCTTCTAATCTTCAGGAGTAACTACAAAATAACTATGTTAACCTTTTAATCTATTACGTCTTTAAAACTCAATCAAATTCTACTTCCTTAGCAAGACAAGCAATGTATTCATTAGCATAATAAGCATGACTTCTTTTTCTTATAAGATGCACATATTTCACATGTTATGAAGAATCTTCAGTGAGCCTTACAGTTTAAGGTTCAAACATATAACAATACCACCAACTGTGATGACATACTCCACATTATCATTACAGGAATAATATATTGAGCTATGCAAGAATTTTAGCAATTACAATCACTCAAGTAATCTGTGATTATGATTTGCCACATGCATTTGCTGCTCTAGTGAGAATAAAACATTTAACCTTTTAAAAATAACTTGCAGGATGCTTATTATTATTATTGGTATTAATTTAAATATTAGGAGCATTTTAAATATACACAATATGGTAATTTGCATTAAATCATCAGTTTTCAAGAAACATAAAAGCATCATTACTATATGTGTAATGTCATATGATTTTATTTTAATATATATAAAAGAAATTATTTCACTATAGCATGACAGTAAAGTATAAGTGAGATATTTCCTCTGCTCTAAAGAACTTGAATCCTGAATTTTTAGATTAGTAAGAACAAATGGAAAGAAATCACAAATGAATGTGTATGAAAGTGTGTTCAAACTTTTGAAGTGGGTCTCAAGGGGGGGGCAGGGAAAAATTGTTTTAGAAAAGTATTTCAGATATAAAATGAAGGAAAAGAAAACCAGCATACTAGAAACTTTTAAGAGGATAACAAGGCTTTTAGACAGTTCCTGTATTATTATTACATAATACAGTTCCAAAGCAATTTTTCCCTAGCTAGACTTTGAGATGAATGGATCACAACTCCCATCATACTGGTCAATGATGAGGATGGTTATATTCCTATTCATCTGCAGGATATTAGATTAGGAAACACAGTAGAGGGGGTTTTTTTTTCAGCCTAAAATATATCTAACCTCATAGATTCTTACTGTTCTTCAATCTAACCTAATTACAATTTTGTTTCCATAAACACTGAGATAACACAATCAACATATACCCACAAACATGATAAAAAACCCAATCTCAGCTTCAGTGGAAAGTAAATACTCTTTATTCATTTTATCCCTACCGTAATTCACAGAACCAATACTACTATCACATTTTATATATAAAAAACTTTAAATATTCATCTCTTTAAAATGATACTGCACTAAAGTATATTATATGAATGCAAAGACCTGCTTCTGAAAAAGATAGAAAGCAAAAGAACATGCTTTAGATCCAAGACCAAATTCTGATGAGTTTAGCACTACTATTTTAGAAATGAACTTGCCAGACCACTGCTTTTAGTAACAAAACTACCATATGCTTTCTCTGGGGAAAATTACTACTAACTAACTATGTCATCTTTTATATTTGGAAGAATTATTTCTCCACAGATTACTTTGTCTGTTTTCAAGTTAAGGCAACTTGAGTTTTGAAAATTTGCTTCAAAACAAATTTGGGGACTTCTGATTCAGACATAAGCGCATAAAACATTTTCTGTTTTTTGTTGCACTGCACCCTAACTCAACAATTACTGCCAAGCTGGGAACAACTGACCTATACATAAACAGCAACTCATCTAGGCTAGGTGTGGCAACAGCTGGAACTGCAAAATAAGGCAGCTGTCTCTGATAACCAAAGGCCAAGATTAAAACTTTTGAACTACATTTTACTGAAATGCAAGCCCCAAATATATGCCCAGCTAGTAAAACAATAATGATACTAAGGATGGTGCCTCTGGAGTTCCTTAGGATTCAAAAAAAAAGGGGGGGAGGGCAGTTAATATTAGAATAAATTTGGACAAGAGACAGATAAAACCCCAAATAAAGACTGTCTAGAACAGACTCTCTAAATCTGATATGCTGCAGATATACTCGACTATGATCTTGATGCTGCACCCAACAGACGTACTGGCTATGGGTGATGAGACTTCTCTAATCACACACATCCGGGGGTGCCTAAGTCAGGGGTAGTGACTTTTAACGAGTTTTTTCGAAGTGCGGTGTGCATATTAGGATGCTATTAAGAGAAAAGTGCGGAGAGGAAGAGGGTTGGGAAGGAGATACTATCCAGACAGACATCTCAGGTAGGAAATCAAAGTCCACATTTACCTGTTCCCCATCCCAGCGGGTGAGCCGTGCTGTGCAGAAGAGTCCATAACAAAATATGCTTAGGAATCCAACTCATTGTATCTCCCTTCACCCTGAGGCGGCCTGCAGACATGGGACAACAAACAGCCTGGCCGAGACAACTCTGAGGGACATGGGGAAGCGGGCGGAACTCGGGGCGAGGGTGGAAGAGGACGGCTCTGAAGCAAACGCGGGATGAAAAAACAAAAAACAAAAAAAGAGGCCCCAGCCGAGGCAGCGGGAGTAATTGCGGCTTGGGTACTTCTGACGTGCCTTTGCGAGTCGCTCCCTTTCTCTAGCTGTAGGGGAAACAGGAAATCTTAAAAAGTTCGCAAACAGCTGGGCAGGACTTTCTTAACTCTTACAGTAGTTCCTTTTCTGCCCCTCCCTCTTCCCAGCTTCTCCCCCCTCCCTGCCCGTTTCACTATGAAACCTCTTCAGCCCGCTCTGCATGTCAATCATCGGCCTTAGGCCGACCTCCCTTGACTCAAGCCATTATTCCACAAGCTGAAAAAGAGAACAAGAAAAGAAATATATGAAAAACCCTGCCTGGAGGTTAACCCGCGACTTGGTTCATAAAGGCATTTTCCCCAATCATCTCGCTCACGCTTTTCTCTCTCAGACTGAGGAGCGCGCAGATCTCTACATGCCCAGGCATACCCTGTAATTAATTCTCATATCCGTAAATACATTTTCGTATTGCGCCATACGTGATACAAAAGAACACGGCCGAAAGCTCCCACCCTAACACGTATTTCCGGAGCTCAGTATTTTCTCGGTTCAAAATGGTTTGCATCAAGGTATGTTGACCACAGATGCTATTTAGCCTAATCTGCAGGGTACGAAACTATGTGACTGGGCAAGCTTTTGGGGAGGAAAATAAGGGGGGGGGGGAATTGTGTCTGCCTACCAGCATCCATCGGTATTCATCTGACTAGCATCCTGTCAGTGTGTGTGAGAGAGAGTTTAGGGCTGTTTGGAAACTGAAGCAGTATTTGCTGTGTGAGCAAGAAGATAGCAAAACGTGGCTTAGTTCAACTGCAGTTAGAACAGATTTCTTTTCAGGTGGGGAGTGAGAGAGTTGAGGGTGTTTGGAAACTGAAACAGTATTAGCTGTGTGAGCAAGAGGGAGATAGCAAGGAGCCTGGACATGGCTTAGCAGTTGGAACAGATTTCAAGTCGGGAGAAGGGAGTAGAACTCCTTAGCATCAGAATGTGTTAATAATAATATAAGAAATATTAATGCTCTGATGGTCATTTCGAAAAATCCTTTGTTAGTGAGCACCTAGAAGCCAAGAGGAACATACGTGACAAATTTCAAGTATGTAGGCTTTACAATTTTGGAGATTTTGTGATGATGCATGAGTAGTATTTCAGTTTTATATATATAGATTTGTAAATCAAGTTAAAAGTGTAGCAACACAATAAAATTAACATGTCTGTATAGTTATTTAACTTAATTTAATAAAATAAATGTTATAAATGTTGACCAAACTTGCTTACCTATTATAATGGTAAAAGAAATAGAAGCACCTTTCATTTCCATGTATGTGCTTTGGAAATGCATCTGTGAACTAGTCATATTCCATTTCCTGGTATTTTATAGTCACAGCCATTTAGTTTACTTAGCCACCACACAATACAGAAATAGCTTGCTATTGCCCTTTTCAGATATTTTTTTTAATCTTTCAAGTTTAGACTATATCCCTATTTGCTAGTGTCCCTCATCAAAATATTAAACAAAACTGAACCTGTTGTACTTTTATTGTTCTCTTTTTGCTTCTCCTCCTGCAGACATTTCATTATTAGGCTAGGTAATATTTACTTACATTCTCTACTGTAGCAAGATTTGACTTTGCCCAGGTTTTCAGATGATTCAAGATAGCTTAGCTTTCAGTATATATAATTCAGATAGTCAGTGGCTGTTTATCTGCTGATTCACTTACAATTTTTGTTATGCTTCCTTTATGAGGCAAATATAGACATAGTACAGTCTTTATTTACAAGTGTTACTGACTGCCAGTGTGGTTTATGATTAAAATATTGGGTTAGGGCCAGACAGGCCCAGGATCAAGTATACTTTCAATTGTTAAACTCACAGATTGTTCCACATTTTGTTCACTGTGACACATGGATACTTCATGGATTTATGCATTAAAGCTGGCCTAATGTGTCTTTTTAGTTACTTGTTAAAAGGAGTGCAGAGTGCCATAAAGAGATGTTTTGGGACGGATGGATGGAAAGACAGAAAAAAGATTGACTAGAACTCATACTTACATTATGTTGAGGGTTCACTAGTGCATTAGTTAGAATAAGTTGTTCTATGTTTAACGTTATCCTTGAGATATTAATAAAGTGATTGAGGACCAAAGCTAAATCTAGTTCTCGGATCTAGAGAAGCATACAAGTGCTATAATATAAATTATACTTCACCTAATTGGGTGTTAGCAACCTGCCCCTCTGGAACTTTATGCGGCTCTTCGGGCCCTCTGCTGTGGCTCCTTGTTGGGTGATCCCACCACTAGCTGGCCCCACACCTCATCCTAGCCTCCCAGGTAAGATCCCCAACAAGAATTTTAAATCAATGTGCTGTATGTATTTTTTTCCAATTTTTTTTTTGCTTCTACACATGTCCACCACATATGGTAATATGATCCAAGTATCTGGTGAAATTTTCAACATTTTGATATCACTTCATACTGTATCACTGCTAAAAGCAAACAAGTGATTGTATGAATATTTATATCATAAATTAGAACCCCAGTTCTTCCATTTGTTTTTGTAAGCAGAATTGACTTAAAGTATTTTATTCTCTGAGAAAATGGCATTTTCTGATTTAAAGCAAAATACACAGCAATGAAAACTAATTGAAAATCCCATTGTTTTCTATCAATCAGTGCTTACATCTGATAATCACATCAAGTTGGAAGAAATCCCTTTAATACTGTGGAAAGGGAATTTCACGAAGGCAGTAGTGTCACAAAAAACAGGAAAAGCCCAAGGGGAACATCAGGTCAGCCAGAAAACAAACTTACATTGGAAAAGGAATCAAATAAAAAGTATTAAAGAATCCCTATAGACAAAAGCCTAAGTAATTAAGAAAACTAGACAAATAGGAAAAGGAAACAAAAGATAATTTAGAAAACCCTTACAAACACAGGACATACCAAATAAGCAAAATAAACAGACAAAAGAAGTATAAATTACAAAAGGGACAGAGAAGAGATTGCCACAGAACAAATATGAAATACTATCTTAAAGCTAAAAGAGATTACAGAAAACTAATAATACAATCTGGCCACCCTGTAGAGTTTGTCCTCTGGTGGAAATAAAGACAAACTTAAACAAGATTTGAAACATTAGGCACAAATACAAATACTCACACAAAATCAACTTACAAAGGGAGAAAAGGGTATAAAAAACCAGGGACTTACCATAAGAAGCTAGCCAGCCAGGAACGCAGACTTCTCGCTGTTCTCTGCCTTCCTGAAAAATAAAAAGATCCAGCTTTCAAGCAGTTGTCCGTATCCTTGCGCTGGTGCTCTCCCAGTGGGAATCCTTGAAAGAAAGGCATTTTGACACCTTTCAACAATACCTAGCTGCATGCTGTATTATCTTTTCCATTGGTTTATATCTTGTGCAACGTCTATTTTTCTTGTATGCCCAAAATAGGAAAATTGTGAAATGTAGTAGAATCCAAACATTTTATTTTGTTAATAAATAAATAGTATTAGTTTATTCGAAGTCTTACTGTATTTAGAGAAAATCTACCTTGGTTTTGCAGCTCTTTGAAGGGTCACTTTCCTTTGATATTGACCTTTGAAACAGATGGCTGAATCACTTCAATTCATTGGGTGGTAATGGGATCAAATGATCTTTCCTTGTTGAGACAGATCAGTCCCCCCTTGATTCTGGGACAAAAGTCCTTCTGAAAGCAATTTGTTGCCTCTAGACACAATTGCTTTGTATGGCAAAGCACCTCATAAAAAGAGATTCTTGCAGACCTAACATTTATAGCAAAATGTCTGCAGCTAGAAAACATTTGTCAAACTAATTGTATTAAAATTTAGCTTTCTTCACAAAGCTGGGTTTCAGTGTTCCCTGGAACATTCTGTTTTATTCCTCAGCTGCATTGATGGAGCCATTCCATGTGTGCTTTATTTTTTTTTCAGAAATTTTGAATCAAACAGTTTTATGATATATCAGATACAGAAATCACTAATTGCATTCCAGATGCAGTCAATTCTAAAAAACATTGAGAAATGTTGGAGTGTTCCAAGAATTGAAAATAACATTTTGAATATTCTGGATTTTAAACTACCCTAGTTTGTTCTCCTTTATGGGATGAATGAAATTCAGTGCAAATAATTTAACAATAATAAACCATTAATGTTTCTGTAATTGGTATTAATTACCAATTCTGTTTCTGTAGAAACAAATGTTTAATGATATGAATTAGAAAAGGGAATTATTTTTCAACATTTATCACATTTACATACTATCTTGTCATGCCAAAGTTTATGGGCTCATTCTTCATTTTATTCTCACATAAACAGCTTTCTGATTAGGCTGGTATGTGACAAAGATGCTAGTCCAAAACATTTAGTGAGTGCCATATTTGAGTGGAGACTTGAACTAGAGTTTCCCTAGTCAATCTGGCAGTCTAACTACTATATTACAATGCTTTCCAATGTATGTGTCAGGTATATAATCTATGATAAAGGAACTAGGTTTCCATGAGAAGCAAATTGAACTCAGGACAGTAACAAAAGCTTTATGATGTGAATCCAAAGTATTCATCTATAGAGGAAATAGCCTACAGCATTTCTGCAAGTCACTTCCATTTTATTCTTAATTACTGAGACTTTATAAAGAAGATTTTGTCTAGTTCTACATAGTATTTTAAAGAGAGTTTCAGATGGTAATTACCGTATATACTCGAGTATAAGTCGACCCGAATATAAGTCGAAGCACCCAATTTTACCACAAAAAACTGGGAAAACTTATTGACTCGAATATAAGTCGAGGGTGGGAAATGCAGCAGCTACTGGTAAATTTCAAAAATAAAAATAGATGTCAATAAAATTACATGAATTGAGGCATCAGTAGGTTAAATGTTTTTGAATATTTATTTCAAAGAAAAACAGTAAACTAGCTCTGTAAGTGGAAAAGAGAGCCAACAAAACCAATATGGTATCAACAATAACTTTAAAAGTACAAAAACCTTAGCTCAATCAGCAACCAAGCTAAAACACAAGAGTTAAAATCCTTCAAAACTGGATTCCTCATCATCATCTGTATGTCCAAACAGAGTCACTCTCTCCCTTGCAAGAAAAAAGCATGTGTATGTGCTGCATGTACATCCTGTTTTGGAGAGCCACCATCTCTTTCACAGCTCTCCCTCATGCCTCCATTGCATGTGCACACATGCCATGGCTCAGTAGTAGGTCAACATACAGATGTCACACTAGGTTCCCTCCTCAAAAGGAACATCCAACCTTTCTTGAGAAGTACAAACTTCATCTGTTCAGGATTGTGGTGACAAAGGTGAAGGAGGATGGGGCTGAGGGAAGGGAAGAAAAGATCATTGACAGGGAGAAAGACAGAGAGAAACACCTGGAAGTGTGAGCCCTCGAGTTTCCTTAGGGAAGACCAGACAACAAGGGGAGAGGAGGAGGAGGAGGAGAGTTAAAAAAAAAAAGAGTGCTGCTGCCAGAGGGGTGCGGGGGGGGGGCTTTGCAAAAAAAAAGAGAGAGTGAATGAGAAAGAGTGTGAATGAGAATACTGACCGCTTTTGTGACGGCGGAGGTGACTTAAGATGACTCCCCGTGTGGGAAGTCACCCGGCGCACACCTCCTCCTTCCAGCCTGCTCGAGTAACCCCCCCTCCCCCCGCACGCGCTTTCGTGGCTGCTTGACGCGCTGGGAGAAACCCGCGGCCGAGGCAATTCCCTTCCCAGCTCGCACTGCAGTCTGAAGGGAAGGAAAAGCCTTGCTGGAGCCCAGCCCGCCTTTCGCTTTCCTCCTGGGCTCCCCCGACAACTCCACAGACAGCTTCTCTGCTGTCTTGCTAACAAACCCTGCCAACCCTCAGCCGCGATCAGAGACAGATCAAAGACAGAGACGAGGGGCGCCCCCGAAGAGCTCCGACTGCAGCGAAGGCGAGCGGCCACCACTTCCCCGGTGCGTGGCGGCGGGGCAACTCCTGGCGCAGACTGGCCCAAAGTCCGAGTGACTCGCTGAGCCCTGCAAACGGCCGGACGAAAGACGAGAGGAGGATGCCCGGGCGGCTGCCACCCCTGGATCCTAACTGGAAAGACCCCACTGCCGCCGCCACCTCCCGCTCAGGCAGGGTCCCC
This sequence comes from Hydrophis major, assembly GCA_033807585.1. Lineage (NCBI taxonomy): Eukaryota > Metazoa > Chordata > Lepidosauria > Squamata > Elapidae > Hydrophis > Hydrophis major. Next base: position 143,184,209 of record CM066343.1, on the reverse strand, counting down.
ATTCCCCTGGCCGGCCAGGGGCACAGCCGCTTCCCACTCCCGAACAGCCCGGGCGCCGCTAGTCAGCCTCGCTCAGTGCGGCATTGCAGGCGCAGCCTTTTGCAGAACCGAGCTGGGCCACGCCTCACCTCACCTCCTCACCTCCTTCTCTCGCTCTTCTCGACTTGGAGGCGAGCGGCTCCTTTACCACCTGTTGTATGGGAGCTACCGCACTTGCCTCCGGAGCAGCCTCCACAGTTTCAGCCGGGGAGGGAGGGGGGCACAAAGCAGCCCAAATGCGTAGCAGTGGAAGGAAGGCGCGCTGGTGCGAGGAAGAGAGAGAGAGAGACACACACACACACACACACACAGAGAGAGAGAGACAGACAGACAGACAGACACTCACTTCGCCACTTTGCACCTTGCAAATGCAAAATCCTGGGGTTTTGAGATCCCGCGTGCTGGAAAGAGCTTGACTGTATTACGGGGAGAGAGAGAGAGAGGGAAGCTGAGTGGAGCCGAAACAACCTCGGCTCGCGTTGTTTTCTCAGCCTCGCTTTTGCCTTCTCCCTACATCTTCCCTCTGTTAAAATCCCACCACCACCACCACAGAGGGGAATCTGACTCGAGTATAAGTCGAGGGCGGGTTTTTCAGCACAAAAAATGGGCTGAAAAACTCGACTTATACTCGAGTATATACAGTAAATAAATTGGCAGAGTGGAAAAAAGTTGTATAATGAAGGGTTAAAATAGCTGAACATATTTAGTAGAGAAAAGTAGGTGTAGAATGAAAAACAAGAAAGTATTCTTCTGTCACACAAAGAGTGACAAATATTTGTTTTCTAATGCCCAATCAGTGACTTTGAAACACTTTAATAATAGAACAGTTAAAATTAAACATTCTCCAATGTCAGATGGTAGGAAATGTTTTATTGATGAATTGATGTGTTTTAATTTCTACTTTTCTGTCAAAAAAATCAAATATGTGTGTGTGTGTGTGTGTGTGTGTGTAAAAAAACTCAAAAAGAATATATGAATATATTTGGGTCTTTAAAAGTCACAGGTAAAGTTAGACATTTCTAAGAAAGGAGTTCTGCTATTGAGATGACACTACAGTGTCTTTTCCATTGTTAATGTAACTCCTAAAACAGGGGTCTCCAAACTTGGCAACTTTAACGGAAGTTGAAGTCCACAAGTCTTAAAGTTCCCAAGTTTGGAGATCTCTGTCCTAAAGCAACTAATTTCAATAAGTCTGTAAGAATTACAACAAATACAACTGCTCAAGCCATTGTACAAGATCACAAGCAGGCTTTTTAAGTTGCTGATGAACAAGAACAGTCCAATACACTACATATCTCTATTAAGATGCAGACCTAATTATATTTACAAGTCTAAGTGCAGTGATAGATTATGAATGCAAATGGGATAATGTTTGTTATCGCAAATGGAAAAGCTTAGGATGCTTGTACATCAATTACTATCTACTTGGGGAATAAATAACACAGTGGTAACATAAGAATTTCAGTTGAGTCTCCAAGCTACATGAGGTATATTGATTTTCTGCATCTGTATTCCTAGCTAGCAATAACTTATCACCCAGTCATGAACCCAGAATCTAGCCCATCTCTTTTCATAATATATAAATCCAATATACCTTGCTTATTCCTGAATTTTGCAGTTATAGAATCATTCAAATGGGAATGATTAAGTTTTGAATTACATTTGTTGGCTTTAGTGTGGCATCTTTGAGGTGGTGCTTTAATTTGCTGTGTGATCTAATTAATATTCCAAAACCAATACCTAATTCTACAGGTGTGGTTTTTGCTATTAATTTCTAGAATGAGACAAATTACTGATCACATTTCAATGGCTCGTGAATAAAGCTTTTTTTTTGGGGGGGGGGCATGAACAAGCAGAATTTAGACCTGGTCACTTAATTCTAGATATGTTACTATTATATCTAATTGAGAAATATATACAAGATCTTAAGTTCTTGTGGCATTTTCTTACTTTCAAAACTCAGCATTTGACTCAACTTGAAGATCTCTTCTCTGGGGAAACCTAAGGGGATTGAGCACTGACATGAACTGTTGTTCCTAAAACAGAAATTATATCAAGATGTTAGAATCAGAATAAGGTATGATCTACATTTTACAAAGTCTGATTTCAGACCCAATTCCTATATAGGATTGGATACTGGATGAAGACAGAATCATTTTAGCTCTCTGTCTATTTAATTTATATGCCAACTGGTTAGCAAAGTAACTCTCAAATCCAAACTTCCATCTGTCTAGAATTGCAGGTATGGATGTTATGCACTTGATGCTTCATGCTATTGTCTAAAGGTCCCAATTGGAATCTTAGATACACAATCAAATCCTTGTGCACTAAGACAGTGAAAAAGATCTAGTCTGAAACTTCCACATTAATGGTCTTCACTAAAATATTCTGAAAGCTTTGTTAAGGCAGGAAATTGAGCAGATGAGGGTATTCAAAAAAATTATGTGCTGCTTTTCAAGACTCAGGGTTATGAAACACAAATACCAGTATGGTGGTTGTACAGGTTCAAAAATGTTGTTCAGTCATCCTAAGATTCTTCAATACAAAATGTAGAGGCTATATCCTTACAGCTCTCAAATTATTCACAGCAAAATCCCTGGCTCAACTGCTCTTTGGTTCCCAGCTAGGCCCCTGCCTAAATTACACACAGATGTAAATTGTGCAAACCAAGTTTACAAAAGCAGTATTCCAAACCCCAAAATGCATATCTAATGCAATTTTGAGATTAGAAACTGGTCAGATGAGGATGAGGTTAGAACCTGGTTTATTATAATTTAATAATTAGTGGTTTAAATGCCATTATTTTCCAGTTGGTCTGAATCCATTCCCTCTTTTCTCTGACAAGTCCTTGGATTCAAGCAGTACATAAAAACCTTCTGTTACCTGACATTCCCCTTGACTCTATATATTTTCTTGATTTCTCTCAGGCTAGAATAATTAATAAAGTATTTTTAGACAGTGGATGAAATAAGACTCAGCCAAAATTCGGTCCACCATGTCAGATAGAAACCAACCAACTATATAAATTACCTGCAGCCCAACAAAAGATCTTCTTCAGAACCAGTCTAACCCCCCCCCCCCCCGTTGTTTTTATATGGGAGATTGTATGAAAACCACAATATTAGATGAACTTGCTCAGGTTACTGGTGCACTTCTTCTATTACAATATCTATTATTACAATCTTAATAATAGAATCATCTTCCCTCTTTTGCCTGAAGAATTTCGTGTTAATTTCCTCTTATGAGATAAGATTTATCACCCCTAATGTAGCAAAGTTCCTGTAGCTGCTATGACTGCCACATGTGACTAACATTCTCATACCAGATTCACTTCTGTTATGTAAGAATTAAATATTGATTTCCATCATTTTACTACCTTATTTTGGGCAATTACATTCATTGTATATTCACACAAATATTTATTCCCCCCCCCCCCCATCTTTTTATGATTCTGTGGATGCGGAGCTGTTTTTAGCTATATTTTATTGTTCCTAAAGCAGACATTGTATCCGGATTCTAGGATCAGAGTAAGATTTATCCGCAGAGTCTAATTTCATTCTGTTTTATCTGGTCCTTTGTGATTGGTCTCATTCGAGACAACGATGAATCCGCATACAAACAGGAGGTTGTACAACTTGCCTTGTAGTGTAACCGGAACAATCTGGAACTGAACATACTCAAAACTGTAGAAATGATGGTAAACTTTAGGAGAAACCCTCCCATACTACCACCTCTTACAATACTAGACAACACAGTATCAACAGTAGAGACCTTTAAATTTCTAGGTTCTATCATATCACAAAATCTAAAATTGACACCTAACATCAAAAACGTCATTAAAAAAGCAGAACAAAGAATGTTCTTTCTGCACCAACTCAGAAAGCTCAAGCTGCCCAAGGAGCTGCTGATACAATTCTACAGAATTATTGTGTCTATCATCTGCACCTCTATAACTATCTGATTTGGATCTGAAACCCAACAAAACAGACACAGACTTCAGAGAGTAATTAGGACTGCAGAAAAAACAATTATTACCAACCTGTCTTCAATCGAGGACCTGTATACTGCACTAGTCAAAAAGATGGCTGTGAAAATATTTACAGATCCCCTCACATCCTGGACAAAAACTGTTTCAATTCCTACTCTCAAAACGACATTATAGAGCACTGCACACCAGAACAACTAGACACAAGGACAGTTTTTCCCCAAATGCCAACATTCTGCTAAACAAGTAATTCCCTCAACACTGTCCAACTATTTACAAAGTCTGCACTACTATTACTATTAATCTTCTCATCTCTCCTTATCACAAATCCCCTCCCATTTATTTATTTTATTTTTGTCAATTGCTTACAAGATAATAGGTATAAGTAAAAACATAGTTATGAATACATGGATACATATAAGAAAAAAAAAAAGAAACAATAGGACAGGGACGGTAGGCACATTAGTGCGCTTATGCACGCCCCCTACAGATCTCTTAAGAAAGGGGTGAGGTCAATAGTAGAAAGTCTAAGGTTAAAGTTTTTGGGGTTTGGGGAAGAAACCACAGAGCCAGGTAGTAAGTTTTCCAGACTTTGACCATGCTGTTGCTGAAGTCGTATTTCTTGCAATCAAGTTTGGTGCAATTAACCCTGAGTTTGTATCTATTGTTTGCTCTTGAGTTGTTTTGGTTGAAGCTGAAGTATTCATTGACAGGTAGGACATTGCAATGTATGATTTTATATACTATACTTAGATTGGACCGAAGGCAGCGTAGTTCTAGGTTTTCTAAGTCTAGAATTTCAAGTCTGGTGGCATAAGGTATTCGGCAACAAGTAGAGGAGTGGAGAACTGTTCTTGTGAATTATTTCTGGACTTTCTCAATTGTGTTAATATCAGATATGTATTGTGGGTTCCAGACTGATGAGCTGTATTCAAGTATTGGTCTAGCAAATGTTTTGTATGCTCTAGTTATTAGTGTAATATTACCAGAGAAAAAGCTTGTATGACTGTAACTGTTGTGAATGAATAATACCAATAAAGTTATCTTGAGCTTGAAGTCAAGTGCAGGGTTCTGGCCCTGCACTTCTGATTGGCTGTTAATGGCAGGATCGGATTGGTCTGTTCAGGAGCATCTGATTGGCCATTAACAGGCCATTCCCATTAATTAACGGAGCTCGCGCTCGAGGTTTGCTATTGGTTGAATAGTTAATAAGTTGCCTATATAAGGAAGGCTATAGCAGCCCTCCAGTTTGAGCTGTCACAATATGTAAATAAAGAGTTTGAAGTTCACTGTTTCTACTGGCTCGTCTCCATCATTCGCACCCATGTTCCAGACTTAACACTGGCGACGAGGGTGGGATAGGATGACATCCAAGCCAACTAAGACAACTAAGCATGTGGCTGAAGCGCACAATGGCGGAACCATGTCTGGCGGCGTAGTACCACCCGCTCCATTCGATCCAGCTCAAGAGGACTGGGAATCCTACATGGATCGTTTTCAAATGTTTTTGGAAACGAATAATCTGAAGGATGCCACAACCAGGAAAAAACGGGCGGTATTCCTAACGCACTGCGGCCCAACGGTATTCAAAATGGCCAAGGCATTAGCGAAACCGGCTGAAGTGAAGGCCATGGACTGGGACGTCCTCGAACCATTGCTAAGGGCCCACTATGCACCAACCTTTCTAACGCTCGTGAGACGACATGAGTTCTATCAAAGGAACCAGCAGAAAGGAGAAAGCATCGCCGATTTCGTTGCAGACCTCCGGAACTTGGGAGGCCTTTGCGATTTCACCGACCTAGAAGAGGCCTTGAGAGACTGAGTAGTCCTTGGGCTAGACGCTCTAAACGTACAGAGCAAAATAATGGCAAAGGGCGACATCACCCTTAAGGACGTCATAGCTGAAGCTACAGCAGCGGAGGCGACCAAGAAGTTGGCTGCCCAACTATGCCGAAATCGCGCTCCAGCACACCCACCGGCCGGCGAAGTTTCACCTAATGCAGAAGGGCAGCTGAAGATGGCCCATCATGAGAACCTCTCTTCGTCGTTAGACAGCGACGAAGAAGAAGTCCATCGCCTGCGGTCCGATCAGGACCGATACCCGAAGTCCCAGCAACCGTGCGCTGGCTGCGGGGCCAACCATTACCGCTCTGATTGCAAATTCCGTAACGCGCTCTGCCACAAGTGCGGGAAACGGGGCCACATCAGACCGAAGCCTCCTCGGACCCAGCCAGACCTCGAAAGGAACCAATCTCTGCCAATCGGCAGGGAATCGCCCTGTAAGGCGAGAACCAGTAAACCACTCCTACAGAAACCAACCCGTGAGTCGTCTAGCGAGACGGGAAGAGGCCCACCAAACACTCACTATTGGCCATGCCTCTTCTCTAGATGCTAAGAAAATTCGAGTCAACGTGAACATTGAAAATCGGCCTTGCCAAATGGAAGTTGACTCGGGATCGTCTCTTTCAATGGTCTCATGGAAGACCCTCAAGCAACTCATCCCCACTATCTGGCGCCAAGGCCTTCAATTCCAACGGCTCGTGTTAAAGGACTACCAGGGGAACTGAATTCCAGTCGCAAGATCCAGTCAAGTCCGGGTTGCATTCAAGAACCGCACGGCGTACTTACCACTGACGGTAATCGATAAGGACCAGCCTAATTTGTTAGGCCTGCAATGGTTCGCACCACTCGGCATTGAAGTGGCAGGCATTAACCGAATCGGCGGCGGTGACTGGGAGGAAGACCTCGCCCACGAATTCAGGGACGTCTTCGAGGAAAAGCTAGGCGAGTACAAGGGGACCCCGATATCCTTTAGCCTTAATCCAAGGATAGCTCCCATCTGCCTTAAGCCTCGTCGAGTTCTGTTCGCTCTAAAACCGAAAATCGACGAGCAGCTTGATAAGTTGATTGCCCAGGGAGTCTTAAAGCCAACTGACCACTCCCCATGGGAAATGCCTATTGTGACACCAATTAAGCTGGACGGCTCCATTAGAATTTGTGGGGACTACCGAGCCACCCTAAACCACGCCCTGCAACAGAACCCATATCCGGTGCCGGTGGTACAACACCTCCTCCATTCCCTGGGGGACGGAAAAGTCTTCGCTCAACTAGACTTAGCTCAGGCTTATCAGCAACTGCCAGTTGACAAAAAAAACGGCACAGGCACAGACTATCGTAACACACCGAGGTGCCTTTAAGTGCACGCAGCTCCAATTCAGAGTCAGTGTAGCCCCAGGGATCTTTCAGAGCCGAATGGAGAGACTATTGCAGGGGATCAAGGGCGTTGTCCCCTACTTTGATGATGTGCTCATTGTTGCCCCCACTCCAAAAATCTTACAGGAGCGTTTAAGACTGGTATTGCAAAAATTCCAGGAAGCAGGCCTGAAAGTCAAAAAAAATAAGTGCAAACTGTGTACCGATTGTGTTGAATTCTTAGGGTACTTAATTGACAGTCAGGGTATTCACCCTACCGTTAGCAAATTGAGAGCAATAAAAAATGCTCCCAGATCGCAAAACAAGACCGACCTCCAGGCGTTCTTAGGCCTCATCAATTTCTATAATGTATTCTTGCCGCACAAGGCGACTGTCGCTGAACCTTTACATCGTCTATTAGATAAAAAATTGATTTGGGTATGGGGTTACAAAGAAGAGCAGGCGTTCCGTAATGTGAAAAAACTACTGACTTCGGACGCCGTACTAATGCAGTAAAATGAGACTTTGCCAATAAACATCACATGTGATGCATCGCCTTTTGGAGTGAGCGGCATTTTGAGCCATGTGTTACCTAATGGTAATGAAGCCCCTGTTGCTTACTTCTCAAAGACGCTCTCGAAAACCAAGTGAAATTACAGCCAGATCGATAAAGAAGCCCTGGTGATTGTATCAGCTGTTAAAAGATTTCATGAGTACGTGTATGGCCAGGTTTTCACCATTGTAACTGACCACAAACCATTGCTGGGGATCATCGCTGGGGACAAGCCAACTCCCTACATACTTTCTCCCAGAATGACCCGCTGGTCAGAATTCTTGGCTGCCCACAAATATTGGCTACAATATCGTCCGGGTAAAGCCATTCCCCACGCCGACATGCTGAGCTGTACACCGCTCTCTGAAACTATCAATGATCCTGCACCAACGATGACAGCGTTGCAGATCGAGACACTCCACACACCTCCCATGACATTGTGAGAGAAACAAAACGGGACCCCATCTTGGAGCGAGTCCTCACATGGGTGGAACGCGGATGGCCATTGGACCAAGTACCAGACGACTTTGCACCATTCAAAAGTCATCAAACAGAATTGTTCTCGCAGAAGGGCTGTGTCATCTGGGGCGATAGAGTCGTTATCCCAGAACGACTCCAACAGACACTGCTAAGAACCTTGCACGATGGCCACCCTGGCATCGTGCGCATGAAGGGCCTCGCACGAAGCTACGCGTGGTGGCCAGGCATCAACAGACAAATCGAATCATGGGTTAAAACTTGCAAGAGATGCCAAGAAGTAAGCAACACTCCACCAAAGTCAACCCCAACTGAATGGGAGACGCCGCGGGGACCCTGGTCCTGCATCCATCTGGACTTTTCTGGGCCAACCCAAAGGCCACACATTTTTGCTAACCTCGACGCCTACTCGAATTGGCTCAAGATTCACCGAATGAGTAACACAATCACTGACACGGTCATCAAAAGACTGGAAAGACTTTTTGCAACCCACAAATTACCAGACGTTCTGGTATCCGACAACGGGCCCCAATTTACCGCGCTGTCTTTTTAGCAGTACCTGGCTGACCGCAGTATTCGACATGCTGCCAACAGTAGGGCTGAGTGCATGGTACAATTCATCAAAAAGACTCTCCAAAAGATAGACTATGACAACATCGATGAGAAAATCAACCGGATCCTTTTCCTGCAGCACATCACACCTCACAGCGTCACCAACAAAACTCCCGCCGAGCTGCTAATGGGACGAAAGCTCCGCTCCCACCTCGATCGGTTACACCCAGCCTACGAACCGGAAAAGCCACTCAGATCCAGCAGCCAATGCTGTACCTTCCAGGTAGGCGATTTAATATTCGCTAAAAACTTATCGGGCAATCCGCTGTGGGTAGAGGCGACCGTAATCCACATAACCGGCCCAAGATCATACCTCATTCCGTGCCCTGATGACAGACTTTGGAAGCGCCACATAGATCAACTACGATCGCAGCTACTGTCTCGCACTTCCGAACTCCCTTATGACCAAACTGAGGGGGGGGGAGATACAGAGGAAAGCGAATTACAATTAGAGGGAAACCTTTTCGAAGAGACTGATAATGGAACTGAAACGCAGGAACAGGAACCAGAGACCGGAGTGAGTTCACCTCAGGTAGTGGCCAGTGATATTGGTGGCGATGGGAACGCGAACTCGGAACCAGAGGCACCCCTACTGTTAAACAACGATCTACCTCAGCAGAAGTGCAGCCAACCACCAGGCACTTTGCGAAAATCGAAAAGACTAATAAAACAGCCGTCCTACCTGAAGGACTATGTAACCGTGCCCCGTGGGCAGAAACCAGGGGAAAGGGGTGTTGTGAATGAATAATACCAATAAAGCTATCTTGAGCTTGAAGTCAAGTGCAGGGTTCTGGCCCTGCACTTCTGATAGGCTGTTAATGGCAGGATCGGATTGGTCCGTTCAGGAGCATCTGATTGGCCATTAACAGGCCATTCCCATTGGTTAATGGAGCTAGCGCTCCAGGTTTGCTATTGGTTGAATAGTTAATAAGTTGCTTATATAAGGAAGGCTGTAGCAGTCCTCCAGTTTGAGCTGTCACAATATGTAAATAAAGAGTTTGAAGTTCACTGTTTCTACCGGCTCGTCTCCATCATTCGCACCCATGCTCCAGACTTAACAGTAACTTTGTCACTTGTGTCATTATGATTTATACTGACTGTTTCCTGGTATGATTTGATTGCTTATTGTATGCCCAGCAAACCACGCCCACAGAACAGGGAGTAAAAAAAAATGAATCCCACCACTGGTGAGAACAATTAACAAGTGAAACAGCTTGCCTTCAGAAGTTGAGTGCTTCATCACTGGACACTTTTAAGAAGAAACTGGGCAGCCACTTGTCTAAAATGGTATAAGGTCTCTTGTTTGAGCAGGGGGTTGGACTAGAACCCTTCCAGCTGTATTCTGATTGAAAGATATTATGCTTATGTTTAATGAGTAACATTAAAGATGAATGAATATAAGAAGCCTTTGAACAGCTATTTTTTTATTTACCTTTTTAAATATCATTTTAATATCTACATCAAAAGGAATACAACATTTAGAGCAGATTCTTTGGTCTTGACTTGTAAGATAACACTTACATAAATACAGTGGGAACTTGTGCAGGATAGGACAATAACTAATTTTGATGCAAAGCATGAATAGCAAGGAACACTGTTTACTTATGAAAAGAATAATTCCCAAACTAATTTCTACATAAACTCAACTAGGCAACAGAGTCATCACTTGTTTAATGCTTTCTAGATTATTTCATTTGCTAAATATTCCTAAACTCACTAGATATCAAGTGATCCACCCTGCTTCTTTCACTGTGGAAGTTGATTTGTTTTGATTCCCATAAGAACTGCATCTTATCATTATGGCCCTAAAGACAGATATGGTTTTTGTTATAAACTTATCTTCTTTGTTATCTTCTAGACATTAAAATATCCCTGTACACATGTAATAAATGCTCATTCATGCATTATTCCAGTCTGATTGTATTTATTTCTTATAGTTATACAAACACATCTGATGCAATCAAAATAAAAAATACATGTGCCTATTTTCTGTATCAAGTGGGAAATTGCTGAAGATTGAAATCATCTGTTGGGAGCTGTATGCTAATTGATGGATAAGACCATAACAAATGATCGGTGGAAGTAAAGCTAAAATATTAAAATCTCTCTCTCTCTCTCTCTCTCTCTCTCTGTCTGTCTCTGTCTCTGTCTCTGTCTCTCTGTCTGTCTCCCTCCCCCCCCCTTCTGCTTTCTAATTCAATCTGATTTTGGATTATGGATTTCCTGTCTGGCCATTCACAGAGGGTCAGATTAGATAATAATATCTTTTCAGCCCTTATTCTTAACACTGGTACACATTGCGTGTTGAGTCCCTTACTCTATACTCTTGATGTACTGCATTCCCACTCATGCTAGTAATACTATTGCTAAATTTGCAGATGATACAACAGTGGTATCCCTGGGAGGGAATGAGTCTGCCTACCAAGATGAGGTGGACCAGTTGCTTTTATGGTGGGGAGAAAATAACTTGGTCCTCAACACCAATAAGACCAAGGAGCTTATAGTGGATTATAGAAGGAACAGATCAGACATCCAGCCCTTGCTTATCAATGGAGACCGAGTGGAGCAAGTGGCCGGTTTTAAGTTTCTGGGTGTTACCCTAAAAGAGGACTTAACCTGGGTTGCCCACATTGCAGCCCTGGTCAAAAGGGCCCAGCAGAGATTATACTACCTGAGGCTTCTCAGAAAACAACAACTGAATGAGAAACTGCTGGTGACCTTCTACCGCTGCACCATAGAAAACATTTTAACATACTGCACCTCTGTATGGTTTGCCGATTGCACAGTGGCATATAGGAAAGCACTCCAGAGGGTTAATGTCATTGCCCAGAAGATCATTGGTTGCCCTCTCCTCTGTTTGGAAGAGCTTTATAGTTCCCGCTGCATTAAGAAAGCTCAAAACATTCTCAAAGATCCATCTCATGGGAACCCTTTTTTTGAACTATTACCATCTGGCAGACGGTACAGAATAATAAAAACAAGGAAAAATAGGCTGAAAAACAGCTTATATCCCAGGGCAGTAGCTCTTTTGAATTCTGCTGTATAGTGCAGTGTTGGTGTGGTGTCGGGGATTTCCAGTTCAATGTGTGAAGGGTGAAGGATGTGTGTTTCTGTTTATTTTCGTGGTCATGGTCATGATGTGCACTGAAGATGGTGTTTGATTTCATCGTACAAGGTGCAATGACAATAAAGAAAACTAAACTAAACTAAACTCCCCCCCCCACCCTCCTCCCCTACTACTATTGTAGAGTTCTGAATTAATCATTTTCAGGATTACACCAAGATCTCTCAGATTTTTAATCTCACCTTTATTACTTTATAAGCAACTCAAGGAGATGAATATACTTAATACCTTCTCCTTTTTCCCAACAACAATCATCTTTTGGTAGTTGGATAGAGACAGAGTGACTGGCCCAAAGTCACCCAGAGGCTTTAAGGCTATAATTTGCTCACTTCTGCTCTTTGCAGCCATTTGATACTAATTTATATTGATCAAGACTATATACAGTTATCATAATTCCTCAAGCAGATTTGCCAGAAAAAAACAGATAAAGGCAGGGGTGGGATTCTACAGGTTCACACCTATTCTCTAGAACCAGTTGTTAAAATTTTAAGCAGTTGGGGAACCAGTTGTTAGAAGAAATTACTGGCCTAATCCTGTAAGGAAGGCAGGAAGGGAACATTCTGGTGTTGCTTACAGAAACTGCATCTCCGTTAACCTTTATTACATTCTTGGCAGGACTAGATTTCCTGTCTCAGGAACTTCTCTGGAGGTTTTTTTTCTTCCTCTTTTGTTGGTACTATGCATGTGTTGAGTTCAAAGTTACAGTGGCACTGAAAAAAATGACATAAGACCATTTTTCACACTTATGACTGTTGCAACATCCCCACAGTCATGAGAGGCCAGGTGAGGAGATGTGTGCCTTAATGCGAGTGATGTTGAGTTGGCCATGCCCAGCCAGTCACATGACCACCAAGCCACACCCACCAACTAAGGCATGCCCACAGAACCGGTTGTTAAAAAATTTGAATCCCATAAAGGTATGACTAATATCAACCATCTTCCCTGATGAAATACTTGACATTTCCTGCATTGGCCCAGAGCTCAAAAGCAGATGGCTCTGTGGCCCCACGCTTCTGCAGGGTCATTTACAAAAATGAATTAAGCAAACGTAAATTAATTTATACTATAAATTCACTCGCCAAAAACAACACCAAGCTCTGATCTCGTCCAGACGTAACCTTACAGCAACGTGCCCACTTCCGTATACTCCGCACAGAACTCAAAAATAATCTAGACAACAGAGAGAAGGACCTGTACATTGATTACCATGCAGACTGTATCAAAACAAAGTCACACAACCCACAACTCAACATCCAACCCTACTTCAACCAATCCACCATCACCCAAGACTAGGCATACACACCCCAACTACCTCAATTCAAACTACAACTGGCCTTAAATGCAAGCTACTCAATGCAAGAAGCCTTGTGAATAAAATACCTGAATTTCTTCTCTTACTAAATACGACTAAATTCGACATCATATTTGTCTGTGAAACATGGCTCAATGCATCTCTCCCTGACTCCATTATCTCAGTAAGATATTATCATGTTCACTGATCTGATCGTGAAATCCATAGAGGAAGTAGTATTGCTATATTCTATAAAAAGTCCTTACATCTAAAAAACATATACCGTATATACTCGAGTATAAGCCGAGTTTTTCAGCACATTTTTTGTGCTGAAAAAAAACCCCTCGGCTTATACTCGAGTCAGATTCCCCTCTGAAAAAAAATGGTGTGGAGCTCCGAAGCTGGGCAGCCGCTTCCCTGCTTCTGTGTTTCCTTTACAACTTTTAAGCATGGGGGTAATCGGAAGCAGAAAAGTTCTTGCTTGAGGATATATTGTTTTTTCTTTTTTTAACTGTTTTTTTTGGGGGGAAGATCCACTGCCATGTGAGAATGCTCAGACACGAAATCTATCCAACCGAAAAAAAGTGTGTGTGTGTGTGTGTGTGGGGATTTTAACAGAGGGAAGATGTAGGGAGAAGGCAAAAACGACAGAAGATCCTTCAGGGGAAACTGAGGGGGAGACTCACCCTTGGTCCAGATGAGCCCCCTTCCCCTTTCTCTAGGCTGAGAAAACAACGCGAGCCGAGGTTGTTTCCTCAACTCCAGCTGCTTTCAGTCCACTTGGGAGGAGGGGGAGGAGGAGGTGGTGGCAGCTCGCGTTGTTTTCTGAGCTCTAGGCTGAGAAAACAACACGAGCCGAGGTCGCTCCACTCAGCTTCATTTCCTCAGCTCCAGCTGCTTTCAGTCCACTCGGGAGGAGGGGGAGGAGGGGGAGGAGGAGGTGGTGGCAGCTCGTGTTGTTTTCTGAGCTCTAGGCTGACAAAGCAACGCGAGCCGAGGTCGCTCCACTCAGCTTCATTTCCTCAGCTCCAGCTGCTTTCAGTCCACTCAGGAGGAGGGGGAGGAAGGGGAGGACGAGGTGGTGGCAGCTCGCGTTGTTTTCTGAGTTCTAGGCTGACAAAGCAACGCGAGCCGAGGTCGCTCCACTCAGCTTCATTTCCTCAGCTCCAGCTGCTTTCAGTCCACTCGGGAGGAGGGGGAGGAGGGGGAGGAGGAGGTGGTGGCAGCTCGCGTTGTTTTCTGAGCTCTAGGCTGAGAAAGCAACGCGAGCCGAGGTCGCTCCACTCAGCTTCATTTCCTCAGCTCCAGCTGCTTTCAGTCCACTTGGGAGGAGGGGGAGGAGGGGGAGGAGGAGGTGGTGGAAGCTCGCGTTGTTTTCTGAGCTCTAGGCTAACAAAGCAACGCGAGCCAAGGTCGCTCCACTCAGCTTCATTTCCTCAGCTCCAGCTACTTTCAGTCCACTCGGGAGGAGGGGGAAGAGGAGGTGGTGGTGGCAGCTCGCGTTGTTTTCTGATAGTGATATCATTTCCCAAATTAATTGATTCACTAACCCAAAAGAAGAAGATGTTGATGACAGTGGGAGGCAGGAGTCACTCTCTCCCTTGCAAGAAAAACCAAGAGCCATTCTTATGATCTCTCCCTCTCTCTCTTTCTCCCCGTAATACAGTAAAGCCCTTTCCAGCACGCACGCGCGATCCACCCCCGCTTCTTTGCACCTTGCAAATGCAAAAACCCTGGGGTTTTGCATTTGCAAGGTGCAAAGGGGTGGGGGCGGATTGCGCGCGCGTGCTGGAAAGGGCTTGACTTTATTGGGGGGGGGAGAGAGAGAGAGAGAGATATCATAAGAACGGCTCTTGGTTTTTCTTGCAAGGGAGAGAGTGACTCCTGCCTCCCACTGTCATCATCATCATCTTTTGGGTTAGTGAATCAATTAAACCTTTCATGATAGTGAGATTTTTTCCCAAATTTCCCTTAAATCAGGGAAGAAATCAGAAACAAATCTTTGGACTGAGAATAAGCCTGTTCCTATGATGCCATTTTTGTTCACTGCAGTGTGAAAAGTGTGAAAAAACACACTTCTTTTTCTTCATCTTCTTGTTCCCTATTTACTGGTCTCTTTCAAAGGAGAAATTGTGAACATCAAACTTATTCTCAACTGTCCTAGTGAAAGTTTTTATTGGTATCTATTTTTATTTTTGAAATTTACCAGTAGCTGCTGCATTTCCCACCTTCGGCTTATACTCAAGTCAATAAGTTTTCCCAGTTTTTTGTGGTTAAATTAGGTGCCTCGGCTTATATTCGGGTCGACTTATACTTGAGTATATACGGTAAGTTACCTAAGAGCTTGCTCTTCCTGAGACCGTTATCTGTGAACTGACCTTAAATATCACATTTCGGTTCTTACTATGTTACAGAGCCCCTGATTATGACATCGAACATGTAAATAAACTAAATACACTACTAACATGGGCAGCATCCTGCCCACATGCTTTGTTGGTGACTTCAATCTACCTCATATTAACTGGACCCTACACAAATATACAACTGAACCCATACATGCAACTTCTACAATGCTGTGACAAATCTGGGACTGAAACAACTAGTAACCAACAATACTAGATTTAACAACTGCCTCGATCTCATCTTCTGCAATCATTTGAATTCAATTTACAGAATACAAATTAAAGAACCCTATTCCAACAGTGACCACAACATGATTGACTTTTGTCTCAACATACGTCCACACAAAAATCATTACAACGACGAAATCCCCAATTGTAACTTCAAAAAAGGCAATTATGATCTTATAATCAACGATCTCTCTTGATTGGCAATTTCTATTCACTGGATGCAATACTGTTGAAGACTATTACAACATATTCTTACTAGAAATCAAAAGAGTCATCAAACTATATGTAACAATAACAACTCCCCAAACCAGGAAAAATAGATTATCCATAACAATAAGGAAGCTTCAACCCAAAAAGAGATCACTTTGGTGAAAAAACAAATCTGGTCACGTTGACAACTTCAAAAGCCGATAAAAAAATCTGTGCCACCAGATAAAGACTGAATGCACTAATTATCACATTAAACAAGAGGAAAATCTTCGACGCACAAATTCCACCCGTGCTTTCTACAATTTTGTAAAGAACAAACAAAGACTCAAGGTCCATCCCACTCCTGAAAGGACCTAATGGCAAAGACTGCAACGACACCATCAAAGCAAACTTGGTTAACACATTCTTTGGCTCAGTATTTGTAAATAGCAATGGATCAAGCCCAGTACTTCCTAGTCAAACCACAGATAACTACAATGATCTAATACATATTGATTTTACAGAAGACATTAAAAAAGCACTGCACAATCTAAATAAATCCCTATCTATTGGACCAGACAGAATATGTGCCTGCTTCTTAAAAAAGCTATCCACTGCCATAGCCGAACCTCTAAGCATAATCTTTGAAAAATCTTTCAGGATCAGTTCCTTGCCAAAACTATGGTCACAAGCCACAGTCATCCCCATCTTCAAAAAGGGAGACCCCATCAACATTTTACTAGTTCTGTGTTTCTTTCTTTCACATGCCTGTTTCTTACTGCTTCTCCTCCCCCTCTTTTCCCCATATCTTTTCTCATTCCAATTTATCTCTTTCTTAATATCTTCCTTTCCCCTTTTCTGCTGAATCTTCCTGCCTCTTCTGACTTCGCAGGTATTCCCTCTTTTAATTGCTTTCTTGAAACTCAACTTTTTAACCTTCCTTCTTTCCCCACTTCTTTGTAGCATTCTTTGTGTTAATTGTCTATTTAAAATGTCTTCTCCTTGAGTTGATTCCTCCTCTGAGAATCTTTCTTCTTGTTCTTCAATTGCCATTTCCATTTTTTCTAGCACAGAACAAAGTGATTCGCTTCTTTCCTGTAGTAATTCTCTCATATTTTTAAGTTCCATTTTTAATTCCCGAAGAGATATCATCATTCTTATATTTTATGATCGTTAAAGTCCACAAAAAGAAACCAGTTTTACTTTCCTTCTTTCTTCTTTCAGTTTTT
The DNA here is from genome assembly GCA_033807585.1 of Hydrophis major. Classification (NCBI taxonomy): domain Eukaryota; kingdom Metazoa; phylum Chordata; class Lepidosauria; order Squamata; family Elapidae; genus Hydrophis; species Hydrophis major. The sequence goes on along the minus strand of CM066343.1, from coordinate 143,166,888 downwards.
TAAAGTTCTCAGCTATTCCAGTCCAGGGTTTATACCAAAAACATCAATCAGTCCCACAAACAATCTTTCCTTCCTTCCTTTTTCCTTTATTCTGGTTCTGCTTTCATTTATTAAAATTCTTACTTTGTTTCAATATTTCTGTAATGTTATAACCACACCAGTTCATTCAAAAACAAGATGCTTCCCCTTTTATTTGAACTAAAGTTTTATCAAAAGGTGACACTCTCCATTATACAAAGTCTTCACTTTTTTCCCTTATATTTTTATTTAAGGTTTTTCGAATCTCAATATTTCAACACAATCCAGTCTCCAATTTGTAAACTTTGTTATTATTATTCTTTGACAATCTTAAGTCCAGCTTTAGTTTTATATTTGTTCATTCCCAAATTATTTTAGTCCAATTTCATTAAATCTTTAATTCCAGCTTCTTCCTTTCCCAGTTCGAAGCCCCATTTAGCTGTCAAAAATATTTTTCTTTTTTTCTCTGTCCCTTTGTAATTTTGCCGCTCACTTTTCTTTTCTTAAAAATTCTATGTTACCTTAATCCCGGGGTACTTTTATTTGGTTATATTGCCCGTTGTCCTGGTTCAGATGTTATCCACCTCTTTCTTCCCTCCTGCACAAATCTTAAGTCGAGCTGAGTCATCCTCTTCGGGATGGCCATTTTAGACAATCGCTGCAATTGTCTTCGGGAGGAAAAAAAAACCAAGCCCGGGGAGGGAGATGTGGCTCCCCACAATCAGGCTTGCTGCTTCCTCTTACTCCGCTGCCCCTCCAAGGTAGTTTCAGCCCCTAATCAGAATGATTGGGGCTCTCTGACGAAAAAACATGAACGATAGCTGCAGAGAGTTGCGATCTACCGTCCATCGGCGAGGAGGAAAGGAAATGGTTTCTTTACAATTAAAAGAAAGAATACTTGTGAAGTCAGGAAATGCAGAAAGACTCAGTAGAAAAGGGGAAAGGAAGTTATTAAGAAAGAGATAAATTGGAATGAGAAAAGACATGAGGAAAAGAGGGGGAGGAGAAGCAGTAAGAAACAGGCATGTGAAAGAAAGAAACAGAGAACTAGTAAAATGCTGAAAAGAAATTGCCTTTTCAGAGATAATGGTTGATGAATTAAAATGGGGATTCTGCAGGGTGACAAGGGGTAATAAGAATATCTCTGCAATTAAAAATATTTAGAAAATAGGGTAATATAGATACTGATAACTCTTATTAAAGGGGGAGAAAATATGTTGTGGAATCCAATTGAAAAGATGTAATGACTAATGGTTTATATTGGGAATTAAGATGAGGGAATAAAGGTACATTTTAATCATTAAGGTGTCACACTCAAAATAGAAAAAGAGGGGAAACATACTTGTTCTTTTTTCTATTTGTGTGGGTGTGTTAAGATCTGTATTAATTTAGAATTCATTAAAAAAAAGTGTAATGGAAAGGGAATATGACAGACTAAAGAACCAGTTAAATTAATAAGTTTAATATAGATTATTAAAAGCAAGGAGAGACATTGGTAACTTCCTTATTACCACTATTAGGCAAATATATATTGTTTATTTTTATTTTTAAAATAAATATTAAGGATTATATTTGAAATAATTGAAATGAAATAAAAAGATGTTTAGATTGAGATTAATGAAAGAACTTAGAATTAAACTTTATTATTATTTATTAGGCAAACACATATTGTTTATTTTTATGTTTAAATACAAATACAAATAAAAACAAAGGATTATATTTGAAATAATTGAAATGAAACAAAATTGATTGAGATTAATGAAAGAGGCTAGATTTAATGTGTTTGTTTCTCTCCTTACTGAAAATTTGGAATGGAAAAGGTAATAATAGAATTAAGTATGCATATATCAATGTATAATTTCTGTCATGTTTGTATGTAAAGATGATGACCCGGAAATATGTTGTCCACTAAAAAGAAATTTTTGTTTTTAATGTGAAAAACTGAATTTTAAAAAAAAGGATAGACCCCAGTCTAGTTGAAAATTACAGAATAATCTCCTTATGCTACATCACCTGTAAAGTCATGGAATCAATTATTAACCAATCCATTATCCTCCACTTAGAGACAAACAATCCACTCTAATAAACAATTTGGTTTTAGAAAAATTCAGTGTAATCTGCAACTCTTACACTGCTAAAACATATGGACTACACAACTCGATCAGGGCAAAGCAATAGACGCAATCTACATAGACTTCTGTAAAGCTTTTGATTTAGTGGTACATGACAAACTACTACTAAAACTAAAATCTTATAGTATTTCTGACACCTACATAGCTGTATAGAAGCATTCCTGTCACACAGACAACAAATGATCAAAATTGGGAGCATCCTATCAAATTCTGTACCTGTCAACAGTGGTGTCCCCCAAGGCAGTGTTTTAGGACCAACTTTCTCTTTATACTCTACATAAATGACCTCTGTGATCATATTAAGAGCAACTGCATTCTCTTCGCTGATTATGTAAAGCTATTCAACACCACAGACAATACTGCTACCCTCCAAAAAGTCCTTTGACTATGTATCAGAATGGTTAAACAAATGGCAACTTCAAATCTCAACAAATAAATGCTCTGTCTTACATATTGGCAAAAGAAAATCAGAAAATAAAATACAAACTAAGTAGTCAAGACCTTGTTGAGGATTCAAACTCTGCCAAGGACCTTGGAGTACTCATCTCTAATAATCTAAGTGCTAGAGGCCACTGTAACTACATAGCCAAAAAGGCATTAAGAGTTGTTAATCTAATCCTACATAGCTTCTTCTCTGGTAATACCACACTACTAACTAGAGCATACAAAACATTTGCTAGACCTATACTTGAATACAGCTTATCAGTCTTGAACCCATATCATGTATCTGATATTAACACAATTGAGAAAGTCCAGAAATATTTCACAGGAAGAGTTCTCCACTCCTCTACTCGTTGCAGAATACCTTATGCCACCACACTTGAAACTCTCAGTCCGATCTAAATATAGTATATAAAATTATATATTGCAATATCCTACCTGTAAATGAATACTTCAGCTTCAATCATAACAATACAAGAGCACACAATAGATATAAACTCAAGATTAACCGCACCAGACTTGACTGCAGAAAATACGACTTCAGCAACAGAGTGGTCAATGTTTGGAATACTCTATCTGACTCGGCGGTTTTTTTCCCCAAACCCCAAAAACTTTAACCTTAGACTGTCTATTATTGACCTCACCCTTTCCTAAGAGGCCTGTAGGGGGCGTGCATAAGCGCACCAATCGTGCCTACAGTCCTATCCTATTGTTTCTTTTTATTTTTCTTATAAGTATCCATCTCATGTATTCAAAACTGTTTATTCTTACAGCTGTCTTGTAAGCCTTAGCCACAAGTAGCTCATAAAATTAGAAGGAAATACAATAATACAGGATGATCTAGATAAGCTGCTTATATCAATCATGTGTTATATTGAAGTAAAAATTATATTTGCTTGAGAGAAAAAATGGCATTTAAAATTCATCTTCAAACTCATCTCATACTGTACTTCATTGGGATATGAATATGTGATTCTCCTTCTAATACAAAGAAATTCAGAAAATTGTGCACTATTTAAAATGTTCCCCCTTTGAGCATCCTTTAAAGGGCTTTGTTGGTTATAACTAATGGAGGAGCTTCAAAACTTGGTCTGAATACATACTGTAATCAGATGTGACCATGGGCAACTCCAAATCAAATAAAGTTTGTTGAAGATTTAGTTTGTACATACTTTCCTGTGGCTTTAAATTCAATCCACTTTATAGGGTGTTCCATTTTCTTCTAATATGCTCTCAGAAAAGTATCTTAAACAGAGAAGCAAAAGAAACTCAAAACACAAATTCATAGCCAATAGGTGGATAATTACATTATTGCTAAGGGAAATCATAGAACAACTCCACATGGTATCTATAGCTAAACTTCCTTCTACTTTGGTACTCACTCAGCTCACTGCATCAGCTATGTATTTTTAGGATTACTTTGCATTAAAAAAAAGTAAATCAGCATGGTGCAAAGTACCAGAACCAAATATTATTCCTTCTAACAATGCCTCTGAATTTTCACAGAGCCTAGAATTACTATTAGAAAATAAAATGAGTAAGTAGTTGTGGTCTTGTACTTTATTAGAAATTTGACCCTCAAAATAAAAAGTTAAATAGGATGCATCCTAGGAAAGAGTGAGGAGGAACCTAATAAGCTTGCCTTCCTATAAATGAGGCTTTATGATTGTCTATGCTAGTTGTGGCAACAATTTTGCTTTCAATATTTCAAATGTTGCACCAGTTCAATAAGTTATCTTTTCCCTGTATGTGTGTGTCTTTACAACACAGTACTTACTGTGGGCAATAACTATTTCAATGATCTGTTCAGTAAATTAGATTATTTTGCATCTTACATATCTAGTTATCTGGATGACAGGAATGAACCATCGTTATTCCAAATCTCCTATGCAACAAATGTACACAATTGTCATGTATGGGCACATGCACAACTATTTTCCTACCCTCTTAGAACATATAGACCATCCTTCTTAACCCCTTCTTAGAACATACAGGCCATCCTTCTTAACCCCTTGTGCACATATCCTTCCACTTTTCCTAATGGGGTACTAGCCTCCTGCAAATAGTATTCATAACCCTGCCTGTCTAACCTGGATATACTCAATAGATTATGATCTAATGCAGGTACATATAGGACATTGTACAATGTTTCTCCTATCTCTGATACATAACATTACTTTCCCCTTTTACAGCAGCTCTTTGACCATTAGCCAGGCTAACCCATGTTTACATTGCTGGTTTCAAACCAGAAAACACTTGTGAATTGTTAGTGATATGCTGGCTCACCCCACTGCCAATAACCAAGTATTCCTGGTATCTTCAGTCAGGGAAAACAATGCTGGAGAACCGCTCCACATGTGTTGAGTAGTCCTGTGCACTTGTCTCACTGCTGCTCTGTTTCTCCTCTGAGGGCAGAGATACTCAGTAGAACCACATATGTAGCATTTCCTCACTATGTTAACTGTCTCAGTTGCTCTGCCAGCATCCTGAACTGTTGTAGGTACTGGTCTGTGGTGAGTGTTCTCTCCTCCCCTTCTTGATCTTCTCTCCAACCATTTCTACTCCTCCAGAAAACAATCGACCAGTTAAATATGCCATGGTTAAATCAGCCAGTTAAATATGCCACTCTTTCATCAACTCTAGACTTGTCACAAGAACGTTCCATGAACTGTTCAATGAACTAAGCACCACATACACCTTGGAATATCATTCCTCTTTCTTCTGACTTAAGGAATGTCCTTTTATATTCTGCAGATGTGTGGACATATTCTCCCCTGGCTTCAGTTGTGCTTTATACAGTCTCCTTGTCTGCAACACTTTATTGTCCACAGTTTCTCTCTTGTACACACTGCGCAAGCCTCAGAGCACTCTTTCGCTGACTAGAGACCCCTCATGTGTATGAGCTGACTGTCCTCTAAAGCCAAAATTACACTGGCTAATGCCTTTTCATTTTTCCTCTGTTCCCCATCATCTAGGACTGCCAGTGGATTAGTAACAATCGTCCACAACTCCTCCCTTCGCAGGTACATCTCCATCTTCACATTCCAGGAAGGTTATTTGTCTCATTCAGCCAAGACACCAATAAACTCCCATTACACCGTTGGAAGCCATGTTGCATGTTTTCCTTCACAAGCCACTAACCACAATTAAACTACATCATACAACCCCTCTGGCTCTGATGCAAGCTCTCACTGGGTTTCTTTTTTCTCTAGGCTCTCCATTCACTCTGGCCTTCTCTCTGTACTGGGCCCAAAACCTGTCAGAGTGATTGCAGCATGACTGTTACTGTGAGACAAGCCAGAAGCACAACACAGTACACAGTGTTTGTCCTTTAACAGTGGTTTATATACAAGACTGATATATACATACATGTTAGGCACATATCATGCAAGCAATAAGTCTTCATTACTCTGCACGGAAAATTACAATGGAGATAGAATAGGAGAAGAGAGAGAGAGATTCCCTCTCATGGCCGCCTTTATATAGATAGCTTCTTAAAGTGGCAATAATCCTGCTGACCCAACTGATTTTTTTCCTTGAAAATGTTTTACTTCTCATCCAAGAAAAACTGAAGAGACTTATTGAATTATACACAAAATGTTTTCAAGAAAAAAGCCTAGAAAGTCCAGTTGCCTTTTGGAAAGAGCACTTTTGGAATAATCTAAATCTACTAATCAAGATAGATCTCCAAAGTTATTGTGGCTGGGTTTTTCACCACAAGTATTTTAAGATGTGTGGATTTCAACTCCATGCTGGTTGGAGAAGTCTGGGAATTGAAGTCCACACGTCTTAAAGTTGCAGAAATTGAAAAACACTAAGCTAGACTCCTAGCCTTATCTTTCAGCTGTAAAATATTGAATTAAGTGGTAAGAATCCAGAACTTTGGAAATGATTAACTTTACTGTATGATCAATAATATAAGAAATGAATGTTTAACCTTTTTTATTGCTACATGATAGAATTAAATGTATGCCTCAGATATATGCAGTGGTGGAAAGTAGCTTAATATTATTGAATCAACTGTTCTGCTTATTTTTTTTGTAAAAGTTTTTATTTTTAAGACAAACATATACAAGCAAAACATAAAAACGTAAAACCACCTTCCATTTTATATACCATGTCTTTTTGTTCAACCATTGATAAAGCAAATCCCATATCATATAAAATTGCTTATCTTCTATGTCAATTTACTCATTTCAACACAATCCATAATTTTCTTAATAGCTTCCTCCTGTATAGATATTTTTTATTTTTTCCAATTCTTAGCAAATACAATTCTAGCCACTGTTAGTGCATTTACAATCAAATATTTCAGCTCTTTATTGTATATTTCTGGTATAATTCCCAATAAAAAGATCTCTGGTTTAAAGTCTATGTGTTTTTTATCATTTTTTCCAACCATGTGTGGATTTTAGTCCAATATTTTTTTGCATCCTAGCATGTCCACCACATATGGTAATATGAATATCTGGTGACATTTCCAACTTTTATCCAATTTGTTCTTTAAACATTCTCCCAATTCTCGATGGGGGTAGGTGCCACCTGTAAAACATCTTATACAAATTTTCCTTATATGCAGTTGACTTTGTCATTTTATAATTTTCAGACCACAATTTTTGCCATTTCTTTAAAATCAATCCCATATCCAAAATTCCCTCCCCTCAAGCAATCATTGTTTCTTTGACTTGTTCTTCCTCCAATTTAAATTCTCATAAATGTCCATAGAGTTTTTTAATTACCTTTTCATCAGTCTCCACCAGAATTTTATCTAAATCAGTCAACTTATCATAAATACCTTCTGTTTTGAAATCTTTATCAAATGTAGATTGTATTTGCAAATATGAAAACCAATTCTTTTTTACACCTTGTTCTTCCAATGCTTGCATAGATTTAAGTTCACCCTTTTCATTCAATATCTCGCCATATCTAACTGTTTGTTCCTTTTTATATATTATTGAATAAGAAAAAGCTTCAATAGTAGATATCCATAATGGGATTTTTAAGTAGTATTGTCTTTTTATCTTCTCCCAGTTCAAAAACAGTGCCTCTCTAATGTAATGTCTTCTAAAATACCCCTGTGTTTTAGTTCCCTTATACCAGAGGAAAGCATGCCATCCCAGCAGCAAGTCATGCCCTTCTAAAGTCAATAATCTACTGTTCCTTAATGTTATCCATTCCTTTACCCACATCAGATTTGTCGCTTGGTAATATAACTCCCAGTTAGGCAAGGCAAACCCTCCTGTTGTTCTTGCATCTTAAACTTAAAAAGTTTAAGTTTTATTCTTGCTTTCTTACCCTGCCAGATATATTTCAGCACAATTCTATTCAAGTCTTCAAAAAACTCTTTCCCTAGTTGAATTGGAATTGTCTGGAATAAATATAAAATTCTAGGGAATACATTCATCTTAATTGTAGATATTCTCCCAATCAATGATAATTGTAAGTTTTCCCATTTTGCCAAATCTGTCACAATCTGCTGTTTGAGTTTAAGATAGTTATCCTCCTTCAGTGTGCTACATCTTGGTGTAATGTATATCCCTAAATACTTAACCTTATTTGTGACCTGTATTTCTAAAACTTCTTCCAACTCTTTTTTTCGTCTTGCTAACATATTCTTAGTTAATATCTTTGTTTTATCTTTGTTTATTTTCAAACCTGCTACTTTTCCATATTCTTCTATCTTTTCTATTAATTTAGGTGCTGTTTCCAATGGGTCCTCTAATATAAATACCAGGTCATCTGCAAAGGCTTGCAATTTATACTCTTCCTTTTAAATTTTCATTCCTTTTATTTTTTTTTCTTCTCTAATAGTCCTATTCAACACTTCCAATGTTAACACAAACAACAGAGGCGACAGTAGTCAACCTTGTCTTGTCCCTTTTCTTATATCTATGGATTCTGTTAATTCTCCATTTACCATAATCTTTGCAGCTTGTTTATGATATAGCGTTTCAATGGCCTGGATAAATTTTTGATCAAAGCCCATTTGTATCCATTACAGTAAGATGAATCACTAACTCACATTGTCAAAGGCTTTTTGTGCATCTAGAAACATCAAGGCCATTTGCTTTTCAGGATGTGCCTCATAGTATTCCAAAGTGTCCAGAATAATTCTCACATTGTCTTTGATTTATCTCTTTGGCAGAAATCCATTTTGGTCAGCATGGATAAAGTTATTTAAATATCTTTTCAGTCTTTCTACCAAGACTGAAGCAAAGATTATGTAATCTGAATTTAGTAGAAATATAGCTCTATAATTTTTCACTTGCTGCGGGTCTGTATCCTCCTTTGGTATAAGTGTAATATATGCTTCTGACCATATTATGGGTATTCTCTTCTTTGACATAACTTCATTCATGACTTCTAATAGGTGAAGATTCAATATTTCCTGAAAAGTCTTCTAAAATTCTGCTGGCAATCCATCTGAACCTGGTGCTTTTCCAACATTCTGTTTTTTTAAAGCTTCTGTTCATTCCATCATTGTTATGTTCCCTTCTAGCATTGTTTTAATATCTTTGGGTATCCGGAGTAAATTCTCTTTCTGTAAATATTGCTTAGCTTTTTCTTCTTGAATATTCTCTTGATAATACAATTTTCCATAGTAATCTTGTATAATGTTTTTCTTCTCATTTCCATAGCAAACATGTCCTTCTTCATTTATTAATTGACTAATCCTTCCTGATTCTCTTTTCTTTCTCAGTTTATAGGCTAACCATCTGCCTGGTTTGTTTGCATCTACAAAGTAATTCTGTTTAGCATTTTTATTTTTTTGTGCTAATTCCTCTTTTTCCATTAGTCCCATTTTATGTTTAGTTATATCCATTTTAATTTTAATGTCTTCTTTTTGCGGAGACTTCTGCAATTCTTTTTCAAGTCTTTTATAGTCATCTTCCAATGTTTTGAAAGTTTTTTTCTGTTTTCTGTTTCTTTTCCTTGTATAATTTATTATCAAGCCTCTTGTGTAGGCCTTCATTGTGTCCCAGAGATTCTGTAAAAATGTATCCTCTTTTCTATTTTTTTTTAAGAAAGAAAACCGATTATTTCTCTATTTTCTGTTTAAAGTCTTTTTCCTTTAATATCATATTATTTAAAGTCCATCTAGATCTCCTCTTTTGTCCTTTCCAAATGACTGTCATTGGGTTGTAGTCTGCCCAAGTGCTTGTTTCTATTTCAATTTCTCATATGTTTCATCCTCTGTATAAATTAGTTCTGCCAAAATTGTATCTCTGATATATAATACCACACCTCTTTTTTTACACTGTGTCAAAAACATGAATAATTTCCCTAGTTTTTTTTTTGTTTCAATATATATTCCTGTTGTTTTTTAATATGTACTTCTTGTAGGCAAATTATGTCAAATTTTAATTTCTCTAATTTATGGAATACTTTTCTTCTTTTAGTAGTCAAATTAAGTCCATTTAGGTTGTAATCAATTTTCTTTCATCCATATTAAGCTTTATAAGAGGGCTTTATTGCTCTAGTAGATCTTAGTTCTCGTTGCTCTCTGGGTACACGACCTATTGCACCTTCTTCTTTTTCTTCTTCTTCTTTTTTTGTAAAAACAATTATTGATTTTCTACAAACAAACAAAAACAAACAAGACATAAAAACATCAACTCTCTTATGTACATACAGTGCGTCGGTTGGTTCATCAGTTTTGTGCATTCATTTCGTAGTCTCAATTACAGTTATATTACATAACAACTCATATTGTGAATCCAAACTTATATATCCTAATATTGCTATTAAAAAATCATTTGACTATACTTTTAATCATTCATGCTTTATGAGATAACAATACTTTAAACAGTTTATTCTATAACAAATCATATAATCATACCAGATCTGTCCTACAAACCCTTAATAGATATAATGTCAAATAACAAAAAAAAAAGAAAAAATAAAGATATTCCTTGCTATCTAACATTCTAGATATTCTATTATTGTATTTTGTCATCTAACCATTGATAGAAAAGATCCCAAATTTCATAAAATTGTTTATCCTCTTGCTCTCTAATTTCAAATGTCAATCTACTCATCTCAGCACATTCCAATATTTTCTTAATAATTTCTTCCTGTGATGGTATTTTCTCATTCTTCCAATTTTTAGCAAATACAATCCTAGCCACTGTTAATACATTTACAATCAGATATTTCAAGTCTTTACTGTATGTATCTGATAAGATTACCAATAGAAAAAACTCCGGTTTCAAATCTATACGTTTCTTTATCATTTTTTCCAACCACATGTGAATTTTAGTCCAATATTTTCTAGCATTCTCACAAATCCACCACATATGGTAATATGAGCCGGGTATCTGATGACATTTCCAGCATTTTTCAGATTTATTTTTGAACATTCTTGCTATTCTTGTCGGGGGAAAGTGCCACCTGTAAAACATCTTATACAATTTTTCTTTATATGCTGTTAACATTGTCATTTTATAATTTTGAGATCACAATTTTTGCCATTTCTCTAAATCAATCCCATATCCAAAGTTCTTCCCCCAAACAATCATAGTTTCTTTAACTTGTTCTTCCTCTAGCTTAATTCCCAATAGATAACCATATAATTTTTTAATCACCTTCTCATCAGTACCCATCAAGATCTTATCTAGATCAGTCTGTTTATCATAAAATCCCTCTGTTTTAGAATCTTCATCATACCTTCAATGTATTTGCGCATATGAAAACCAATTCATCTTTATACCTTGTTCCTCTAAATTTTGTATCAATTTAAGTTCACCCTTTTCATCCAATAGTTTCCCATATCTAACTGTTTGTGCTTTCTTATAAATTATAGGATAGGAAAATGCTTCAATAGTCAATAATCAAACTGGAATTTTCAAATAACATTGTCTTTTTATCTTCTCCCAATTTAACCACAAAGACTCCTGTATATAATGTCTTCTAAAATAACCCTGTGTTTTAGTTTGCTTATACCATAAAAAAGTGTGCCAACCCAACAGCAAATCATGACCTTCTAGCATCAACAATCTAGTCTTTCTTAATGTTATCCATTCCTTGACCCACATCAAATTTGCAGCTTGGTAGTACAATTCCCAATTAGGCAAGCCAAAACCTCCTCTAATTCTAGCGTCTGCAAAAGCTTTAGTTTTATTCTCGCTTTCTTACCTTGCCATATATACTTCAGCATAATTTTATTTAAATCTTCAAAATAGTCTTTTCCAAGCCTAATTGGTATTGTTTGAAACAGAAATAAAATTCTGGGTAAAATATTCATCTTGATTGTTGAAATTCTCCCTATTAATGACAATTGTAAGTTTTCCCATTTCTTCAAATCTAAAGCTACCTGTTTAAGTTTAATATAGTTATTCTCTTTTAATGTGCTATATCTTGTTGTCAAGTATATCAGATACTTGACCTTATTCGTAACTTGAATTTTCAACAGATCTGCCAGTTCTTCTCTCTGTTTCAGTAGCATGTTCTTTGTCAAAATCTTTGTTTTGTCTTTATTTATTTTCAAACCAGCCACCTCACCATATATCTCTATCTTTTCCAATAACTTTGGAGCTCTTTCTAACGGATCTTCCAAAATAAAGGCTAAGTCATCAGCAAAGGCTTGCAGTTTAAATTCTTCCTTTTTAATTTTCATTCCTTTTATGCTTTTATCATCTCTAATATTTCTATTCAACACTTCCAAAGTCAACACAAATAGCAAAGGAGATAGGGGACATCCTTGTCTTGTGCCTTTTCTTATATTAATAAAGTCTGTAAGTTCTCCCTCCATCATTACCTTTGCTGTCTGCTTATTGTATATGGCTTCTATTGCTTGGATAAATTTTCTAGCAAAACCCATCTGTTCCAGTAATAATAACATAAATCTCCAGTTCACATTGTCAAATGCCTTTTGAGCATCTAGGAATATCAAAGCCATTTGCTTTTCAGGATGTGCCTCATAGTATTACAAAGTATCCAAAATTACTCTCATATTGTCTCTAATTTTTCTCTTTGCCAGAAATCCATTTTGATCTGGGTGAATGAAATTATTTAAGTATTTTTTAAGTCTTTCTGCTAAGATTGAAGCAAAGATTTTATAGTCTGCATTCAATAAAGAGATAGATCTATAGTTCTTAATTTGCAGTGGATCAGCCTCTTCTTTTGGTATAAGTGTAATATAAGCCTCTGACCATGTTTTGGGTATCATCTTCTTTAACATAACTTCATTCATAACTTCTAGCAATAAAATACTCAATGATTGTAATGTTTTATAAAATTCTGCCGGAAGCCCATCTGGACCTGGTGCTTTCCCATTGTTTTGTTTCTTAAGTGCTTCAGTTAATTCCATCATTGTTATATTGCTTTCAAGCATTTCTTCAGTCTCTTTAGGTATCTTCGGTAGATTAGCATTCTGTAGATACTGTTTGACTTTTTCCTCATTAATATTCTCTTGTTTATATATTTGCCCATAGAAGTCTCGAATAATTTCCTTTTTCTCCTTTTTACCATAACAAACTTGGCCTTGGTCATCTATTAACTTCAATATTTTTCTTGATTCTTTCTCCTTTCTTAATTTATATGCTAGCCATCTACCTGGCTTATTTGCATCTTCAAAATAATTCTGTTTAGCATTTCTAATTTTCTGTGCCATTTCTTCTTTCCCTATTAATTCCATTTTATGTTTAGTTATATCCAACTTCAATTTAATATCCTTTTTCTGTGGCATTTTCTGTAATTCTTTTTCAAGTCTTTTATACTCATCTTCCAAGGCCTTAGTGGCTTGCCTTTTCCTAATATTCTTTTTTCTTATATATTATATTATCAAACCTCTAGCATATGCCTTCATTGTATCCCAAACATTCTGCATTGAAGTATCTTCTTTTTTATTTTCTCTAAAGAAAAAAGGCAATTCTTTCTACATCTATTGTGTAAAATCTTTTTCCTTTAAAATAGTATTGTTTAATGTCCATCTCAATCTTTTTTTTTTTGTCCCTTCCATTTAATTGTCATTGGGCTATGATCGGCCCAAGTACTTATTTCAATATTTGTTTCTTGAATATTAGATATTAATTCTGTTGAGATCCAAATCATATCCAATCTGGACCATGATAAATGTCTATTTGAATAGAAAGTGTATTGTTTAGTTTTATCATTTCTTTCTCTCCAAATGTCTTTTAAAGTTAATTCGTCTGTCATTTTAAAAACAGCTTTAGGGAGAGTCTTTCTATTTTGTTTTGTTGTTGTTACTATATAGTCTAGTTTATTGTCCACAATTACATTGAAGTCTCCCATCATAATTATATTAACATAGTCCAGTCCAGTTATTTTCATATGTAATTTTTTATAGAATTCTTCTTGTTTATCATTCGGAGCGTAAATTGCAATCAAAAGTATTTTTATATTGTTGTCCATTATTTCCACCATTAATACTCTTCCATCTTCATCAGTATTAATCAATTTTGCTGGGATGGCCTCTTTAATGTATAGAACCACTCCTCTTTTCTTACATTGAGTCAAAGAAGTAAATATTTTCCCTAATTTAATATGTACTTCTTGCAGACAAATTATATCAAATTTTAGTTTCTCTAATTTATGAAAGGTTTTCCTTCTTTTAACAGCTGAATTGAGTCCATTTATATTCATTGTAATCAGTTTTTTTTCTTCCATGATTATGCTTTATATTTAGGTCTAACAGCTCTCGTAGATCTTACTTCACGCTGTTCTTTACTATCCACCTGTCCACCTACTGTACCTTCCTTTTCAATCTCCAGTTGTTCCTCTTGAAACTCAATTAATGAAACCTCTTTTTCTGCCTTTTCTTCTCTCCTTCCAAAATATTCTGCATGGAAAAGTTCTGCTTTATCAATTGAATCAATTCTACATCTCTGTTCTTGCCATGTAAACATTAATCCTTCTGGGAACAGCCATCTATAATTCTCTTCCTTTTTCAATAACATTTTGGTCAAAAATCGATATTCTCTTCTCTTCTCATCTCTCTCACTCTTCTGGGTATTTGTTTTAAAATCACAATCTCTTTGCCTTTGTATTTCAACGTCTTCTCTCTTACTGCTTGCAATATTTGTGTTTTGATGGATTTTTTGGTAAATCTGATATGGACTTCCCTTGGTAAGCTATTTCTCATCGCGTATCTTGTATAAACTCAGTATACCTCGTCTAATCCATGCATCATCTTTTCCTCTGTAATTTCCAAAGCATCCGCCAAAATTTCTATCATTATCGCAGCCAAATTTTGTCCTTCTTCTTCTTCTATATTTTGAAATCTAAGATAAAATTCTGATCTTTCCATCTCCCACCTCAACATCCCACTTTTATCTTGTTCAACCACTGTTAATCTATTGTCAATATTTCCAATCTTCTCCTCTCTTTGTTTACCTTCTTCCTCAATTTTTTGGAATCTCTCCTCATACTTCACCATCATTTGTTTAAAATTTTCCACTTTTTCATCAATCTTCTCTATTCTTTGTTCAATAGTATCTATTTTTATCTTGAGATCTTGAATTCCTTGCATAATCATCTGTAAGGTCACTTTTTCTTGTTCTTTATCTTGCTTCAACATTGTCTGAATTAAACGTTGTCCTCCAGCTGGTGGGGAGGCAATGGTAGAAGTAGAAACGCCAGAAGATATGGGTTTCCTGCTCATTTTAAATGCTTCAAAATCTTCAAATTCTTTTTAACTTTTAATCCAACTGGTAAAGTAGCCAATTATAATCCAAAATAGGAAAATCCAATAGTAAAAGGCCCGATAGCAAAAAAGAAAAAGAAGAAAGAGAAGAAAAAAAATCTTCAGGTTCTTCTAAACCCTAATCCAATTATGAAGTAATCCACAATAAAAAATGAAAAATAAAAAGAAGAAAAAAGCCCCAAAATAATAATAATAATAATTAAGAAGAAGAGGAACAAAAAAAAATTCCTTCAGGTTCTCCACACCTTAATCCAACTGGAAAATCTCAATTATAAAAAGGAAAAGGCAGAATGGTCCAAAAACATGGATGGAAAAAGCAAAAAAAATCCCAGTAAAAAGAAGAAGAAAAAAAAAAAAAAGAAAAAATTCTGAGGCTTTCCCTTTAAAATAAAAAGCAAAAATAAGAATATTACTAAAATTAAAATTTACTGAGAGGCTGTTAAGGAGGGGTAGCACAACTGAAAAAAAAATAAGAAAACACTTGCCTTTTTTTAATTGTCCAAGGCTCTTATTATGATTCTCTTCTCCACAAGCTTCAAAGCCAGGCCTCAAGTGTTGAAATGTTGATAAGAGTCCAGGAAAGCACCTGTAATAATATTCTGCTGCGCTCTTCCCTCTATCTTATCAAGTTGAAATGTCCTTAAAAGGAGTCTTTTCACAGTTCTCTCCAATTCAAATAAAATATTTTCAAGCCTCTAGTTGGCAGTGTTACAAAGTTTCTTAATGCACTTTCCCCCCCAGCCAGAAAAACTTAGTTTGAGTTAAGGAAAAAGAAAAGGTATTTACATGTATATATATAAAAAGAGAAGATAGCCAAAGGGAGCCTCTGTCCTAAAAGAAAATTAAAAAATCAAAAAGGAGCATAAGAATATATATAAGGGAAAATTCAGTCCGGTTAACTACAAAATCACGCTAAAATCCAAAGAAAAAGTAATAGAAAGAAAAAAAAGACCCAAGCCTCAATTTGATGTCCCTTTAAAATATGCCGCTCATACAGTTTTGTCAAAAAAAAAAACCTCACAGATTTCTTCTCATATTCAGAGTGTCCTTTCAAATCTCAGCGAATTTACAAAAAAAAAAAAAAAGACTTTCTCACCCAGCCGACACACTTTCACTTCCAGCCTCTTCCTTTCTGGAGATGTCCCGACTTCAGCAGCTATGGAGGCTGCCTCTCTGCCGCCAGCAAAAGGACTTCTCCCGGATCAAACCAGGGACTTTGCGATGTCCCTGGAATCCAGAGAGTGTGCCCTTCACGGTCACCATCTCTACGGGACGGTTTAGGTCTGTTGGGACCGACCAGGGGCGAAAATATCAGCTGTGATCTCGGAACCCCGAGATTGCAGCTGTATCGCCGAAACGAAGTTCCGCCTTCCCCCCTTCTTTTTCTTTTTCAATTACTGCTATACACTCCTCTTGAAATTCAATTAACGACTCTTATTTTCTTGTATCTTCCTCCTTTCCTCTAAGATATTCTAAGTAGAATAGCTCAGCTTTTTTGACTAAGTCAGTTCTGTGTCTTTGTTTCTACCAGGTGAATAAGAGTCCTTCTGGTATCAACCATCTGTAATTTACTCCTCTTTTAAGTAACCCTTTAGTCAAAAATAAATATTCTCTTCTCATCTCTCTTACTCTTCTTGGTATCTGTTTCAGCACCACAATTTCTTTGTCTTTGTATTTAAATGGTTTCTCTCTTGACACCTGCAGTATCTGTGTTTTAATGATCATCTTGGTAAATCTGATTTGAACTTCTCTTGGTAACCTATTTCTCATTGCATATCTTGTATAAACATGGAACACTTCATCCATCCCATCCATTATCTTCTCTTTGGTTATCTCTAACGCTTCTGCCAGTATTTCTGTCATTATTTCAGCAAGGTTTTCATCTTTTCCTTCTACATTTTGAAATCTCAGATAAATTCTGATCTGTCGATTTCCAAGCCTAATGGTCCACTCCTGTCCTTTTCAACATCGCTCAATCAAGTATTGTTATCTCCAATTTTCTTATCTCTTTGTATATCTTCTTCAATTTTCTTAAATCTGTCCTCATATTTCATCATCATCTGTTGAATATTCTCTACTTTCTCATCTGTCTTTTTATTTCTTTGCTCAATATTCTCTATTCTCTTTTCAATCTTCTGAATTCCTTGCATAATCATCTGCAATGTCACTTCCTTCTCTTTCCCTGTTGTAGCATTGTCTGTGTTGATTGTTGTCCTCCAGATGGTGAAGAGGAGGCTATTGGTATTGAGGAAGCTGGGGTTGTTGTCTCTCTGCTCATCTTGTAATACTTATCTGTAAAAAAAGAAAGAAAAAGAAAAAAGGGAAGAGAAAAAAGAGAGAAGGCAGACAACTGCCACTCCAAAAAATAAAAAGGGGGAAAAAATCTTCAGGCACTTGGATACCTTAATCCAATTAGTTGCAGTAATATGTGGAAAAGAAAAGAGAACATATGGAAAAAAGGGTAAAAAGGTTTTTTTTTAAGAAAAAGAGGGTAGGGGGAAAGAGGAAAAAAAAATAGTCTATGTATTTCTTTTAATAAAAAAGAGAGCAAAAGAAAAAAACTACATTCTAGTTCCTGGGTTAAAAGGCTAAAATCCAAATATAAAAATCCAACTAGAGGGGAAGTAGAAAAGAAGATAAGAAATAACAAACAATTCTAATAGAAAACAAGCCACTGCCACTAAATATCCAAGACATTTTGGTAAATCAACACAGATTTTCCAGTTCCAGTATTTTCAAGGTCACTTCATTCTTCTTTCTTTCAACTTCAACTCCAGACTCCAGCTATCTATAGTTTCACAGATGAGCACCTGTGTAAACAATCTGCCATGCTCATCCCACTATCATTTTCAGTGCAAAGCTCAGAATCCTTGAGTATAACATGACTACATAAACAAGTAAAAGAAAAAAGAAAACAGTATATCCAAGCCTCTAGATGGCAGTTCTACTTATTTTTCTTCACTTTCACTTCCCCTCATGTATCCAAAGCCAGGAACAAAAGAAAAAAGAAGTAAAATCTTCTCTTTTTTTAAAAAAGAAAAAGAAATAAACCCCAAATCAGAAAGAAGAGTCTTAATCAAAACAGGCTTTCTAGAGAATTGTTAAAAAAATAAAAATAGGAAATTTAAAAAGACCAGTCCAGTTTAAAATTCCAAGTTCCAGTAAAAAGGGGAGAAAAAAGAATCTTTCAATTTAACTAGCTTAATCTTGCCGCTTAAGCTCTTTTCTCTTAACTTTTAATTCCACTTTAAGTCTTTCAGGTTGGTCTCTCCAAAAAACAATAAGTAAAAGTTCATCTCACCAAACTGACACACTTTCTTCCGATCTCTTCCATTCCAGAGCTGTCCCAGCTTCAGCAGCTTGAATGGTTGCCTCTCCGCCACTGGCAGAAAGGGCTTTTCCTGGATCGACTAGGGACTTTGCGATGTCCCTGGGATCAGCAGAACGTGCCCTTGTCAATCACCATCTCTACGGGATGGTTTAGGTCCGTTGGGTTTAGGTCCGTTTGGACCGTCCAACAGCAGATATATAGATGGCAATCTTACAGAATCAAGATCACGCGTCGTACCATTGCGACGCCAGTGACACCCTCCTCTGTTCTGCTTATTTTTATTGTTGTCAGATGATAAATCATTTATTTTGTTGTTTGCTTTGTTTAAAGAAATAGAAAAAGATGTATTGTTAGAAGTAACCATGCTCATATTATATATGTAAAAGTGGAAATAAGTTTTTATCCACATATGTATCTATGTACAGACATGTCCCAGTAGCCTTTATTTCTGTTGTGTCTCCATGATACTGCCTTCACCTGATCCTTAGTCATATCTAAGGCAACTTTAAATCATGACTAGTTAAAGAAATATTAAAGTTATGTCTGTCTTCCTGACACATTTTTTTTGTTTGTTTTGGATACAATCTAAAATGATTTGCCTATCATTCATGATGATGCCAAAGAGTGGGATTTGTTCATTTCCTCTTGATTCTTTAGACCAAAGCCAGCCCCTACCATTCTAACCCCTAGGCACTGCCTTCCTAGGCCATTCTGCTTTAAACAATTGCAACGTTCATTTTTTTTCAAACCCAATATCGTTCTGTACTTATCAAGATTAAATGCCAATTAAGCTTGGAGATCTGGCTGATAGAAGAACCAGATTGATTAACAGATGATGGGTTAAGTGAAATGGATACCAGAAATGGCAGATTACCACTTAATGACACTATCCTATTTTTCATTCAGCTGAGAGACAGGTATTTTTTAATTTTTTCTAAAGTGTTCTAAATCTGTGTTTTAATAGAAGATTGCCTGAAGCTGACCAGCAAAAAAGAAATGGATGACATTAGGAGAAAAATGCTGACTTCATAGCACAATCCACCCCTAATCTAGGAGTTTTTAGATCAGGGCTGTCAAGTTCGCGCCCATGAGTCAGATGCATCATGCACTGGCCACACCCAGTTTAGTGAAGGGGGAAAAAGTCTCAATACATCATTATGATGCCACAGTGATGCCTTGAGTTTTATACCTCCAGTGTTAAATCAACTGTTTTTTAAACAAAGAGCACTTAATGATTGGTGCCTTGCAAATTATGTAGTATAAAGAAATCTTCAATAACTTGCAATCATTCTGGATATAGTACAATCAGTACATTACAGATTTGAACCTTTTACATTAGAGCTGAAGAGTGTAGAGAAATGGGGTTGAAGCTGTGCAAGATGACAAGGAGACATCCACTGAAACATGTAGAAGGATCCTTAGTATAGGAAAACCTTCCCATTTCATCTTATATTTTGCCTTTTTTTTTTTTTTTTTACAGCTTAGCCTTACCATGACTTCTCTATTTTTCAGGGATTTGAAGAGGCAATTTGAATATTGTAGTCTTAAAAGCAAGTATATCTCAATGGAATGTTGGCTCACTTTGAAGCAGTGATTGCCAAACAGTGGGCCAGGGACCACTGGGGGTCCACGAGAAAATTTTGCTGGTCCAACAGAGAAATGTCATCCCCTAAGCAATTAATCCAGGATTCATGGGAGCACAAGGCTTGCATTGCTTGTATTGCGAACAACATGAGGTAGTGAGGGAGGAGGGAAAGGCAGAGAGGAGGACTTGCTCCACTCACCCCATGTGCTTTGCCTGGCCACCAGGCTGCTGCTTCTTTCTTTCTGCTTCTTTCTTCTGCTTTTGGCTGTATGCAAGGAAAGCAGCAAAAGTCTTTCTTTCTCTCCTCAAACTCCACCAGAAATTAGTTTTTGGGACCCTGCAAGCCATCCTGCTCCAAGAGGCTGCACTGGTATGACAAGGTTCACAAAGACTCATTTCTGGCAGAGTTTGGGGGAGAGAAAGATAGACTTATGTTGCTTCTGCTGCTTTCCTTGCATGAAGCCAAAAGTCTCTCTCTCTCTCTCACTCTCTCCCTCCCCCTGAGAACGGAGCTGGAGACGTTATCCTGCAATCCCAAATAAAGAATGAACCATCGGTAGGAAAATGGGGTGGGGAATTTTCCTGCAGACTTTTTGGGGGATTTTTCCAGGGTCTCTGGTCCACAGGATTTAAAATTATGAGTTTGGTGGTCCCTGGGATCTAAAAGGTTGATGATCCCTACTTTGAAGAATCCTACCTGTTGCATAACAAACAGATGACTTGGCAAATATGACAAGAATCCAAAGGAATTGTTTTCAATAGTACTTGAGTAGCTTTGGTAGATATGTTTATAATTACTAAGAAATGTTTCTGAAGCCTATCATCTTATATAGTGTGGAAAGGCAACCTACAATTAAGTATTACATTTTTATCTTGGTGCACATTGATCATCTAACTGCTGGGAAATAAAATGCTATTGGCAACAGTTGATTAATGAGTTGATTAGTGAGTTAATGCTTATGTTGTAGGAAAGCAGCATGCAATAGTGAAGTAATACTTCTTGGTAGATGAAGGAATCTGATTGCATCAGAAGATCAGAAATTTTCAAAGCAGAGAAAGTGTTGCATATAATACTTGGTATGTGCCAAGCATAATACAGTGAAGCTAATTCTTCCATGATTAGAAATTTCTTCTTTCAATAGAACTAAAATAGTCTTTTTAATAGACTCATCACAATTCAGATTCGGGTTTAGTCTGTGGTTATTTACAGTGCAAGAAATTTTCACTCATGCTATTGCTGAAACAGGAATTGTCCATCTGATGGACATTCTATTTATCAAGATTTGTCTAAATTTCATTCTTCTCGAGAGTTAGCTCCCTCTTCCAATTTTTAGAGGAATTCCTTCAACCTTATGGTTCAAGTTGTGAATAAAAATAACTGAGATTTGATTTCAGGGATGATCTCTGTAATATTTGTCTTATTTAATGAACTTTGATGAGGACCTATTGATAAGCATAGTTTCATTATGCTTTCAAGCCAATTGTGAGCCCACCTAATAGTTATGATATCCAGTCCCAAGATAGCATAGGGTACTTGTCAGATGCTTTGCTGAAGTCAACTGTTATCATATCCACGTTATTATAATCAGAAAAAGGTAGTTCTAATCATTCATATTATCCTCAAATGCTATTTCTAAACTTATATATACTACTAGGCTTGGTGGAGAAGTAAGCGAAGCAATGATAAGATTACAATTAAGGAATAAAATTGGCAATGTGTGTAATAGAAAGGTAGGAAACTTTGTGACTTCCAAAGTTTTGGTGATCCTCAAAATGTAGTAGAATTCCTACAAGCATAATGTTTATGAGAGCTGAAGTCCAAAGTATTCAAAGAACATTATTTCAAAAGCTAGCACATTACTTCACCTTCATATCAGTTGTGTATATGTGTGTATCAGTTGTGTATATGTATATATATGCAATTTTAGCCTGAACTATCAAATTATCTGAATGGGAATAATTTGATCATTATTGATCAAAAATCTAATACATCTAATCCATACATCTAATGAAAAATTATGGTTCTGATGTAGATTGAACATTGACTTCCATTTGCATAGATTATTGTAGAAATAATAATAGTAGAATTTGAAATATTTCTTATTGAAGGGGTTTGAAATTGTTGTAATATTTATCCACTTCCTTAATTTTATCTGTTTTGTGAATACTCATAAATCATAGACACTAAATCTAGGAGACATTGGGGGATTCATAACCAAGCAACTAAAATACATGCATTATTGCAAACACATATAATTTATGCAGAAAAACAACATTGAGTTGAATTATTGTGTATAATTTCTAAGATCATTTCTAATCACAATATAGCACTGCATTATGCAGTAACATTACAGAAAGGAAAGCAGTGGAAATTATAGAAATTTGAGGCTAGTGTTGATTCTCAGATAAGAGTTTTCATATCCACACCATATAGAGGTGGTATTCATCAGGTTCTGACCAGTTCTGGAGAACTGGTAGCAGAAATTTTGAGTAGTTCGGAGAATGGGCAAATAGCCCTTCTGACTGGTCCCGCCCCCCATCTATTTTCTGCCTCCCAAATCCCAGCTGATTGGCTGGGTCTTCTTTTGTTGCCTTGCACAGGAGAAAAGATCTGGAAAGCAGGTTGGGGGGAGGGAATGGGATTTTGCAGTAACCTTCCCCCAGGAGTAGGGAGGGAATGGAGATTTTGCAGTATCCTTCCCCTGCCATGCCCATCAAGCCATGTCCACCAAGCCACAGCCACAGAACCAGTCGTAAAAAATGTTAAATCCCACCACTGACACCATGTAGAATATCAGCAATTATATTAGTGTACTACATTTGCAAACCTCTATTTTAGAATGGCTGGAGGAAAGTACTAGACTCTTCCCTTGACTGCCACCTTTCTAAGCCTTCAAAAAAACAAGACAGCTTCTTCATCATTACAGCCATGGGGCTTTCTAATTGCTCAGCTTGCATAGTGAAATTATATAAAGATGAAATCAACTTGTGAGAGAGGATTTCCATGCTCCTCCATATTATTTTCTATATTCTCTCTTTCATTCCAAATAACAAATTTAAATTAAAAGAAGTGTCTGCTACCCTTATGTTTAGTTACTGAAGATATTTATACAATTTTCATAAGGGAGAGATAGTTGAAACTTTGGAAATAAGCTATACTGTGATAAAGTCCTCATGTCAAAGGCTTACACAGGTTTTGTAATATTTCCATTGTTATTTCCAAGAATTTTGAAAAAGCTAATAATATTCTTTGCATTATTTACTGCTTGTTTATTTGCTCCTCAACTCTCCATAAACACATAGTATCAAATGTGTGCATTAGTTTGTTAGTCTTTACTGCCAAATATTTAAGCCTATTTTTCTTAGCATCTTTAAATGAATGGCATGATGTTCTAAAGAGCCAAAGTCTGGTATAATGCTTAATTAAAAATCAAAGAAAATATAAATATAAAAACTCTGCCATCAAAAATGAGTTATAGCTACATTCAGATATATATTACAACTGCAACACATACCAAATATTAATATTTATTTGTATTCATATGAATTGTGAGACCAGAATAAAGAAATAAAATAAAAATAAAAAATAAAAAACAAAAAACAACACAAATTAACTCTTTTTCATTCATCCGAAAAAGAAAATATTATTGGATTTGGTTGTCTAGTTTTTCTCCTATTCTACATTCAGCAAGCAACATTTAGTAAAGACAAGACCTTGATAGCCTTGACAGTTTAGATCATTTCATCCTGGCACAATCAGATCCATACCACCTAGCAGAAGATCCAGAATTGGGTCCAGAATCAGGATTAGGATCTACAATCAGGCTTGTCATGACTTGAGCACTTAGGAAAGGAAAGACCCTTAACTCCATTGTTGAAGTAAAAAGGTTCAGTTTTACTAAAGTCAAGCAGTTACAATATAAGGAAAGCTGGATCTGAATATTCCCACGCAAAGCCAGCAATTTTCATCTCTCCCCTCCCCCTCCCCTCCCCCTCCCCTCCCCCTCCCTTGACCAGTCCACTGCTCAAATGTCCCACTATCCAAGTATCCAAATAATATTCGAATTAGATATTTTGGGAATGGCTTTGGGATTTGACAGCTCTTTGGTGGAGATTCATATTCCATTCTCATGGCTTCGTCCTTGGCCTGCCTGTTTGTTTCAGATTGACAGCTCTAGTTCCTGTCTTCCTGTCATCCCCCCTCCTCCTTCCACTCCTTCCCACTCCCTATTTCCCAAACCTCCTCCTTCCACTTGTGTTTTATGGCATGATACCAGCAAAGTGTGATATGCTGAAGATGGCAGCCCTGATATTTATAAAAAAAACAACAGGAGCAAGTGATCTCATGTTCTTCATATCATTATTATTCAAGTGATACAAATCTAATAGTGCATATTATGTACAATGCCATTGTGGCTTGATTCACATGTTTGTGGCACTATATGACCTAGATTGATTTCTTACTGCTTTATATCAAGAAAGCATATAATAAAATATTAATTATCTGATTGGATTAAACATAGATAGAATGCAGAAAGAATTCTATTTAGAGTATATCCTTCAAAATAAATGAATTTTATGATTAATTTGAGCCCCTTAAATTCCATAAGCCTGTTCTAAGTATTTCTAAATTCGGTACAATGCAATTTTCCAGACCTTCAAGAAAGCACTACCAATCTCTTTCCAAAGGTTCGGAATTAGAGTCATATGATGAGCTGATTGGTACCAGTAATGCTGTAAATATACGATTTATTCTTCCTAGGGTAGAAATTGTTTTTTTAAAAAATACTTTAACTTTTAATGTTTTAATCTTTGTATGTTATCCACATCATAGGCAAGTTGGAAGCCTGAAAAATAAATTAATGAATTAAAAACAAACATGAAATAAGTCTGGATTTACTCCTAATGCATATCTGTGTGTTCTGTCTCACCTGTGGCCACAAGGTGAGAGTCCAAATGTCCAAAGAAAAAGGCACAGACAATATCAGGAACAACAGAGTTAACTTTCCTCTGTAGTTGTTGTTGGCAGCTTTCCCAGAAGCTGTCTACAAACCTAGATAATGAGCAGCACGATAAATCAAATCCGAAAGGCAAACAGAAGGCTTCTTCCAAACTGCAAAAGTAATTAACGAAGTTTGACCCGAACAAGGATCTCTAGCTAACACGCCTCCTTATATTCCTTGAAGGGGCGTGTCAGTCTCTCTAATTAGTCTCTGATTTGATGTTTCCTTTCAATTTGTGCTTAACATCTCAGCCTACGTCTAGTCCTTGCATCAACCCAACATTCGTCAGTTTGATCATCACTCAAAGACTCTGGCACGTTCTGTGGATCAGCTGCTGACACCTGAAGCATAATTGATGTGGAAGATTCAGGAGAGGATGATGATTCTGACACTTCCTCATCCTCCTGGCTCACGTCTGCATCTCCCATTAAAGCAGGCTCAAATCCCAATGCCAAACCCTCCTCATCACTTGAACCTGTGTCTTCTGACATATCAGACTCAAAGTGCACAACAGGCTCAAACCTCCCAGTCACAACACTATCCCTCACCGCAGGGCCCTTCCCCCGAGTCTGACGATCCAGATGTGGTTTCGATGGGAATTGTGCATGGTATAGCCGGATAAGGTACAGGGCATGCACCTTGGACGCATCCTCCCAAGAACGAATTTCATTATCCAGCCTCCCGATGAAGTACTGAAATCGTCCTTTCAGCCATCGTGAATTGTGAATGTCAACCACCATGGCATCAACAACAGGATCACTGCTGGGCCCAGATGGAGAACCCGTACCTTTAGGAGAACGGAGAATACATGATGGGGTGTCAGATACCAAAAGGGAACGGTGGAAGACAGGATGAATGCACATGGAGCGCGGTAGGGTGAGCCGATAAGCAACAGGATTGATGACCGCCTCAGTAGGGAAGGGACCAATGAAGCAATGGTCCAACTTCTTAATTGGACGATCGACCTATAGATGTTTCGTGGATAACTGCACCCTGTCTCCCACAGCCAGCGGAGGTGTCACCTGATGTGAATGATCCGCAAACTTTTTGTAGTCTGCCTTAGCCCATTCTAATTGTTGTGAGACCAATTGGTGCACCGAATGCAGTTTTGATAGAAATTCTCGCATCTCTGGAACCAGGGAATCCAAGATCAACAAGGGAAAAAACCTCGGATGGTACCCCACATTTGCGTAAAAAGGCGTCATGTGGATGGAAGTGTGCTGAGAATTGTTAAAAGCAAACTCCGCCAATGGAAGATAGGTCACCCAGTTGTTTTGTTGTTGATTAACAAAACATCTGAGGTATTGGGTGAGGATGCCAATTACTTTCTCAGTCCCGCCATCGGTTTCCAGATGGTGCGCCAACGCTAAACATACTTGCACCCGTAATGCATTCATTAGGCTCTTCCAGAATTGAGCGGTGAACTGGACATCGCGATCTGAAACAACTCTGTCCGGTAAGCCATGCAAATGGAATACATGTTGCAGAAAAAGCCGGGCAGTAACACGAGCCGATGGTAACCTTCTACATGGAATCAAATGGGCCATCTTGGTGAGCATGTCAACCACCACAAGTACTGTTGTATAATCCAACAAAGAGGTCAAGTGTGTTAAAAAGTCCAAGGAAATTGCCCCCCAGGGTCGGTTAGGAGTTGGTAGTGATTGAAGAAGGCCAGGAGGTGCACCCGACGCAGCTTTTGCTTGCCGACATGGTACACAAGAGGCAATATAACCAAAGACATCATGCTGAACTCGAGGCCACCAAAAAGTCCTTGTGACCAGATAAAGGGTTTTGAAGAACCCAAAATGACCCGCAGCTGGGTTGTCATGACATTGGGTCAGGATGAGGGCTCTAAGTGTCCTGGTGGTCACATACAATCGGCCCCGAAGTCGTAGTAAACCCTCCTCCAGAGTCCATGCGGAGTAGGGTCCAATTCCCCCCATCCTCTGCTGCGACCAATCGTCTACGTGCTGCGCCTCTCATACCCGAGCCCTCAAATCCACCGGTTCCTGGATAACAGTCAAAGATTCCGGTGGCAGCACCGTACATGGAGGAAGAGATTCTTCAGGATACTGATATTCCGGTTTGCAGGACGGGGCATCTGCTTTTTTATTTTGACCACTAGGAATGTACGTGACCGAAAAATTGAACCTTACAAAGAACAACGACCATCAGATCTGTCATTGGTTCAGTTTCTGAGCAGTGGTCAAGTGCTCCAGATTCCGATGATCCATCCAAATTTCCACCTTGTACTGAGCTCCCTCAAGGTGATGTCACCAGATCTCAAATGCAGCCTTAATGGCCAGCATTTCTTTCTCCCAAATTGTATAATTACGCTCGGAAGTAGTAAGTTTCCGTGAATAATATGCACATGGAAAAAGAGGTGCGCCATCCGCTGGGGCTTGTAACAACACAACCCCAATGGCCACGTTAGATGCATCCATCTCCACGACAAATGGACGATGGGCATCGGGATGCCTCAAGATCAGTTCCGCAATGAAAGCTTTCTTGATGGCCTCAAAGGCCTGTTGCTGTGGAGGCCCCCACTGGAATGGAACCTTCTTGCAAAGGAGCTGGGTAATGGGATCCGTCAGTTTGGCAAAACCCGGAATGAAGGACCTGTAATAATTTGCGAACCCCAAGAGACGTTGTACGTCTTTTACTCGACAAGGGGGTTCCCAACTACACAGAGCTTCTACCTTGCACGGACCCATGGCAATGCCTTCGGGAGAGATGATATGTCCCAAGAACTCTATGGAAACCTGGAAAAAGAGGCATTTCTCCAGTTTCACATATAGTCTAGACTCCCGAAGACGTTGTAGTACCTGGCGAACTTGGCGAAAGTGGCTTTCCCTGGACTTAGAATAGATCAAAATGTCATCCAGGTACACCACCACAAACCGGTCAAGCATGTCCCTAAAAATATCATTCATGAAATGCTAGAAGACCACGGGGACGTTGGTCAACCCAAAAGGCATTACAGTATATTCGAAGTGGCCGTATCTAGTACCAAACGCCATCTTCCACTCATCTCCTTTGCGCATCCGCACCAGGTTGTAAGCCCCTCGAAGATCGAGCTTGGTGAAAATAGTGGCCTCTCGTAATCGCTCCATCAGCTCTGGAATGAGTGGCAAAGGATAACTATTTTTCATCATAATGGCGTTTAACCTGCGGTAGTCACAACACAAGCACAAATCCCCCATCTTCTTTTTCACAAAAAGGACAGGAGCAGAAAGAGGAGACGACAACGGTCTGATAAACCCCTGGGCCAAGTTCTTATCCAGAAAATCTCGAAGAGCGGCCAATTCAGGCTCAGACATTGAATACAAATGACCTTTGGGTAGCGGAGCATTGGGCAGGAGGTCCACAGGACAGTCATAAGGTCGATGTGGGGGTAACCGATCCACCTCCTTCTCGCTAAAAACATCTGAGAAGTCAGACAGTTCAGGAGGTACAGAGACGGTGGGGGCAACAATGTCTTGATCAGCACAAATGTGTTTTAGGTGGTCCACACACTGGAGACTTGGGAACAAAATGGTGTTCTGTGCCCATGCCACCTATGGATCGTGCAACCATAGCCAAGCCATTCCAAGAACCAAGGGGAGATGGAGGTCTGAGGTGATATAAAAACTAATTGCCTCCTCATGGTCCCCAATGACCAGGCATAATGGCTGAGTAGCGAAACAAATAGGCCCAGACTGCAATTCCCACCCATCAATGGTTTCCACTTTAATGGGAGGCTCCACCGCAACCAAGGGAATTTCATAATGTGTTGCAAAAGCCCGGTCCATGAAATTGGTAGTAGCCCCCGAGTCCACCAATGCAACTGTAGGAATCCCCTCCAACTGGGACTGCAAGAAAATCTGCATGTCCAAAAGCAAATGTCGGAGAGGACCAGAGTTCACCTCCGCTACTTCAGGCAGTTGTATGGTATGTGCCCAACCTAGGGTTTCCCTGAGGCTGGGCCTGCTCCTTTTCCCGATGGCACAGAACCAGATTCGAGCACTGGCCTTCATGCCCCCCATCGTTTACCAGGACAGGAACTGGCAAAATGTCTTGACCCCCCACAATACAGGCACAAGCCTCCCTGAAATCTCCGTGTGCGTTCTTGTGTCCTCCACTGAGGGCAGAGCACTCCCATCAGTTCCTCGGTGCTGGTCATGGTACCGTGGGATACCAGGGACGCTGGTTGTAAGGGAGGCTGCGGCCATGAGTGGGAGGGCATCTCCGGAACTGGGCGTCTAGACTTGCACCTTTGAAGCCAGGTGTCAATGCGCAAATATTGCACCACCAGCGCATCCAGGGTTAGAGCCAGCTCCACATGCACCAACTTGTCTTGAATTTCTTCTGCCAAACCCTCCTGAAAAGTGTCCATGTGGGCTGCCTTATTCCAAGCAGAGTCCATGCAAAGCAGACGAAACTGTGCAATAAACTCTTGCTAAGGGCCTTTCCCCTGATGAATGTCCTTTAAACATCTGGCTACAGTTTGAATTCTTATAGGGTCCTCATACATAGAACGTAAATGGTGCCAAAAGTTCTGATAGTCATTCAATAAAGGACTATTTTGCACCAGCAAAGGAGTAGCCCATCTTGCAGCCGAACCCGACCAGAGACTGATAACAAACCCCACCCGAGCCCAGTCATCAGGAAAATCTTCTGGCCATAAAGTCATAAACAGTTGACACTGCCCCATAAAAGCCGGGAACATTTCAAGCTGTCCAGAGAATTTATCTGGCACAGCTACCGGGCATTTTCTACAGGGAGGGGCAGGAGGATTAACAGGAGCTTGCATCAGCGTAAGATGATTAATCAGCTGGGTGACTTGTTTCTGCAATACCTGGTTATCCTGCAGAAGCTGGTTAATCTGTAACTGTTGCTGCTCTAACTGTGTTTTGTCCATCTTGGTTAGAAGATGGGATGAAGGTTCGGGTCAAAAAATGTTCTGTCTCACCTGTGGCCACACAGGTGAGAGTCCAAATGTCCAAAGGAAAAAGCACGAACAGACAATATCAGGAACAACAGAGTTAACTTTCCTCTGTAGTCGTCGTTGGCAGCTTTCCCAAAAGCTGTCTACAAACCCAGATAACGAGTAGCACGATAAATCAAATCCGAAAGGCAAACAGAAGACTTCTTCCAAACTGCGAAAGTTATTAACGAAGTTTGACCCGAACAAGGATCTCTAGCTAACACGCCTCCTTATATTCCTTGAAGGGGCGTGTCAGTCTCTCTAATTAGTCTCTGATTTGATGTTTCCTTTCAATTTGTGCTTAACATCTCAGCCTACGTCTAGTCCTTGCATCAACCCAACATTCGTCAGTTTGATCATCACTCAAAGACTCTGCAACGTTCTGTGGATCAGCTGCTGATACCTGAGGTATAATTGATGTGGAAGGTTCAGGAGAGGATGATGATTCTGACACTTCCTCATCCTCCTGACTCACATCTGCATCTCCCATTAAAGCAGGCTCAAATCCCAATGCCAAACCCTCCTCATCACTTGAACCTGTGTCTTCTGACATATCAGACTCAAAGCGCACAGCAGGCTCAAACCTCCCAGTCACAACATCTATGTATGTTTATGTTAATGCCTTGAACTAATTTGAAAGCTGTTGCTTTCATGTCATGGTATCCCCAGAACTGTACCAAATTATGAATTTATTTATTTTACAGATAAAAGTTGCATATTCTTTTTTGGTGTTTTGTGATATAGTACACTTATTTTATTTTCTAAAACAAAAGAAAAGTAGCATTTTAATATACAGTTCATATACAGGTAGACCTTGAATTACGACCACAATTGAGCACAAAATTTATGTTGCTAAGTGAAATATTTGTTGAGTGAGTTTGCTCCATTTTACTTTTCTTGCCACAATTGTTAAGTGAATCATTGCAGTTAAGTTAGTAACATAGTTGTTTAGTGAATCTGGCTTCCCCATTGACTTGCTTGGCAGAAGGTCACAAAAGGGGATCATATGACCCTGGGACACTGCAATCATCATAAACATGAAACACTTGCCAAGCATATGAATTTTGATTATGTGACTGTGGGGATGCTGCAATAGTTCTAAGTGTGAAAAACGGTCATAACTCACTTCTTTCAGTTCTGTTGTAACTTTGAACGATATCTATATTCATACTTGTTCCATAAGTAACTATGCCCTGTTTTGTGGACTATAAAAATGAATCAATATTTCATTTGGATCTTAACTTGATGATATATAAACAACCTTTGATAATTTTAAGGAATATTTTTAAACAGAGAGAAAGATGTTTCAAACTCAGGAACTGAAATATATAAGTCTATTTAAAAGAAATGCTACTGAATTTAATGGAGCTTACTCTCCAGTAAGCATATATAGGATTGCATTCTAAGTGGCAAAACAAAAAACAAAATCTGTCCCCAAATCTCTAAATATTACCCTGATTGCATGCAAAATATATGTGCACTTAGCACAATTAAAATTTGCATTTTCTGATATCCCTGCTGAGACCATCAAGGATGAAATAGTAGATTTGAGCATAATTCTCTGCAGAATCTACTCAAAATGCTTTAGCTACATATACAAGACTTGCAATTATTTTTATGAACACTCCTTTGCCAATTGCCAATTGCCAATTTAAGCATGTTTAAGTGGAAGGGGGGGGAAATCTCTTAACTATTTTGAATTTTATTCTTAATCAGCACATAAAAATCCAATGTGTCTTCAACCCACCCCAAATATATATCTACCATTTTGCATAAAGTAAGTCAAATGACCAGAATACTCTAAAGAAAAAATTATGGAAAAAACAAAGATTAGCATTCTTTTCATAAGATAATAGACTGGATCAGATGGATGAGCTTGTAGTTGGTATGTCAGATTTAGTATTATCCACTTCATCATCTCCATAAGGGGCCCTTCCACCATCAACAGGCAAAGGAATTCAATCAGCACAGAGATTTCCAGTATCTCTGATTATCTTAGTACTGAATGGGATTCTTCATGAAACAACGGTTACTATTGTATTTCTACTCTTACTATTACATTAATTTCAGCCTAAAGATTGAAGAAATGGTGAACATAGTATCTGTCTGCAACTCTTTAAAGCAACTAGAACTGTTTTTTGAAATTCCATAGCTGCAGAGGATTCTTGGCTGTATTATCCTGAAAACAGCGACAGCTACATTAATTAATCTCGGGGTGCTACATTTATTCTCCTTCATGTCCCCAAACAACTTTTTCTAGCTGACTCCAAAGGAGTGTCTGTGTGTAAGTGACATTTTAACAGCCATCAGTTGTCTTACCAAGATTGATTAAAAAAACAACAGCATTGTACCTTACCATTTGGAAATACTACATCTTAAAAATCAATGTATCATAGTTAAAAACATAGTCATCGTTCCATATATTCTCCATTGGTCAGATCCCACTTCAAATATTGAGGTGAACTTTGGACACCATACTTTGCAAATGATTCACAAACTGGGCAAGGTATAAAAGAAGGCAAGGAGCATGGATGAGATCCAAGGTCTTTTTCTTGAATTGTATGGCAAGAGTGATATGATCTTGGGGAAATGCAGCTACCTTAAGGAACTGTAGATGGGTGCAACATTTGCCCCAAGGATTAATTCTGAGAAAAAAATATAACACTTTTCAAGAGCTTGAATACACTTCCTCCCTCCCTCCCTCCCTTTCTCCCCCTCTCCTCCTCTCTCTCATGCATGCCCACATGCCCACATGCACATATACATACATATACAACATATATTTCCTAGATTGTGAGTGTATATACTCCTAAAGTGTGAATATGAAATATTAACTTTAAATTATAGAACAACAGAATTTAGTTGAACAACTCCCAGAGAGATCAAGGGGTTCTCTTTCTTCACTGGATGTGTTCAAAAAGAACCTGAACAAGTATGTGTCAGCAATGCTTTCATTTACGTTCATTCATTCATTCATTCATTCGCTCGTTTTATTTATGGTTCCAGGCTAATAAAGCTTTTGTTTGGATTCATAAGGAATGAATTCAGTGTCTGTAATGATGCCTTTCAACTGTTGATTCCCAAAGGACTGGAAAATTTATGTTTGAATATTTTATTTAAACTCTGGACATCAATCTGCTGAAATAAAAAATCTATCCTGATAAACAACCAGCAAAATGGAGTAACTCCCATGAGTTCTGATCTGAAATTGTTCTAAAAATCAGTTCACATTTTATGTGATTGATAACTTTTCCCTCTATTTGAAATAAAAATACAGGTGAATACACTATATTTGGAAGAGAAAACCTTGAATTGGCCTCACAGTACATGGGAATTATAGCTAAAGCCACAACTTTTGGTACATTGCCTCTGTCTTTTACAGAAAGTCATTTTATGTTTGTATTGAGCTGCCTTATTTCAGCTGTTTATCCCCTCTTTTTACAGATTATACTTTGTAATGTGTAAGTGAAAAACAGGCTTAGCTTATTGAATTAAGCTTCACCATCTGTGATCTGTAAAACAGTAATTTATATAAGAAATATTTTGTATTTATCCTTAGAATAACCCCATTGTTTTAAGATGAAATTCTACTTCTGCTATCACAATATTTATTTTTTTATTTTAATCTAGGTGGCCTGTAGTATTGTTTTGGTTTCATTCATTTTGGTGTCTGAGGTGGAATAGATCATACAGTGCAATTTCTTCTTCCTTTCTGTCATTTACATATTTTAAAGATAAAATGTATCATCCTTTATGCCAGTTATGGGAACCATTCCACAGGTTTCTCTGTTAATTACTGTATTAAGTTACATTTGTCTTTGTGACCTAGGAATTCAACTCATTGTATTTCCTAGGCTAAATATAATTGTACAGTAGTCCTGGAATTATACTTACAACTGAACCCATATTTTTGTTGCTAAGTGAGACAGTTGTAATTTTACCCCATTTTATGACCTTTCTACCATAGTTATTAAGTGAATCACTGCAGTTATTAAGTTGTAAAGGGAATCTGGTTTCTGCATTGACTTTACTTGTCAAAAGGTCACAAAAGATGACCCCAGGACACTGCAACCATATCAGTCAGTTGCCAAGCATTTGAATTTTGATCACATGACCATGGGGATACTGTAATGGAAAAACGGTTGTAACTCACTTTTTTCAGTTCTGTTGTAACTTTGAACAGCTACTAAATGAACTGTTGTAAGTCAAGGACTACCTATATAAACAATGTAGCCCCTGAATGTTATGAAACAACATTCTGATTTTTTATTAAATTGAAATGTCTTATGATTTGGGCTGCTGAGATCTGACAGCATATATTGAAGCTTCTAAAATTCTGTGCAACCCAACTGAGCTTATAGTGGCAAATATTGGATTGTGAGTACCAATTATTATTCCTGTATACACTATTTTACCACAAATGAATGCCTGTTTGTAATTACTTTCCAGGAAATGCCATCCTCTTTCTGGTGCAGACTAACTAGAACAGGAATGTCAAACTGAATTTCATTGAGGGCTGCATCAGGGTTGTGGTTGACATCAGGGGGCTGGGGTGGGCATGACCGAAGTTGGCATGGCCAGTTCTACATCACTTGTGGGGGGGGGGTCCTGTGGTGGCCCAAGCACTCTGCCAGCAAAAATAGGCTCTTGACCTCCATATTTGGCTGCAACAGCCTCCTGCAACCCTCTGCCAGCAGAAACAGAGGCCGGGAAGAGCTCTGTTTTCATTCAGAAGCCTGTCACAGCCAAAAATGGAGCTCGGGAGCCCGTTTTCTCTGGCAGAGGCATCGTAGGCTAGTTCTTTGCTGTTTCCAGGGCAGCCCTTTGGGCCAGATCAAAGCACTTCACCGGCCAGTTCTGACCTCCAGGCCTGAGTTTGACATCCCTGATCTATAATAAAAAATTGTGCTTGACTATGATTTTACATTTTGTATTAATGCTTATCACTTGTCTAATATTTCTGCCTCCCTAATGTTTCTGTACATAAGTGGCCTATCTCCAGAGCTTTTGCTCTATGGCCCTTACAATAAAAAAAAATGGCTATTTTTAAACAAGTGCTAGACATAGAATGGGAAAATGTGTTTGTTATTCACAGTATCAGGAGTGTAACTCTGAAGTGTAGTCTGTATGTATAATATAACATTTCAAAGGCTTCTCCTGGGCCCAATTTAGCAGTCCTACATGCATTTTGCTGGGATAGATTTCATAAGATCCTAGAAGGAGTACATTTGCCATTATGATTTTGATATAATAAATATCTAAGATGTTCCAGTATACTCTGAAAATTATAAAGAACAAGATAGTAAATGTATATGGCCCTGTTTGCCTCTTATTTGATGATAGGCAACTTACTATAAGGTAGCAACGTTTTATGCTACACTCCACACAGTATAGCAATAAATAATGAAAAGTTGCTATCAGAAGAGATGATATAAAATAAATAATTGATTTGTTCCGAGCAGCACATCAATATTTTTCTACAAAGTAATAGATATCTATTTCTAGTCCCCACAAGATTCTGATCAAAATTCCTCTGTTCACACTCAATAAACTTGCCAATTTATTGTTATTCAGTTCTTGCAAATTGGCAGCAGTTTGTCAATAGATAGGATATCAGAAACTCTATTTCATTAAGACAATCTGCATAGTCAATCGTGCTCTTGGTGATATAATAATAACTATTATAAGCAATATTTTTCTCTATCATGTGGTAGAGATAATTTTCCTTGAAAGTTGTCTGTTGCATCTCTTGTCCCTGCTCCTAGCAGACAGAACCCTTCACAAAATGATCAGTCCACATGGCAAATACCACAATGAGTTATCAACTATTACAAATCTTTTTGTTTTCAAATATCAGTTGAAATACATATGCCCACTGCTGCAAATTTGTACTTATTGCATATATTAAGTAAAAACACAAACATGCATTGCAATTCACAATAGTAAATTCTATCATTCACCTTCGCTTTCAATTCTTCATCCAAGTAAGTATTTTCTTACAGGGAAACATATCTAGAAATATAACAAAAAAACTGTTAAATTCCGGAGTGTATTCCATGTAACCTGGTTGCTTTTATTTCTCCGTTTATTTATTTAGTTTTGAAAATGTACAAAATAACTAAAGCTGTTGTGTTTGTTCCCTTTAGTTGCAGAAAAATATTGCTTTCTTAAAGTAGTTCAAGGTCAGAGGTTGCCTTATGGTCAAACTATTAAATGGGATAAGTAAATCAGGCTCTGAAATAAAACTTGAAATACTGTAATTTTTACTGTAAAAATGTGGAGCGAGAGCATAGTCCATGTTATCTCATCCATTTTTCAAAGTAAGTTGGATTTTTTTGACAATTTCCAGATGTGAAATATTACAGGTAGTTCTTGACTTATGATCACAATTGAGCCCCAAATTTCTGTGGCTGAGCAAGACAATCATAAAGTGATTTTTGCCCCAATTTACCATTTTTCTTGTCACAGTTGTTAAGTGAATCACTGCAGTTGTTAAGTTAGCAACATGATTGTTAACTTTTCCATTTATTTTTCTTGTCAGAAGGTGCTCATATGACACTGGGACACTGCAACAGTCATAAATACATCCCAGTTACCAAGTATCTGAGTTTTGATTACCTGACCAGAGGGATGCCCGGTTGTAAGTGTGAAAAATTGTCATAAATCACATTTTTCAGTGCTGTTGTAACTTGGAACAGTCACTAAAATGAATGATCGTTTAAGTCAACAACTACCTGTATTAATGTGTTTCCCCCAAAATACACCTACCTGAAAATAAGCCCTAGTAAAGAGGAATGTGTGTGGCCAGCATAGGAGGTAGCAAGCGTGGAAGCCAATGGAATCTGGCAGCAGCTGCAGCCCATACAGCAGAGATGAGTTGAGTACCTGTGCAAGCAGTAGGTGGAAGCAAAGGCGGGGGGGGGAGGCAGGTGATCTGGATATGTTGAGCAGGCTGCAGGAAAGCTGAGCAGCAGTGCGCTGGAGGAGGCTTGGCTTCACATGGCAACAAAAACAGCAGACAAAGATAGAAGCATGAGGGGGAGCAGATGATTTGGATGGATCACACGGGCCATGGGAAACCCGAGCGGTGGTAGGCTGGAGTGGTAGGCAGCCATGGGAGGCTCATCTTTGTGCCTCTTGGCTTGTCTATAGCCCCTGCAGGCAGCAGGATTGCTTGCCTTCCATTCTGCATATCAGGATCGCCTGCTGTCCATTATATAGTTGCTGCCAGATATCATTGGTCCCCACACACTTGATTCTTGTGTGCACTGATCACCTTCAAATTGTGTTTCTCTAAAAATAATTCCTAGTGCATATTTTGGGGCCCATTTTGGGGCGGGTCTTATTTTCAGGTAAACATGGTAGTATTCACTGTGCTGTGGATACACATGGAAAAAAAATTTAAGTGAAACTATTCTGTCCCTATCTTATGAAATGAGTTTTCTCAGCTATGCCTTTCCTTAGATCAATGTTCCCATAACTGATTGTAGACTTGTTCGGTATTCCAGGCAAGGGGTCTCTCACAAACAATTAGAGACTAATTGGATTTCAAAATAGCTACAGTTATGCAATAGTCTTACATTTTGTGTTTATTTCATTGAGACTGAAAATTCAATTCAGATGTAAACATGCTTCAAGCATATATATTTGTATATAATAGGGGGGGGGAGAGAGAGAGAGAATGAAGAGATAATATAACAACTGAATAAACAAAATAGTTACATGAAAGTGTGGTAATGGGTGGAGGCTTATGAAGTCCACTCCCTCGGTGGAAAAGAAGACTTTGAAATGTGAATACAATAATAATATTGTTGTCATTCAAAATACCAGTTGAGGCAGCAGTGATACCAAATTTTTAACAATGTATTCATGTAGTTGGAAAATAGAAGCTTTGTATAGTTGGAAAATACATTTTAAAAATAATTAAATGAAAGCACTTTTCATTTCCTTTTTCCACGCATTCCTAAAGGGTTAGCAAAATGGTGAAAGGCTACATACTGGATCAAACATCAACATTTCTTTCATATGGAACACTATAGAAATGAAACTATAGCTTTGCTTCATGAAGAAATTCCTCTGCCCACAGAGATATACATCTATACTTCAGAGCAAGAACAATGGAATGCATTGTCAAATAATTGAACACATTTCTATGAGATGAGACTCGTGGGCAATTAGAAAAGGCACATTTTGCAATTAAAACAGGGCATCTGAATTTATAATTTGAAATAGTTTGGAACTGTAACATAGAAAGCACAGAGCAGTCAAGTAAGAATGGTGTTTCCTTATGAAGGTGCTTCTTAGAATACCAGTTATACTTCCAGTATTTTCATACTTTTGCCTGGTAGGAGATTTTAAAATGATTAGAAATATAAATCAGAAAAATTCATAACAGTACAGACAACCCAAGGTTAATTCAACATGTTCAAAGCAGAAATTATTTGCTCAACAGTTTATCCAATGCATTTGCATAAGGATTTTTTATGAGTTTGTGCTCTATAATAATAATGGATTTTGTGAAGTGCTAGCTCTTCTCATTCTGAAATGGATTTGCTATAGCCTCTTTTGTGGAACTTTAAAACCTACAATAAGCACCTCCATGCATATATATTTATCTCAGCATTATTTTCAATGACTTCTTTGGGAAGTAAGAATGTTTTATTTGTTCAAACTCCACTCTCGCTGTACAAAAGAAACTTCTTTCTCCACTTCTGCTGTCCCTGAAAATCTGCCAGGAGATCCTCAGACTTCTGGGGACTCAGGAATTGCAAGAGAAGAGATGAAGTCTGGAACTGGATAACTATTATTAAAATATTAATTTCCTCAACCCACTTTTCCTACTAGTCTTGAAATGTGGCGGCAAGAGAATCCACGGAAGGAGAAGATGCCTTAGCAATGATGTTTGCAATTGCACTGAACATGTCCATGTAATCAGAGATATAGTTGTGAAAGAATCTGCTAACAGATACTGTGATTTGGATCCATGTTCTTCCCCTATTCAGTCTATCACTATTTTTCAAGGGACCAGTAGATAATGTGAAGAAATATATTTTTAGACAGAATTTGCACTCTTCTTGAGATAGACTGAACTCGTGTTCTTAAACAACACCTGATGGGAACTTCCCAGTAAAGCAGGAGGAATGTAGAGCATTTCATCTTGGTGGGTAGATGGTGTTGCCCAACATAGGCAATGAGGATTGCCTACTGACTCATGGTGATGTGTGGATTCCTTTTTTTCCTTATGGATCAGTTCACTTTTGAGAGGTAGCTATTCCCCCAGTTCTATCAAGTGTCTAAAATTGTCTTCTCCCTTAGGGACAGTGTTTGATAGTGATTTGTCAGAGTATATTCATTAACTGGCAGAGACATGGTTAACAAAGTAAACATGGCAGCAGACCAGCCAATAAAAGCTGACAGCCTGGGTATGGTTTGGCTCTGTACTTTGCTAAGAATTGAAATGAAACTAGACTTGCTTGCTTGCCTTCTAAACTGAAAGGATATCTTTTCTAAGCTGGTGTTGCTTGTGTTTTTGCTTATGTTATGTTGAAAGAATCTACAAAATGGTATTGTAAACTGTACTCACCTTATTATGTTTATAAAGAAGTTAATGATCCTGCTGAATCTGTGTGTTTTCTGGACTTGAATTTCTGCTGCAAACTTTAACACGATTGCTTTCCCTATTCGCAGGGAGGATAGCAAAATGCTACTATTATTATATATGGATTGCAAAAAGTTAAATAACAAGAGATGGTAGCAAGGTAAACTAACTCATTCTTCTGGGAAATTAATCCATATTTTATTTTATTTTCATATAACATTTGTATTTTGTTTCTCTTGAGACATTTTAGTTTCATTTCGTTCACTTCTTTCTTTATTCCCTATCCATTTCCACACCCAAAACAATGCTTGACAGTACCAAATAATTACATTTCCAGATTTAGAACCTTTCATCACTTTTGTATCCTTCATGAATTCTTTCACTCTGTCTTGTCCTTTGGGCCTGAAAAAGCCCACTTTGTTTATCTGTTCAGTGGTGGAATTCAATTTTTTTTTACTACTGGTTCTGTGGGCGTGGCTATGTGGTCATGTGACTGGGAATCAACAGACAGAAACTCACTTTCTGTAGTAGGGGTTTGGATTAGATGACCTTCAGGTACCTTCCAGCCCTGGATTGCTATGGTGTTTCAAAACATCCTCTGAAACTGCATCTAGTGCAGAGGTCTTCAAACTTGCCAGCTTTAAGACTTGTGGACTTTAACCAGGGGTGGGATTCAAATTTCTTAACAACCAGTTCTTTGAGCATGGCCAATTTGTGGGTGTGGCCTGGTGGGCATGGCTTGCTGATGGCATGGCTTGGTGGTCATGTAACTGGGTGGGCATGGTTTGTATGTAAATATTATAAATATTTATGTAAACATTCAATTTTTTATTTAAAAAAGCAACTTTTACCCAAAATCAGGCAAAGCAGGCAGACAGATTGAGTTGCTCACAGAATCACAGATTCACTTAGAGATCTGTTTCTGCAATCTGCTACCTGAGTCTGTCACATAAAATTTGCTAGCAAACAAACACAAAATTAACTCACAGCACACCATGTAGGTAAATATTGAATTTTTTATAAAAAAAAAAAAGAGAAACTTTTACCCAAAATCAGGCAAAACAGGCAGGCAGATTGAGTTGCTCACAGAATCACAGATTCATTCATTTAGAGATCTGTGTTTCTGCCATCGGCTAGCTGAGTCTGCACTGCTTCAGTCCTAAGGAAGGTTCAGCTCTGATCTAAAGATCTAAAGATTAGCTAGAAAGCAAGCAATCCAACAATTTCCTGCTTTCTGGCTAATCTAAATCTCCCAGCACAGCAGGTGGTCAGGGGAAAAAAAGGAAAAATAGCAACTTACCAAACGCAAGCAAGTTGGATGGCATGCATGCCAGGTAAGGAGTGAGTGGGTGGGGAGGGGAGGGGTCAGCCAGTGGTGCAATTTGCCGAACTGGGTAGAATCATAACAACCGGTTCTATAGAACCGGTCCAACCAGATAGAATCCCACCCTGACTTCAATTCCCAGAATTTCTCCTCCAGTCATGTTAGCATGTTAGCTCAGGAATTCTAGGAGTTGAAGTCCACAAGTCTTAAACTTGCCAAGTTTGAAAACCTTTAGTCTACTGGCAAGGTTTATGGTCCTTCCTTCCTCTCCTTTTTCTCTCCCTCCTTCCCTTTCTTTCTTTTTTCTTTCTCTTTCTTTTTCCCCTCCTTTTCTTTCTCCTATCCTCCCTTTTTCTTTCTTTTTTTCCTTTGCAGCACCCCCTGCACCTTGTTTTTGGCCTAGTGGGAAGCCTCCTGGGAGTAAAAAGGGGACACAGGAGGAGGGTGCATAGCACCTCCCCGCACCCCTGTTTTTAGGCCTAAGGGAAGTGCTGGAAAAAGAAGCATTTTGAAGCAAGGGGGGGGGATCAGCTGTGCCATGCGATTTAGATTAGCTAGAAAGCAAAAATCAGATGATTTCTTGCTTTCTAGGTAATTAAATTGCACGGAACAGCTGATGGTCACCAGCTGATAGTTGGAAATACCGGTTCAGCTGAATCGGTAGCATTTTTTACTACCAATTTGGCCAAACCAGGCTGAACTGGTAGACTACCACTACTGTATCTGTTGCCATGTATTTAGAGAGCCAGGAGTTCTATAAAGATGTCCGGCTGCCAACTGTCGTTAACTGCTAATTCTTCAATGTAGTCTGGCTGCCCTTTCTTGCTAGGCATTTGGTTCATACTGCTATGCTATCCAGGGTGCATCATGAGGAGGTGAACTAGCACCATATCATCCTTCCCACACACATGGACAAAATATCCATCACATTGTGTCTGTACGTCTATCAAGAGCCTACACTGGCCCAAAGTCTGATTTTTTCAACATCCTGTTCTTGAATGGCTGGGTAGACTGGACATTAACATTTGAACTACTGTTAAGTACTGTTAACTACTACTGTATTTGCTATACGCTAAATAAATAAATCTTTCATCACAATCAAATCAATCATGCTTTTATATTTATATCAATTCCTTTGTCATATGCACACATAAATAGAAACTGGCTTAAATAAGCATTATGAAACAAACATATTTTTTGAAACAAGCACATTTTTTTCTAGGAGCTACAAAGTATAGACTCAGTTACCAATATTGAACAACAGTGTTCAGGAATGTGAGGGAGAGTTGCAACAGCCTCAGTAGCCAATAGAACTCAGTCAGTGGTCATGCCATTGGTCATATTATTGCAAACATGTAAATTTATGAGTTGCTAAGATTATGAAGTATTTATGAAGTTTCCCAAGATTGGCATCAGTGAATCCATTTTTTTCCTCTGGGTTATGAAATGAAAATAATTCTACAAAAGGAAAATTACTAATGCATGAAAAGTGATTGTAGAATTTGCATTCTGATTTTGTGAAGCAGAGAAAAAGAGAAACAATGAAGGTCTACACTAGGACAACTATGAAAAACTAAGAATCTCTGTTTTGTGCCGGGTCTGTTCTATATGAATACTGAGCTCAGAGCTAGCAGCTGCCCCATTTCTATAAATTAATCAAGTAAATTATGAAGTGTTTCAACATTTTGATCCTGAAAGCATTTTTAAGCTTAACAAATGAAAAACTAGTTTGATATGTAAAGATGTCACTTTTAAGAAGAGTATTTGAAAATTAATATATTAAAAGTAATCTGAAGTAATCTGAAGATTTCAAATGTGGAAGGAGAAATACAAAGTTACACTTTAGGGGATGGGGTCCTCGCAACCTCTCTTCAACCTCCAAATATCTGTTCCTGAGTTTTTGGGACTTCCCATCCAGCTTTACTGACTCTCCATCTCTTCTCTCACAAGGCATTTTTAGATCCAAACAAGGGGGAGACACTTTGCTTTGCCTAATCTTCAAAATTCTTAATGTTGTGACCTCAGGACATGGGAAAGATGAATTTAAGTTAGGGAGAAGCAGAAAAATTTAGACAACTGACATTTGATTTGGGTAACAGCTAACTAAACACACCAATCCAGACTTCAATTTAAGAATTAATTTATGGGGCTTCTTGACAGCTCAACAGCACAGCTAGGGACGAAGAGACTATATTCATGCAGCACCAAAAACTCTACGGTCTTCTGAGAGAAATGATCAGATTGCAGACCTGGTAAAAAAAATCTGTTGAATTTCAACTACGACTGCTGTCTAATTGGTATACTACTGTGCTTTAAGATAACTACATTTCAATGCTTCATTTAAGAGCAAGAGAAATTGAGAGCAGCTACTATTTGGCTCAAGAGAAACTACTCAAGAGTCAAGCACTACTTTATGAAAAAGAATTTTTAGCAATAGAATATTATAAAACATTTGACTTCTGACTCTGAGAAATTATACTGTTGTGCACCCAAAGATACACTTACAATAATTTTAAAATATAGATGTAGTTTTATTCAGATTTGAATTTTTTAAATGGATGCTCACCAATAACTGAAGGGCCAGTTTTCTAAAATAAAATTTTAAATTTGATGACATGAAAGGGACTGAAGTGTATCTTCAAAGACATATTTGCCACCCTCTTTGGCCAATTAAGATAAGATTTTCCCTTGTAAGGCATCGACAGGTCAGGATGGGTAGTTCTCTTTCTTGGCTGCTTAGGACTGATTGCACAAAAGGCTAATTAGCCTAGCTTTGCCCACTCTGCGTGACTCCTCCCCAGTTTATGCTCAGTGTTTAGCAGCTCAGGACGTGGGTTTTGCCTCTCCTGCCTTTTAGTGTGGATTTCCCTTTAAGGGAAAAAAAAAGCCTCCATTTGTCCTTTTACTTTCAACTTTGAAGCTCCACTTCTCAACTGGTATCGGAGCCGCCAAACAGCTGAGGGCTGCTCTGGGGATCCTAAGCTGCCTGTAAAAGTCACAGATGCTGTTTTCAGCCCTCTAGGGTGAAGATTGACCTTCCGATGACCCGAGAGGAAGAGAGGAAGCTTCTGGCTGTTCCAGGAGCCTTGAAGCTGCTTTTTTTGCCAATCAGGCGAAGATAAGGAGTTTGTTTGGCCAGCCATTTTTTTTGTTGAGAGTGTGGGCATCGGGCAAGCTTCTCTTGTTGCAGGTTGGAAAGCTTTCCCCCTGCAGTGAAGCAGGCAGCCACATAGCTGGTGGCTGCTTTATTCTTCTCCTTACTTAGCCTGCTGAAAATCTTAAAGAATTCAGGGAGAGCACTGTTACTTCCTGGATGAAGATAGAAGCCTCGTGATAGGTCCTTGTGGCCGGTGGCCATTTTGAAAACTCCTTGTGGCCGGTGGCCATTTTGGACACCACAAGTGGCCATTTAGAACTGGCTTCTTCATCTTCTTCTTCATCTTCCCACCACTCTACACCTTTAGTCATCATTAGTTACTGTGACAGCGGCGGACTACATCGAAGGGTAGGCACTAAAAATCTATTGATTTCCCGGTAGGGATTGGTTTTCCAATTCTGAGGTAGACCAGAACCCTTGGTTCCCCAGCAGGCTCTGGCCTATTCATATTACTCTAACTGACCCTAACTAAGGGTTTAGGTCTCAGTAAGAAGAGGTATCTTTCTACTAAAGTGCATTTTGGCAGAAGAAAGTGGTGATTGGTGTGGGGATAGAGAGTTTTCCC
Source organism: Hydrophis major (assembly GCA_033807585.1). Taxonomy (NCBI): domain Eukaryota; kingdom Metazoa; phylum Chordata; class Lepidosauria; order Squamata; family Elapidae; genus Hydrophis; species Hydrophis major. Next base: position 143,122,104 of record CM066343.1, on the reverse strand, counting down.
CTGAAGAAAATCTCATAAATCCCTTTGTGTGTTCTCCTGCCACAGATTGGCCTTGCTGATCATGATGTCTGAAGCCCCAAGAGAGACCAGAGCTTCTAAAGCAGCCAAGCCTCAAAAGGTGGCTTCAGTTGTTTCCATCAAGGGGAAACAACTAGTGAAGAAGGCCTCAAGAACAGAGGAAAAAGATGCTTCCAGGCGCCATCTAGCTATTGAGGAGCACATTGCCAAAGTGCATCAAGCCTCTTCTCAGGCAACTTCAGCACACCCTTCTTCTCCTGCTGCATTCATTGAAGTAGATTTGGAAGAAGGGGGACCTTCTTCCAGACCTGAGTTCCAAACTTGGTCCCCTAATGTATCCAGGCAGGGTGCATCTCCAATCCATTCTGAAGATGACAGCCATGCTGAGGATCTTCAGGGTGATGCAGCACCTTGGCAGGCACATGGACATAGTGGTCAGGGGGTGGGACTCCCATTCACTTCTACTGCATCAACATCCCAGCCTATGGGCCCTTCTGAGACTGATGTCCCTATGAATCTTCAACTTCTGATAGGGCAATCAGGAAGGATATATCAAAGGATTTACAGAGAGCAACCCTTCACTCTTCGGCGGCCTCTGATCTTTCAGGGAGAAGATCCAGGGTATGGGATGATCTGCTATTAGGATGGGGTTTTTTTACCCAAGGACCTGTGTCTGTGGTGAGGGACCCTGATCAACCTGAATCCGATATGTCTGCAGATGAAGGTCCTTCACAGGAAATTCCTGTTTTTTCTGGTTGTTTTAAACATGCTCTCTTTAGTCCCTTGTAGTTCAAGGCTCAAAACACCACCAATATAAAGAACGTGGATGATGAAGCCGCTCCCATTCTTCCTCCTGAGGAGTCAGATTGCTGTTTGATCAACCAGAAGCCAGGAAGGAGCTGTTTCCCAAGCTGTTTCTAAAGATAATTAAGAAGCAGCTCAAAGCCCCTGCCACAGGGCCTAATCTTTTGGCCGCTGATTGCAGGTTCTTCAATGTGGGACCTGAGCTTACCAAGACACTTCAGGTCCCTACAGTGGATGCTCCAATCGCAGCTTTGGCCTCATCTGCCCCTTCAGATCTGGAGGAAGTCCTCAAGACAGAGGAAAAGAAGGTGGAACAGTCGCTGCAGCGATCCCATCTAGCTGCTGCCTGGGCTGTCAAGACTTCCTCAGCAGCTTCCTTCTTCATGAGGACCTCGATAAAATGGCTGAAGCAACTGCGACAAAGCATTCCTCCATCGGATGTCTGGGTCCATCAGGACATTAACAAAATCATGGCGGCAGCAGAATTTATTGCTGATGCCACCCTTCACAGCACCAGTTTTGCCTCAAAAGCTGTTGCTGTTTCTGTGGCAGCCAGGAGAATCTGCTGGCTTTGCAACTGGCAGGTGAATGGCAGGTGCAAGTGGAAATTAGTGTCTACCCCAATCCAAGGGGAGAAACTTTTCAGGGAAGTCCTTGATCCCCTTTTGATTGAGACCAAGGACAAAAGGAAAATCCTGCTTTCCCTTCTGAAGAGGGCGGAACATTGGGCTGCGCCCTATTTCAAGCATCCTCAGCCCAGAGGAGAGTCTTCTTCCAGGTTCCATCATCAGTCAAGATCTGTCACTCAAGTTCTACTCCACTCCTCTGAGGTTCTTTATTTCCTGCCCAGTATCTAGAGATGTTGGGAGGCAGAATTCAATGGAGTCAGCCATCCAGCAATTGCTGGACCTAGATGCCATTCAGGAGGTTCCCTATGATCAGCAAGGGTTGGGATTCTACTCCAGAATTTTTGTAATCTCTAAGGCCTCGGCGGGGTGGAAGACTATTCTCAATTTGAAAAGACTCAATAAATATGTGGCGTTTCAAAATGCACACTCTTTTTTCCATTCTGCAGAGCGTTCTGCAGGGGGACTTCCTCACATCGATAGACTTGATAGAAGCCTATTTACATGTTCCTATTTGTTCCTCCAAGAGGAGGTTTCTTTGGTTCTGTTATCAGGGTAAACATTTCCAGTACAGGGTCCTTTCCTTTGGGTTATCTTCTGCCCCCAGGGTGTTTACCAAAATTCTTGCCCCTTTGGCAGCGCACTTTGAATCTTTCCAGTGCGTCTTCAGTGTTATCTGGATGACATATTAATAATGTCTTCTTTTCAGAGTGCTCAACAGGATCTGCAGGCTACTATTTCAATGCTGCAGAACCTGGGGTTTTCCATCAACCAGAAAAAGAGTCATTTCTCTCCCATGAGATGTCTCCTTCATTTGGGGGTAATTATTGACACTGGGTGTGTCAGGTATTCCTATCCCAAGAGCGGCTGTCTGGCCTTCAAGGGATGATTAGGCATGTTCAGACCAAAAGTTCGGTCCCATTGGACCTTCTTTCTCAATTGTTGGCCAAGATGATTTCCTGTATTGGAATTGTTCCCTGAGCCAGGTTTCAGATCCCTTCAGTGGTTTCTGCTTCCGTTTCAGAAAGCAGAGTCCAGTCACTCCCCAAGGAAGTTTAAGTTGCCTAGCCAAATATTAACTTCCTTTCATTGGTGGTTGTCCAAGGCCATGTCTAGGGGACAGTTTTTCAAGCTGGAATCCTGCCTGATTCTTACTACAGGTGCTTCCCTATCTGGTTGGGGGGACCCATCTAGGTTCCCTATGGGTCCAGGGGTTATGGTCTCCCCAAGAACAGGCTCACAGAATTAACTGACTGGAGCTCAGAGCTGTTCGTTTGGCCTTGTGGAAATTCTTTGGCCAGGTGGCAGGGTCCAGTGTCTTGATTATGACAGACAATGTAGCCACTAAGGCCCACATCAACAGGCAAGGTGGTACCAGATCCCAGTCCCTTATGAGAGAGGTGGAGTCTCTGGTTAGATGGGTGGAATGTCATCTTCTCTTCTCTTCTCCCCTGTGATCATATTAATAGCAACTGCGTTCTCTTCGCTGATGATGTAAAACTATTCAACACCACAGACAAAACTACTACAGTCCAAAAAGATCTTGACCATATATCAGAATGGTCAAGCAAATGGCAACTTCAAATCTCAACAAATAAATGCTCTGTGTTATATATTGGCAAAAAAAAAAATCAGAAAATAAAATACAGGCTGAATAGTCAAGACCTTGTTGATGATCCAAACTCTGTCAAGATTCTTGGAGTACTCATCTCTAATGACCTAAGTGCTAGAGCCTACTGTAACTACATAGCCAAAAAGGCATTAAGAGTTGTTAGCCTAATCTTACATAGCTTTTTCTCTGGTAATTACACTAATAACTAGAGCATATAAAACATTTGCTAGACCAAAACTCAAATACAGCTCATCAGTCTGGAACCCACATTACGTATCTGATAGTAACACAGTTGAGAAAGTCCAGAAATATTTCGCAAGAAGAGTTAGTTGTCCACTCCTCAATTTAGAGTGATAATGTTTGGGGGAAACATGAGAATCACAGAAAATAAGCTTGGGACAACATGATTCTGTGTGGCCTTTCTCCAAATATAGGAACATTTCTCTGGGGAATTTTTGGGAAAGAAAAAAAGTTTCTGAAAGTAGTTCTTGAGGGTAGCAGCCCTATGAAAGTAGTTACTCTATAAAAAGCCTAATTTGAATTTCAGAATTTGGGATAGTCCCTCTGTGTCAGCCCAATCTACCCCTTGGTTATTAAAGGGAAAAAATAGGAATAATATTCTTTTTTTTTTTATAACAAATTTTATTAATTTTATAAAAACAATACACAATCCAGGCATAACAATTTGAAAAATCTTTTCTAAAAAAATAATAATAATAATTAAAGAGAGCCAATAGAACATACACAATAATTCCAAATTGTAATATCAATATTTACATTATCTATTTAACTTCATATCTTATCCAGACTTCTCCTTTTATCCAAATTATATTTCTTGCTTATTAAAATTTTATTGCCTTTCATAAACATACAAAACACAGAACATAGAAAAAAAAACACCTAAAACATCTTTTCTGAAGGCTGCCTGATCTTGGGTTGAAACTCTTCTCACAGACACAAATTCAAACATCATATTCACTTTATATATCCTTCCATATCTTATTATCATTTTCTTTTTTTTTTATAAACCAATTTTATTAATTTTACAAAAACAGTGCACAAACAATCAAGGCATAACAGCTTATAAATTCTTTTCTAAAAAAAAATAGTAATAATTAAAGAAGAAAACCAATAGAACATAATGATTCCCAATTATAATATCAATATTTACTTTATCTATTTAACTTCGTATCTTATCCCAACTTCTCCTTTTCATCCAAATTATTTTTGTTAATTAAAATTTTATTGCCTTTTATCAACATACAAAACCCAAAAAAAATAACAAAACCTTTATATATCCTTCCATATCTTATTACCATTTTCAATAACATTCTTTGTCTGTTCTATTTCCAACTATCCATTCATCTTTTTTCTTTTACTATACTTCTCCTATACACTAATTGGAGTGACGCCTTTAACTCATTACCCTAACTTAAAAGTACTTCATATAACACTATTTAATAGATTCTAAAATTACACAATAAATTTTATACTCTAAATACACATATAAAAACACAATTTTATGTACCTTCCAGAATCCCCCTTTTATCCTTAATTAGATTCACCCATTATCTCTAAATAAACTTTTTTTCTTTAGATCTTGCTTCCCACCATTGAGGCTTCTCCTCTCCCCCTTTCTCTTTTGCTTATTCTTCTCCTTGCCCTTTTTACCCCTTTGTCTCTCCTCCTCCCTTTTCTTACTCCCTTTCCATTGCTTTCTAACCGTGCATCCACCTTTCCTCTCATTTTTCTCTTTTTTGGTTGTTTTTTCAAACCTAAAAATCCCCTTTTTCTTATCCTCTTTCTCCTCCTCCCGGGAAAAAACCCATTGTTCATCAAAGATGGCTTCTTGTTCCTCTTCTTCTTTGTCCCAGTCATTCTGCTGCGTAATCAACTTTTCATAAGTACATAACGCCATTTCTAAAAATTGAAATAAAGTGCCCAAAGTATCTTTTCCATCTTGTTCTTCCTTTTTATATTTTTTTTTTTGAAAAAGTTTTTATTAATTTTCTACAAACAAACAAGACAAACAAAACATAAAAACATCAACTCTTATATGTACATCCAGTGTGTCAGTTGGTTCATCATTTTTGTGCATTCATTCTGTAGTCTCAATTACAATTATGTTACATAACAACTCATATTGTCAATCCAAACTTATATATCCCAATATCACAAAAAAAGAAGTTTTTGACTATATTTTTAATCATTCATGCTTAATGAGCTAACAATACTTTAAACCAGTTTATAACAAATCATCTAGTCATATCAAATCAATCCTAAAAAATCCTTTATAAATATAATATCAAATAGCAAAATAATAGCAAAATAAAGATATTCCTTACTATCTAGCATTCTAAATATTCTACTATTGTATTTTATCATCTAGCCATTTATAAAAAAGATCCCAAATTTCGTAAAATTGTTTATCCTCTTGCTCTCTAATTTCAAATGTCAATCTGCTCATCTCAGCACATTCCAATATCTTCTTAATAATTTCTTCCTGTAATGGTATTTTCTCATTCTTCCAATTTTTAGCAAATACAATCCTGGCCGCTGTTAATACATTTACAATCAGGTATTTCAAATCTTTACTATATATATCAGGTAAAATTCCCAATAAGAAGATCTCTGGTTTCAAATCTATATGTTTCTTTGTCATTTTTTCCAACTACATGCGAATTATAGTCCAATATTTTCTAGCATCCTCACAAGTCCACCACATATGGTAATACGAGCCGGGTATCTGATGACATTTCCAGCATTTTTCAGATTTGTTCTTAAACATTCTTGCTATTCTTGTCGGAGGAAAGTGCCACCTGTAAAACATCTTATACAAGTTTTCTTTATATGCTGTTGACATTGTCATTTTATAATTTTGAGACCACAATTTCTGCCATTTCTCTAAATCAATCCCATATCCAAAATTCTTCCCCCAAACAATCATAGTTTCTTTGACTTGTTCTTCCTCTAATTTCATTCCCAGTAAATAACCATATAGTTTTTTAATCACCTTCTCATCAGTACCCATCAAGATCTTATCTAAATCAGTCTGTTTATCATAAAATCCCTCCGTTTTAGAATCTTCATCATACCTTGAGTGTATTTGTGCATATGAAAACCAATTCATCCTTATACCTTGTTCCTCTAAGTTTTGGATCGATTTAAGTTCAGCCTTTTCATCCAAAAGTTCCCCATATCTAACTGTTTGTTCCTTCTTGTAAATTATAGGATAGGAAAATGCTTCAATGGTCGATAACCAAACTGGAATTTTCAAATAACATTGTCTTTTTATCTTCTCCCAATTTAACCACAAAGACTCCCGTACATAATGTCTTCTAAAATAACCCTGTGTTTTAGTTCCCTTATACCATAAAAAAGCATGCCAACCCAACAGCAAGTCATGCCCTTCTAATGTCAACAACCTATGTTTCCTTAATGTTATCCATTCTTTGACCCACATCAAACTTGCAGCTTGATAATACAATTCCCAATTAGGCAGACCAAAACCTCCTCTAATTCTAGCATCTTGCAAAAGCTTTAGCTTTATTCTCGCTTTTTTTACCTTGCCATATAAACTTCAACATAATTTTATTTAAATCTTCAAAATAGTCTTTTCCAAGCCTAATTGGTATTGTTTGAAACAAAAATAAAATTCTAGGTAAGATATTCATCTTAATTGTTGAAATTCTCCCTATTAATGACAATTGCAAGTTTTCCCACTTCTTCAAATCTGTAGTTATCTGTTGTTTAAGTTTAATATAATTATTCTCCTTTAATGTGCTGCATCTTGTTGTCAAATATATCCCCAGATACTTAACCTTATTTGTAACTTGAATTTTCAAAAGATCTGCCAATTCTTCTCTCTGTCTCAATAGCATATTCTTTGTCAAAATCTTTGTTTTGTCTTTATTTATTTTCAAACCAGCCACCTCTCCATATGCCTCTATCTTTTCCAGTAACTTTGGAGCTGTTTCTAGCGGATCTTCCAAAATAAAAGCTAAGTCATCAGCAAAAGCTTGTAGCTTAAATTCTTCCTTCTTAATTTTCATTCCTTTTATGCTTTTATCATCCCTAATATTTCTATTCAACACTTCCAAGGTCAACTCAAATAGCAAAGGAGATAGGGGGCATCCTTGTCTTGTGCCTTTCCTTATATTAATAAAATCTGTAAGTTCCCCCTCCATCATTACCCTTGCTGTCTGTTTATTATATATAGCTTCTATTGCTTGAATAAATTTTTTAGCGAAACCCATCTGCTCCAATAATAATAACATAAATCTCCAGTTCACGTTGTCAAATGCTTTTTGAGCATCTAGGAATATCAAAGCCATTTGCTTTTCAGGATGAGCCTCATAGTATTCCAAAGTGTCCAAGATTACTCTCATATTGTCTCTAATTTGTCTCCTTGGCAGAAATCCATTTTGATCTGAGTGAATAAAATTATTTAAATATTTTTTAAGTCTTTCTGCTAAGATTGAAGCAAAGATTTTATAGTCTGCATTCAATAAAGAAATAGCTCTATAATTCTTAATTTGCAATGGGTCAGTCTCTTCCTTTGGTATGAGTGTAATATAAGCCTCTGACCATGTTTTAGGTATCATCTTTTTTAACATAACTTCATTCATAACTTCTAACAATGGGATGCTCAATAATTCTTGAAATGTTTTATAAAATTCTACTGGAAGCCCATCTGGACCCGGAGCTTTCCCATTATTTTGTCTCTTAAATGCTTCATTTAGTTCCATCATTGTTATATTGCTTTCTAGCATTTCTTCAGTCTCTTTAGGTATCTTTGGTAAATTAGCTTCCTGTAAATACTGTTTGACTTTTTCTTCATCAATATTCTCCTGTTTATATAATTGCCCATAAAAATCTCGAATAATTTCTTTTTTCTCCTTATTCCCATAACAAACTTGGCCTTGTTCATCTATTAACTTCAATATTTTTCTTGATTCCTTCTCTTTTCTCAATTTATATGCTAGCCATCTACCTGGTTTATTTGCATCTTCAAAATAATTCTGTTTAGAGTTTCTAATTTTCTGTGCCAGTTCTTCTTTCTCTATTAATTCCATTTTATGTTTGATTACATCCAGCTTCAATTTAATATCCTTTTTCTGTGGCATTTTCTGTAATTCTTTTTCAAGAATTTTATACTCATCTTCCAAGGCCTTAGAAGCTTGCCTTTTCCTAATATTCTTTTTTCTTGTATAATCTATTATCAAACCTCTAGCGTATGCCTTCATTGTGTCCCACACATTTTGCACTGAAGTATCTTCTTTTTTATTTTCTCTGAAGAAAAAAACCAATTCCTTCTCCATCCATTGTGTAAAATCTTTCTCCTTTAAAATAGTATTATTTAATGTCCATCTCGATCTTTTTTTTTGTCCCTTCCATTTAATTGTCATTGGGCTATGATCTGCCCAGGTACTTGTTTCAATATTTGTTTCTTAAATATTAGATATTAGTTCTGTTGAGATCCCAATCATATCTAATCTGGACCATGATAAATGTCTATTTGAATAAAAAGTATATTGTTTAGCTTTAACATTTCTTTCTCTCCAAATATCTTTTAAAGTTAATTCATCTGTCATTTTAAAAAAGGACCTTGGGAGAGCCTTTCTATTTTGCTTTGTTGTTGTTGCTATATAGTCCAGTTTATTGTCCACAATTCCATTAAAATCTCCCATCATAATTATATTAACATAGTCCAGTCCAATTATTTTCATGTGTAGCTTTTTATAAAACTCTTCTTGTTTATCATTCGGAGCATAAATTGCAATCAAGAGTATTTTTATATTATTGTCCATTATTTCTACCATTAATACTCTTCCATCTTCATCCGTGTAAATCAATTTTGCTGGAATAGCCTCTTTAATGTATAAAACCACACCTCTTTTCTTACATTGAGTCAAAGAGGTAAATATTTTCCCTAATTTTGGCTGTAATAACAATTGTTCATGTTGTTTTTTAATGTGAACTTCTTGTAAACAAATTATATCAAATTTTAATTTCTCTAATTTATGAAAAGTTTTCCTTCTTTTAACAGCTGAATTAAGTCCATTTATATTCATTGTAATCAGTTTTTTTTCCTCCATGATTATGCTTTATATTTAGGTCTAACAGCTCTCGTGGATCTCACTTCACGTTGTTCTTTATTATCCATCTGTCCCCCTGCTGCTCCTTTCTCTTTTTCAGTCTCCAGTTGTTCATCTTGAAAGTCAATTGATAAAGCCTCTTTCTCTGCTTCCTCTCTTCTTCCTCCAAAAAATTCTGCATGAAAAAGTTCTGCTTTCTCAATTGAATCAATTCTATATCTCTGCTCTTGCCACCCAAACACTAGTCCTTCTGGAATCAGCCATCTATAATTCACTTCGTTTTCCAATAGTATTTTGGTCAGAAATCGATATTCTCTTCTCATCTCTCTCACTCTTCTGGGTATTTGTTTTAAAACCACAACCTCTTTACCCTTGTATTTCAGTGTTTTCTCTCTTACTACTTGTAATATTTGCGTTTTAATGGATATTTTGGTAAATCTAACATGGACTTCCTTGGGTAATTTATTTCTCATCGCATATCTTGTATAGACTCGATATATCTCATCTATTCCATCCATCATCTTTTCCTCTGTAATTTCCAAAGCATCTGCCAAAATTTCTATCATTACCGCTGCCAAATTTTCTCCTTTTTCCTCTTCTATATTTTGAAATCTGAGGTAAAATTCTGACCTTTCCATCTCCCACCTCAACATCCCACCTTTTTCTTGTTCAACCGCTGTTAATCTGCTGTCAATATTTCCAATCTTCTTCTCTCTCTGTTTTCCTTCTTCCTCAATTTTTTGGAATCTCTCCTCATACTTAACCATCATTTGTTTAATATTTTCCACTTTTTCATCAGTCTTCTCTATTCTTTGTTCAATATTTTCTGCTCTTTGTTCAATATTTTCTATTCTTTGTTCAATATTTTCTGTTCTTTGTTCAATATTTCCTGTTCTTTGTTCAATGATATCTGATTTTGTCTTGAGATCTTGGATTCCTTGCATAATCATCTGTAAAGTTATTTTTTCTTGTTCCTTATCTTGCTTCAACATTGTCTGAATTAAACGTTGTTCTCCAGCTGGTGGGGAAGCAGAGGTAGAAGCAGAAATGCCAGATGGTATTGGTTTCCTGCTCATTTCAATGTTTCCAAAACTTCAAATTCTTCTTGACTTTTAATCCAACTGGTAGAGCAGCCAATTATAATCCAAAATGGAGAACTCCAATAGTAAAAAACACGAAACCAAAGAAGAAACAGGAAAAAAGAAAGAAGAAAGATCTTCAGGTTCTTCTAGACCCTAATCCAATTACGAGATAGTCCACCATAAAAAAGGAAAAAATAGAAAGGAAAAAACAAACAAATCCAAAAATAATAATATTGATTAAGAGCAAAAGAAAAAGGAAAAAAGAAAAAGCAAAAAGAGAAAAAAAAACCAAAAAGTTCCTTCAGATAATCCAATTAAAAAGTCTCAATAATCCAAAAAAAAAGAAAAAAAAAACAACCTCAACAACAAAGTAGTCCAAAAACATAAATATGAAAAGCAAAAAAGTCCCAATAAAAAAGAAAAGAAAAATAAAGAAGAAAAAAGAAAAAAAAAACTCTGAGGCTTTCCCTTTAAAATAAAAGGCAAAAATAAAAATATTACTAAAATTAAAATTTAGAAAAAGGCTAGCGAATGGGGTATATATAAGAAAACACACTGCACTTTGTTATTTATACAATGTATCCTCCAGCAATTCAGACAGCTCAGTTCCAGCGAATTTAAAAGATGTTGATTGACCCGGCTCAGCCAGCACTTTCACTTTTCTTGCTTCCTCCAGCACAATCTTACCCGGTTGTTGGCTTCTTCGTGGCGGTCATTGCTGACCGCCGCTCCACCACCTTGGGAAAAAGGGGTTTTTCTGGACAAGGAGGGGGTCTGCGACACCCCCAACCCTCTGTCCGGCTCCCCTCTCTCTTCGGCTGTCCCTACAGGGCAGCCATATCCTCCTGACCCATTTGGATCGGGGGTACCTCGGCGGCAAGTGCAGCAGGAATCACGAACGGTCTCGAATTCCTGCTACCACCGAAGCCACGTGGAACCGGAAAACAGGAATAATATTCTTGAGTTACTAAATGAAAAGTTAAATATAAATCTAATAAATAAATAAATAATACATCTGTAGTCCATCTTGGAGCAACAGTTCTAGTTTTGGAAAAAGAAAACTATTTCAGGTTCAATTCATAAATACATTTTAGAATTAAATATTTCATGAACTGTGTATTTAAATATGTCATTTTACTTTTTTTTTTCTTTCAGGTGAGTTTGAAATTTGATTCAATATTTGAATAAACTATCAATTGTATGCTATCTGTTTAATTTAGCATATGATCCATCCATTGCAAAATTGGAGATTTATTGTTTCTTATGTGAAGCTATTCAAAGCAGCAAGGAGAAAGAAGATATAGTTATGGTATTTAGTTCACTGTGGTTAATAGCAGAAAATTTTCATCAGGACATTCTTCCATTCAGGAAACAATGATCTCTTTTTCTTAGAAACAAAAAAAAAAAATCTGTTTTGGCAATCTAATAACTTATCATTGTCCTTCCCACACAGTCACATAACCCCCAAATCCTGAAATGAATGTTATTCAGTGAGAAACAACACAACTGTACAAGGAATTAAGGAATGAGTCGAACTCCTGTCTGCTAGATCTTGCTACTGATTGTGAATTTCTTCTCTTCTTTGTACAAGTTTTCCTATTCCTGTAAATATAACCATTCTTATTGCGTTTTGTAATTTCTAGAAGCATCTCTACATTTTTCTTCAGCATTATAATTGTAGCATTATAATTGTTATTTTTGCTGTCTTCAATAGGCTAACTTGCTATTTATTTATTTTTAAATAGATGCCTAACTGCAGTTTGCACTGAGACCTAAAAATAGACAGAATGAAAATATGAGAATTGTAGGGAAAATTAATTTAGAACTATTTACTCCTAAAAACTTGATTTAAAGTGTTTTACAATACCTTTTAAGTGCTCCTACCATTCATCATACAAAAGGTTCTCCTACCATTCAACAGAGAATACATTCCAAGACCAGGGATGGTTACCAAGAAGGCTTAATTCTGTATTAGAAGACCACAGTCATGCCATTCCTGCTACCGTGGCTGTTCCTGTCTTCTCCCCTACCCCCCAGATATGACAAGCCAGTCGGGGCTTGACAACTAGTATTTATCCCTGTGGCTGTGTTGTGGCTGTTCAATTTTGTTCTGTTTTTTCAAGTTTGGTCAATTTCTAAATAAAAGTTATTTGATTTGAAATTTTACAACTGACTCCAACTGTTCCTTTCTTAGCTGCATTTAGTAAAAAGAGTGGCAAGTATGACTTTCTTCCTTCTCATAATTACTAACCCTAAATTAACCCAGTACCAAGATCTTACGATCAATCCTTTCTCATATAACTCATTACCGTATTAGCCAGATTAAATCTTTGAGGATATGATTAAAGCTTACCTTTCAATTTTATTATCTGCTTCTGGAACAGGCTGCTTCAAAGTAGCAGGGACATTTTGGAATATATTCTTTGGTAGGCCAATATTTGTCCCAAGTATTCCCGCTGACATGGTTGCAGATACAATACTTGCTGCAGAAAATGGGAAGAAGAGGCTTCCCTTTAGCTTCACTCAGTTTGGAACTGAATTCATGAGACTGGGATTAATAAAAAAAGCTTAGGCTTTCAGGACTTAAGTGCCTGACTGAGTTTAACAATGGTTGATTGAACAAATCACGGATCAAGCCACACATTAAGCAATTAAATTTTAGAGGCTGGAATTACAGAATATACTAAGCTTTGATCAAATAAACTATATAGACTCTTGTGTTCTTGCATATGCAAATTCTGTTTCAAATTTTAACTTCACAGTAATAAGAGCTTCTTCATAGCTGAGTGCTGCTAAGGTTTGTCAAGCAGTAGCTAATCTAATAGAATAATAGGAAGATTAATTTTGAATCAGTGATATCCATACATTCTTGAGAGAGCAAAATACACAAAAAGATAGGAACCATACTATTACCCCTTCTGGGTTGCAAGAGTATGAAGCTAATGAATAGTAAGTATATTGACTAATGAATCCATAGCCCAAACAAGCTTTGAACCACTGGCTTCCTTACTGCATGAAGTGGTAAATAATCATGAATGATACAATTCAGAGACATATGCCAGTAGTATACAAAGTACTGAAATCATTTTGAAATGCTGTATTTTAGAGATCTTTTTCTTCAATATTTATTTGATCTACTGTTTACCTTTTTTCCACATTGTTTTTATTACTTTTTTCCAGCTGTATAGCTAGTCTGAAGTTTCCATCCAAATTATTGGTGTATTTATTTATTTATTTATTTAAATGTCATATTTTTTAACTGTCCATTTCCCTCAGAGACGGCTTCTTTGTACAAAGAGACTTTTAGAAAAGATTGGACTTTGCATGAAAAACAAATACTATTGCGGCCTCTAAAATCCACTGTGCCAATGGAAGCAAAGTAATGGAAACTTACTCCCAGCCTTAAACATATGACATAGGTAAAATGAAAACCAATGAAATTTGCTTCCAAGAAATTCATTTATGTAACCAAGGCGATCTTTTCAGGGATTTTTTATGAAATGTAAAGGTTTTTTTTAGCCAGTTTGTGGACCAATTCTACTGTCAAGCTGATCACATGAAAAAAATTATCAGTGACAGGCTTGTTCTACTTTATAAATCCTTTCAATCAATCTCAGGATACATTAGGAAATAATAATGCAGAGTGTATTGTACTAAGGTTGACAGCACCACTATTTTAGTAAGCTTTGTATTTTAACAAAACAGATGTTTAAAATTGATTTTACTAAGAGCTGCGTTGTAACTGAATGGCATTTTCAAGAATTGGGGATATATCTTCCAAAGAATTGTGTTTGGTTGATAGTCCCCTTAAATGAAAGTGTTAAATGTCTCTGATATCTTACCTAACATTCTTCTAGAGTCCAATTTAGCTGTAAGCAAATTATGCATATTACTTACCTGACTACCAAACTAATTGATTAAAATCTAACTGAGTTCTACATAATGAACTATGTTTAGATCTTATAGTTTCATGCACATTTAATTGTATGTAAATTATGCTCAAAAACATAAAATTTAAATAAATATGTTTTGGAAAGAGGGATATAAATTTGCCACGTGATTCATGCATTCTTATGCACTAATTAATAACCCCAACTTTAAAAAATAAATTACACCTGTGTATCACAACAATTAACCAAATTCCTCTCTCTTATCTCTTCTAATTAAAGAAGAAAAAGTCATTCAAATGTTCATAAGAAGCTCATATTAGAAATAAATTGTTGTTTAACAATTTCCATTAGCGAATGGCAATTATTTTACCATTTCTATGCACAAAAAAATTTACAGGACTTTATAGATTCTTAAATAGTGGAGATTTAGCAAACTTGATAAGTGTGATCTTTGTAAATTCATATTCACTAGCAATATTAGGACAAGGTTCACTTATATAGATTAATATTACATCTCTTGATTGGAATTTCTCTCAGCAAAGCAATTGTGATCAGCTCTTATTAAAATTTACTGATATATCGAGCACATGTTCTTTACTACCCTTTAAACTTACAGTACATCATTTTGTTATTTTTGTTTCAAGTTAATTGAAATTTTTACATTTATGAATATGAGAATACACAACGCATTCTGAAGATTCAACTTTACAACACATTCTGTTTAGTTTTGTTTGTGTGTCTGTGCCTGCGTGTGTAAATGTTGTATGCTCATAGAAGGAAAGGAAAAAAGGACAGGAAAAGAAGGATCTGTACACCTTTAGGTATGTATTTTACACTGATATGTGTGTCCTCCACTGTGTAAATTACTGTTGTATGTAAGAATTCTTTTTAAATGTCAATGATAAACAAAGAAAAAAACAATGAATCTATATATTTTAGAAGTAAACACTGACCTCCTGATCCAAAGGTCCTTTTTTGAGGGGCAACTGGACTTTCTGGTTTTTCTCTGAAGAAGTTTCGCTTCTCATTCAAGAAGTTTCTTCAGCTCTGACTGCATAGTGGGGAATGGAAAGATTTATACTCTGTGTAGAGAGCTGGTCATTTACATTCTTTAGAGGGTTGTTGAGGCCACTTTTTGGGGGAATCACTTGTCATTATGTGAGTGTTAATGTTTTAGTACATCAGGTAAACTCAGAAATTTAACAATGGATTGATTCAGTTCTCATCCAATCTATCAATTTTATCTCTGACAATCCGACTGTTTTTCTTCTTTTGTAGTTTTTGTGAGAAAGTTTCGTATTGGTAATTTATCATTTCATGTGTTTTACTAGATTCCTCTCAAATGGCTTTTATTTTGGCCTTTTTCTTGCTTAAGTTAACTCTTTTTTCCTGCAATAAAAAAGTTAACTTCCTGTACTTTAGATTTAACACAATAGTGGCAATAAGATATGCCTTTCCCACAAGACTTTGTTTTTGTTTTTGTAAAATATTACAGGAACTGTTCTGTACATTCCCATGCAAAGATCTTCTGATTACTTTTTCCAAATTGATATTGCACAGTGTGCAGAGACAGTGTGCTTGAAGAGACAAATGATGAAACATGCATTACAATATTGCAACATAAAGTCAATTTTTGATGTCATGAAACAGCTACTGTAAGGACCTGCCCCAGCTATCTTGTCAAGAAAGCAGGACTCTTGAAATGGTGGTAGTTCAAAAGGAAATTTTTTCTTAGAAAAAGTGATAGCAGAACATTAGCCATCCCATGCTAGTGTTAAGCATTTTCCCTCTTCAAACCCCACCCTGATTTCTCAGTCCACCAATAGCCAAAAATATGCCATAAAGATGTTTTGAGAACTCTGAGACATTAGCTTGATAGGATTCTGTGACTTGGAGATAGGACTCAGAATATTGTGATCTTGGAGAGCTGAAACTGGCTGGGAGGAAGCGAAGCCCATCTATTTTCTCCTCCCTAAATTCCACATGTTACAGCAAAAGTGAAAGCATGCAAAGAATTTGGCTCCAACAAGCTGGGCCCTCCCACCTCAGAATGGCAGTGTCCCTAAGGGGATCTGATAAATACTGAGTTTGGGTCATTATATCATAATGCACATTTCCCCTTTTTGACATCTTCACCAACTCACCATTTACCATCTGCCTTTGGTACCAACTTCTCAAGGAGACATTGTGTTCACCACCACTGTTCTGGATATTTTCATCCAGGTTCCCACCTTCCTTGGATGATTTCTGGTGGGAACAGAATGGAAGTGGTACATTTATCCTTGTTCTCCCTGATCTCTCAGTGGCTTTGATACCACTGACCATGGTATATTTTTCAGCTGACTTAGGGAGTTGGAATTGGTGGCACAGTTCTGTAATGGTTTATGTTGAATATGATAATGAGGAGGGAAACCTGGAGTGAAGGTTTTTCCCTTTGGTCCGCCAGTCAGGCGGGAAAACTAGTGGTTTAAATTGATTGGTTCACACTGCAGGTGAGAAATTCAAAGAACCTCAGGGCTGAGCTTTAAAAGAGGGAGCTGCCAGACAGCTACTTCACTTCTTTGTACCGGTCTACCAATAAAGACCTGTTCTCACTATTCTAAGCATCCTGCCTCTTCAATCAACCCCACACATAACAGTTTACCTCCTTCCTCCCAAATGGTGTTTACAGGAAGTGAGCTCATGACTCCTGCTTTAAGGCTCAGTGTTTTCTCTACTTCTACATCTACATGAAATCACTTGATCAGATCATCCATCACCACGGAATGAAATATAATCAGTATTCTAGTTCCTAGCTATAACTTCCACCTGTTCTTTGACAGCTCTATATCTCTGTTTCAAGTGAACATTGTTGGTGTTCCTTTGTAGTGCCTGGAGGCTGCAGTGGCCTGGATGTACAATAACTGATTTCAACTAAACCCTAAATGCAGTGGCTGTGGGTGAGATCCCTTCTCCATCCTGAAGTTTATTATCTTTGTCTTGGATTTCATTATTCCAGACTAACCTAATGTATAATCTGGGGTCATCTTGAATTCATGGTTCCTGCTCAAAGAACTGGTGACTGTCATGGCTTGGAGGACATTTGCTTAACTTTGTGTTACACTCCAATTACCCTATTTTCTGGATAGAGTTATTCTGCACTTGGTCATTCATACTCTGGTCATCTTCTGTTTAGACTATTATAATGAGTTGTACATGGAGCTACCCTTGAATAGTATCTGAAAGCTTCAGCTAGTATAAAATGCAGCTGCATAAGCAGTCTTGAGTCCCCAAAGAATGGTGCATGTAACAATCTGCTGCATGAGCTGCATTGGGTGCTGGTTTGATTTTGGGACCAGTTCAAGATGGTGTTTATGATATTTAAAGCCCTATATGGCTTTGGGCCAGGCTACAAATGATCTTCACCCATCCAGTCCATCCAGTCACACAGGAATGTTGCAGACCCGGTCAGTTAAAGAATTCTGATGGTGGGATCCAGGAAGAGAGCCTTCTCTGTCATTCCCCACCCTTACCCTTACCCCCATTGGAATATTCTCTCCTCAGTGGCAAAGTGGCCTCCCCATTTCTTGGTCTTACAGAGATGTCTAAAAACCTGGCTGTGCCATCTCATTTTGATATTACAGAGAAAGTATGCATCCATAGAGCTTTTAATTAATTTTTAATGTTGACTTTTAACTATCATTCCTTATATTTTAAACTTTTACATATAGTTTTTATGTTTTTAATATTTTGTATTGTATACCACCAGAGTCCCATTGTGAGGAGGATGGGCAGTTTCTAAATTTGATAAATAAATAAATCCAAGTTACCAATGGATACCTAAGGACTTAATGACATTCATTCAGGTTATAACAAATAATTTGCGTTTAGTGAATGATATTATGAAAATACAGAACAGAAGTGCATCTTCTACATTATATTTCCCTAATTATTTGCTTTTCCCTAATTATTTGATTATAATGTTGGATTATAATCTTCATAATTAGGAAGCATGTTATGAAGTTGTGGCAGAAAAGAGATGAACTGAGGCCTCCCACAGCACCAATTCTGTTGGCAATTCTATACTATAGATTATAATGGGTTTATATGTTCCTGAAATTCAAAGGATGAACTATAATTAATGACCAATCAAAACATTATTAAGTAACATTTGAGGTTAATGATATCAAGGCAATCTAATAGTAAACACTTGACAGCCTATGGGGAGTGCGTCACAAAGAATATCAAATAATAATCTGTGCAAACTCATTCCATTCAGTGAGAGAAAGGCAAGCCGATCAGAGAGTATGAATTCAATTTAGTAGGAGAAAAGGATGGAATTTAGAGCGTAAAACATTTAATTCAATGGAAAAAGACATACGGTTTGAAGAAAAACACATTGAAAAGTGTGGAAAAACAGCCCCTACAATTAGCAACGCTTTTTTGGAGTGGTAATTTGGGAGGCCTAACAGCTGGGAAAATTGTCCAATGGAGAATTTCATAGAAGCTTGCAGTCTAGACTGGATTTTTTGCCAGCTGCTGCCAAAGCATTTTAGTGTGGTTAGTTTTTCCTTAAACTGGCATCAGCACAAGGAGCAGCTTGAAGGGTTTGCTCTAAATAGTTGTAAAGGAATTCACATTGCCTTTCCCTGCCAAAAAGCTAAACAAACAGAAACCACCCTCTAATTTTGCATCTATATTGATGGGTATAGAGATGTCCAGTAGGACTCAAAAAAGGATATAAAATTACAATAGATAGCTGAATGAAGATGCTAACTCAGGATGCATCCAACATGGAAAAGCCAAATTACATGCTACAAATACTTGGAAAATTCATTGAAAATAAAATTGACAATAGTGTAGTACTGTTACACTATACCAAGGATGTCAAAATCAATTTCATTGAGGGCCGCATCAGCATTATGGTTGTCTTCAAGTAGACAGGTTGCCAAAACTAGGTGTGTATGGTTGGGTGGGCAGGGTTGGTTTGATATTTCTCACTGGATGTGACTGACTCAGGACGGAACAAGCTGCACCAGCTAACTCAACATGGGGACAATTTTGGTGCCCCATAAGCTCCTTGCCTCTCCAAACTGTTGGCACTGAAGTGCATGTGCGCACATGGGCACATTCTAAGTTTTGGGGACTTTTATTCACAAAGGAAGGAGAAGCTCTTCTCCCTAAGCCCAGGCATGATTAGCAGTTTGTAAGCTCAGGTGTGTGTGTGTGTGTGCGTGCACACGCACATGCGCAGGCATGCATGTGTACAGCATGGCAAAAGAAATGTTTTTCTCCCAATTCCAGACATTGTTGGCATTTCCCTGTCCGGTGCCTCCTCCCAACAAAGCAGAAGGCAGAGAATAACTCTGCTGTGTGTGGAAGTGCAGACGAGAAAGTTTTCAGGAAACAGTTTCCTTTCAGTCCAACTTCTGCCTTGACAGAGCTCTGGAGTGCAAGAGGAGGAGGCAGGGAGCTGTACTCCCTGGTCCTGCATGAGGAAGGCTGGCTCTTCTCGAAAGGGAATCCATTTCCAATCGCATGTGGTAAGGATGGTAGCTTATTAGGGCAGACTTCTTAATGCAGTCCCCCCACTAGCCCCTGCCTCTCTCCAGAGATCTATCAAAGCAGAAGTTGGGGGAGAGCAGGAAAGACTGCGAGTGGGAATCTGGAGTTCTCCAGCAGAAAAGGTGAGACCAGGGCAAGCACCAAAGTCTAGTCCACCAGAGAAGCCTGGCCATCTCTCTCAATCCACACAAGCTGATGGAGGTCAAGTGTCCAACCTGTCCCTTGAACTACTGGGGTACTGAGACCCTGCAGCCCAGCCCAGCCCAACCCAATCCCAGTGAAAGAGAAGCCCTTGTGGGCTTCAAGGCTGGTCTAGAGAGTGGGGCCATGGATGCATTAGTGGCAGGCACAGTGCTGATCTACAACTTTGTGGCAGCCATCTGGGGCAGAATGTGGTCAGCCTTTGATCTGGCTCATGGGGCCAACCTGGAGACAGTGAGGGCTGCCTCTCTGTTGTTTAGCCCGATCTGTCCTGCTTTCCTCCTGCACAATCTTATCCAGTCAGATTCTTCTTTGAGGTGGCCATTTCTGACCACCACTGCAACTGCCTTCGGGAAGGGGAGTTTAGACCAGCCAAGGAGGAGAGATGTGCCTCCCCTCTATTAAGCTAGCAATCTTCCCCCTCTTCACCACCTCTACGGGTTGGCTTCAGCCCTGAATCCTTGGCCCCACACTCTGGGCACGTGCACAGGAGGCAATGAGCATACGGGCCTCAGGTCCCCAGTAACAGTTTGCCTGCAAGCTGACTGTGTTCTAAATGCATCCCTTTCACCAAGACACCATCCCCCCATGCTTTGTGCCTTTTGTGCACATGCCAGGGGGAACGCTGCCCAGACTGGATCAAGGCCCAGGTGGCAGGGGACAGCACCTTGCTGTCTCCAGGGTAGCCCTACAGCCAAATCTAACCAAATTGCAGTCCGGATCTGAACCATGAACTTGTATTTGACATGTGTGCACTATACAAATCCATGATACATATATACAGTACTTACATACCATACTGTCTACAATCTGGCCATTGCATTTCAAGGATATAATACAACCAGAAAAATCATAAAAGAGGGCCATCAAAACTATCAGGGAATTCAGACTCCTGAGCAAAAGTTAAAGCATTTGAGATCTAGCTCTGACCAGCCTGCATTACAGATAGTTCCAAAATTATGATTGAAATTGAGATTGGGATTAGAAGCTTACTTCTATGCCAAGAAGGGATTTTTAAATGATGACCAGCACTTTGACTTGAAGTCTACTGGGAGCTAGTGCAGCTTGCAGAGCAGCACTGTTACACAGGCTTAATCAGAAATACTAAGAGCTGGATGTGCTACTAGATTCTGGATTAGCTACCGTTTTCACATGTTCTTCAAGGGCAGCCCCATGTAGAACACCTTAATCAACAACGTAGTTGAATATAAGTACAACATGAATGATTATGAACAAGGCCTCATTACAACCTGGCCTTTCCCAAAACAATAAGTACCTCCCTAGCCCACTTATAAAGACTGCCATAAATATGTGAATTGAGATGCCTTTTTTTCAAAATTATCTTGCTTTGGAATAGAGAATCAAACATACTTCTTAGGAATCTATGTCCCTTACTTCTTAGTAGGCATATAAAGCAGTGTCCCTTCCACATCTGGGACTTTCAGATTATTTATCACTGTTCCTTATACCAGCATACACGCCCCTCAGAAGGAAAACTAAACCTGAAATCAAACTCATCAAGATCTAGCCAGAAGGAGCACTTGATCCCGGATTGTTTCTCAAATACTAATTGGAATGTATTTGTATAAGAGGATTTGGAGGAATATATAAAAACTGTACCGTTTTACATCTTGACCTCTGTGGATACGGTTACTGTGAATAAGTGCATCTGGATTTTTCCAAACCAGAAACCCTGGACGAACAAAGTTGTGCAATTACTTCTCAAGACACATGATATGGCATTCAGGTCTGAGAACAGGGTTTGGTATAACAAGGCAAGAGTGGAACTGAAGCGGAGCATCAAGGAGCCAAAAAAGGCCTATAAAAGGAAGATTGAACATTACTTCACAAATAATGATCCACGACGGGCTTGGCAGGGAATTAAACACATCACTAATTACAGGGACAGCAACCCCATATCAATCAATAAGGACGCCTCACTGGCAGAAGAATTAAACATGCTTCTTTGTCCGATTTGAACTGAATAGGTCTTTGAACACACAGTGTTAGGGATACACACCCTAGCAGAACGTGCAACGGCAGTCTAGCAGGCAGGCAAATGATTTGAGATAAATGTTGTAGTTTACACTCAGTAAGACAGATACACTGTGCCAGTTAAATAGTTTTTTTTATTCCAGCAAGATTATAACATAGTCAAAAACAGTCCATATGTTATACACTAGTTCAGTCCATTCAGGGATTAATCAGTTGCAAAGTCCAGTGTTGAAAATAGAGGTCAGTAAACTTACAAATAATCAGTCCAGCAATATATCTCTTTTGCAGTCAGAGATATGAAGAAAATCAAACCCCTTTTCTTCTCTGAGCAACAGCAGGGAAAACACACGCAGTTATCACCATCAATCCAACATTGTCAGCTCTCCAGTACAAGCCAGTAAACAGTGAGCTCTCTCGCTCCCTCTTATGGTGATTTTACAACCGCACCCAAAATACATGTTTCAATAGTTAAAGTGATACACACACTTAAACTCACTAACATAGTTTATACATTATTTTTACCCAAACTAAGTTAGATAACCAATGTTATCCCTAACACACTGCCTCTACAAACCACTGGTACTCAACTGTTCACAGTACAAGAGTATGATATGAAGCAGGTGCTTAGATCAGTGAATGTGAAAAGGGCTGCTGGCCCTGATGGATACCTGGGAAGGTACTCAAAGCATGTGCTGACCAGCTCGTAGGTGTATTTATAAATATTTTTAACCTTTCTCTTACATAAGCCATTGCTCCATCTTGTCTCAAAACTTCCATTATTATTCCAGTTTCCAAAAGGCCCTTTCCTGATACTTTAAATGACAAATGACGAGTAGCTCTCACACCCATAATTATGAAGTGTATTGAAAGACTGATTTTAAAATATATACAGGATTGCCTCCCATCAAACCTTGACCCATACCAGTTTGCCTATTGGAATAACAGATCTACAGAGGATGCTATTGCCATGGCTTTGTTGTACTGCTTTTTGTTGATTACAGCTGAGTTTTTAATATCATCATTCCGGATATACTGATTAAGAAATTATTAGAAATGGACCTCTCCTCTCACATATGCTCTTGGATAAAGGACTGCAGTATCTGCCATCCCGCATTAGATGGGCGCCTCATGAGAGGGAGCGAAGGAGGAAGAAACGACACGAGATGAGGTTTCTTGGGATGAGCGCGCGCCGAATGCCTCGGCACAGGCTCTTTTATTATGCTTTTTCACAGGGGGGTGAAATACTTCAAAGCCCAAGGTAATCAAGACATACATGAGTTATAATAGTTTAGGTCAGCAGGAATACATATGATTAATAATAGCTCAAGGTTAGTTAAGATATCAGGGTAGCAGGAAGTGTGTGATTTGTAACGATCCAGGTCAGTTAGAATATCATTCTGCATTGACAGCTGCTTAACTCCTCTTTTCTTATGCATGTCTGGCAAAGATAACTGAAGAGACAGGAGTCTAATGTTTATACAAGAAAGCTATATCGTTACAATGCTAGGATGGTACATGGTTGCACTGATATATAGTTGCAATCACATGAATAATACATAGTTACAACATCTCCTCTGTTTTTATTTTTTTTATGACGAGTCTTCTTCCTTGTCCAAGAAAACAGGAACTATTTTTCTGAAATGTTCTCCGTCCCCATCATCTAGGCAGACGTGCGACCCGTCAGCATCAGGGTTGTCCAAGGAGCGGTAACTCAGCAATGACAGTTCTTCATCCGATGTTAAAGACATAACATGAGCTTGCAATAACACATCAACATCAGCAGTCATGGAAGATAATTGATCTTTAAAAAATTGCAATATTCTATTAAAACAACAAGGTCCTATAATACATATCAATATAATGATTATTAATGGTCCTGCCAATGCAGTTAAAAGGGTTGTAAGCCATGGTGAAATAGAAAACGAACCTTGATACCAATTATACATGTTTGACCTTTCTTTTTCTCTATCTTTTAAGCGTTTTTCTAATTCATTCATAGAATCCAGCACGACCCCACTGCTATCAGCATAAAAACAACATTCTTCTTTAAGCGCAGCACACAATCCCCCTTGTTTTAAAAATAACAGATCTATACCTCTACGATTTTGCAAGACTACTTCCGAGAGGGATGTCAAGGAGTTTTGCAAAGCTACAATTGATTTTTCAATTCGTAATAAATCATCATCAATGGCTGAACCCAGAGCTGTAATTCTTTTGTCAGAAACAGCTAGTCCTGCAATGCCCGTGGCTGCGCCCGTGGCGCCCAGAGCAAGCAGTAGACCTAAAGTGAGAGTACTAATAATTTCCCGTTTAGCTCTGAGGGGGTATTCCATGGGTGCCTGTAGGGATATAAAATCATCAGAGTTATATACATTAATTTTTGGTACAAGACATACTTGAATACAAAATGATTTGGATTTAACAAGTTCATCCCCATAGACACATGCTGTGAGACCGGTGTTACAAGCCCAGACAGAATTTTTGCCAGGGATAAAATACATTCCTTTTAGGCGTGATGTTAAATTTCCTCCTGAAGAGGTGTAGACTGGAACATATCCCCCAACGGTGTGGTAGCGGCCAAGGCAATGCTTAGGAAGATATAATCGACAATGATAGCCATTAGAAACATTATGACAATATTGTGAGTAATTGGATGGAATATTTCCCAAACAACAACCAACCCCAGTGATGGAAGAAACAGTAATAGTGGAGTTTCTCCAACGGCAAAGTTCATCTGATGTGGAATTAACGATGGGTTCTTGGGAAGCGATGGCTTCGTAAAAAGGTGGAGAGGCAGAAGCACAAAGCCAACATGTGGAGGCAATTAATGAGTTTGAGGAGTTCAACAAGGCATAGGAAGCTTTGATCAATGGAATCAATGGGTTAACTTCTTGTGTTATGGGTTGCAAGAAAGGGGATTTAATAGTTTTTTCATGTGGTCCCACCGGGTCAAAGTGAGGGAGTTCAATGTGACGTTGAATGTAAAAAATATTTCCATAATGCTCTCCTGGCCAAGGTATTTTTAAGCGAGCACCCCATTTCAAGCCAGTGTCCCATAAAGTACTTTCCTTGCCTTTGTCTGTGAACCTTATGGTTACTGGGTTGCATCTGGGCCATTTTCTACTACCACATGGAATATTCCATGTGGTGCGAGTGGCAGTAATGAGATCACCCTTAGTGCCCGGATCCCAATAAATGTGTCCAGTTGAAACACACGACCAGTCTTTGCAAAAGTAATCTGATAACCCCCCGCAGTCAAAAAGTCGTTGGGCAGGGGACTGAGTGTCAGAAACGGGCTGTCCGGGGCATACATAAAACCTATGTTCATTCACAAATCTATGATTAGGCTCCGTTGTATGAGAAGGTGAATTGTAAGCGGTGGAGCCTACAAGCATCTCTGCCAAATTGAATTGAAGCGGTGGGTAAAAGTCTTCTATGCGAGAAAAATTGGTTGTGAAGTTTAAACGAACACCTTGAAAGTCAGTTATAGTCCACGTAATGTTGTATCTTCTATGATGCTTCTGCGGATCGTCATGGGCAGTTCTTTTGAAGCGTCGTTTGTTGACAGGATCAGAGTTTGGGTATATAAAAGCATGACAGGTAGGAGAAAGGGCTAGGGACAAGTTAGTTGTGGAACATTTACGATATGAGGAAGGAATACAATTAGTAGAAAAAGGATAATACTTACAATAATGACAATGAAGATTAACTTGATCATTCATTAAGGACGTTAAGTGGGGTGGGGAAACCCTTGATACAATATAAGGACATTTAGATCCCCCTATGTTTAGATTAAAAAGAGGAAAAGATTTTAAGGTTCCTTTCCATAGGAAGAGTAAAGGAGAAACAAAAGAGCGAGTGGTAGAGTGTTCTGTAAACAAAACAGAAGTGACAGAATGAAAGCTACGGGTAGCATTTTCATGACGTACCCTCATGGAACAAGTATAAGAGCCTTCTGTTAAAGGAGTAGCTTTAACACGAATAATCTTTTGACAGGAAGCATGTGTTTTGTTGAAATATGTGTGAATATAAGGAGATAGATTTATGGGGAGATTATTATGCCAACAAACAATAGGACAGTCATTATCATATTTACTAAAGCGAAATTCTAATGTGGTCCAATGACCATGTTGAACAAAAGTATAAGTAGGATATGAATAAGGTAGAAATTGCAAAGAGGATATAGGCAATAATATCAGGAAGAGTTTAAGATGCAGATGTATCGGAGGACTTCCCATGATAGGGTCTTACCGCCCGACCAGGGATCCAGCAAGTGGTTTTGTCTGGCAGTAAGATTGCAGCGTATCCTCTCCCCCAAGTAAGAAGTTCAGCAGGACCCTGCCAGGCAGGATCTGGCAATCTACGGTAATATACCAAAGGTCTGTTAGGAGGGGGAGAGGGGGAGGAAAAATGACGAAAAGCAGCAGAAGTAGGAGGAATTCCAGTTAAATTAAGAAAGTTTAAAGTAAAAAGACAAATGTTAAGAGAATTTTGCAATGCTGGGAGGTTCGGGGTTTTTTCGCGCAATGAATATCTATCAAGAGTACTTTTCAGAGACAAATGAGCCCGTTCTACAATAGCTTGCCCTTGGCTATTGTAGGGAATCCCAAACTTGTGGATTACATCCCATCTGTTACAAAAGTCCTGAAAAGCAGAACTTGTATAGGCAGACCCATTATCTGTTTTTATTTCTTTTGGACATCCCAGCGAAGCAAAGGTACGAATTGAATGATTGATGACATGTTTTACAGCTTCTCCACTTTGAGGAGTAGCCAGAATAAATCCTGAATATGTTTCTATTGAAACGTGTAAATATTTCCATGGGGCAAAAGGTGGATACTGAGTTACATCCATTTGCCAAATTTCACAAGCTTTTAATCCTCTAAGGTTAACCCCTATTGGAATGGAATGTGCTTGCTTGCTACATGTGGGGCATTGTTGTATTATTGCAGTAGCTTCTGCCTGGGTTAAGGAAAATTGTTTTTGTAATGCTTTTCTATTTTGATGGAAATAGCTATGACTTTGTGATGCTGTCAGATTACAAATTGATTTACCTGATGCGGCTGTAGCAGCTGCATCGGCCACCTTGTTTCCCTCCTGTAATATACCAGGAAGAGGTTGGTGGGTCCTGATGTGTGCTACAAAAAATGGATGTGTGCGATTGTTGATACATTGCTGTAGAGGAAGCAATAACTTTAACAAAGAAACAGATATGCTAGGAGATAAATAGGCTTGATATATATTTTTCAAAATCTGAGAAACATATAAGGAATCTACTATTAAATTAAAAGGAGTCTTTTGAAACTGTTGAAACGCGATAAGAGATGCAGCAAGTTCTGCCTGTTGAGCAGAAGATTGTGGAGGGGTAATTTTAGTTTTCCACTCTCCCTCCTGGTGCCATGCACAAGCGCCATACATTTTTCCTCCATCGGCATAAAGCGTAGGTGCATCTACTAATGGAGATAATGAGAGGGGGGAATGCCATTCAAAAGGGAGAGTTTTAAGAAAAGTGAATCGTGGGTCAGCTGGTAAATGGCAAGAAATTTGCCCTGGCCACTCTTCTAAAGAGTATTGCATTTCTTCTGAATTACACCATAGCATTTCCCAAGTAGTCAATGAACAAGGAGTGAATATGCAAACAGGCTCAAATCCCATGAGTTGTTTACATCTTTGTCGACCTTTAAAGATCAACTGAGAATATGCAGAGGCTTTATTAGTAATTGTGGTCCGTGGGGTGTGAGACAAATGCAGCCATTCTAAAATCAGAACCTGTGTGTGATGAATTTGCACAATGACAGCTGTTGGTCTCTGAGCAGTATTTAGTAAAGCAATTGATAAAGGACAATTTTCTATAGCCCGATCCACCCATCTAATAGCCATTAAATGGGAAATGTCTTTCAATGCCTGCAACTGCTCTTTGTTTAGAATGATAACATCAGACGGGGCTTTACCTTGCGTGAGAGCATTGAAGAGAGGAGCTAATTTAGCTGTAGTCAAACCCAAATAAGGACGTGCCCAATTTAAGGTTCCCAGGAACTGCTGTAAAATCACAAGTGTTGGCTTCGGGGGAAGTGTGGGGAGGGGAAGAGAAGGAATAGCAGCCGAAGCAAGTAACTTGTGACCTAAATAGAAAAAAGGTGGTTTGGATTGAACTTTTTCTGGGGCTATAGTGAGACCTGCTTTACCTAAAATAGAGTTCAGTCACGGCAGAGTTTTTAATACCGTGCCCTTTGGACCAGGTGCAGATACCAATATAT
The DNA here is from genome assembly GCA_033807585.1 of Hydrophis major. Lineage (NCBI taxonomy): Eukaryota > Metazoa > Chordata > Lepidosauria > Squamata > Elapidae > Hydrophis > Hydrophis major. The sequence continues at coordinate 143,093,977 of CM066343.1, read as the reverse complement.
CATCCATGTAATGATAGACTAAAAAATGAGGATATTTGTCTCTGTAGGGCTGCAAGGCTAAATCCACAAAAAATTGACACATAGTTGGACTGTTTAACATGCCTTGTGGTAAGACTTTCCACTGATATCGTTTGGTAGGTCTCTGATTATTTAAGGTTGGTACAGTAAAAGCAAATAATTTTCTATCTAACTGGTGTAATGGAATGGAGAAAAAACAGTCTTTTAAATTGATAATGATAAGGTCATATTCTTGAGGAATTATGTTAGGATTTGGAAGACCACATTGCAGCGGTCCCATTGGAAGGAGGACCGAATTCACAGCCCTTAAATCCTGAAGTAGGCGCCAAGCGCCGTTTTTCTTTTTGATAACAAAAACTGGGGTATTATATGGACTCAATGAGGGTTCTAGATGACCTTTATCTAATTGTTCTTGAACAAGAGAATGTAAGGCTTCAAGTTTTATAGAAGGGAGAGGCCACTGATCAATCCACACAGGGTTATTGTTAGTCAAACATAAACGAAGCATGGTTAATAGAGAGTAAGTTGCGCATTAAACTGTGACATAAGGTCTCTTCCCCACAAGTTAGTATACAGAGGAATTACAGCTGGTTTAATATAAGCAACACATTGAGACTCAGGTGAATGGGCTTTTACCCAGTTTCTGCTAATGCGAGTCTCCTGGAGTCCCCCCACTCCTCTCACCGCTGGTGCCACATCTGCAGGCCAGGTGTCCGGCCACTCAGCGGTTCGGATGACGGAAATATCCGCTCCAGTATCTAAAAGACCAAGAAAGGATCGACCATTCAATAAGAATGTCACCGTAGGTTTTGGTTGACTAATTGGTCTTTCAATTGCATAGAGTTGCTCTTGTTGTTGGTCTAAGAGCACAATCATTTTTGCCACAACATCCCCCTCATTTATAGTAACTTCTGTATTAGCTAGTACATACAGACAGACATCAGACAATACAGTGGGGTCATGCAGAAAAGGAGAGGCAAGAATACCTTGTTCAGCTAAATCCTTTACAGGAAAAACTAGCACTGGGATATCGGGGGGCATATGAAAAGGCTGAACAGGATGTACAAAGAGAAAGTCAGCGACACCAGGAAAATAAGTAACAGTTTCATTAGCAACAAGATCGTAAGCGAAAGAAGAAAAGTTGCAAGTTTCAGCAGCCTTTGTTGTGGGGCTGCCTGCCTGCCCCGTTTCTAGTTTCCCTGATTCAAAAAAGGTTTTTGAGTGATTGCAGGGCTATTCTGCTGTTCATTCTTTTGGACTCTGCACTGACTAGCCCAGTGATAGCCCTTTTGGCATCGAGGGCATGGTGTCATTGGGCGAGCAACCTGGTTTCTTGACATATTTGCTCCCCCGCCCAGGACCCTGCATTGGCTCTTAAAGTGACCTGACTTGCCACAATTAAAACAATTTCCCATTTTGCGAGTATTTTGTTGGGAAATGGGAAGAAGAGAGCCCATATTCTGCTGCATGCCTCCAGTAATGGCTGTAGCCAGCGTAGACATGGAATGGGATGTGGTTCCTATGATTCGGCAGGCTGTAAGATAATCTGCCATGGTAACATTTTTCTTATTAATTAATGGTTGCAAAACTTTCTGACAATCAGCGTTTGCGTTTTCATAAGCAAGTTTCATTTGTAATTCAGTACAAGCCTCTCTATTATCAATTTGTCTCTCTAAGGCTTCTGTGAGACGGTTTATAAAGGAGGAAAAAGGCTCAGAAGGTCCTTGAATAACTTTAGAGAAAGAGTTGGGCATGCATCCCGCATTATCAACCTTTCGAGCAGCTGCCAAAGCACACTCCTGTATTATAGGGAAAGCAGCTGGGTCTGTGGCAACCTGCTGGGCAATGGTAGACATGGTGCCAGTACCGTTAAGCATATCCAAAGTGACATTTGCCGGCAAGCCTCTAGCGGCTGCGGCTGCGGTACATTTAAGAAATTCTGACTCCCAGACCAAAAATTGTGAAGGCGTGAGGATCATGTTAAATAATGTACGCCAATCAGCATTTACCAAGTCAGCACCTGGTTGGGTTATTGATCCTAAAAGTCCCTGTACGTAGTGAGATTGAATACCATTTTCCTTACAAGCTGCCTTTAAATCCTTAATTATTTTGTACGGCATTGGGGTATACTGAGGAGCTGGAGGATTGCCGGCTTGAACGATAGGATAAAGGGAGGCAGCTGCAAGGGTGTCCTCATCTATTTCTCCTTCACAAAAGGCTTGTTGAATGGCTTTTACAACACACACCCCTCCTCGGAGGGGGCGTGGAGGACATGAGGGCTCTACATTTAAAAAAGTGGATTGAATGGAAGGAGACTCCCGTACTGCTTTACGATCATCGGGAGCGGAAGGTTGAAGGATAGAAAAGTTCTCATAACTTGGTGGGGGAGATTCAAACACACTCCCTGCTTCTATTTTATAATGAACTTTTAAAGCCTCCATAATTTTCCTCCAAGTGACCAAAATGCCAATAGGTGCACGAGGAGGATTATGGAGATATTCACCAATTTTTTGCCAATTGGAAAATTTTAAGGACCCTCTCTCTGGATAATTGGGGCAATGTTGCCACACATAAGCCAATAATGTAGCAATATGTTTCTTTTTTATGGGAGAGCCTTTTAAATTAGCAGAGTATTTAGAAGAAGAAGCGACTAGCTCTCTCAATTCCTTCAGATGCTGCGTCTGCTGTTGAGAAAAGCCTCCACCCATACTTACTAAAGTCGAGACCGTCTTTCAGATCCGATGAGGTGCAATTCGCTCAGGCGCCTGGCGATGCACAGCTCCGACCGAGCTGATAAGATATGGGCGCGCCGCTGAGTATCCCCCTTAGGGAATCACGTCGGGGTCACCAAAATGCGGTATCTGCCATCCCGCATTAGATGGGCGCCTCATGAGAGGGAGCGAAGGAGGAAGAAACGACACGAGATGAGGTTTCTTGGGATGAGCGCGCGCCGAATGCCTCGGCACAGGCTCTTTTATTATGCTTTTTCACAGGGGGGTGAAATACTTCAAAGCCCAAGGTAATCAAGACATACATGAGTTATAATAGTTTAGGTCAGCAGGAATACATATGATTAATAATAGCTCAAGGTTAGTTAAGATATCAGGGTAGCAGGAAGTGTGTGATTTGTAACGATCCAGGTCAGTTAGAATATCATTCTGCATTGACAGCTGCTTAACTCCCCTTTTCTTATGCATGTCTGGCAAAGATAACTGAAGAGACAGGAGTCTAATGTTTATACAAGAAAGCTATATCGTTACAATGCTATGATGGTACATGGTTGCACTGATATATAGTTGCAATCACATGAATAATACATAGTTACAACAAAGGACTTTCTTACTAACAGACCCAAAACTGTTAGAATTGGCAGCTATTTTTCCTCCACTCTTGCTCTCAGCACTGGCTCTCCACAGGGTTGTGTGCTGAGCCCCCTTTTGTATTCACTCTACACCTACGACTGCACTCCCTCTTGTCCCACTAACTCTATAATAAAATTTTCAGACAACACCACGTTGGTGGGACTCATATCAGGAGAAAATGAGATGGCCTATAGGTCAGAGGTTCTCAGACAGATCTTGTGGTGCAAGAGTCATAACCTCGCCTGAACATCAAAAAGACCAAAGAATTGATTATAGACTTCAGACAATGCAAAGCATAGCCTCTTCCACTATATATCAATGGAGATTATGTGGAAAGTGTTTATAGTTTAATAATTTCTAGGAACTCATATTTCTGACAATCTTTCTTGGTCAGTTCACACTATGGCCACTGCAAAGAAGGCCCAATAGTGCCTGCAGTTTCTGAGGCTGCTGAAAAAGAGTGGTCTGGATGAGAAGTTGCTGGCTACCTTTTACCATTCTACCATTAAGAGCTTTTGGCATACTGTGTAATGGTGTGGTATGCTGGATGCTCTGTGGTGGATAAGTAGATGCTTCCAGAGAGTTATAAATACAGCACAAAAAATCATTGGTTGCTCTCTTTTTTCTTTGGAAGAGATTGCGAAGACCAGACTCCTCTCTAGAGCACTAAAAATCTCCACAGACTGTTCTTATCCTGGTCATTCATATTTTGAACTGTTATCATCAGGGAGATACTATAGGTGTCTTAAAATGAACACTAATAGACCAAGAAACAGTTTCTTTTCCAAGGCAATAATTGTCTTGAATCAAATAATGCATATGTGATTTAGCCCTATATGTATAGTAACATTTTTAAACTATCTAAAATGTTTTAGATAGGTTTTAGACTAGGTTTCATTATTGTTGTTATTGTTGATGATGATGATGATGATGTTGATGTTGATGTTGTTTAATTATTTTAATTTTTAAATACTCTGTAGTGTGATTATGATGTGGTGTTTGGGGCACTGTGCTGGAGTAGCTTTCAAATTTCAAATCACATTTTGAATCACAGACAACTACAATGATCTAATACATATCGATTTTACAGAAGACAATGTTGAAAAAGCACTACGCGATCTAAAACCATCTCTATCTATTGGACCAGACAGAATATATGCCTACTTTTTTAAAAAGCTATCCACTGCCATAACAGAACCTCTAAGCATAATCTTTGAAAAATCTTTCAGGATCAGCTCCTTGCCAAACCTATAGTCACTAGCCACAGTCATCCCCATCTTCAAAAAGGGAGACCCCAAACTAGTTGAAAATTACAGACCAATCCCTTATGCTGCATCACCTGCAAAGTCATGGAATCAATTATTAACCAATCCATTATCCTCCACTTAGAGACAAACAACCTACTCTCTGATAAACAATTTGGTTTCAGAAAAAACTATCCTGTAATCTGCAACTCTTACACTGCAAAAACATGGACTACACAACTCGATCAGGGCAAAGCAATAGACGCAATCTACATAGATTTCTGTAAGGTCTTTGATTCAGTGGTACATGACAAACTACTCCTAAAACTAAAATTTTATGGTATCTCTGGATACCTGCATAACTGGATAGAAGCATTCCTGTCAAACAGACAACAAATGGACAAAATTGGGAGCATCCTATCAAATTCCATACCTGTCAATAGTGGTCTCCCCCAAGGCAGTGTTCTAGGACCAACTGTCTTCATACTCTACATAAATGACCTCTGTGATCATATTAAAAGCAACTGCGTTTTCTTTGCTGATGATGTAAATATCACCAGACAATACTGCTACCCTTCAAAAAGACCCTGACTGTGTATCAGAATGGTCAAACAAATGGCAACTTCAAATCTCAACAAATAAGTTCTCTGTCTTACATATTTGCAAAAAAAATCAGAAAATAAAATACAAGCTAAATAGTCAAGACCTTGCTGATGATCCAAACTCTGTCAAGGACCTTGGAGTACTCATCTCTAATGATCTAAGTGCTAGAGGCCACTGTAACTACATAGCCAAAAAGGCATTAAGAGTTGTTAACCTAATCCTACATAGCTTTTTCTCTGGTAATATCACACTATTAACTAGAACAGTGGTTCCCAAACTTTTTCAGGCCCTGCCCACTTTGTGCTACAAACTCATCCTTGGTGCCCCCACCCAGCCATGGGATTAAAATTTCTTGGGTGTGGCCTAATTTGAGGGTGTGGCTTGTTGGTCATGTGACTGGCTGGGCATGGTCACATGACCAGTTAGGTGTGGCTCAGTGGTCATGTGATTGGGTGCATGTGGCCAGATGACTGGCAAACAAGTGGCCAGTTCTTTAGCAAGTGTTCTAATTTATGACTGGCCTCCCCAGAGATACTTGACCTGTTTTTGGAGTTTTGACAGCCATGCACACACATACACACACACTCCCTTCTAACCCTGCTGGAGCAGGTCACTGGACTAGAATCGGCAAAGCATCTCTGATTAGATTCTAGTAGTGAATAAAATCTAATCAGAGATGCTTTGCTAATTCTTGTTGATTTGTTTTATTTGTATCTCTTTATTTTATGTTGCTGAATTGCATTGACATGTGTGTCCCTTCTTGTGCACAACCCAGAAGCTTTTGTGATTCTTTGCAGCAAAACTTGCTGACTTCTGGCTTTGCTCTACTTTTCAAACATGCCGCCACTGCCACATTCTAGGTGCCGGCCCCACAGGTCCACTTCATTGAGCCCACTGCACTGGAGGGACCTGCCCAAGCAAGTCAAGTCAATGGGGTTAGCCTGAGAGAGGAAAAGAGAGAGAAAAAAGAGAGAGAGAGAGAAGCAAGAAGAGAAAGAAAAGGAAAAGAAAGAAAAAGGGACAAAGAAAGAGGGGGATGGAAGGAAGGGACAGAAAGAAAAAGAAATAAAGAAGGAGGGAGGGAGGAGAAAGATAATGAGATATCTATTCTAGTCTAATCACCTGCTCCAGCAGGATTAGAAGGGAGTGTGTGTTTGTGTCTTCCCCTTCTCCAGCTCCCTGCCTCAGTTTTTTCTTTGGCATCCAGTTTTACAATGTCAACCTCCCCAGGGCAGCGATGTGGCCGACTTCACTCTCTTTGCTTCAATCCAAGGTCCACTTCCATCGGGCCAAGCAAGGGGAGGTATTCTGTACACGCTCAGAGATTCCCAATTTTGGGGAAGCATTCCACCAATCTTTACACTCCGCCCTGGAGGAGGAAGGTGTGCGGAAGCAGCCCAGACTGGCAGAGGCAGAGGAACGATCGCTTGGAAACTAAGCAAGCAAGCGCAGGGCTCCATCGGAAGAAACGGGCTGCAGAGGGAGTCTAGGTTCTAGGTCTGGGATGGCCATGTAGAGCCAAACCGAACTGAGCCACATGCCTTGGAGAGCTGCAGCTGCACCCACCCGCATCCTGCATGCAAGCCCAGCTAGCTGAAGAGGTGGAGGCCAGCTGGGCGCTGTGCACTCCCTTGTTCTTCTCCGGGGAAGAGGGCCCTAATGCCAGACCACCCACCCCTTTCACTGTGAGCCTTGGGAGGCTTTTGCTTTCAGGCCTTCTGGCGCACCTCTGCCACTGCCAGCGGAGAGGGCAGCCTACAAGCTAAGGGACCCCCTCTCCACCACTTTCCACCTTTCCCTTCTCCCAGGCTTGGCAAGGCTCACTGTGTGTGGGTTCCGCATTTGAGGTACCAGCTACAGAGCAATGAAACAGTCAATGGGCTGCATGGCTGGCAGTCAGTGAGCTTGTGAGGCTGGCGCCTCGAACGCCCTTCCATGCCTCTTAGCACCCCCCTGTCAGCTCCCTTGCCTTTTAGCATCCCCCTAAGGCATCACCCCCCCAGGGGGCAGTACCACCCACTTTGGGAACCACTGAAAAAGAGCATACAAAACATTTGCTAGACCAATACTTGAATACAGCTCATCAGTATGGAACCCGCATTACATATCTGATATTAATACAATTGAGAAAGTCCAGAAATATTTCACAAGACTCATTGCAGAATACCTTATGCCACCAGACTTGAAATTCTACACCTAGAAAACCTAGAACTACACCGCCTTCGGTCCAATCTAAGTTTAGTATATAAAATTATATATTGCAATGTCCCACCTGCCAATGAATACTTCAGTTTCAACCATAACAATACAAGAGCACACAATAGATACAAACTCAAGGTAAACTGCACCAAACTTGATTGCAGGAAACTTGATTCAGCAACAGAGTGGTCAATGTCTGGAATACTCTACCTGACTCTGTGGTTTCTTCTCCAAACCCAAAAACTTTAACCTTAGATTGTCTACTATTGACCACACCCCTTTCCTAAGAGGTCTATAGGGAGCGTGCATAAGCATACCAAAGTGCCTACCGCCCCTGTCCTATTGTTTCTTTTTCTTTTTCTTGTATGTATTCATTTCATGTATTCAAAACTATATACTTATACCTGTTATCTTATAATCGCTTGACAAAATAATTTTTTTAAAAAATGAATTTCATTGTATTTGTAGAATGCAATGACAATAAAGGTATTCTATTCTATTCTATTCCTCAGTTCTGCCATATTTTCAGTTCCTGTAATTTCCCTTTGAAAATCTAATAATTTATTTGAAATTATCAATGAAAACATCATTTAAGGGGCCCATTAAAGGAAAACAATATGCATTCTTCCAAAATGCATATTATTTTGAATTAATTATCTTTTGCTTCATTCTGACACAGGTGCATCTATAAATAAATATTTTGCTTTTTTTTTTTTGCTAATTACTCTGTTGGTAGTAAAGAAATTTGGCTCAAACAGTGATTTTAAAGGTTAAATTTTTTTTTGCAGTTCTGATGCGCCAATGTTGACACAAGAGGACAATTCTTGTAACCAGAAAATTTCTCCCTGTAAGATATCAATATATAATTAACTAAGATACAGAAAAACAATTCCTGGAACAAGAAACACAAATTTTCTTTCTATTTAATTAGAAAGCTACTTTCTCATGAGCACACACGCTGATTTATGAATACCTATTGTTCTTAATTTAAGTACACATTTAATTTTAAACAATGAAAGCTGTATACAATGTACTCCTAATACATTTAGAGTTATCAATGTTACCTTGATATATTTATATTTATAAACCTTGGGTTAATAGTTGTTTAACTTTCCTTGTTGAAGCTATAATCAATTCCAATAGTTCCTAACTAAAAACTTTTGCTGAATACAAACACAAACAAAAGGTTGACAAAATCTAGAGAAATTTGACTTATATTTCATTTTAATATATATTAGGTTATCCAAGATAACATCTGGAATAGTAATAGAAATGCAGTCAGCTTGTATGTTTATTTTGGATTGGGTATCAAGTCAGTTGGAATGGGATTGCTTGCCACACAGCCAACTTGCTGCAGCCAACTCACTACTGCCAATTCACCATGGCCATTCCCATGGGACAACTTGCTGCAGCCTATTTGAATAGAATAGAATTCTTTATTGGCCAAGTGTGGTTGGACGCACAAGGAATTTGTCTTTGTGCAAATACTCTCAGTATAGATAAAAGAAAAGATACATAGGGTACAATAAGCAATCAAATCATACTAGGAAACAGTCAATATAAATCGTAAGGATAGAAATCACAAAGTTACAGTCCTATAGTCACAAGTGGGAGGGGATGGGTGATAAGGAATGATGAGATGATTAACAATAGTAGTGCAGACCTTGTAATAGTTGAACAGTGTTGAGGGAATTATTTGTTTAGCAGAGTGATGGCTTTCGGGAAAAAACTGTTCTTGTGTCTAGTTGTTCTGGTGTGGAGTGCTCTATATTGTCGTTTTGAAGGAAGGAGTTGAAACAAATTATGTCCGGGATGTGAGGAGGCTGTAAATATTTTCACAGCCCTCTTTTTGACTCGTGCAGTATACAGGTCCTCAATTGAAGGCTGGTTGGTAGTAATTGTTTTTTCTGCAGTCCTAATTAACCTCTGAAGTCTGTGGCTATGTCAGATCCGTGTATCTGTCATTTCTTCAATGGAAGAAGAAAAGCGGGGGGAGACTGATAAAGATATCCTTCTTGATGTAACCTGAATATATTTAATCTTATATCAAATTTGTATAACCTACACATGATACAATGGAGAGATGAAACCCAGATGGCCAGAACCTATTACCTCTGAGAGAGACAGCCAGGAGTTGAAGAGACCATAAAAATTCCACAATGAGATGTGTCCTGGGAAACTCTGTAAAAGATTGTTCTAAAAATGGGGTGGGGGGAATTAACACATTGGCTCTTTGTTTTACTAAATACACATCAGGATAAGGGGAGGGGTTTTAAACTCCCTTATCTATCTCTGCAAGCCTGAGAGACCTTAGACGCTGCTTTTGACCCCCTATGTGAATTGTCTCATCTCAATAAAGGATTTCTTTTGATACGTTTTCAGAAGTTCATTCTAGTTGATTGAAAGGGAAAAGTTCTGTTGGGTTGCAGAACCAAACCAGACAGTTATAGAAGTGCAGATGATAGTCTGAACAATTCCTCTGTAGAACTGTATCAGCAGCTCCTTGGGCAATTTGAGCTTTCTGAGTTGGTGCAGAGAGAACATTCTTTGTTGTGCTTTTTTTGATGACATTTTTTATGTTAGGTGTCCATTTTAGGTCATGTGATATAGTAGAACCTAGAAATTTGAAGATCTCTACTATTGTTACTGTGTTGTCTTGTATTGTAAGAGGTGGGTAAGAGAGGGTTGATTCTAAAGTCTACCACCATTTCTACAGTTTTGAGTGTGTTCAGTTCCAGATTGTTCTGGTCACTGTTGTGTCATCAGCAAACTTCAGTATTTTAACAGAAGGATAGTTTGAGATGCAGTCATTGCCTTGGGAAAACTCACTACAGGCCAATTCAACAATTTTATTTAATTATTCAACATTATTTTAAAAAATATTTTAATTTTTGTCATTCACATTTCATTTTGTCTCTCCTTTTGCATTCTTTCTTTAATGATTCTATTTCATCATTTATTTGATATGATGTAATTTTCGTCCCATGGCAAGTTCTCTTTGGCAAGTTGGCTATGGCAAATTGATCCATGGCATACAAAACAGGCAAGGCTGGTCATGGATTGATCAGCAGGAGTATCTAGCAAGCTCCAAATCATAACTAGATCTCCCGGTTTGATGATGCATCCGTGTCTTTCAAAAGGCAATCAATAGCAAGGAAATTGGAAGGAATATTAATGTCCATAAAATCCAAATCCTAGATTCATTATGAAAATGTCTATTTAATTGTTGTTTGAAGACCTCCAGTGAAGGAGGACTTACCAGTTTATATAAAAACCAATTCCACCACTAATAGCTTATATGACTCAGGAATCTGATATCAGTATTGTGTTTAATTGAATTGAAAACCATTCAGAGGTCAAGAAAAGCAAGTTGGACATATTATCTCCATCAAGCTCCCATCAGATTTATTCACAAATATGATCAGTACAGTTTCAGTATCATAGCTAGGTCTGAAACCTGACTGGAAGGAATCCAGTTCTTCATACAGAGTGCCTTGGCATCCCCTGATAACCCTTAGATAACCACAAGGGTAGTGGTGGGATTCAAATAATTTAACAAGCGGTTCTCTGCCCTGATGGCTGTTTGGGCATGACTGTTTGGGCATGTGACTGGGTGGGCATGGCCAGCTTGATTAGTCTCACCCTTAGGAAATTTCTCCTTAGTCCAAAACACAATAAAATAGCACTGTTCTGATATTTAGAATAGAATAGAATAACAGAGTTGAAAAGGACCATGGAGGTATTCTAGTCCAACTCCTTGCTTGGGCAGGAAATCCTACACCACTTCAGACAAATGGTTATCCAATCTCTTCTTTAAAACTTCCAGGGTTGGAGCATTTAAAACTTCTGGAGGCAAGTTGTTCCACTGATTAATTGTTATGTCAAGAAATTTGAGGGGGTCCAATAAAAATGAGGGAGTCAATCTATTTTCCAAAGCATCAAGAGACACAACAAGAAACAATGGATGGAAACTAAACAAAGAAAGAAGTAACCTAGGATTAAGGAGAAATTTCCTCAGGGTGAGACCAATCAACCAATGGAATAGCTTGTCTTCAGAAGTTGTGGTGCTCCATCACTAGAGGCTTTCAAAAAGAGTGAGGAAAGTACATCCCAAAAAGACAGGGCCAGGAACCACTAACACAATGCAGAAAGCTTAAAACAGCCATTCCCCTTTAAAAAAAAAGTAAACTATGTATCATTCATGTGTTTGCAACTATGTATCATTGCAACTATGTATCATTCATGTGTTCGCAACATTGTATCATTCACATGTAATCATTAACTTCTGTCTCTTCAGTGACCTTTGCAAGGCACGTACAAGGGACAAGGAGCTAGACGGTTGTTAATAAGCTTATCCACACTGTAAATGATCTGTCCGGTATGCAGCTTTGTAAACATGCACATCCTGATGAGATTATCATGTTTGACTTGAGCTTTGATTAAATCATTTTCTTGTAAAAAAGCACAATAAAAGAGCGTGTGCCAAGACATTCGGGGCGCGCTCATCCAGAGGAAACCTCGCTTCCTGTCGTTTCTCTCCCCTTTGCTCCCTATCATGAGCTGCCCATCTAATGCGGGATAGCAGATACCGCATTCCGGTGACCCCGACGTGATTCCCTAAGGGGGATACGTTGCGACGCGCCCATATCTTATCAGCTCGATGGGAGCTGTGCATCGCCAGGCCTGAAGCGAATTGCACATCATCGGATCTGAAACACGGTCTCGACTTTCGTAAGTATGGGTGGAAACTTTTCTCAACAACAGACGCAGCATCTGAAGGAATTGAGGGAGTTAGTCGCTTCTTCTTCTAAATATTCTGCTAATTTAAAGGGCTCGCCTGTAAAAATGAAACCTATTGCTACATTATTGGCTTATGTGTGGCAACATTGTCCCAATTATTCAGAGGAAGGGTCCTTAAAAATTTCCACTTGGCAAAAAATTGGTGAACATCTCCATAGTCCTCCTCGTGCACCTATTGGCATTTTGGTCACTTGGAGGAAAATTATGGAGGCTTTAAAAGTCCATTATAAAATAGAAGCAGGGAGTGTGTTTGAATCTCCCCCGCCAAGTTAGGATAACTTTTCAATTTGCTCTAACTCAGGCAGAAGCTGCTGCCATTATTCAACAATGCCCCACATGTAGTAAGCAAGGACATTCCATTCCCATAGGAGTAAATCCTAGAGGATTAAAAGCTTGTGAAATTTGGCAAATGGATGTAACTCAGTATCTACCTTTTGCCCCTTGGAAATATTTGCACGTTTCCATAGATACATATTCAGGGTTTATTCTGGCTACTCCTCCAAGGGGAGAAACTGTAAAACATGTCATCAATCATTCAATTTGTACCTTTGCCTCGCTGGGACGTCCAAAAGAAATCAAAACTGACAATGGACCTGCCTATACAAGTTCTGCTTTCCAGGACTTCTGTAACAGATGGGATGTAACCCACAAGTTTGGGATTCCCTACAACAGCCAGGGGCAGGCTATTGTGGAACGAGCGAGCTTATCTCTGAAACGTGCTCTTGATCGATATTCGTTGCGGGAAAAAACCCCGAACCTCCCAGCATTGCAAAATTCTCTTAACATTTGTCTTTACACTTTAAACTTTCTTAATCTGACTGGCATTCCTCCCACTTCTGCTGCTTCGCGTCATTTTTCCTCCCCCTCACCCCTGCCTAACAGACCTCTGGTATATTATCGCAGATTGCCAGATCCTGCCTGGCAGGGTCCCGCTGAGCTTCTCACTTGGGGACGAGGCTACGCTGCGATCTTACTGCCAGACAAAACCACTTGCTGGATCCCTGGTAGGGCGGTTAGACCCTATCATGGGAATTCCTCTGCTATATCTGTATCTTAAAACTCTTCCTGATATTCTTGCCTATATCTTCTTTGCAATTTCTACCTTACTTCAACAAAACCTATGCTTCCTGTCAAAAGACTATTCGTGTTAAAATCATTTCATTAACAGAAGGCTATTATACTTGTTCCATGTGGGTACGTCATGAAAATGCTACCCGTAGTTTTCACTCTGTCACTTCTGTTTTGCAAAGAACACTCTACCACTCGCTCTTTTGTTCCTTCTTTACTCTTCCTATGGAAAGGAACCTTAAAATCTTTTCCTCTATTCAATCTAAAACATAGGGGGACCTAAATGTCCTTCTATTGTATTATGGGTTTCCCCACCCCAACTAACATCCTTGATGAATTACCAAATTAATCTTTATTGTCATTATTGTAATTATTATCCTTTTTCTACTAATTGCATTCCCTCCTCATTTCGCAAATGTTCTACAACTAACTTGTCCATAGCCCTCTCTCCTGCTTGTGATGTTTTTATATACCCGAACTCTGATCCTGTCAACAAACGACGCTTCAAAAGAACTTTCCATGACGATCCGCAAAAGCTTCATAGAAGATATAATATTGCTTGGACTATAACTTGACTTTCAAGGAGTTCGTTTAAGTTCTACAACCAATTTTTCTAGCATAGAAGACTTCTACCCACCACTTCAATTCGATTTGGCAGATGCACCCACACAACCAGGGGATATCCTGCAATCTACACCACTTCAGGAGGAACTTTAACATCACGCCTGAAAGGAATGTATTTTATCCCTGGCAATAATTTTGTTTGGACTTGTTACACCGGTTTCATGGCATGTATCCACGGGGATGAAAGTGTTAAATCCAAATCATTTTGCATTCAAGTATGGCTTGTGTGTATAACTCTGATGATTTTATATCCCTACAGGTACCCATGGAATATCCCCTTTTGCAAAATCGTAAAGATTTAGATCTGTTATTTTTTAAAACAAGGGGGATTGTGTGCTACGCTTAAAGAAGAATGTTGTTTTTATGCCGATAGCAGGGGGGCTTGTTTTCTATTTCGCCATGGCTTACAACCTTTTTAACTGCATTGGCAGGATCATTAATAATCACTGTATTGATATGTATTATAGGACCTTGTTGTTTTAATAGAATATTGCAATTTTTTAAAAATCAATTATCCTCTGCTGATGTTAATGTGCTATTGCAAGCTCATGTTATATCCTCAACACCGGACGAAAAAATGTCATTGCTGAGTTACCGCTTCTTGGACAACCCTGACACTGACGGGTCGCACTCTTGCCTAGATGACGGGGACGGCGAAGATTTCATAAAAATGGTTCCTGTCTTCTCGGACGAGGAAGAAGATTCGTCATAAATAATAAAAACAGAGGAGATGTTGTAACTATGTATCATTCATGTGTTTGCAACTATGTATCATTGCAACTATGTATCATTCATGTGTTTGCAACATTGTATCATTCACGTGTAATCATTAACTTCTGTCTCTTCAGTGACCTTTGCAAGGCACATACAAGGGACAAGGAGCTAGACAGTTGTTAATAAGCTTATCCACACTGTAAATGATCTGTCCGGTATGCAGCTTTGTAAACATGCACATCCTGATGAGATTATCATGTTTGACTTGAGCTTTGATTAAATCATTTTCTTGTAAAAAAGCACAATAAAAGAGCGTGTGCCAAGACATTCGGGGCGCGCTCATCCAGAGGAAACCTCGCTTCCTGTCGTTTCTCTCCCCTTCGCTCCCTATCATGAGCCGCCCATCTGATGCGGGATAGCAGATACCGCAAACCCCAAAGCAAACACAGCACCTGAGAGATAAACTAAGAGCAGTGCTCATGCTAATTGAGCATGCTGCCAAACTATTATTCTATGTTCTCTAGTTTCTAAATTGGGTGCTTCACAGGAGAAGCAATATAGCTGAATGGACTATACATGAATTACATTCATGGCGTGTATGATCAAACTGCATCATTGTCCCCTTTCCCCCAGGAAGAAACAAGAGGTAGCCACCACTGCAGCAGCTATAAATGGTCTTGGAGAACTCCAGGGAGTATCAGCTGATCACAGAAGTGTTACTTAATACTCTTTAAAATGAAAATGTTTGTAATCTTGTCATTCTTCCTGAAGGGAAGAGGTCAATCCCATCCCTAAATGGGTGACTGATGGGTTTCCCTGCCCTAATCCTGTCAGTTTCTTGTTTGTTGACTTGATTCAGCATGTATCAGCTGCATTCCAGCTGCCACTGTTAAGTGATTCTTGACTGTCTGCCTGGAGCTATTAACCGAAGGAAGAGAGATAGGAAAAAAACCTCTATTGCACTTATTTTTAGCCAGTTCTCTGAACTGCATAAGCAATTAACTAATTCGGGTGGTATTGCATTGAATAGAACTTGCAATGAGGAAGGCTTGCAGTTAAATGTTTGAGGCTGAAGACAGCATTAAGCAAACAATATCACAAAAATTGATGAAGTCCTTTTATAGACTTGAGCAGGACTGAGGTATTTGGTTCTTCCTCCATCCCAATCTTTTCTAAAGAGGGAAAATTGTTCCCTAATAATTCAAAAATATGGTATGTTGATACATTTAAAGACTCAGATTACAGTTTTCAGGTATTTTTCTATCTCATAGGAAAGAAAGGAAATTGTGCTGCTGATTTGCAGCAATGTTTTGGTGCAGAGGACAAATATGGTCTTTTGGCTATGAAATTCAAGTTATCTGTTCCAAAATTATCTGCTTGACCAAATGAATTTGGTAAACAACATCACGTAGTTCCTAGACCAAAATTTTCACTTTATAGTAGTAGTGTTGTCATCAATATGCAAGAAAATGTTTATAAATGTTTATGGGTAACTAAATAATTACTTGAGTTGCTTGTGGGTCACACCCATATTAATCCTTTGGCAGTTCTAAATAATATAGTATACTATGAAAGGCAAAATGAATTTTTGATATCAATCTCAGTAGCAAAATGCATGGTCCTTAAGAAATAGGAAATTGAATCCTTGCTGATTTGTGCAAAAAGACAAAGAGAAAAACTTACATTCCAATAATGGAGGGATGATAGTTATATAAGGTGATCATAATTGGAATGAAGCATAATTTTCCATTTTAGACAATAGGAATGAAAATGACAAATCTATGCAAATAGCCCGAGAGCATATCAAATTCCACCCAGATGAATACTCCATTCACCCCCAATATCTGAATGCACGTCAAGGAAAAAGATTCTGAGGTATGACTGTCATATTTTAGATAAATGAATGTACATCTCCAGTCATTCCAGTATTATCAGAAAATATGATTATAAATCTTGTATGCAGAATGTTGCATCAGAACTTTAAGCACCATTATTTTTAAACTCCAGAGTAATGTTTTGTTCTGAAAATGTACAAGGCTTTAAGACCAATTAATTCCTAGGAAGTCACTAGATAAATTGAATAAATAGCAGCTAGTGGGAAAGATCTTTCAAAAGAAAGATATCATTTTTTTTCTAAACTGATTTCTCCTGCCCAATAAAATTCAGCTAAATTCCAATACACACCATCCAGATGTATCTTACACATGAGATACCAGTATTGCATACAAGAAAACAAAATATATTGGGAGTGTTTAATTGCTGTCTTGAATTCAAGACAATAGCCATGCTAAATATATTTTGCCTCTAAAATATATAACTTCAAAGATTTGGGGTATGGCTGAAGTATCCATGAACATGCCCAGTTATACTCAAGATACCAGCTGTCACACAGTCCAGAAAGTTTTGCAATCTGACTGAAAACTTGGATGGAAAGAATCTCTACCAAGAATAGAAGTAGGCAAACTGGTGTTTTAGAGGTGTTTTTTTTAACTCTGAGTCACCATCCAAGATATGTGGAAATCTGTTGATTCCTTAGTTCAGGAAATTTGCCGTTCACTGCCAATTTTGCTAAGTAATTTGTCAGAATTCATTTGGATATATTTTTTAATGTTTAACCTTAAATTAAAGGTGAGAATTTCTTTAAAAAAACAAGTTATTGAAGATTATTTACTTATTAACAATTGAGTCTTCTTTCCATAGTGTTGTATTACTTCTTTTAAGATAGCTAAGTTTACATATTGGAGATGAAAAAGAAAATATTCAACAAACATCAAAGGACAAATGTATAAAACAGATATTCTAAGGCTGTCTCATTCTGAAAGAGTCCAGACTTTCTAACATTTAATTACTTTGTTTGAACTTAAGTGTGTGTGTGTATGTGTAGGTAAGAGAAAGAAAAAGAGAAGAAAGAGAGAAAGAAAGAGAGATTTCCATATAAATTCAAGCTTTGGATCTGAAACCCCTGCAATGATGATAGATGCCTGGACGATAGATGAGATGTTCTTCCCCAAAAGGTGTTTAGTATCCATGGCTAATCTAATTATTTTAACATTTCAGACTTAAACTATCACAAATAAAGCTTTCACTCATATTAAAATCCAGTATTAAAATTTGTGAAGTTTCAAATCTTTTTTTTTAAGTTTTAAAACGGACTTTATTTGCAATGGATTAAAAAGATATAAACCTATGAGAATACAGAAATAAAAAATAGTAAACATACTAATAGGACAGTAAACATATTTCTTTCTATTACATTTGATAATAGGTTTGATAGTTCATAATAAACAATAATAACTAATAATTGGCAAGTTTTCCTTGTCTCTTATAGATAACATATTAATAAATAAGTAACACATGTTACTCTACTATTGCTATTGGATTTTAACTGTATTATTTAACCATTAGAACCTTCATAATGTTTATATATTAGAGGAGAAGCTTGAAACCATTATTTTATATATTCAGTATATACAACTATATATAATATGTTTCCTGGGTTCATTTATTCTGTACATTCTTTTTCTTGCGTTCTGCCCAATTATACCATTTATCCCAGACCAGGTAGCACTCTGAATCATCCTTCCCATTTAATTTGAGCATGAGCCTCTCCATTTCGGCACATTCATAAATTTTTTGAATAATAATGTATATCGGTGGTACATTGGGCCTTTTCCAATATTGCGCCAAGAAACTTTGGAAGAATAGTCCCCTTTAATCATCCCCAGGAAGAACAGTTCCGGTTTCCACTCCAGTCTGCATTCAGTCATTTCTTCTGTCCATATTCTTCTCCCTGTCCAATATTTTTTAATCTCAGGGCATGTCCACCAAACGTGGAAACAGGTACCGAATTTCTCTTTACATTTCCAACAACTTGGGTTTGCTTTTGGATATATTTTAGCTAATCTGGAGGGTGCCAGATGCCATCTATATATCATTTTATATAGATTTTCCTTGTATGGTATTGATTTTGTTAATGTAAGATTCCTTTGCCAGATTTCCTCCCAGTCGTCCAGATCTATATTATAACCAAAGTTTTTTTCCCAGGCTAGCATTGGTCCTTTCACAATTTCCTCAGCCAATTGGTATTCTAGTAGGTTATTATATAATTTAAATATCATATTTTTCTCCGGCCCCAGGAGTATTTTACCTAATTGAGTGTCTTTTATTTCAAATCCATAATCTTTTACATCCCTATTATATCTCATTTTTATTTGAAAGTAGGACCAATTGTCAATAATTATTTCTTGAGTTTCTAACTCCTGAATCAATTTAAGCTTTCCCTCATTGTCTAGAATTTGGTGGTATTTGAACTTTTTGCTAATATCCGTCATGTTGGGATGAAACATCACCTCCATTGTTGAAAGCCACCTCGGAATTTTAGTGTAGTGGTTCCTTCTAATATTTGTCCAAATTTTAATCAGAGATTTATGTATAGTGTGTCTGGAGAAATATGAATGGCTTTTATTGTTCGGGTTCTACAAAAATGCATGCCATCCTATTTACAAATCATGGCCCTCAAATGTTAAAATTCTTTCATTTTCCATTTTAATCCAGTCCTTTATCCACACGAGTGCCATCACTTTGTAGTAGGTCTCTCAGGTGGGAAGTCCAAAGCCACCTCTGCTTTTATTATCTTATAGATATATATTTTTTATTCTCATTTTTTCCCCTGCCCAAATGAATTTCACAACAATTTTATCCAAGTCTTTAAATAATTTTTTATCCAATAATATCAGAATTGTTTGAAATAAATACAAAATTTTGGGTAGTACATTCATCTTGACCGTTGCTATTCTACCTAATAATGTGATTTGCATTTTACTCCAATTTTCCAGATCCTTTCCAATTTGTTACAATAATTTGATATAGTTGTCCTCCCTCAGGGTTGATGCTCTAGGTCTTAGCCAAATGCCTAAATATTTGATCTTATTCACAATTTGTAATCCTATCATTTCCTCTAATTGTTTTTGTTTACTGTTCGTTAAGTTTTTAACTAACATTTTAGTCTTTTCCTTGTTAATTTTTAATCCTGCCAATTTGCCAAATTTATCTATTTCATTTAATAATACTGGTCCCGAATCTATTGGTTCTTCTATGCCAAAGACCTTGTCATCCGCAAATGCTTGTAATTTGTACTCTTGACTTTTAATTTTTGTTCCCTTAATTTCTTTGTTCGATCTAATTCTGTCCAATAATGTTTCTAGAATTGTTATAAAAAGCAGAGGTGACAGTGGGCATCCCTGCCTGACACCCTTCTTTGTCTCAAATGGTTTGGTAGCTTCTCCATTTATCAGTACATTTGCCTTTTGTGTGGCATAAATTGAATTTAGCATTTTTGCAAAATTACCACCAAATTTCATCAGATTAATTTGGTATTTCATGAAATCCCAATTAAGATTATTGTTAGGAATAACAAGGTTACCTCACGTAGTTTGGGTAAAATAATATATATAAACTATGATAGTGAATTTAAGTGTGTGTCACTTTAAACTGCAAAGCTTGTAAGTTTGGATGCAGTTGTAAAACTGCCATAAGAGGGAGCAAGAGAACTTGCTGGCTTACTGAATTGCTTGCTGACTATGATGGATTGATGGTTTGCGAACTGCGTGTTCCCTGTTGCTGAAGGAAGTATCTCTACTGCGAGGAGATATATTACTGGACTGATATTTGAAAGTTTACTGACCTCATTTTTTGACACTGGACTTTGCAACTGAATAATCCTTGGATGGACTGAACTAGTGAATGATATATGGACTGTTTTGACTATGCTAAAACTCATACTGGAATAAACTATTTAACTAGCACAGTGTATCTGTTTTAGTGAGTGTAAGCTACAAAAACGTTTATCTCACATATTTGCCTGCCTGCCTGCCTGCTGTGCAGATTCTGCTAGGGTGTATCCCTAACACTGGTTATGAGCCCAGCTGCACAGTCAGACTAACCAGGATATAACAGGCTTATATAAAGTGAGAATTAGCGTAGTTACACAATACTGTAAACAGACAGCTGTGTTTATTAATTATAGTTTAATATCCAGAAAAAGATGGCACAAGTCAATTTACCAAGTTTGTCTCTAATATCCAAACTGGATGGAACAAACTATGTTTCATGGTCTATGAAATGCAGCCTACTTCTACACAGAGAAGGTTTGTGGAGTATAATTCAAAACCCACCAGAGGTAGATGCTTGGGATCCGGAAGATAAGAATGATGCCCAGAAAATACAAGAATATAAACTGAAGAATGAGCAAGCTCTCTGTATAATAGGACTGACACTCTGTGACCAGCAGCTTGTCCATATTTGTGGAGAAGAAACAGCTGCGAAATGTTGGGAGAATTTAAAGAAGACTTATGTTCGAGACAGTGTAGGAGCACATATAAATCTTACATGGAAACTGTTCAGAACACATCTTCAAAAGAATGGAGACATGTTAACTCATATAAACACAATGAAGAGAATTTTTCAGGAACTGCATAAAAAAGAACTTATCTTCACAGAACTACATCTGGTTTATATAATTTTGTCTTCGTTAGATGAGAGATATGATGACTATGTAACTTCACTGGAAGTACTGCCAAAAGATAACCTTACATTAACTGACATTACTGGCAGATTAATTGAAGAAGCCAGGAGAAGGCTTGAAAGTGATCAACTCAGAAGGGAATAACAACCACAAGAAGAGGAATTATCTTCGACAGCCTATACAATTAGAAAATGTTTTAATTGTGGAGGAAAAGGACACAATGCCAGCCAGAATGCTAAAAGGCATCAAAAAGATGAGAAATGCTTAGAGTTAGCCATGTATAGCAACAAAACTGTGAATAATAATTTATGGGTTGTAGATAGTGGAGCATCGCACTGCATAACAAAAGATAAGAAAAGATTTATTAAGATGTCCACGAGTTCACAGCAGATATCATTAGCTAATGGCTGGAAAATGAAAGCAAAAGGTGAAGGTATTACACATTGTTCTTGAATAAAAGAAAATGTAAAAATGTTATATGTACCACAACTTAAGTTTAATTTGCTTTCGGTTAGAGTTTTGGTTAAACTAGGTTATGCAGTTACCTTTAGGGGAGAAAACTCCATAATAGAAAAGGAAGGTAAAAAAGTGACTGCAACTTTAAAAGGTGAATTGTATGTGTTAAATGATAATCAATCAGAGGTGGCTAACACAGTGTATAATAATGTTAAACCTCATGATGAATGCATACATTTGTTACACAGACGTTTAGGGCATATAAATTTTAAAATGCTCAAACAAATGGTTGAACTGTCTGAAGGTATAAAACTGAAGCCTTGCAGTAAGTATTTGCACTGCAATGCTTGCAGTCAAGAAAAAGGCAAGGTAATACCAGCAAATAGAATTAATGGATTTAAGACTAAAGAGCCTCCAGAGGTCATATTTGCTGATATTATAGGTCCTAAAAAACCAAGTGTGGGAGGTGCTCGTTATATATTAAGTATAATGGATCATTATTCTAGATATGGTTTCTGCTATTTAATGAAGAGTAAAATGGAAACATATCAGAATTTCTTTAATTGGTTGAAGTTTGCAGAAAGAAAAACTAAAAGGAAACTAGTAACTCTTGTAACTGATAATGGTACGGAATTTATAAATAATAAATTCCAAAATAGACTGAAGATGGCAGGTGTTGAACATAAAAAATCTGCACTGTATAGGCCACAACACAATTCCTTTATAGAAAGACGAGGCCAAACAATGCAGGCAATGTCTCGTAAATATGTTGTCAGATTCAGGATTACCTGAAACTTTGTGGGGAGAAGCAATAATGTGTGGTAATCATATATTGAATAATGTTGTTAACAAAACAACAGGTGAATTACCATTCTCACGGTGGCATGGTAGAAAACCTGACCTAAGCTACATGCACACATTTGGACCACCAGCATGGGTGCATATTCCTACACAACTGAGACATAAGGGGCAGCATAGGGCTAAAAGGTTATTCTTTGTAGGTTATGAATCTAATCACAAATCATACAGATTCTGGGAAAAAGGTACATCTAGAGTTTACTGTAGTGCTAGTGCACAATTCCTTGAACATGTAGGATGGGAAAAACTGGAGCAAGATTCAAGTAAGGATGTAATCATAGAAACCTACAAAAGACCAAAACAACATATCAGTAATAAGAAGAGTACAATTAAAGAGGAAGTACAGGAAGAGCACATAGGACCAGAACAGGAAGAAATAGGTGAACAGGAAGAAATAGATAACAGGTAGTACATGAAAGTCCACCTGTAAGCCCTGTAATACCTAGATGTTCAACACATGAAACCAGATTACCTGACAGGTACCAAGCAAGTGTAGTTTGCCAAGTTAGTAAAGTTCCAACTACTGTTGAAGAACTTAGAATGTATCCTGCAAAGGATCAAGAAAATTGGCATAGAGCGATGGAGAAGGAATTAAATTAATTGAAACAAATGGAAGTTTATGAAAATGTTAAATTATCTCCAGGTGAAAAGTCCATTGGCTGTAAATGGATATTTAAATTAAAAACAGGTAAAAATGGGACTATTACCCATAAGGCTAGGTTGGTAGCTCAAGGATTTAATCAAACTGCATGTGATTATGATGAAGTATTTGCACCGAGTCTAAAAGCAACAACCTTGAGAGCAGCTTTAGTGTGGGCAGCTAAGAAGAACTATATCATAAATCACTTAGATGTAGAAACTGCCTATCTGCATGCACCATTGCAGCACACTATATACCTAAAGAAATCTGTAGGAATTAAGGAAGATAAAACAAATAATGATTGTTGGAAGCTTAAAAAGAGTCTCTATGGATTAAAACAATTTGGTTACGAATGTATCTGGAACCAATATATTGTTAAGGAGTTAAACAATATAGGGTTTAAAGCAGGTTTAGCTGATCCATGTGTATTTAAGGAAGAGACAAATGGAATAGTGTCATTATTATTGTTGTTTACAGATGATACTGCTTTAATTACAAAAACTAATAATGAAGCTACTGAAATAATATCATTATTAGGTAAGAGAATAAAATTAAAGCAATTAGGAGAGATAAAAAAGTATCTAGGATTAACAATAAATAAAACCAAAGGTGGCTATAAGATATCTCAAGAGGATAAGATTTATCAATTACTAAAAACATACAAGATGGAACTTTGTAAACCAGCAAAAACTCCAATGAGTCAGGAATTTGGTCACACTGATGCTCAAAGTCCAAAATTCGATAAGAATATCTATCAATCACTAATTGGTAGTTTATCATACATTAGTAATTGGTCAAGGCCAGACATTGCCTATGGCGTTAATCAATTGGCAAGATTCAACGCTAAACCCACTGAACGACACTGGCAAGCGACAAAGCGTATATTAAGATATCTTAAAAGGACAATGCACTATGCATTGTATTTGGAGCCAAAAGATGATCTGATTTTAAGTGCATATGCTGATGCAAGTTTTGCAACAGACATAAACACTAGGAAATCAACTTCAGGTACGGCTATACTGTTAGGAAAAGCACTGATTCAATGAGACAGCAACACATAAGTATGTCCACAATGGAAGCAGAATTTTCATGTCTATCTTTATTATGTACTGATTTAATTCTGTATAAACAGTTGTTATTGGATATGGGAATAACTGCTAATGATTCCATTGTAGTATATGAGGACAATCAAGCAGCCATACAGTTGGCTACAAATATTGCTGTGAAAACAAGCTCTAAGCATACAGATCTTAGATATCTGAATGTAAATCAATTTGTAAAAAATGGTTTGATAAGATTGGAATATTGTATGACTGAAGAAAATATTGCTGATCAATTTACGAAAGACCAAGGATCAGTCAAACAAAAAGAAAGTTGTGATGACTATGGGTTAAGGTTATAAATAGATATATATATATTATTATATTACCCAAAAGGGGAGTATGTTAGGAATAACAAGGTTACCTAATGTAGTTTGGATAAAATAATATATATAAACTATGATAGTGAATTTAAGTGTGTGTCACTTTAAACTGCAAAGCTTGTAATTTTGGGTGTGGTTGTAAAACCGCCATAAGAGAGAGCAAGAGAACTTGCAGGCTTACTGAATTGCTTGCTGACTATGATGGATTGATGGTTTGCTAACTGCATGTTCCCTGTTGCTGAAGGAAGAAAGGAGGTTTGACTTCTTCATATCTCTACTGCGAGGAGATATATTACTGGACTGTAAGTTTACTGACCTCATTTTTCCACACTGGACTTTGCAACTGAATAATCCTTGGATGGACTGAACTAGTGAATGATATATGGACTGTTTTGACTATGCTAAAACTCATACTGGAATAAACTATTTAACTAGCACAGTGTATCTGTTTTACTGAATGTAAGCTACAAAAACGTTTATCTCACATATTTGCCTCCTGCCTGCCTGCCGTGCAGATTCTGCTAGGGTATATCCCTAACACTTATCAAAGGCCTTTTGCGCATCCAGGAAAACAAGAGCCACTTGGTTTCCTGGATGCAGTTCATAAAATTCTAATATATCTATTATTGTTCTTGTATTATATCTAATCTGTCTCATGGGAAGGAATTTGTTTTGGTCAGGGTGGATTTTGTCATTGAGCACTTTCTTTAATCTTTCTGCCATTATAGTCATGAAAATGTTATAGTCTGAATTTAGAAGAGATATTGGTCTATAATTCTTTATTTGATTGGCATCTGCACCCTCTTTAAAAATTAATGTAATATTAATTTCCTTCCATGATTCTGGAATTTTAGGAAAAGGCGAAAGATTTATACGATCTAGAATTACTGGAATTTTAGCTTCCAGTAATACCTCATTGCAGATCTCTAGCAACACATTTTCAGGTACCTCTCCTATCTCTTTATATAACTCACTTGGGAAACCATCTAAGCCTGGGGTTTTGTTGCTGTTTTGTTCTTTAATCACTTCTTTTAATTCACTAAAAGTTATTTCTTTATTAAGTATCTCCTTTTTGTCCTCTGGTAGTAGACGTAAAACTCCTTCTTTCAAATATTCTTCTATTTTGTTTAAATCAACTATATCTTGCTTATATAAATTCTCAAAGTACTTTCTTACAATTACCTTCTTTTTTTCCAAATCAGTCTCTATTACTTCATTTTTGTCCACTAATTGGTATATTGTTCTTTTCTGGTTTTCTTTTTTCAGTTTGTATGCTAACCATCTACCAGGTTTATTTGCATGTTCAAAATAATTTTGTTTTATATACTGTAGCTTCTTGGTTAGTTCCTCCTGATCTAAAATGTTCATTTCATGCTGAGATAGTGCCAGCTCATTTTTAATTTGTTCATCTCCCAGAGATTCCATTTGTCTATTTTCCAAATCTTTTATTTTTTTTGTTAGGGTATTTCATTTTTCCCATCTTTTTTATTTCTATTTGCTATGTATGCTGTAGAAACTCCCCTTAAATACGCCTTCATTGTATCCCAGAGGTTCTGCAATGAGGTATCCTGTTTTTTATTAAATTTCTTCCCTGATTTTTTGGATGTAGTCCTTTTCTTTCAATCATTGCAAGTTAAGTGTCCATCTACTTTTTTTGTGGGTTGGGTCTTTCCAGATTATCTGCAATGAGTTGTGATCTGCCCAGGTGTTAATTAAAATATTTTTGTCCTGAATCTCCTTAAATAAGTCACATGCCATATCATGATTTATGCAGATTGGAGTAGAAAGTGAACTAAGTCATCCCTGGGTTCAGCTTCCTCCAAGCATCCACTAGTTCTTATTCTTTGGCCATCTCAAAAAAGCACTTGGGCAATATATTCCAGGTTTTTTTTTAATATATTTTTGTTCACATGCATAGTCTTGATTGTTATTTGTAATTACATTATAATCTCCAAATATACAATTTTTGGGTTGCCAATTTTTATCAATTTTTCATATAGGATTTTATAGAATTCTTTCTGATTTTTATTGGGAGCATATATCACCACCAATAGAATGCTTTTACTTTGAATGACCACCTCTACCCTTTATATTCTCCCCTTTGTATTGTTATAGATCAATTTTGAAGTTATTTCCTCTTTAATATATAGTACAACTCTTTTTTTCTTCTGCTAATGTTGTATACATTTTCCCCAATTTTTTATTTTGTAAGTATCTCTGATCCTGCATTTCAATATGAACCTTAATATGAGACAAATTATATCAGCTTCTGTTTCTCTAATTTAAAAAATATTGTCTTCATCTTAGATGAGTCATTTAGGCCATTGACGTTCATGGATATTAGTTTCAATCTTCTTTATATTTACCCTTAGTCTAGCTTTTATCCCTCATTAGTTCTAGATGTTGTTTGACTCACTCCTCTCTTCTCAGGCAGCTATTTCTTCCCTTCTTCCTTTCTTCCCTTCTCTTTCTCTCTCTCTCTCCCTCTAGTTATAGGTTGTGATTCTTCTTGGCTTGAAGCCTCGGGTTCATCTCTACTACTAAATTCCCCTTCTGAACCACCTATTTGTTTGAAAAAGTCTTGTGACTTGGTTAAACTGTCTATTTTCACTCTTTCCATGTTGCCAAAATACCCTCTGGATTGATCCATCTAAAAGAGATTGGTTTTTTGTTAAATGATGAATTGATAGTCTTTCCTCTGCTCCCGGACTCTTCTTGGCACTTGTTTCAGCACAATTACTTCTCTACCTTTATACTTTATTTACTCTTGAAATTCTGTAAATTATGTCCTTGACTCACCTCCTAGCAAACCTGATATGGTCTTCCCAAGGGAGTCTGTGCCACCTTGCGTAGCTTGTGTGAATTCTGTACACATCATCCAATTCATTTACTATCTCGTTTTTATCTCTGTAGGAGTTCCGCTAGCATTTCGGCCATTACTAGTGCTAAGTTTTCTTCTTTTTCTTTCTCCACATTTTGAAATCTAAGATAGTAGGAGGCTCTGTCCATCTCAAGATGGATTAAGATCTCTTCTGTCTCTTTATTCTGGTCAGTAATTTTTTGATCAATATGTTCTAATTTCTTCTCTGTTTGGTTGGCTTGTTCTTCAATTATTCTGATTTTTTTTTCATTTACCCTAATGGATTCCTGAATCTGGCCTATTTTTCCATCCAGATTCCTAATTTCAACTTTCATTTCCCCTATTTCATTTTTCAATTCTGTTTTCATTGTTTCCCTGTCGGCTCTACTTTCAGTGTGGTTTTTTGACATCGACTCCTGTAGTGCTAACATCATTCCTTGAATTGCCAGCAAGGTAGCTTGAACTGATTGGGTGTCAGTTGAGATATTTGGTTTCTCCAGGGCCAACATCCCTTCGATCGTTCATTGGGTCGATGGTGTAGGACTAGGTAGTGCTACTGTTGGTACAGATTTTTTCCCAGTTTGGTAGTGGTGGTAATGCTGCTAGTCATATCTTTAATAATTTTGTATTGTTCATCTACTATTTTAGTTATATTATCCCAAATCATATTTCCAATTACCATCAACTTTATCAATGATTTAAAATGTTTAATTTTCCTTATTAATTAATAATAAATTTCTATTGTTATTTAATTGATTAATTTCCTGTCTCCACTAGCTTTAAAAATTATTATCAGTTAATCCATGATATACTCAATCTCTTGGAGGCAAATTGATCAATATTAGTCAAGCTTCTCTATCAGCAATAGGTTAAGGTATTAATAAATCTTAATAAATATAGTCTAATATCAGGTCTCAAATTATCTGGTAGTTAGTCAAGTTAATCAAATAAGCAAATGCCGCACAGTATTATAGCCAAGTGTGAGTGTTTAAATTTGTTATAGTATTTCATCTATTGCTCTTCTAAACAGCGTATAAATTCAGAGTTCAAATTAACAGTTCTTAAGTTTTAGTAGTCCATGATACCAAACAAAGATAGGGGAAAAGAAAGAGAAAGAAGGAGCAAATGTTTAAATTGTCATTATACTAAACAATATATTAAATTCATTAATCTACAATAGATCAGATATATATAAAAAAGGAGTAGGAAAAGAGGGGGAAATACAAATTAGAACAATTAATTATCCCTCTCCAAGCCAATTTCTATATAGAATAATCAACCAATATTAATCTCTTATTATTTAAGTATATGATAAATGTATATAAAATAAAGCTATCCAAATCCAATAAATTCAAAGGAAGAAAAGAAACTTCAGGAGGGGGAGGAGTATAAGGTCTCTTAATATCTTACTATTACCTTAATAAATAAATATATCTATTCAAATATTAGATACAATTGTAGGAACAATAAATATAGTAAACATTTGTCTGACTTATTTTGTATCAGTTTTGTTCCATTCTCAGTTCTATTAGTCACTTCCAGTTACATTGATACAATTTACCATAGTTTGCCACTCTCAATGGCCACCTCCAGAGTTTGCACCATCACTCTTCAAGGCTTTCTTAAAGTTCTATCCAGATCCCTTTCTCAGACAGAGTAAATTCAGTGGTCTCACTTCAAACAGTTAATAACAGAAGGCTCTTTCCAGCAATGTCCACTTGCCTTTCCTTCTCAATTTTCTTTTTAAAAAAGTATTTCCACTGTGTTGGGGGGAGGGGGGAGAAGCTAGATCACTGCCACCACTTTTCACCTCCACCCCTTTCACTCTGAATTTCAATGATACAAGCAGTTCTTCTTCAAGCAGTACTCCAGTTGTAATCCACAAAATGTTTCTAATACTGGTAGCTTATCAAACCTCAATTCACTATCTCTTCGCTGCTTCTTTCTTTGATGACTTGTCGCGTCCTTGGGTTTGCCCGCAATGGGCTGACTTCTTTCACCTTGGACTTTGGACTCTCTTCTTCGCTGCTTCAGGATCACAAATCTCGATTAAACTCCAAGTTTTCCTCCTCATTTTGATGAGCCCTCCAGGATCTGACCACACCATGAACGGCTATCCAAAGGTAAAAAACCTGATGCAAGAGAGCAGAGCAAAGTTCTCCTGCACCGCCATGATGCAACATCACTGGAAACCCCATGAAATTTCAAATCTTGAATGGTCATATAATTCTACCTAACAGTAGGACTGAGAAGTTTTTTTATATATCATCTGTTATTTCCATCAGAGCAAGTCAAACCTTAGCACTGAAAGAAAATGAGAGAGAGAAAATGTATTTTTCTTTCTATAGTGACTAATTAAACTGTCTTGTTGCATTAAAATGATAGACTTTCTCAATGGCATAGTTATCTCAAAGAATTACATTTTCCTTACAAATTACTGTTCTTTCCTCCAGTTTAAAAATTACTATTTTCCCCATTTCTCTTTCCTGGTTACTAAAATTACTAAATTTTCCTTATTTTTTTTAGCATTTATTTTTTCCTTTAATATATTCTGAAACCCTACAAATTTCACACAGCCATTGTGTAACAATATATGTTGTTAGATCTATTTTGCTTTGTTTTTGTTCTTGCTTTTGTATTGGTCTTTGACCAAAATAAAGATGTAATAGATGGTATATGTTTACATTTCATTGAAAAATGTGTCATGGTTCAATGTCCTTTTTTCCTTTTCACTTCCTATTGTTTATTATCTGAGAATTTCCCCCAGATTCCTTGCCAAGAAGGAGCAGTTGGTTTTGTATTTAAGCTCATATAGTGGATTCTCTTTTGGTTCAATTCTTTTGGAATCTAAAAATATTATTTTTGACTATGTATCTTACAATCAGGTTATTAATTTAATTGGTCTTCTCCACTGTGGCTTGCTGAAATATTTCATTACTTATAATAATAGTGTTTTAATATGATTGTATTTTAATGAATGTTATTGTTATGCTTTTATATGGTTTGATATTTTATTTAACTCAAGTTCCCTTGAGTTCTTCTTTAGAAAATAAAACAAGAATAATATAAATCTAAATAAATTAACCAACTGAATAAGTTTACTCTGATTTCTTTTAAAATTCCAACATTCAGATTAGGCTGAAATATAAAAAGAACTTTAAACAGCGCTCAGCTAAATAAAAAGTGGGAAACAGATGCTAAGCAAAGTAGGAGAAAGACTTCTCTTATGCTAAATTATCTTACTATATATATGTATATCTACCCTTTCGAAAGTGAAGAGAACTTTCTAATCCTATTCTTAGAAAAAGTGAGATTTACTTCTTATTGTTTCATAAAAATATTTGGATTGCTTCAAAAATATTGGATATTTACTGAGAAATATTTATTTTTTTCAATATGGCAGTATGACTACAATGTCCAAGGAATACCCAGGGGACCAAAACCAAAGAAGAATAAACCAACCATACTTACTGGAAAGCAGCCAGCACGACCCCTCGCCAGGAAGAGACAGCCAGGCCAGCTCGACCGACCCGGGGAGACCGAGTGGGAGCAGCAAAACCCGCAGCTCAACCAACCCGGGAGACCCAGGAGGGAGCTACGGAGAGCGGCCCGGCCCGACCGACCAGCCGGTTCCCACGACGGCATCCGGAGAAGCAGAGACCCCGACTGAACCGGCTGGGATCCAACCTACGACTGAGCTGCGCAGGTCCAGTAGGCTAAGACGGAGCCCCGCCTACCTACGGGACTACGCGACGTAAGGACTAAACCAAGAGGGGAGGGGTGTTCTGTCCCCTCATTAGCATTCTTGAGATCCCCGCGCTTTGATTGGCCAAAGCGCGGGGCACTCTGATTGGTTAGGCGAGCCGCGCCGATTGGCTCGCTAAGAATCTCCCGCGATTGGTCTGTTCGAATCGCGAGAGATTCAAAGCGGTGCCATTGGCCGCGGCTGCCGCAGCTAAAGGAATAAAAGCCGTGAACTTTTTCTATAGCGCCAGTTCGGTTCCTACACTAATAAAATAGCATGATTTGAAGTCACCGACTCCTGGCATCATTTTTGAGGACACAACACTCTTCCCCTGCCACACCCACCAAACCACACCATGTCCACCAAGTCATGCCCCAGGTAACAAATTTTTTTGAATCCCACCACTGCTGCTGATCATGTGACTAAATGAACAATCTGCAATATTGCAGTGAGAATTTGCTTCCTCGTGTTTGAGGCATAAAT
Source organism: Hydrophis major (assembly GCA_033807585.1). Classification (NCBI taxonomy): domain Eukaryota; kingdom Metazoa; phylum Chordata; class Lepidosauria; order Squamata; family Elapidae; genus Hydrophis; species Hydrophis major. The sequence goes on along the minus strand of CM066343.1, from coordinate 143,062,357 downwards.
CCAGAAATCTCCTCAAATTGGGAGTGAAATGGCAGGAAATAATACAAGTGAGTACATTCTGCCCTTTGTCCTTTTCCCTTTTCTCTTTGTTAACTCTTTGAGAACTGTATACAACAAAATTTCATTTTAACATATGCCAATTAATGTACATTCAAAGTGACAATAAAGTTATTCTATTCTATTCTATCCTGCTGCTAAAGTTCCAGCTACATCCATCATCTTCCTTTTCCTGGCGCCTATGAAATTAACTGTTTAAGAAAAAGGAGGGAGAAAGAGAAAGGAGGAAATAGAGGAGAAAAGCAAAGGAAAGCAAGAATTGTCTACTACAAAAGAATTGGGGCAACACTTGCAGCAACTCAGCAAGTAGTAAGTCCTCCAAAACTGATAGAACTTTTGGCTATTCTGGACCTACATATCTTAGATGTTCTTTGATCATAAACTCACATATTCTTTTTTTTTTTTCAGATGAAATGAGGCGCAGAAATAAACACGAGGAAGGAAATTCTCACTACAATATTGCAGATTGTTCATTTAGTCACATGATCAGCAGCAGTGGTGGGATTCAAAAAATTTTGCTACCTGGGGCATGACTTGGTGGACATGGTGTGGTTTGGTGGGTGTGGCTTGGTGGGTGTGGCAGGGGAAGAGTGTTGTGTTCTCAAAAATGATGCCAGGAGTCGGTGACTTCAAATCATGCTCTTTTATTAGTGTAGGAACCGAACTGGCGTATAGAAAAAGTTCATGGCTTTTATTCCTTTAGCCGCAGCAGCCATGGCCAATGGCACCGCTTTGAATCTCCCGCGATTCGAACAGACCAATCGCGGGAGATTCTTAGCGAGCCAATCGGCGCGGCTCGCCTAACCAATCAGAGTGCCCCGCGCTTTGGCCAATCAAAGCGCGGGGATCTCAAGAATGCTAATGAGGGGACAGAACACCCCTCCCCTCTTGGTTTAGTCCTTACGTCGCGTAGTCCCGTAGGTAGGCGGGGCTCCGTCTTAGCCTACTGGACCTGCGCAGCTCAGTCGTAGGTTGGATCCCGGCCAGTTTGGTCGGGGTCTCTGCTTCTCCGGATGCCGTCGTGGGAACCGGCTGGTCGGTCGGGCCGGGCCGCTCTCCGTAGCTCCCTCCTGGGTCTCCCGGGTTGGTTGAGCTGCGGGTTTTGCTGCTCCCGCTCGGTCTCCCCGGGTCGGTCGAGCTGGCCTGGCTGTCTCTTCCTGGCAAGGGGTCGTGCTGGCTGCTTTCCGGTAAGTATGGTTGGTTTATTCTTCTTTGGTTTTGGTCCCCTGGGTATTCCCTCCCCCCTTGGTTTGTGTTGTGGGGGTTGGTTTTGCCTGCTTGTGTGTCGGTGGTTTCTTGGGTGGTTGTCCTCGACCTTAATTGGTCGATGTGGCATTTCCATGCTCATCCGTCTACTGTTTGTAGCCGGTACAAGTGGGGCCTGTTATTTGTGTGATGACGGCCGGTACCCATAACGGGTCTCCCGTCAGGTTTCTTGTGTATACGGGGTCGCTTGGTGCGAAAGTTCGGTGTTTGCTGTTTGAGTCTGGGGGTTTCTCCGGGTTATACGTGGGGTGTAATCTGTTGAGTGGGGACCTTAATTTCCTCCCCATTAATAGTTCGGCTGGGCTCTTATTCGTTGTGGTATTTGGGGTTATGTGTTGGGTGAAGAGTAATTTGTTTATTTTATCCTGGATCTCCCCGTGGTCTATTTTCCGGATGGTTTTCTTAGTGAATTGCACCATCCGTTCCACCCTACTGTTCGCCGCCGGGTGCGCCGGTGCTGTCAGCGCGTGTTGGATGCCCCTTTCCGCTAGGAATTTTTCGAATTCCAGCGAGGTGAATTGGGGCCCGTTGTCGGAAACAACGACGTCTGGGAGGCCGTGCGTTGCAAAGAGTTTGCCGAGTTCCTTGATCACGGCCTCCATGGTTGTTGTTTTCATGTTGCTTACCTCCAGCCAGTTGGAGTAAGCGTCTACTGCTATAAGGAAGGTGTGTCCTTTTGTGGGCCTGGCGAAGTCTATGTGGATCCTAGACCAAGGTCCCCTTGGGATTTCCCACTCTAGGACGGGTGCTGTGGGTGGGCTTGGCCTAGTTTCCTGGCATCATTGGCACCTTGCTACCCAGGTCTCAATTTGTTTGTCCATCCCTGGCCACCAAGCGTAACTTCTGGCCAGGGCTTTAGTCCTAATGATGCCAGGGTGCCCCTCGTGTAATAGTTCCAGAACCTTCCCTTGTAGTTTTTCTGGAATGACCACCCTATCCCCCCATAGTATGCACCCTTTTAATAATGAGAGTTCCGTTTTCCAGTTTCGGAATGTCTTGACGGACTCGTCGTTGTCCCTTTCCGGCCACCCTTTCTCTACCCAATGCAACACCCGCACCAGACGTTTGTCTTTATTAGTCTCTCGGGCAATGTCTGACGCGGTTATGGGTAGGTAGGGTAGAGTCTCTATACTGAGGGTGGTCGTCGTGGGTGCTGGGTCAGTGTCAGGTTCCGGTAGCGGCGAGCGGCTTAAGGCGTCTGCATGGGAGATCGTCTTACCCGGTCTGTGTATGAGTCCGTAGTCTGTAGACCGCCAGGAACTCGGACCACCTTGTCATTCGGGGAGACAGAATGTTCGGGGTGGCCCGGTTTCCTGCAAGGATTCCCAGCAGCGGCTTGTGGTCGGTTATGATGGTGAATGTCCGGCCGTAGAGATACTCGTGGAATCTTTTTACGGCGGCAATGATAGCCAGAGCCTCTTTGTCCAGCTGGCTGTAGTTCCGCTCCGGTTTGGTGAGGGTCCTTGAAAAGAATGCGATGGGTGCTTCTTTTCCGTCGGGGAGGGTATGGCTGAGGACAGCGCCGACGCCGAAGGGTGATGTGTCGCATGTGACGGCCAGAGGTAGGGTCTCGTTATACTGTATAAGGACGGCGTCCGAAGTGAGGAGGTCCTTTGTTCTTTGGAAGGTGGCTTGCTCGCATTTCCCCCAAGTCCAAGTCGCCGCCTTGTCCAGGAGCCTATGCAAAGGCTCCGCCACCGTCGCCTATTGGGGCAGGAAAACATTGTAAAAGTTAAGTAGCCCCAGGAATGCCTGTAGTTCCGTCTTCGACTTGGGTGTGGGGGCTTCTTTGATGGCCTTGATTTTTTGGTTTGTGGGGTGAATGCCGTGACGGTCTAGGAGGTATCCTAGGAATTCAACCCGTTCCGTGTATAATTGGCATTTCTCCCTATTTACTTTGAGCCCGGTCTCTTTGAATTTAGTTAGGACCTCACTTAGGCGACCCTCTAGTTCGGCTTGGTTGGTTGCCGACACTAAGACGTCGTTGAAGTAAGGTACCACCCCCTTGATGCCTTGTAATAGTCTTTCCATTAGGCTTTGGAATATTCCCGGTGCCACGCTGACTCCGAATTGGAGCCGATTGCATTTAAATGCTCCCCGGTGGGTGACTATGGTTTGCGCTTCTGCCGTTTCCTCGTCGACTGGCAACTGTTGGTATGCCTGGGTGAGGTCGAGTTTGGCGAAAACCTTGCCCCCTCCCAGTGAATGCAGTAGGTGTTGCACTACTGGGACGGGGTAGGCGCTTTGTTGCAACGCGCCATTTAGGGTGGCCTTATAGTCCCCACAGATCCTCACCGACCCATCGGGCTTGATCGGGGTGACTATGGGGGTTTCCCACCGGGTGTGGTCTATTGGCTGTAGGACCCCTTGCTTGACGAGCTTGTCAATTTGCTCGTCTATTTTGGGTTTAAGTGCGAATGGCACCCGCCTTGGTTTCAGGCATTTTGGGGGGACGTTTGGGTCTAGGCTGAATGATATAAGGGGCCCTCGGTACTTGCCTAGGTTTCCGTCGAAGACCTCTTGGAATTCCCAGGCCAGTTGCTGCTCCCAGCTGTCGTCGGTGACGTGGTCGATTCCCGTAACTGCGATGCCGAGCGGGGCAAACCATTGCAGTCCCAGTAGGCTTGGGCGGTCGCGATCGACGATTGTCAGGGGAAGCCTTTCGGTGCGCCCTTTGTATGTTACGTTGAACTGTCCGGTTCCGACTACCGCGATGCGGTTTCCCTGGTAGTCCTTTACGATTAGTCTCTGGCTGTCTAGGCTTCTCCTTTGGATGGTAGGCACCAAGCGCTTTATTTCATGCCATGCTATCATGGAGAGGTAGGACCCGGAGTCACCTCCATTTTGCATGGCTCGCCCTCGATGCCTACCTCCACGTAGACCTTCCGGGCATCATTGGTTGTGGCGTGGCCGATGGTGACCGTCTGATGGATCTCCTCTCTTCGCTGGGTATCGCCGCCTCGTAGGGATCGTCCGTTCCGGTCCCATCTGTTGTCCGAGGGGCGATCTCTGGTCCGGGGTGGTGTGCTCTCTCTCCTCCGTTCGCTCTGGTCCCATCGGGGCGGGCTGCGGTTCTTTTTAAGGCGGCAGACGCGGGCGATGTGTCACTTCTTGTCACAATGCCGGCAGATCGACTCGAAAAACCGGCATTCGGACCTGGGGTGGTCGCCTCCGTAACCGGCACAGTTGGTCCTCGACTTACGACCCCGCCGGTTCCGTGGGTCGCGGCCTATCTGGAGGCGATGAATTTCCTCATCATCATCGGAAGTGCCCGATGCCGAGTGGAAATCGCCCTGGTGGGTGGTCGTCTCGGGTTAGGCCTCGGCCGACCTTGCAGGGTGGTTGTTTCCACTGCGGTCCCCAGTGTTCGGTCGGCGCATGCGGTCGGCGGATGTTCGGGTCGCTTCGACGGCTGCGGCTGCGGTGAGGGTGTCTGCAAGGCTGATGTTGCCCTTGGCCATCAGTCAGCTCTGGAGGACGGGGTCCCACAGGCCGAGCACGATTCTGTCTTGCAGGGCGTCATTCAGGTTGTCGAATTCGCACAGCCCCCTTAGGCGCCGTAGTTCGGCGACGAAGTCACTGAAACTCTCACCCGACCGTTGGTCCCGACGGTAGAATTCGTTGCGTCGGATCAGGATGGGTACCTCTGGAGCGTAGTGCCGCCGAAGTATTGGCTCGAGGACATCCCAGTCCATCGCGGTCGCGTCGGTGGGTTTGGCAAGTGCCTTGGCCATCTTGAATACCTCGGTCCCGCAGTGGGTCAAGAAGACGGAGCGCTTCATGGAGCCGGTGGCGTCCTTCAGATCGCTGCACTCGAGGAACATGCGGAATCGGTCAGAGTACGATTCCCAGTCCTCGGTGGTGGGGTTGAAGGGTGCGGGGGGTGCGATTTTCGCCATCATGGAGATTCGTCTGGCTTCCGTCGGACACGTGGTTCGGTTCAGGGTCTGGATCCCACCCTCGTCGCCAGTGTTGTGTCCTCGAAAATGATGCCAGGAGTCGGTGACTTCAAATCATGCTCTTTTATTAGTGTAGGAACCAAACTGGCGCTATAGAAAAAGTTCGCGGCTTTTATTCCTTTAGCTGCGGCGGCCGCGGCCAATGGCACCACTTTGAATCTCCCGCGATTCGAACAGACCAATCGCGGGAGATTCTTAGCGAGCCAATCGGCGCGGCTCGCCTAAGCAATCAGAGTGCCCCGCGCTTTGGCCAATCAAAGTGCGGGGATCTCAAGAATGCTAATGAGGGGACAGAACAAAGGGTACTGTAAAAACTCCCTCCTCACTCCTGGGGGAAGGTTACTACAAAATCCCATTCCCTCCCCACCCCACTAACCTGCTTTTCAGCTCCATTCTCCTGTGTAGGGTGACAAAAGAAGACCCAGTTGATCAGCTCGGACTCAGGAGGCCCGAGAATAGTTGGGGGCGGGGCCAGTAAAAGTTGGTATTTGCTGGTTCTCTGAACTACTCAAAATTTCCATTACTGGTTCTCCAGAACTGGTCAGAAACTGCTGAATACCACCTCTGATCAGTAGGTAAATTATGAAGAAATAAATTTATATATGATGATTACAGATTAAAAGCTATTCATGAGGTGGATCTTTGGATTTCATTTATGAAAACCCTGTTAGTCCTAGCCTACTTCCATATTCTACTTTTAATATGCTTGAAAGTCAATAATCCTTCGATAGGGACCAGTGTCTCCATTTCTCTCTCTCTCTCTCTCATCATCTATTTCTCATTTATCAATCTTATATATATGGTCACTCCTCTCACAAAACATACAATCAAACCATAAAAACAAAAACCTTTCAACAAATATATACTTTTATATTATTAGTCTGGGTAAACATACCAAATATTATAAATAGTAGAATTATCTCATCAGATCATCAATCCCTTGTGATTTCACGACCTGTTGATACAACCAGGTTTTGATTGTTGTTCTAATTTAAACAGCTTAGCTTTGGTTCTTGCTCAAAACCTGCCCAAGACAATTCCAGTTTTCTAACATTAGGAAGTAAGGAGAAGCAAGAATATTTCTTTCCATTATTGTTCTCTCTGCCAGAGCCACTAAGCTCAGGGGTGGGATTCACATTTTTAAATAATCGGTTCTGTGGGCCTGGCTAGGTGGGCATGACCATGTGACTGGATGGGTGTGGCTTCTTCTTCTTCTTCTTTTTTTGCAGCACACCCCTCCCCGATTTTTGGGCCTTCTGGCCTCAGAGGAACCTCCTGGGGAGACGTTTTTGCTTCCAGAAGGCTTCCCTGGGGCTCAGGAAGGAAAAAACTGTGTTTTACTCCCAGTCACACCTCCCTAGGTGCAGGTGAAAATCCTTGACTCCCAAGGGAAAGAATATTGTTATGGCTATACATCCCACACTGTCTCCATCAACCCCCCCCCCATTCCCACAGCTTGCCCATCCACTGCTGTAGCAGCTGTGAAGATTCCAATTTAAAAATGGCTCCAGGACTGACACTGATATTACTTTGTCCTTGGATTGAGTCCTTATATCAAACTTCTTGTCATTAATTCTGTTGTTTGTCCCATTTGCATTAAGTAGAAACCAGAGCAGCATTACTGTCAGATGATGGCATTTATTACATTAGAGGAAGAAAATGTGAAGGCACCTCTAATCTTTTTTTTTTTTTGAAAAAGATTTTATTAATTTTCTACAAACAAACAAGACAAACAAAACATAAAAACATCAACTCTCATATGTACATCCAGTGTGTCAGTTGGTTCATCATTTTTGTGCATTCATTCTGTAGTCTCAATTACAATTATGTTACATAACAACTCATATTATCAATCCAAACTTATATATCCTAATATCATTTAAAAAAGAAGTTTTTGACTATATTTTTAATCATTCATGCTTTATGAGCTAACAATACTTTAAACCAGTTTACTCTATAACAAATCATATAATCATATCAAATCAATCCTAAAAAACCCTTTATAAATATAATGTCAAATAACAAAATAATAGCAAAATAAAGATATTCCTAACTATCTAGCATTCTAAATATTCTATTATCGTATTTTATCATCTAGCCATTGATAAAAAAGATCCCAAATTTCATAAAATTGTTTATCCTCTTGCTCTCTAATCTCAAATGTCAATCTACTCATCTCAGCACATTCCAATATTTTCTTAATAATTTCTTCCTGTAATGGTATTTTCTCATTCTTCCAATTTTTAGCAAATACAATCCTAGCCACTGTTAATACATTTACAATCAGGTACTTCAAATCTTTACTATATATCAGGTAAAATTCCCAATAAGAAGATCTCTGGTTTCAAGTCTATGTGTTTCTTTGTCATTTTTTCCAACCACATGCGAATTATAGTCCAATATTTTCTAGCGTCCTCACAAGTCCACCACATATGGTAATACGAGCCGGGTATCTGATGACATTTCCAGCATTTTTCAGATTTGTTCTTAAACATACTTGCTATTCTTGTCGGGGGAAAGTGCCACCTGTAAAACATCTTATACAAGTTTTCTTTATATGCTGTTGACATTGTCATTTTATAATTTTGAGATCACAATTTCTGCCATTTCTCTAGATCAATCCCATATCCAAAATTCTTCCCCCACACAATCATAGTTTCTTTGACTTGTTCTTCCTCTAATTTCATTCCCAGTAAATAACCATATAATTTTTTAATCATCTTCTCATCAGTATCCATCAAAATCTTATCTAAATCAGTCTGTTTATCATAGAATCCCTCCATTTTAGAATCTTCATCATATCTTGAATGTATTTGCGCATATGAAAACCAATTCATCCTTATACCTTGTTCCTCTAAGTTTTGGATCGTTTTAAGTTCACCCTTTTCATCCAAGAGTTCCCCATATCTAACTGTTTGTTCCTTCTTATAAATTATAGGATAGGAAAATGCTTCAATAGTCGATAACCAAACTGGAATTTTCAAATAATATTGTCTTTTTATCTTCTTCCAGTTTAACCACAAAGATAATGTCTTCTAAAATAACCCTGTGTTTTAGTTCCCTTATACCATAAAAAAGCATGCCAGCCCAACAGCAAATCATGCCCTTCTAATGTCAACAATCTATGCTTTCTTAATGTTATCCATTCTTTAACCCAAATCAAATTTGCAGCTTGATAATACAATTCCCAATTAGGCAGGCCAAAACCTCCTCTAATTCTAGCGTCTTGCAAAAGCTTTAGCTTTATTGTCGCTTTTTTACCTTGCCATATTAACTTCAACATGATTTTATTTAAATCTTCAAAATAGTCTTTTCCAAGCCTCTAATCTTGTTTGTGGACTTATAGGCACTGTTAGCCATTTGTGGGAACAAAATAGATATCTGGATTTGTTTCAGTGTCTTGTATCCATATTAGTTTCATTGTCCGTTGTCGTTTTTGGTTTCTCAATGTCATTCATGAATCATATGGTCTGTAGATCATATACTGTACATAGTGTAAAGCATAAGACAAATGAAGAAAGCCAATAGTTTAAAATCTATTGGTGATAAATAAAATAGTGAGCATTCATTTACTTTTTCTAGATTTTATTTTCTACTGCATTTTTCTCCTTTCTCTTCATCAATTTATTTTTCATATGTTGGGCTTCTCCTGAAATTGTTGTTCAGACTTTTTTCAAATATTATTATCTCCTTATAAAATGTGAATAAATAGCAAAATAATTTACTTTCACTGAATGCTCATGCCATTTTTTAAATTAAGAAATCATCAAACAGTTTCAAGGTCAGAATTTTACTTCTAATGCAGGATCTTTTTGAAGTAATTTTTTTAACCATTCCAGAGGTCTTGCACAAACTGTTCCAAATATCTCATGTCAAATAAAGGAAAACAAACATTCCTTAATAAGTAGTCTAAGTCCTTGCCAAAATTAAGGGGTTTGCTATGGCATGAGTTTCTAGAGTTGCATTTCTATTCTCTGTTGGGGTAATGCAACCATACCATTGACTCGAACATAATTACACTTCTTTCCTTTTCAAACTAACAATTTACCTTCCTTCAGATCCTCAAACTGAAAAATGATGGACTTGAAACAGCTGTTGGACTGAATTGCTACAGCAAGTATCCAACACAAAGAACAAACATCCTATGTTGCTGTCTTTCTTTCAAAGCCAATTGTGGATGATTAAAAGAAAGTAAGCTACGCATTTCATTTTGAGCTAGCATGTAACTAACAACTATCCAGAGAAAGGGGATATTCTAATTCTTCCTTGCCATAATAAGCAAGGTGTTAGAGATCTGTGTCCACAAAATTCATTTTCTTTAAACAGAAGTCATCCAGTTAGAGAAAATATAGCATGATTTGAAGGTCCAGGAGACATTTCTCATCTGTATAGCCTCCTTAAATAAAACTCATATGATTTATTCTCCTGGGAATGATATATATTAATTAGTACTAAGGACCTTTTGTGCAAAAATACATAGCGAACAGATTACAGTGCAGTGATACAGGTCATACTTCGAATGCCACAAGTTCTTAATCCAGACACTTCCAAAACAATCAGGATAGTCACTAGGAATCAGAGCAGTAAGTGATACTGTCTCTATCAGAGTAAATAATCTATAGCATGCCAAACTTTATTTAAATAAAATTCATGATTTTTTAAAATTGCACAATATATTCTGGTAATGTTTTAAATTTAACAACATCTGAAATGCCCTGCATCTACTATGTGTTAGGTACTTCCACAATACAGGTTCTTGCTTCCGGAAGTTTACAACATAAATCTATTTTTTTCCAGATTTATTAGTACTTAGCAATAGCACTTAGACTTATACACTGCTTCACAGTGTTTTACAGCCCTCTCTAAATGTTTACAGATTCAGCATATTGCCCCCAACAATTTGGGTCCTCATTTTACCCACCTTGGAAGATGGAAGGCTAAGTCAACCTTAAGCCTGGTGAGATTTGAACTGCCAAATTGCAGGCAGTCAGTAGAAGTAGCCTACAGTGTTGCACTCTAACTATCCACCACTGTGGCTTAACATGACTGTAAAACTTGGCTTTCCATATATTTAATCACCACAACTTTTTTAAATTTACAGAGCAATGAAGTCACATATACCAGTATTTTTCACTCGCTAATCATTCATTCAGTGACCATTTAAATATGCTCTAGAGCAGGGGTATCAAAATGAAGGCACATGGGCCAGGGCCAGGCCATGAAGTGCTTAGATCTGGCCCACAGGGACACCCTGGAAACAGTGAAAGACCAGCCTGCAGTGCAGTGAAAACAACTGCCTTCTGCCAGCAAAAATGGAGCCCAGGAGGCTCTGTGCAGCCTTTCCAGGGCCTGTTTTCAATCACAACAGCCTCCTGCAGTCCTCTGCCAATGAAAAAAAGGAGACACCCTGAATGCAGCCCCTTTGAGCTCCATTTTGCTGGCAGAGGGCTGCATCATGGCCAAAAACAAAGCCTCAATGAGTGACTTTGAGCTGGCCATGCCCACACCTCCTGAGGTCAAACACAACCCTGATGCAGCTCTCAATGAAATCGAGTTTGACCCCCTGTTCCAGAGTTTAAATTCTAAATGTTTTCCTCCAAACTTTTTGTGTAAATAGGTATTCAGCTATTCTCTTGATGTCTTTGAAAAGTATTTGATCTATGTTGACTTTATTGTTTGGAAACTCCTCTAGTTTGGAAACAATTTGAATTGTGAACTCCTTGTGAGTTCAAAATGATGAAAGATTTAATATTTTGTCCTGACGTCTCTTTGATTTTTTTTTAAAAAATAATAGAAAGTAGACAAAAATGCTAATGTAGGTTGAACATCTGGTTAACTGTGCAATGAATAACAATAACAACAACAATCACTCACATTTCATTTTAATGTATATTGATTAGTGTAGTTTCGAAGTAACAATAAAGTTATTCTATCCACTTAAATAGGCATGGGCAGGGGTGGGATTCAAATTTTTTTTAAAAAAAAAATTGTATTAATTTTCAAAGATAATACACAAACTAACAAAACATAAAACATAAAAACATAAAACATCTTTTCTGAAAGCTGCTTGATCCCGGGTTACATCTCTTCATACAGACACAAATTCAAATTCATGTTCATTTTATATACCATTACATATCTTATTACCATTTTCCATTTTCTATATAGCTTCTCACCTCTTTTAATTTTCCTAGTTTTATTTTATTTATCTCATCTCAGTTCAGATCATTATGTTTATTATTCTTTGTCTGTTTTTCCAGCTATCTATTTCTCTTTTCTCTTTAAACAAAACTTCTCCTGTACACTGATTGGAGTGTGACGCCTTTAACTCTTTCCCCTAAATTTATAATACTTAATATAATACATGACTTCTATTGGAATTCTGTTTAGTACATTCTAAAATTACACATTTTATAAAAAGAAATTTTTTTATAAGTATATAATATAATTAAAACTATCAATGCCAATACAAATCTAATCATTAATATTAATATTCATTTATATCTTAAACATTTTACACATTACTTTTCAGTTGAATATCATACTTTTATGGGAACTTATACTTTCCATAGTTATTTCCCCCCCACATCACATATTTTAAATCATTGTGTCATTAAAATGTTCCCATTTCCTCCTACTTCAATTCTCTCATTTATTTCATAGCCTTCTTTTTATTCACAAAAATTTCACTAAGTTACACTAAATATTTTATCCCATTTTTTGATCACATGTTGTTTCCAATTTTCTAACATTATTTCTAAGTACAAATATAAGAATACAATCTTATGTACCTTTGCAGGGGATTCAAATTTTTTAACAACCGGTTCTGTGGATGTGGCTTAGTTGGTGGGCAGGGCTTTGTGGTTATGTGACTGGCTGGGTGTGGCCAACTCAACATCACTCACATTGAGGCATGCATCTCTTTGCCTGGCCTCTCATGACTGTGGGGATGTGCAACAGTCATAAGTGTGAAAAATGGTCATAAGTCACTTTTTTTAGTGCCATTGTAACTTTGAATGGTCACTCCACACAAGCAAAATACCAGCAAAGGAGGGGAAAAAACTCCAGAGAAGTTCCAGAGACAGGAAGTCTAGTCCTGCCAAGAATGCAATAAGGGTTAACGGAGAGGTAGTTTCTGTAAGTAACACCAGAATGTTTCCTTCCTGCCAGTAATTTTAGGCCAGTAATTTCTTCTAGGTTTTCCGAACTGCTTAGAATGTTAACAACTGGTTCTAGTGAATAGGTGCGAACCTGTAGAATCCCACGACTGGGCATGGGCTTTTTTTAGTTTTAGTTTTTGAAAAGGCTGAATACATATGACAGAAATGAATTATTTTTATATAAAAAGTCTTGGTGTAAAAATGAGACTTCCTCCTTCACAAATGTATTGATTCTGATCCAGACTGAACTAATATGTACCTACAAGTTCAAAATTAATATCAAAAACTGGAGGATATTTCATATAATTGTCATATTATCTAATTTATTTCTAATATTAGTGCTTGTATTTCCTGAATTGATGTGATATTATGAGAGATCCTTGGTGCTCTCTAAACTTGCTTGTTTTCTTGCAGACATTTCATTATCCAAATTAGATAATGAATGCTACTAATGAGGCTATGGTGATGCTGGTGGTTAGAGTGCAGTATTACAGGCTAAGTCAGCCTACTTCCAGGAGTTTGACCCTGACTGGCTGAAGTCTTCCATTCTTCGAGGTCAATAAAATGATGACTCAGGTTGTTGGGGGCACTATGCTGATTTTGTAAACTGCTTAGAGAATGCTAAAAATCACTGTGAAGTGATATATAAGTGTAAGTGCTGGTGCTAAGGAGTACAGTTTGCTGATATGATATTATGATTATTAGACCTGTGAAAGAAATCTGTAGTATATTTTATTGATTCAAAGTACCATATTTTGCTAAATTGTAACTTCTCCTCATTCTAAGTTTGTCATAGCAATTAGTTTTTTCTATTATTCTTGACTAGAAAAGATCAGATAAAATTTTATTCAGGTATTTTATATAGAAATCAATGCTAAAAGTAATAATAAATGCTTTGGACAAACTCTCCTCATAAAAAGAAGAAAAAGCACCTATTATAGATAACTGCACTGTAGATATTAAAAAGGGAGGAAAATTATGTAGGAAAAAAGTATACATTAAGAAAAATAAATAGCAAAATGTATTTTGGGAATACTTACCTAAAATTCAGGTAATAAATAGGTATTGCACAAAGACACTGCAAAATAAAGTGAAATAATTTTTTTAAAAAAACATTTACTAAAAGAATTAGATTGAACAGAGCAACTGGAGTATACAGAGCATTGACATGATGAGATTTACAGTAATTCACACTTCTCAATATCTATTGGCATAAGTTGATCTTACAAGTTTTGGAATACTTGTAAGATTGACTGATGCCTTCCAAAGGCATGCAGATAAAAAGTAGGTGCAAAGAGGTATATTGCTATCCATGGAATAAAACATGATATCATATAGGTAGAGATTATGAGTATTATATTTCTCGGTGGGAACAAAGGCAGATAATATATCTTTGCAGCATCCCTTCAGAAGCTTCAAAACTGCTCATCCACCAGACTGGTTTTGTTAAATAGATTTTAAAAAATGGAGTTACTCTCTGAATCACATACAGATGGGCTCCATGCCACATAATATACAGATGGATTCTATGCCATATAATGATGATTTGTTTCAGTTCATGGATGGAAAAATGAAAAAATAACAATAATAAAGATGAAAAAATATTATTATTCGCACTCTTCCAACAACCAACAGCCTTTAACAAAAAAATAAGGTTATGAGGGTAAAATCATAAAGGAAAAACAGAATCTATGTCATGTCTTTGTGTTTCAGCTAATTTCTGTTCCTTGGTCCTATAACCTATTATTTTCATATATATTTTCTATATCTGCTTAAAGTCTTTATCTCTCTAGGACATTTAAAGAAAGGGATACCCAAATAATAATAGACATAAGGATTCCAAGGACAGACTGTAGTTTAGTAGTTAGCAGCTATATTATTGTCAGACTAAGCTTCTGCTACTGCAGTCAAGTTGAATTTATATGGATTATATGCACTTCTTTTTGAAGAGGGTATAAATCATGTCTTACGTGGCTCACTTATATAAATTAACTCCAGGAAGAAAAGGACAGGATAAAAAGCTGCAGGCATGCACAAGCAAAATAACAACGAAAATCAGCCTGATGAGGTCAGTTCAGAACAATTAATATGCATGAAGATGTGGTGGGCAGGAACGGAGGAAGGAAGAGAGAGAAGAGTTATCACATTTGTCGTATCCGCAATTAAGACTCGTAGTCAGTGACTTTCAATTCAAGCTCTTTATTAACACTGGTGGAACCGAACCGCAAAAGACAAAAAGCTTGCGGCTTTTATATCTTTTGCTTCGGCGGCCGCGGCCAATGGCAGCGATTCAAGTCTCCCGCTCTTGGCTTTAACCAATCGCGGGAGACTCCAATCGGGCCAATCAGGCGCGGCTCGCCTGGCCAATCAGAAATCCCCGCGCCTTAGCCAATCAGGGCACGGGGATTTCGAGTAGTCCATTTGCATACATGACACCCCTCCCCTCTTGGTATGGTCTTCTCACGTGGTGTAGTCACGCAGGTAGGCGGGGCTCCGTCGAGTCCTAGATGACCTGCGCAATTCATTTTCTTGTTGTATCTCGGTAGGGGCGGTCATCTTTTTGGCTGCTCCTGCCTCTGAGCGAACCGGCTGGATGATCGGGCCGGTTCCTTCGCCGCGGCTCCCGCCTGGGCCTACCGGGTCGGTTGAGTCGCGGATTCCGCCGCTCCCGCTTGGCTTCTCCGGGTCGGTAGAGCTGGCCAGACGGTTCTTCTCCAGCTGTGACTCGCGAAGGCTGCGTTCTGGTGAGTTTTTAATTTTTATTTGTTCTTGCGGTTGTTTAACCGGGTGTTCCCTCCCCCCTTGGTTCGTGTCTTGGGGGTTGAGGTTAGTCAATGTTCGTGACCGGAGCTGGTCGATATGTCGTTTCCAGGCTCGCCCGTCGGTGGTTTGGAGCCGGTACGACTTTGGACCAGTGATCTGAGTTATGACGGCTGGGATCCATAGGGGGTCCCCCGTCATGTTTTTGGCGTATACTAGGTCGCCTGGTTCAAATGTCCGATACCTGGAGCTGGAGTCTGGGGGCTGCTCCGGGTTGTAGGTTGGGTGTAGGCGGTCGAGTGGGGATCGCAGCTTCCTGCCCATCAGGAGCTCTGCAGGGCTCTTGTTGGTGGTTGTGTTTGGCGTGATGTGCTGTATGAAGAGCAGCCTGTTGATCTTGTCGTTGATCTCCCCGTGGTCCATTTTCCGGAGGGTCTTTTTTGTAAACTGGACCATCCGCTCCGCCCTACCGTTCGCCGCCGGATGCGCCGGTGCCGTTAACGCGTGGCGGATGCCTTTTTCTGCCAGGAACCGTTCAAAATCGATGGATGTAAACTGTGGCCCGTTGTCCGAGACAACGACGTCTGGGAGGCCGTGGGTGGCGAACAGCTTACACAGTTCTTTAATGACGGCCTCTGTGGTGGTGGATTTCATGTCGGCCACCTCTAGCCAGTTTGAGTATGCGTCAACTGTGATTAAAAAGGTGTGGCCATTTGTGGGGCCGGCAAAGTCTAAATGTATTCTGGACCAGGGTCCCCGAGGTGTCTCCCAGTCCCGGATAGGTGCCGTGGGTGGGCTGGATCTGGTCTCCTGGCACCGGTGGCATTTGGCGACCCATGTTTCAATTTGTTTGTCCATGCCAGGCCACCAAGCGTAACTCCTGGCCAGGGCTTTGGTCCTGACGATGCCAGGATGACCCTCGTGCAACATCTCTAGGACCCTGTTCTGTAATTTAGTCGGAATTACCACCCTGTCTCCCCAAAGGATACATCCTCTCAGTAGTGAAAGTTCCGTCTGGCGCTGGCGGAAAGGTTTAAAAGTCTCGTTATCGTCTTTTTCCGGCCAGCCTTTTTGTAGCCAATGTAAGATTGGCGCTAAGTGTTTGTCCTTAACCGTTTCCCTCGCTATGTCCGATGCGGTAATGGGTAAACACTCGATGGACAGGGTATTTGTTGTTGGTGCAGGGTCAGGGTCAGAGTCAGGTAAGGGGGAACGGCTTAAAGCGTCCGCGTGCGATATCTTCTTACCTGGCTTGTGTAGCAGTTCATAGTTGTAGGCTGCCAGGAATTCAGACCATCTTGTCATCCGGGGTGACAAGATGTTTGGTGTGGGACGGTTTCCCGCGAGAATGCCCAGCAACGGTTTATGGTCAGTCACTATTTTGAATGGGCGGCCATAAAGGTACTCGTGGAAACGCTTAACGGCGGCCACTATAGCCAAAGCTTCTTTGTCCAGCTGGCTATAGTTCCGCTCTGGTTTAGTCAGAGTTCTCGAGAAAAATGCGATAGGTGCTTCTCTCTGGTCTGGGAGGGTATGGCTGAGGACAGCGCCGACGCCGAAGGGTGATGCGTCGCAAGTGACAGCTACAGGCAGGGTTTCGCAGAATTGCATTAGGACGGCATCAGAGGTGAGGAGGTCTTTGGTCTTTTGAAAAGCTGTTTGTTCCCGTCTCCCCCAAGTCCAGGCTGCCTTCTTGTCCAGGAGTCTATGTAAAGGTTCCGCTGCCGTAGCCTTTTGAGGTAGGAAGACATTATAGAAGTTTAGTAAACCTAAGAACGCTTGCAGCTCTAATTTGGACTTTGGGGTGGGGGCTTCTTTGATGGCCTTTACTTTTTTCGTTGTGGGGTGGATGCCCTGCTGGTCTAGGAGGTAGCCCAGAAACTCTACTTGTTTTGTACAAAGTTGGCATTTTTCGCGTTTGACTTTAAGTCCTGTTTCTTTAAATTTCGTTAAGACTTGTCTTAAACGGTTTTCTAGTTCAGCTTCATTTGGCGCCGCCACTAATACGTCATCGAAGTAGGGCACCACCCCCTTGATGCCTTGGAGCAAGCGTTCCATCAGGCTCTGGAAGATGCCTGGTGCCACGCTGACCCCAAATTGAAGTCTGTTACATTTAAAAGCCCCCCGGTGGGTCACTATTGTTTGGGCCTCTGCCGTTTCCTCGTCCACAGGTAGTTGTTGATAGGCTTGTGCGAGGTCGAGCTTAGCAAAAACTTTGCCCCCTCCCAGTGAGTGCAGTAAATGTTGCACTACCGGGACTGGGTAGGCGCTTTGCTGCAACGCGCCATTTAGGGTGGCCTTATAGTCCCCGCAGATTCTCACGGACCCGTCTGGTTTTATTGGGGTCACTATAGGGGTTTCCCATCTGGCGTGATCTGTCGGTTGTAACACCCCTTGTCTGACGAGCTTGTCTAGCTGCTCGTCGATTTTGGGCTTTAATGCAAAGGGTACCCTTCTAGGCTTAAGCCGCTTCGGGGGAACCCTTGGGTCTAAATCAAATGAAATAAGGGGCCCCTGGTACTTGCCCAATTCTCCATTGAAGACCTCCTGGAATTCTTCGGTTAGCCGCTGTTCCCAAGCTTCAATGGATACGTGGTTGACACCTGTCAGCGCGATGTTAAGCGGAGCAAACCATTGTAACCCCAGCAGGCTAGGGCGGTCGCGGTCGACTATTGTGAGTGGAAGTTGTTCTGTGTGGCCTTTGTAGGTTATGTTAAAGTTCTTGGTGCCCACTACCGGAACGCGATTACCTTGATAGTCTTTTATGATGATTTTTTGGGCAGGTACGTTTCTTCTTTGTAGTGTAGGCACTAGTTGCTTGATTTCGCGCCAAGCAATCATAGAAAGGTAGGAACCGGAGTCCACTTCCATCTTACATGGTCGACCCTCTATGTGAACTTCTACGTGAACCTTTCTAGCTCCGTCGGAAATGGCGTGGCCAATGGTCACCGTCTGGTGGGTTTCCTCTTTACGCCGGCTGTCACTGCTTCTTTGCGATCGTTGTCTCTGGTCCCATCGACCCGTTGGCTGGCGCTCTCTGGCTCTGGGCGGGGAGTTTTCTCTCTTCCTGTCAAGTTGTTCCCGTTTGGGCGGGCTGCGGGGTTTTTTCTGGCGGCAAACTCGGGCGATGTGGCCTCGTCGGTCACAATGCCTGCAGATAGCGTCGAAGAATCGGCATTCTGACCTGGGGTGGTCGCCGCCGCAACCGGCGCAGTTGGTCCTCGACCTGCGACCTCTTTGACTTCGCTGTTCGCCTCGTCCCATTTGTACACGGTGTATGTCCTCCTCGTCATCTGACGCGCTGGAGGTTGATTGGTATTCGCCGTAGTGTGCGGTCGCTTCGCTTCTGGTGTCGGCCGGCCTCGCGGGGTTGTTGTTCCCGCCCTTCGCGTCAGATCTTCGCATGGTGTCTGCTGACGTGCGGGTGGCTTCTGCTGCTGCGGCCGCAGTGAGGGCATCGGCTAGGCTGATGTCGCCTTTTGCCATGAGTCGGCTCTGGAGTGTCGGATCCCATAGCCCGAGCACGAAGCGGTCTCTGATGAGACTATTAAGCCCTTCAAACTCACAGAGTCCTCCCAGGCGCCGTAATTCAGCGACAAAGTCGCTTAATTTCTCGTTCGGTTTCTGGTTTCTGCGGTAGAACTCGTTTCGCCGTATCAGGATGGGGACCTCGGGGGCGTAATGGCGTCTCAGTATGGGCTCGAGGACGTCCCAGTCTATGGCGGTTGCGTCTGCTGGTTTGGCCAATGCCTTGGCCATCTGGAAGACCTCTGGTCCGCAGTGTGTGAGGAAGACGGCGCGTTTTAGCGGGCCCGGGGCGTCCTTCATGCCGGCGCATTCCAGATACATCCGGAATCGATCCGAGTACGATTCCCAGTCCTCGGCGGCGGGGTTGAAGGGAGCGGGCGGTGCTATTTTCGCCATCTTCGCTGTCGCTGGTTCTTAAACGGATACGGGGTTCGGTTCAATGGCGAGATCCCATCCTCGTCGCCAGTGTCGTATCCGCAATTAAGACTCGTAGTCAGTGACTTTCAATTCAAGCTCTTTATTAACACTGGTGGAACCGAACCGCAAAAGACAAAAAGCTTGCGGCTTTTATATCTTTTGCTTCGGCGGCCGCGGCCAATGGCAGCGATTCAAGTCTCCCGCTCTTGGCTTTAACCAATCGCGGGAGACTCCAATCGGGCCAATCAGGCGCGGCTCGCCTGGCCAATCAGAAATCCCCGCGCCTTAGCCAATCAGGGCACGGGGATTTCGAGTAGTCCATTTGCATACATGACAACATTCAGGAACAACCTGAGCCAAAACAGGGGAGAAGTTGGTTTGGGGCCCTCATGATCAGTGTGGGCCATAAAGTACTAAGCTGTTTTCCTGCATTCCATGTTAGCAACTGGCCATTCCCTTGCTACTGAAGCTAGCTGCTTGAAATGCTCTGCAATAGGTAGGATGAAATCTCATTACTTTTCCTGTCACGTTATCATGAGGAATGCTCATATAAGGATATGTCTCTGGCCCCTTATTCAGACAATTAGGCAGATTTAAGTCATGCACCTATCTTCTCAGTAAGCTTTTGATAGAAACTTGGAGATGCAGAGGAAGTAGACTCTCTCCTGCAAATGGCTTACCAATCTTAATAGACGGTGCTATGACCAGGCTCAGTAAAAATGGCAGCAAAATATGTGCAATTATAAGGAAAGAATTCCTTTTTAGAAGTGTCTTTTCACAGGACAGAAAGGAAGGGCCTCTTCCAAATATTCCAGATTGTCATATTTCAGACATTCAAGGTGTCAACATGCCATTTTGGGCACCAGATTACTACTTTTTCTAAATCCAGTGGTCTCCATGTAATAATTCTGGTTTAGGTACTGGAGCTATACACAAGTCCCAATAGAAGGAATATCTATAGCTCAGGATTGAACTGTGAAATCCTTGGTGCTCTTTTAGCTTGGTTGTTTTGCTTAAGACGTTTCATTACTTGACTAGATAACAGCACTAAGGAGACAGAAGTAGGGAACTTGTGGTCCTCTAAAAACCTTCTAGTTTTCAACAATCTCAGACAGTGTAGAAACAATTTCTGAATGTTACAGGTTCTTTCTCTTAGGATAGGGGTTGACAACCTTAAGCACTCAAAGAGCCACAAAGCCCCCAACCGGAAGCCTCCCATTCAATCTGGAACTGACTGGAAGTCTGGTTCCCCTACCATACAGTCTCCTCCTCGTGCAGTGTCCTTTTACCTTTTACCGAGCGGTGACTGGGCAGAGGGATGAAAAATCCACATGTGGCTCCAGAGCCGCAGGTTACTGACCCCTGTCGTAGGGATGTCAGGTTTATAGTCTTAGTCTCTAGACAAGTATCTCTAATATAAGGCACCATAATAAAGGTGTTAGATAGAATATCATAATCCCAGCCATTACTATCTGCTGATGTTAAAAAGTGCACCTGAAGAAGAAAAATGTGATATATCAAAATGCATTTTCTTTGTGTAGAGTTATGGGTCTTCTTGAAACTCTTCTTCTCTGTCATCTTCACCCAGGAAGGAATGGTTATTTTTTTAAAATTTTATTTATTTTGACAACAAACATTATCAAATACAAACATAAAAAACAAATAAAACCATATTTCCATTACATACAGTGTGTCAGTAGGTACATATCTTTTGTGCACAATATTAACTGTTCTAGTTTAAACTTATTATGTAAATCAACTATATATATTATTATTATGTCCTTATTAGATTATAATTATAAATTCACATCATCCTTTTCAAGCAAAAACTTTTACAAAATCTAATTTATATTATCTTATATTCCATTATGATCATTATATTCAGTAATAATGTATCATTACATTATCTTATCTTTACTGTTTTATTACATATTGTGATGTATTTTATTTTCCTATTTTCTTATCTAGCCATTGATAAAATAAATCCCATATTTCATAATATTGCTTATCTTCTTTCTCTCTAATTTCTAATGTCAATTTATTTATTTCTACACATTCCATTATTTTCTTAATCACTTCCTCTTCTATCAGAATTTTTTCACTTTTCCAATTTTTAGCAAATACAATTCGGGCTGCTGTTAAAACATTTGTAATCAAATAAGACAATTCTCTACTGTATTCTTCAGGTAAGATACACAATTAAAAATATCTCTGGTTTAAAGTCTATATGCCATTTTGTCATTTTTTCCAGCCATGTATGAATTTTAGTCCAGTATCTTTTGGCTTCCACACATATCCACCACATATGATAATACGATCCAGGTATCTGATGACATTTTCAACATTTTTCTGATTTATTCTTGAACATCCTTGCTATTCTCACCAGGGGGAGATGCCACCTGTAAAACTTCATATACAAATTCTCTTTATATGCTGTCGACATTGTCATTTTGTAGTTTTGAGACTATAGTTTCTGCCATTTTTCTAAGTCTATCCCATATCCAAAAATTTTCCCCCAAGCAATCATTGTTCTTTGATTTGTTCTTCTTCAGTTTTACTCCAAGTAAATATCCATATAATTTTTTAATCACCTTCTCATCAGTACCTGTCAGAATTCCATCTAATTCAGTTAATTTATTATAAAAACCTTCTGTTTTACAATCTTTATCATATCTAGAATGTATTCATACATATGAATACCAATTCATTTTTATTCCTTGTTCCTCTTGCATGGATTTGAGTTCACCCTTTTCATTCAATATTTCAGCGTATCTAACTGTATGTTCCATTTTATAAATAATTGGATTTGCAAATGCCTCAATAGTTGACAACCAGACTGGTATTTTCATGTAATGTTGTTTCCTTACTTTCTCCCATACTAATAATATAATCCCAAATATAATGTAAAATAAAATACCCATGTGTTTTGCTTTCCTTATACCATAAAAAGGCATGCTACCCCAGTAATAGGTCATGATCTTCTAATGTTAACAATCTAGTATTCCTTAAAATAATCCATTCTTTTACCCACATCAATGTTGCTGCCTGGTAATATAATTCCCAATTGGGTAATCCAAATCCCCCTCTTATTCTAGCATTTTGTAACAGTTTTAATTTAATTCTCGCCTTTTTTCCCTGCCATATATATTTCAATATTATTTTGTTTAAATCTTCAAAATATTCTTTCCAAGTTTAATTGGAATTGTCTGAAACAAAAATAAAATCCTTGGTAATATATTCATTTTAATTGTAGATATCCTCCCTATCAAAGATAGTGGTAGCTTTTCCCATTTTATTAAACCTGTAGCAATCTGTTGTTTGAGTTTATAATGGTTGTTTTCTTTAAGTGTTCCACATCTAGCCATTAGTTGTTTTCCTAGGTATTTAACTTTATTTGTGATCTGAATGCTCAGTCTCTCCACCAATTCTTTCTTTCGTTTTTTAGCCATATTCTTAGTCAAAATCTTAGCTTTAACTTTATTTATTTTCAAACCTGCCACCTGTTCATATTCTTCAATCTTTTCTATCAGTTTAGCTGCTGTCTTTAATGGTTCCTCTAATATGAAAACCAGATCATCTGCAAACATTTATAACTTATATTCCTCCTTTTTTATTTTCATTCTCTTTATTTCATTATCTTCTTTGATATTCCTATTTAATACCTCCAAAGTCAACACAAACAATAGAGGTGACAGCGGACATCCTTGCCTAGTTCCTTTTTTAATATCAATATTTTCTATTAAATCTCCATTTATCATTATTCTTGCTGTTTGCTTATGAAATATTGCTTCAATGGCTTTAATTAATTTTTTACCAAACCCCATCTGTTCCATTTGTAATGTCATAAACTTCCAATTTACATTGTTGAAAACTTTTTGTGCATCTAAGCATATTAAAGCCATTTCCTTCTCAGGATGTGTTTCATAATATTCCAAAGTATTCAAGATTATTCTCAGGTTGTCTTTAATTTGCCTCTTTGGCAAAAATCCATTTTGATCAGCATGTATAAAATTATTCAAATATCCCTTGAGTCTTTTTGCCATTATTGAAGCAATGATTTTATAATTGGAGTTCAACAGGGAAATAGGTCTATAGTTTTTAATTTGTTGTAGGTCAGTGTCCTCTTTTGGTATGAGAGTAATATAAGCCTCTGTCCATGAATTAGGTATTTTAGTTTTTGACAAAACTTCATTCATCACTTCAAGCATAGTGTCACTTAAACATTCCTGTAAGGTCTTATGAAATTCCACGGGTAGCCCGTCCAGATCCAGAGCCTTTCCAGTGTTTAGTCTCTTTAATGCCTCAGATAATTCCATCATTGTTATTTTACTTTCTAACATAATTTTAAAATCTTCAGGTATTTGGGGCAATTTTTTCTTTGCAAATATTGTTTAACTTTTTCTTCATCAATGTTCTCTTGGTTGTACAATTTTTCACAATATTCTTGTATTATCTTTTTCTTTTCTTCACTGTCATAATAAATCTTTTCTTGATCATCTATCAGTTGCATTATCTTTTTCATTTCTTTCTCTTTTTTCAATTTATATACCAACCATCTATCTGGTTTATTTGTATTTTCGAAGAAATTCTGTTTAGCACTCCTAATTTTGGGGGCTAATTCTTCTTTTTCCATCAACTCCATTTTATGTTTAACAACATCCATTTGATTTTTTATATTCTTTTTTGTGGATATTTCTGTAATTCCTTCTCAAGTCTCTTGTAGTCTTCCTGCAGTGTTTGTTGCTTTCATCTTTTCTTTATGTTTCTTTTTCTCATGTAATCAATCCCCTGGCATAGGCCTTCATGGTATCCCATACATTTTGTAGTGAGGTGTCCTTGTTAGAGAGGGCTGTAAAGCACTGTAAAGTGGTATATAAGTCTAAGTGCTATTGCTATATAGCTTTAACCTTAACATTAATCAATAGTCAAAGCAACCTCAGGAAGTAGGCAACACTGACCTAACTATTTGGTGAAATGAAGTAGATGTTCTGAATAATGGAGTAAAGAGAGATAATGAAATAAGAATTTATATGTTACTTACTAAATTCCTCTTAGAATATTAATATTTGATACATTTTTGCCAATCACATTGGTGCCAAATGCCAACAGTAAAACTTCTTATAGAGATTCTCCTTATATATTGCAGATCTTGTTAATGTATAATTTTTATTCTATAACTTTTCCCAGTCTTCTACTTCTATGTTGTGTTCTAAATTTTTTGCCCATGCTATCATACATTCTTTTACTACTTCCTCTTCCATATCAAATTTTAGCAAGTAATTGTATGTTCTTTTTATAAATTTCTCCTCCAAGCCTGGGCATATACATTCTTAAGATGCATATTACATTAATATATTTCTTCTACTGCTTCCAGGTATTTAAAAATTGTAATATACAAAGCTTTATAAGTTGCCCTTGTGAGCTTGAGTCATATTAAGTTATGATATTGGATCTTCAGCATCTATCTTTTAGAAGAAGTTTCAGAAAAGGATATTCTTTCCTTTTTCTATTTAAGTCTGAGTAAAAAAAAAACTTTATAAAAATATTACTGACTGATTTAAGTTAAAATTTACACAGGATATCAGGAAACCCAATAAGATTTTCAAATAATTCAATAATATTTCAGCTTAATCATTTCTAAAACCTCAGGGAAATAAGCAATTAGAGGTGATTATTTTCACAGACATAAATCACAGTTATGTGCTTTTGGGAAAAGAAACAAAGACTGAAGGATTCTTGACAGCTGTGGAATGAGTTAAAGTTGTTTGAGTTTCTTGACTCACAATGAGGAGGACACAGTAAAAGCTTTTAAAATGCTTACCAATTTCACAGCAGGTTATATGAATCAAGGATTCATTGGGAAATTTACTAGTAATCAACATATTTTAAAAAGTTCTATAAGAAAGAGGGGAGGAAGGAAAATGTAACCACCAATATAATTTATCTTCTGTTTGCACTCTGTTCCCTTTCACAGCAGCTATTTAAACAAAACACACAGCTAATTTTTAATGCTAACTAACAGATCAAGAAGCAGTGCTGTCAAAATCTGGCACTTTGCATTTGCAAATATTCAAGAATGCTATGAACAAAATTCTGCTATGAAGGAAAACTCAGCAGAAACACTATTCAGAAAAATAATTTTCAAGTCTGATCATTTTGAAAAGTTTTATTTCACAAAGGATAATGGTTGCCTGAAGGATTCTCCCAGGACACCATTCTATTGAGTCATTGTTTTGGTTTGAAGGGATATTTCATTGAAATCTGCTTTAAATGGATGGAATCATTCAAATAGGAAAAAAAATGGTGTGATAGACAGTTTAAATGCTGACCTACATATCAGGAAAATATAAGTTCTAGTCCTGTTTTAGGCATGAAAGCCAGCTTAGTGACTTCAGGCCAGTCACTGTCTCCCAGCCAACCCTTCTTACAGGATTGTTTTTATGGGAAACATTGGAAGATTATTAGGCATGTCTGCAGCTTTGAATTATTTATAACAATAATAAAGGTGGATATACATACATACTGTAAATAAATAAGCAAACAAACAAACACATTAAGCAAGCAAATAAATAAATGTAAACTGAAGAAGCACAGTAGAAATTTTGTCACACAGTAGTAATCATGGAAGCTTGGAGAAAAATCAATTAGAGTATATTCATGAACTGGAATAGAGCTTGATAACAAGGTCAGCCAATGAATAGGCATAGCCAATGAGAACTAGGCTGGAACCTGAAACTAGAAGTAGCCTAGGCTCTATGTTAAAGTCTGAAGCTATGTTGAGCTCTGAGTTTGTCTATTGAAAATGAAACTGCTTTTCTTCTCTGCTTTATATAATGCTTGCCTGCTGAACTAAAGTGAAACTGATGTCTGTTTCTGAGCTGAAGCTGAGTTGCTGTTCTGCTCTGCACTTGTAACATGTCTGCTGAAGCTCTGCACTTGCAACATGTTTCTGAGTTTGCTCCATGTTGGACAAATCTACAACTGGTTTCTAAGATCTACTTGATAAAGATATCAAATATAAAGATATCAAATGAAGCATCAGCCATCTGTGTTTATTTTTCTGGAGCTGAATTAACATTGCAAAACGCTGAATAAAATCATCAATTAATTTCTTAGAGCAAGATTTCCTTTCACACTGATTAATACATTATTATTGAAAAAGTCCAAGAACAATACAAGATGCACTTTGTCCAATATTAACCACGTCTCTTCAGATTATATGCCTACCCAACTTGTCAATGAAAATTTCTGAATCTTGCAATTTTTTATAGATGCACACATCAGAATTTATAATTTACTCTTGAATCATTTAGCGACAATCTTTTTTTATGCTTTTTTCTCAATTGGTTTTGGCTTATTTGATTCAATCTGTTTATTGATAATGGATTGTTTTTCTTTTGTTACCACCCTGGCAAATAGGTCACTGTGGAAATGGGATGAGAAAGTATATTTTAATGTGTAATTAAGGATCTACTAAAATTGTGCTTTGAACAGTGCCTCCCCAGTATTGTTTCTCTTGACTTCTGACTATATCCATTGTATAATATCATTCATATTTTTTTCCTCTGCATTGGACAATTTTAAGAACCACTGGGATCTAGTTTACCATACTTAGCCATCTTTGGCACCTTTGTAATTGAATGAAATAGGCAGTTCTATGCCTTTTATAACAAAAAAAACCTTCAACAAACCCTTGTTTCTGATGACCTCATCCATTATTCAGAAGACCGTTTTATAGTCATTATTTGCAGAAACTGTATGTACTGCATGATAATGATAATTGATGATTGCTAATCTCTCAGTCCTGGCTGATTGCAGCATCAGTTTAGTATCCTAGATTGAATCTATTTGTGGTTTATAAAAACTTTGTTTTCCTTAGATGGCATTTAATTTTTCAATCATTTATATTTCTAGTTGAAAGCAGTTTTAAAAATTGGTAGAGGAAAAACCAACAATGCATTTATGACTTATAAACAGGAAGAATTAAATGCAAAATGCAAAATAAGAAAAAGAATGAAGAATTTCTATATTTTGTTTAAATATAGAGAAAGTGACTATTTTACAGTGCTCAGTTTATAGTCCAAACCATATCTTTGTTTCTTTATAATTAAGTTGCTATTTTCCCTGTTATTAAATGATATCTTCATTTGTGGTAGAGATCATTCTGCCTATTTAGCCAAACAGAAGAAACATAGCTTCATTCCTACTTTCAAACTCTGAAAACACATTTCCTTTATTAATTGCTCACTGCTAGAAGTCTTCAACAAAGTTACACTCCTGATATATCTGGCATAGTTCTAGAGTTGTAAACGCAGATATTTCCACTGTAGGAAGAGAGCAAAATTAGTCTATGATGGTGAAAAATCGGGAATATCCCAAAGCACATTTCAAATGCCAAAGTTTATGTGAACTGTAGCTCATTTTGTCAGTCTGTGCTCTCTTCAAATCCCAAGAAAGAAATACTCAGACTTTATGGTTAAAGCAAAGTTATCCTTTTACTGGGAAATAAAGTGAAAGCTTCAGATTTAATTCTGAATCTGAGAAATTGGCGCACAGATCACATATACAAAGGAATGGAAATGCTCCCACCCCCCCAAAGTCCAAATGAGTCTTCCAATTAAAAGTTCTGAATATGATCATGTGGTCATCTCCAGGTGGTGATGAGACTGCTGTCAGTTGACCTTGACATATTTTGATAAAAGTTCGCAGTTGTGCAAAAAGGAACAGAAGCTAGCCAAGAAATGGAAAGTTAAAGAAAAGAATCCCCCCTCCCTTTGCTAACCCAGCAAAGGAATGCAAAACACCTCCAGCTTTCTTCCCCTCCGAATTCCCCACTCCCTCCGTGCTATTGACAGCCAAAAGACATAGATTCGCATAGCAATAGTTATGCGGAAATAGCAGAAAAGCAATAGTTAGAATGCAGATTATACATATTATGGATAAGAATGCAGATTATACATATTATGGATATCTTGAGACTGACATTCAGACCCCCTAGAAGAAGGACATTAGTCTCTGTAAGAAAAAACAAAATAAACATATGTTAACATTTGTATACATCTCTAAGGTTTATCAGGGTATTTGGTATAAAAGTTCTTGAGCAGTTCAGGAGCCCTAATGTCTCTCTCATTAACCCATTCAGTATAAGACGGAGAAAAATGTTTCCAAGCTAAAAGATATTGGATACGACCCCTCCATTTCCTAGAGTCTAGAATTTCTTTAATCTCGAAATGTTGTTCTCCCTCAATCAATAATGGTATGGGGGGATCAGTTTGGGCCGGTCTCAAAGTTCAAGTATGTTCGGGTTTTAACAAACTGACGTGGAAAACCGGATGAATACGACGAAGAGTTTTTGGTAAAGTCAACTGAACAGTCACAGGATTTACAATCCGCTCAATGGGGAAAGGCCCCACATACTTAGGACCCAACTTCTTCGATTTCTGGGTAGTCTGCAAATATTTAGTCGAGAGGAATACTTTGTCGCCTACTTGATACGACATTTGCAGGGCTTTCTTTCTGTCAGCAAATTTCTTATGAGACTGGTGCGCCTCATCGAAGGCTTTACGAGCGACCGGCCAATTAAGTTGAAGTTGAGATATTCAATCGCTCAATGATTGGACATTGGGGTTTTCACAAGGAAATTCAGGTATGGGCACAAAATCTTGCCCAGTTGCCACTTTGAAAGGAGTAAACCCCGTACTGCTGTGGACAGAGTTATTATATGCCATCTCCGCAAAAGGCAGTAGATCCACTCAGTTGTCTTGCTGATAGTTTATGTAACATCTGAGGTATTGCTCTAGCACCCCGTTAGTCCTCTCGCAAACCCCATTAGTTTGGGGATGGTGGGTGGAGCTTAAACTCTGGGTGGAGTCTATTAACTTCAAAAATTCCCTCCAAAAGTTCGAGATAAATTGGACCCCTCGATCAGAAACTACCCACTCAGGAACACCGTGCAACCTGTAGACATGTATAATGAACATTCTGGCCAATGACTTCACCGATGGGATCTTGGAACAAGGGATGAAATGGGCTTGTTTGGAGAACAAATCAGTCACCACCCAGATGACTATGTGCCCAGCGCTCTCGGGTAGATCTACTATAAAGTCCATGGAAATTTCCCTCCAAGGAGCAATTGGCCTAGCCACATTTTGCAACAGACTTGGTGGTTTACCAGGAGGTCTTTTTGCCGAAGCGCAAACTGGACAGCTAGCCACATAAGTCTCAATGTCTTTTTTCAATGAAGGCCACCAGAATTGCAATTTCACCAAATGTAGGGTCTTCACAAACCCAAAATGACCAGCCACTTTGGAGTCATGAGTTTGTTGTAACACTTGGCTTCTCAGGGTTTGAGGTACATACAATTTTGCATCTATCCAGGCTAGACCATCTCGAACGGTGCAGTTATTCGCATTTGCCAGGAACCACTCATCCGTTTTCAAAGCCTCCTTAAATCGTTCTACCAGGTCAGTGGACAGATCCCTCTCCTGGTTCCTCTTTTGCGCTCTGGTAACTACAGGAGCAGCCAGCTGTGTAGATTGGCCTTATCACTTCTTTACGGATACTGTTATATTGAGGCATTCTAGACAAAACATCTTCCATAAAAATTTTTTCTCCTGGGATATACTTCAAGGAGAAATTGAATCGCTTGAAAAACTGAGCCCACCTAACTTGCTTAGGGGATAGCTTCTGAGGAGTTTTTAAAGCTTCCAGATTTTTATGGTCAGTCCCTACCTCAAATGGGTGCTTCGCTCCTTCCAGAAAATGCCTCCAAGCTAGTAAGGCCCAACGGACTGCAAATGCTCCCTCCTCCCAAACGGCCCATCTCCTTTCAGTGTCAGTCAATTTACGGAAGGTGTAAGTGCACGGTTGTAATGTCCCCTTCTCATTTAATTGAAGTAAAACCGCTCCCACCGCCACATCGCTCGCATCAGCTTGGATCACGAAAGGGGCATCCATTTCTGGGTGTTTCAATACTGGTTGTGCAGCAAAAAGTCTTTTAAGCTTTTCAAAAGCAGCTTGGCACTCCATGGTTGGCTGGGCTTTGGTTTCAATTCCCCCTTTGTCTTCAGGAGATTGGTAATGGGCATGGCTATTTTCGCAAAAGACAGGATGAATTGCTGATAAAAGTTAGCAAATCCAAGGAAACTTTGAAGCTGTTTTCGGGTTCTCGGTGGGGCCCAGTCCAATACAGCTCACACTTTCTCTGGGTCCATCTCAATGCCCTCGGGTAAGATACGATATACCAAGTAGTTGATTTTTTCTTGATGGAACTCACATTTGGATAGTTTGGCGTACAATTTGGCGGCCCTCAGTTTGTGCAGTACAGAGGGTACCAGCTTCACATGTTTGTCTCTAGTCTCCGTGTAGATAAGAATATCATCAAGGTGGACCAGAACCCCCTTGTATAAGTGTTTGTGAAGCACTTGATTTATCATTTGCATGAAAACAGCAGGTGCCCCCTGTAGGCCGAAATGGAGAACATTGAACTGGAAACAACCCATCGGACAGTTGAACGCAGTCTTCCACTCGTCTCCCTCTTTAATTTGGATTCGGTAGTACGCCTCCCTCAAGTCCAACTTGGTGAAAATCTTCTCCCTTGCCAGGTGGGCTAACATGTCCTTCATCAGAGGGAGGGGGTACACGTTCTCCATGGACACTGCGTTCAGGTTTCTTTTTTCTTTTTAACAAGTTTTATTTTCAAAACAAACAATACATAAATAGACATAAACACAAAACATAAAAGCATAAAAAATCTCTTTTCTGAAAGTTGCTTAGTTCTGGGTTAAAACTCTTGATACAGACACAAATTCAAATTCATATTCAGTTTACATACCATTTCATATCTTATTAACATTTTCAATTTTCTATATAACTTCTTCTCTCCTTTAAATTTTCTCAATTTTATTTTATTTATCTCCTCTCAATTCATATCATAATATTTATTACTCTTTGTCTGTTCTATTCCAGCCAACCATTTATTTTTCTTCTTTAAAAAAAGAAGAAGTATTTCTCCTGTACACTATATGGAGTATGATGCCTTTATCTCTTTCCCCTATATTTATACTACTTAATATAAAACACATAACATACATTGGGATTCCGTCTGGTACATTTTAAAATTATACTATATTATCAAAAATAATACAAATCTATTCATTAGTATTGATATTCATTCATATCTCAAACATTTAACTCATTGCTTTTCAATTAAATCACATACTCTTATGGGAGCCCTATTTTCCATAATTATTCCCCCCCCCCACATCACATATTATAGCTATATTTCATTAAAATGTTCCTCCTTCTTCTACTTCAAATCTCATTTCATGAAGATTTTGCTAATCATTAATATTAACAATCATTTATATCTTGAACATTTTATCCATTTCAATAAGATATCATACCTTTGTGGGAACACTTATGCTTTCCAAAGATTATTGTCCCCCCCACACATCACAATCTTAAATCATGTTTCATTACAGTACTCCCTTTTCTTAACCAAAAATTTCACTAATTTATGTTAAGTTAAGTTACATATTATTTCTAATTTTCTATGATTACTTCTAAATATAAGTATAAGAATGCAGTCTTATGTACCTTTCTAGAATCCCAATAAAATTTATCCATTATCTCTAAAAAACTTTTGCTTCTTAACATCTTGCTCTCCACCATTAAGACTTCTCATCCCTTCCTTTCTCCCTTGCTTCTTCTCCTCCTTGTCCTCTTTAACCCCTTGTCTCTCCCCTTGCCTTTTATTCTGCTTTCCCCCTTTCTGTTGTTTCTTAACACAATGTCCCCTTTTCACCTTATTCTTCTCTTTTTGGGCTGTTTTTCCAGATCTCAAAGACCTTTTTTCCTTTTTCTCTTGCTTTTTCCCTTCTCCAGTCAAAGTCACTTGTTCATCAAAGATGGCTCCTTCTTCTTCTTTGTCTCCATCATCCTCATTCTGCTTCACATAAATATAAACCGCCATTTCTAAGTATTGAAAAATAGTGCCAAGACCATCTTCCCCTCCTTGTTTTTCTCTTTCATATTTTTGATATATGAGTTTCAATTCATCCATAGATGATGTCATTGTGTAGAGAAAAAGTTTTCCCAAACAACCACCCAGATGATTTAATCAGAAGTAATTTCCAAAGGTTCCAAAATCACCAAACAATCCAAACAGACTGTTTCTTTTAGATACCTTCTTCTTCACTTTCTCTTTCTGGGGTTAAAGTAGTCACAAATCCTTTTCAAATATATTTTTTGGAAGTTTTTAAACTCTTTGCAATTCTAGGCAATCTTCTCCTAATTTTCAAATTTGGCTCTTATTTTTTTCACTCTCCCTTCCCACTCACAGCCAAAAGGTTTTTTTTTTCTTTTTCTTTTTCCCCACTGTCACTTTAGGAAGGAGAGTAGAACAAGGAAAAAACTTTCCCTTTTTAGAGTATTCACAGCTTATAATTCTCACAAGGAACAATATATACTTAGCAGCCTTCCAGGTTCCAAGCCACTTTCTCCCATCTTGTTCCGGTTGGAAGCAGCTTTCACTTTTCTTCTAGCTTTCTCCCTCCTGCACCTACTTACCCGGCTGCAGCTTTCCTCGTGGCAGCCATTGCTGACCGCCATTCCTCCGCCTTGGGAAAAGGGGGTTTAGCTGGCTGGGGAGGGGGTTTGCGACACCCCCAAACCCCTTGCCAGATCCCCCCTGTCTTCAGCGGTCTCTATGGGGCAACTATCCCCCAAATCCAGATGGATTGGGGGAACCTTGGTGGCGAACACAGCAGGGATTGCGTGGTTGCGAATCCCTGCTGCCGCCGAAAGCTTGCAAACCGGAAGTCCCACTGCGTTCAGGTTGCTATAGTCCACTACCAAGTGTTTGGAGCCATCTTTCTTCTCGCGGAACATCATAGGGGCCGCCACTTGAGGTCTGACAGGTTTGATGAAACCATGTTTCAAATTCTTGTCGATAAATGCTCTCAGTTCCTCCAGCTCCCCCGGTGTCATTGAATACAGCTTCAGTTTTGGGAGCGTCATCCCCGGTAGAAATTCAATACTGCAATCAGTTGACCGATGAGGAGGAAGCTCATCAGAGGCCTCTTCGCTAAATACCTCTCTTAAGTCCCAGTACTCCTTTGGGATTTTCTCCTCTCCCTCCACGTGTTCGGCACCTGCGGAAGCTGTCTCGGCCGGAACCTGGAGCTTCGGCTGGGATTTCTCCTCCCCTTCTGGGTAGGGTTGCTCCTCCCCTTCCGGTGGCCGATCGGTGTGGATACGTATCCACCCCTCTCTCCAGTTTACATGGGGATTCCACTTCTGCAGTCAGGGCAATCCCAATATTAGAGGTTGTTCCTAGGGGCCACAATAAAACACAGGGTCTCGTGGTGGGATCCAATTGTCATCTCTAAGGGTTCTGTTACAAAACGTGTGGGGCAACCTCCCGCCTCAGATCCATCCAATTGGCAAAAAGATTTGGGCGTTCTTAAAATTCTCAGTCCGATGCCTATATCCTTTACTACCTTCATGTTAATTACGCACCTCGTGCATCCCAAGTCCAATAAGATCAACATCTCTCCCTTGGTCCCTGAGGTGGGCACTCTTAATTTTATTGGGATGGTCAGGGGCCCTCGGTTAGGACTTACTGGGACATCATCTTCCGAGTCGGTCTCACTCTTGTCGAAGGGGGTTGGAGGTCCCAACTCCTCTCCCACCGGAGGGGTGACCTCTCTTATCTTCAGCCCAGTTTTGCGAGGCTTGTTTGGGGGTTTTCAGGCTTCCTCCCTGGGCCCCACACTCTCTTTGGATCTGGCTTAGCCCGGCAATCTGCCATCTGGTGGCTCTCCTTCCCACAACGAAAACAGGCTGTGGATTTGGCTCTTGCCATCACCCCTCCCTTTTGGGGGTTTGAGGTCTCTCGGAAACATGAGGGGAGCAGTTTGCTCCAGGCGGGGGCCCGTCTGTGTCTGCTTTGGGTTAGATCTATGTCCACCTCTTCCGCCAGCAAATACCATGACTGCAAGTCATGTGGGTCCCTTCTGGAGATGCACATGTGGTATATATCTTCATTTAAGCCATCTTTGTAGGCTTCTATCAGGGCCCCCTGGGACCAGCCTCGGATGTGGTATGCCAGCTGCCTAAACTCTTGGGTGTAGTCTGCAACCGATCTCCGCCCTTGGATTAGAGTCTTCATTCTGATTCTGGCCCTTCTCTCTGCCAGAGGGTCCTCAAACCTTCTCCTCAATGCAGTCATGAAAACATCGAGGCTCCGCAGTTGGGGGGAGTTATCATTGTACAAAGTCACCACCTAGTCTGCTGCCATCCCTTCCAGGGTTCTGGTAACACATCTCACTTTGGCTGCTTCAGAAGTGAACTCCCTTTCAAATTCTGCCATATAGCTCCCAACGTGTACCAGGAAAAACTCCAAATCTCTGGGATTTCCTCCAAACTTCACATCTAACAGGGGCAGGTGGTGTCTTCCAGGAACCACACCTATTGCTGGGGCTCCCCGGGCGGTGGCGGGCGGTTGCGCTTGTGCTTGCGTAGGCTGGGCTAAGGGGATGGGGGTAGCTTGACTTCCCTGGGCTGAACTCGCTCCCCCTTCCCCCTCATACCTTGGAGCCATGCCAGGCTTCTCAGAGACGTCCATAAGGAATTTCCCGGCTTGATCCAGCCTGCATTCCATCTCCTCCCTCTCTTGCCACAGCCATTCCCTCGCACCTCTCCAACTTACAGTGATTCCAGGAGGAGGGGGGCTTCAGGGTCTCTCCAACCAACCCCCAACGACCATCTGGGCATCTCAGCTGGGGTTTCTTCCTGAATCAGGTCAGCCAGCAGGTCAGCAGCCGGCATCTCTGGTAGCAGCATTGACTGCCCCCCCACAGCTCCCTGGTCATCTTCATTGTTGGCTGGAGACGACATGAGATGAAACCCTCGGAAGAAAAGTTGACATTTTCTCTGGATGGGTTGATGTGTGAGATTCGGAATAATGTCAGTTTGTGCTCTCTTCAAATCCCAAGAAAGAAATACTCAGACTTCATGGTTAAAGCAAAGTTATCCTTTTACTGGGAAATAAAGTGAAAATTTCAGATTTAATTCCGAATCTGAGAAATTGGCACGCAGATCACATATACAAAGGAATGGAAATGCTCCCACCCCCCAAAGTCCAAATGAGTCTTCCAATTAAAAGTTCTGAATATGATCATGTGGTTATCTCCAGGGGGTGATGAGACTGCTGTCAGTTGACCTTGACATATTTTGATAAAAGTTCGCAGTTGCGCAAAAAGGAACAGAAGCTAGCCAAGAAATGGAAAGTTAAAGAAAAGAATCCCCCCTCCCCTTGCTAACCTAGCAAAGGAATGGAAAACACCTGCAGCTTTCTTCCCCTCTGAATTCTCCCCTCTCTCCGTTGCTATTGACAGCCGAAAGAGATAGATTGGCATAGCAGCAGAAAAGCAATAGTTAGAATGCAGATTATACATATTATGGATAAGAATGCAGATTATACATATTATGAATATCTTGAAGCTGACACATTTTATCTCAATGTACGGAGTTGTCAAATTTATGTATGGTATAAGGAGTACTGAAGCAAAGGAGGATGGGAAATGTGGTTATGCAGATGTAAGTTACATGTGAGGCAGATTATAAATACTTTTGAAGAAGGAACATAGGTGTCAAAATAAGTCATAGCTGGGAACTTTTCAAAGTGTCTTTTATTCTTTGGTTTTAGTTACTTCAGCTAAAATCCTCTGCTAAAATTGTGCACAAACCTTGCTGTCATGAAAAATAAAGTCTGCTATACTCAGTTCAATAATAAAGAAATCTAAATTATTAGGTGTCAATATAACATAATATTGCAAATATATACCATAGAATCCTATGGCAAAACAGATTCAGAAGGAACAGTTAGACATGCTTGGAATTTAAGATAATAAATAAATGTAAATGATATGTTCATTGCTCCTCCCAGTTTATATTTATATCTTTCTTCAGTATAATAGAAATGGCTCATGCCCAATATTTCCTACTCATACCACCAATAATTATGATCTAATAAATATCGATTTCACAGAAGACAACATTGAAAAGACACTACGCAATCTAAAACCATCTTTATCCATTGGACCTGATGGACTATGTGCCTACTTCTTAAAAAAGCTATCCACTGCCATAGCAGAACATCTAAGCATAATCTTTGAAAAACTGTTCAGGTATTTCTTTGCCCAACCTATGGTCACTAGCCATGGTCATCCCTATTTTCAAAAATGGAGACCCCAACCTAGTTAAAAATTACAGACCAATCTCTTTATGTTGCATCACCTACAAAGTCATGGAGTCCATCATTAACCAATCCATTACCTTCCACTTAGAGACAAACAACCTACTTTCTAACAAACAATTTGGTGTCAGAAAATTTTTTTTCTGTAATCTTCAACTCCTACACTGCAAAAACATATGGACTACACAACTCAATCAGGGCAAAGCAATAGACACAATTTACATAGACTTCTATAAAGCCTTTGATTCAGTGGTACACGACATACTACTTCTAAAACTAAAATCTTATGGTATTTCTAGACCCCTGTATAATTGAATAGCTGTTTTCCTGTCAAACAGGCAACAAATGGTCAAAATAAAGTATGCCTTATCAAATCCTGTACCTGTTACCCCAAGGCAGCATTTTAGGACCAACATCTTTATACTTCACATAAATGACCTTTGCAATCATATTAAAAGCAACTATGTTCTCTTGGCTGATAATGTAAAACTATTCAACACCACTGACAATACTACTACCCTTCAAAAAGACCTTGACTATGTGTCAGAATGGTCAAACAAGTGGCAACTTCAAATCTCAACCAAAAAAAAGCTCTTACACATTGTCAATAAAAATCAGAACATAAAATATAAGCTGGATGGACACAACGTTGTAGATGACGCACACTCTCTCAAGGACGTTGGAGGACCTTACTCATCTCTAATGATCTAAGTGTAAGAGTCCACTGTAACAACATTGTCCAAAAGGCATTAAGAGTTGTTAACCTAATCTTGTGTAGCTTCTTCTCTGGTAACATTATACTGCTAACTAGAGCATACAAAACAGATCGATTCTTATCTGTCTGGAACCTGCACTGCATATCAGACATTAATACAATTGAGAGAGTCCAGAGATATTTCATGAGAAGAGTCTCCACTCTTCTGCTTGCAACAGAATACCCTATATTGGGTCAGCAACCTTTTGGATCTCAGGGACCACCAAACTCATAATTTTGAATCCTGTGGACCAGAGACCCTGGGAAAATCCCAAAAAAGGTCCGCAGGCAAATTCCCCACCCCATTTTCCTACTGATCGATCATTCTTTATTTGGGATCGCAGGATACCGTCTCCAGCTCCGTTCTCAGGAGGTGGAGAGAGAGAGAGATTTTTGACTTCATGCAAGGAAAGCAGCAGAAGTCTTTCTCTCTCTCTCCCAAACTCTGCCAGAAATGAGTCTTTGTGAGATTTATCATGCCAGTGCAGCCTCTTGGAGCAGGATTCCTTGCAGGGTCCCAAAGACTCATTTCTGGGGGAGTTTGGGGGAGAGAGAGGAAGACTTTTGCTACTTTCCTTGCATGCAGCCAAAAGCAGGAAAAGAAAGAAGCAGAAAGAAGCAGCCCAAGGACCAGGTGAGGAGCATGGGGTGTGTGGGGCAAGTTTCCCCCCTCTGCCCTTTCCCCCCTCCCCTCACTACCTCATGTTGTTTGTAATGCAAGCAGTGCAAGCCTTGTGTTCTTGCGGGCCATTTGGGTGGCAAACCTTGTGTGCCCACGCAATCTGGATTAATTGCTTTGGGGAGTGCTTTGGGGGTGACTTTTCTCTGCGGACCATCAAAAAATTTTCGCAGACCACCAGTGCTCCCCGGCTCACTGGTTGGCAACCACTGCCCTATATCACTAGGCCTGAAATTTTGGGCTTGGACATCCTTGATCTACACTGCCTTTGGTCTGACCTAAGCGTAGTACATAAAATTATCTGGTACAATATCGTACCTGTCAAAGACTACTTCAATTTCAACCACAACAATATACGAGCATACAATAGATACAAACTTAAGGTAAATCGCTCCAAACTCAATTGCAGAAAATATGACTTCAGCAGCAGAGTTGTCAATGCCTGGAATGCACTACCTGACTCTGTAGTTTCTTTACCAAACCCCCAAACTGGCAATAATTTCAAAAGAATTTTTTTAAAAAGATTGGCACTACTCTCCACTTTTTAAAGTTTAAGCAACTGCGAGAAACTAAGTGGTCTTCCTTATGAGATTTTTATCATGCAATCTCTTTGTCTCATTTGTTTAATTTTATAAAGGAGGGTTCAAACAATGTTGTCCTGGAGTTATAGTACTGTAATCCCAGGAATTGTGTACAGGAGACAAGATTGCTATGTCCTTAAGGTCCACTTGTGATCCATATTAAGAAAATAGTGGCAATGGGTGTACTATAGAACAACTGATTGTTATGGAGAAATTCTATCTTATGGATGCTAAGAGGCAATGCTGACTTAATAGCCCATAACCATTTTTTCCAAAGTTTTGATGCTATCTTAGATTTTGGATCTTGTTTTTGTTTCCTTTTGGTTGGCTTATATTTAAAAGTATTCTTTCTTAGAAGGCAAAATCTTAAGTGAGGTTTTGAGTGGTCCTCCATGTAGTTCCCAACTATGATGAAAATAAATGAGGCTATAAAACCTGCCAAATTGAACATTATGTTCCAAATGCAAATTTGTCAAGAAAGAGAATACACATCTGCAGAAATAGTTTTTGGTTTAGCACTTTTGTATACAATTTTGACAGGGGTGGGATTCAAGTTTTTTAACAACCGGTTCTGTTGGGGTGGCTTAGGTGGTAGGTGTGGCTTGGTGTTCATGTTATTGGCTGGGCATGGCCAACAAGCACGCATTTCCTCACCTGGCCTCTCATGACTGTGGGGATGCTACAACAGTCTTAAGTGTGAAAAATGGTCATGTCACTTTTTTCAGTGCCATTGCAACTTTGACTGGTCACTCCACATAAGCAAAGTACCAGCAAAGGAGGGGGGCAAAACTCCAGAGATGTTCCTGAGACAGGAAGTCTATTCCTGCCAAGAATGCAATAAGGGTTAATGGAGAATCAGTTTCTGTAAGCAACAGCAGAATGTTTCCTTCCTGCCTTCCTTATAGGATTAGGCCAGTAATTTCTTCTAACAACCGGTTCTCTGAACTGCTTAGAATGTTAACAACCGGTTCTAGTGAATAGGTGGGAACTGGTAGAATCCCACCTTGAATTTTGAAGAGAAATGAAAGAGTCTAAATATCTCTTGTTGGAATTTACTTTGGGCCTTTAAGGCACTCTGTTTCCAGGTGCTCAAGATTCCAAAGTAAATATGCCCACACCCAATATCACTGTGCATGATGATGATGAAGATCATCATCATCATCATCATCAATGTAGCTATCATATTTTAGAGAATGGAGAAAATAACACTACAGAGCTCACCTCACCTTAGCCTCTTCTCCTTCCTGCCATTAATTTGTGCATATGAAAAATTGCACACACACACACAAACACTTATTGCTGTATCAGTGGATTATAGCACATTCTCTATAGGATAAAATGTGTTTAAGGCCAAGCTCAGATTGATGAGGGAGAAAACTTCTTAGTCTACAAGGAAGTTTATTTTTTTATTTCTGATCAGAAGTTAACAACTTTCCTTTTGCACACGGGAAGAATATTCTGGAACCTCCAGAAAGTCAATAATAAACTCCTTAAAGCCTTGGTGACTGCAAGACATTGGTGGATGAGATTAAAAATGTTTATCAAATGAATGACACCAAAGGGAACTCAACAAAAACTGTCATAAGACACCTTGAAAGCTATAATGAGAAGCACAGTAATCAACTATGCCTTGTCTAGAAAAAAGATCTCACAGGCAAAAGCAAGAGCTTCTTTGAAAAGGCAAGAAAACAACAACCCCACACAAAAACATAAAGGAAAAAAGGCAATAAAAGAACTAATAAAGCCTAAATCAAGCATTAATTAGTAACATATTGCATAGTGGTGTGAACCATAGTGATATGGTTACCGTGTGTTTTCATTTACAGTGTTCAATTTGAAAGAATTTATTATTCTAAATGCCTTTAGCAATAGCTTATATATAATACTTAGATACCACTTCATAGTGCTTTACAGTCCTAACTAAGCGG
The DNA here is from genome assembly GCA_033807585.1 of Hydrophis major. NCBI lineage: Eukaryota > Metazoa > Chordata > Lepidosauria > Squamata > Elapidae > Hydrophis > Hydrophis major. The sequence goes on along the minus strand of CM066343.1, from coordinate 143,022,008 downwards.
TTTACAGAGTTAACATAAATTTGTGTTCTCATTGTCAGCTCTGGAATTCATCGCTGTCACAGAGTTGAAGAATGTTGAGGGGTGTGTGTGATGTAATTGAATAGTTCTAAAAGGAAAAAAAGTTTCAAAGTTCAAGGTTATTTAGTGTATCGCACTAAGAAATTGCAGCTGCAGAGTAATTGATTCACATGATTAATGAGGTGTAGAAAAGTGGGAGGAGGAAGGTTCAATTTTGTGGGAAGGTCTGAGAATGATTTCAGTTCTGAAATTTCACAGACGTTACCAGTAGAAGGTTTTAATAAAGTATTCTGAGATTATGTTTGTGTCGAAGTTACTGTTTAAACTGGACAATGGCTGGAACCCTGATACTCATTTTATCAACTCGGAAGGGTAGAATTGAGACAACCATGAGCAGGTCAGAATCGGATTCCTAGCAATTGGCAGAATTAGCCTGCAATACTACATTCTAACCACAGCTCTTTTCCACATATTTGGTTTAATACAATAAGAAAATCTAAACATATAAATTTGAAATGCTTATGGTTCAGCATTACACTATTGGGCAGGGACAGTTCTGAGAATGATTTCAGTTCTGAAATTTCATAGACGTTACCAGTAGAAGGGTTTAATAAAGTATTCCGAGATTATGTTTGTGTCGGAGTTACTGTTTAAACAGGACAATGACTGGAACCCTGGAAGAGGAGATGATGGATGCCTTTAGGATGCAGAGGAGATAAAGGATTTGGGAGCCAGGCCAAGATGTTCCAACTCATGGGGGAGTTGCCAAACGACTTTACACAAACAGCCTGAAGAAAAATCTTTCCCTAGCCCTTTGTATGCAGCAAAGGAAGCAGGCTGGAGGGAGGAGACACAAATTGAGTCAGAACTCTCTCAGGATGATAACCCTAAGATTGATTCTGGGAGCCCATTGATGGCAGAATTACCACAACAATTCCAGCAATTAAAAGCGGCAAGCTTGGTCTCAAAACCACAGCCTGTCTGGACAAGTTGGAGCCTGACACAACCCATCTTTTCTTATCCAAGTATTGTGAGGGATGAGGAGATTACACAGATGCCAGTTGGAGAGACCCAGCAAGAGGTGCTGACTACCAGAGGTATGTTGCAAACCCCAAGTCCTGCTCCCCACTTTCCAGAAAGAAGGTTACCCCCTGCAGAAAGTATCCCTCCAGGGTGGGGATTTTATCCAGACCAGGGGTGGATTCAGTGCCAATGGATGCCAGCGCCAACAAAGTCCTGGATTGAAGGGGCTCTCCCTAGACAGCAGACAGCAGGCACTCCCCCTCCAACCAGGCAGGGAACCAGGCAACACCCACCTTCCTCATGGCAACCACAAATACAAACCCCAATTGGAGCAACCCTGCAGAGACCCCTCTCACAGAGAGGCACAACCCAGCCGGGCTTTAGGGCCCCTGTCCAGTCAAGATATGCAGCCCATCAGGCTCCTTTCATTCCAGTTCAATTTGCAGGTGTCTGGCCTGTACCACCTCCCAATCATGACCCAGACCAAATCAAATACCATTCAAAGCCATTTTTGATGGCTGCCATGAGCATTTTAATTACTTTCTCACTCAAATCTCATCCAACATAGACCAATTTGGAGATCAATACGTGACAGAGCGTGATTTGGTTACTGCCATAACAGATGGGATGAATGAAGGGGATGCATCTGACTGGGTGGTCCAACTACACAATGAACAAGTCCCAGACTTACAAGATTTCAATGGGTTTATTAGATTATTGAGACTCAGATTTGAAAATCCAGACAGGGTGGCAGAGAATGAAGAGAAGTTAATGGAAATGAAACAAGGCAAGCGACCCTTTATTTGGGAATTTAGAAGGGTCACAAGCCATCTCATGGATTGGCCTGAAAGGATGACTTTACACTACTTTAAGAACACCATTGACCCCCGAAGTAAAGAAGTCCTGTAACATTAGGAGAATACCAGAGACCTTGCAAGCATGGTATACCAATGCCCTCAGATTAGACTACAACACCAACCCACATAGAAAACCCTTTCCTGAGCTTCCGGTTTGAAGTCTCTTCGGCAACAGACAGAAATCCGCAATCGTGCGCAGTTTCAGTCTGGGCTTGCCCTGAGCTGGCTGGTTTCAGAGCTAAGCCACCCTGTAGAGGTGGTGAAGAGGGGGGAGACCACCAGCAGGGTTGAGGAGAGCTGCATCTCTCCTCCTCAGCTGGCCATTACTCCCTTTCCCAAATGTGGTTGCAGCAGCGGTCAGAAATGGCCACCACAAAGAAGAACTCGACTGGAAAAGAATGTGCAGGAAGAAGAAGTGAAAGTTTTGGCTGACCGGGTTAAATTGTGAAAGCAACAACAAAGGTACCCTGGAATTTAAACTTACAAAAAAATAACATCGCTCCCAAAGAAGAGACGGAAGCACCAAAGGAAAGTGAAAAGGGAAAGGTGTTTGGCTTTTTTTTTCTTCTCTCTCCTTCCCTAAGAGACTTAAATAAGAAATCGGAAAAATCCACTTTGACATCAATAGGCAATTAAGCTGAAAATAAAATAAAATGCCAAAGGGATAATAAAGATTTCTGGACACTAAAATTTTTTTTTCATAAGCAGGAAGGGAGAGAAAAAAATAAGGGCAGGATCTGGAAGAGCGAGGAGACTGCCTGGAATTAAAAAGAATCTACAGTAAAACTTCAACAAGACTTCTAAAAGATACATTTTAACTGAAACTTTGTAACTAAACTGTAACCCCAAGAAGAGAAAGTGAAAAAAAGAGAGCAAAAAGAAACAGCTTGCATGTATTTGGATTATTTGGTGATCTTTGGATTCTTGGTTATTACATTTGAATGACTTAAAATTAATCAGGTGGTTGTTTAAAATTTTATACAATGGCACCACTTCTGGATGAATTGAAAATGGAACTTAAAAAGTACAAAGAAGATGCACATGAAGGGAAGGGTTCTTTTGGCTTCATTTTTCAAATCTTAGAAATGGAGATTTGGAGCTATGAGAAACAACAAGAAACGTCTGCAAAACAAGAAGACTGGGACAAAGAAGAAGCCATCTTTAATGAACAAGTAATTTTATGTGGGGAAGAAAAAGGAAAGGGGGGGGGAAGAGAATGGAGAATTTAAGATTTAAAAAAACAACCAAAGAAAAGAAAAATAATTCAAAAAATAAGTATAATACTGGAAAGCAACAGAAAAGGGGAATACAGAAGAGAGAAATAGAAGTAGAGAGACAAAGGGGTAAAAAGGGAGAGAGAAGAAGAGAGGGAAGAAGAAAAGGAAAAGAAGTTACAAAGGACCAGAACAAGATATAGAGAAACAGGATCTATTTAGAAATAATGGGTGAAAATCTAACTGAAGAAGGGATTTTGTAAAGGTACATAAGATTGTATTGTTGTATTAGTAATAGAAATAACTTTAGAAAATTGGAAACAATGTATGATTAAAATGAGGGATAAAATAGTTACTGTAAGTTAGTGAAATGTTTGTTAATAAAATAAGTGAAATAAAATAAACGAAAAAATTGAATTAGGAAGGAACAGGAACATTTTAATTAGTTAATGTTTTATAAAATATAAGTGAAGAGGGGGGGAATTAATTATGGAAAGCTTATAATTGTTCCCATAGAAGTATTATATTTAATTGAAAAGTAATATTAAAGAAGTTAAGACTTTAATGAATATTAATATTAATGATAGAATTGAATTGGAATGGAATGTGTTGTTTTAATTACATACATTTATATATTTTTCTTTTTTTAAGAATATAGTGTGTATTTTAGAATGTACCAAGCAGAATCCGAATGGAAGTTATGTATTATATTGAATGTTATAACTTTAGGGTATATATTGAAGCCTAAATAAGAGTTAAATGGATAAACTTAAAAGATATAAAGGTGTCAGTAACTACAGGAGAAATTTTGTTTAATGAGAAAAAATAATAGATAATTGAAACAGGACAGACAAAAAATACAAATATAATGATTTGAATTGAGATAAGATAATTAAAATAAAATTGAGAAAATTAAAAGAGGGGAGAAAATGCAGAAACTGTAAAATAGTAATAAGATATGGAATTAAAATATAAAAAATGAGCATGAACTTGAATTTGTGTCTTTACAAAGAAATGTAACCTGGGATTACACTACTTTCAAAAAAGATGTTTTATTTGTATTTCTTTTCTTTTTGTGAAAACTCAAATAAAATTTACAAAAGAAAAAAGAAAACCCCTTCCTGAAGGCCCACCTAAGAAGACTGTGGCTAGGAGACCTCTGACCAAACCCACTGAAACTACGCGTATCCGACCCAACAGGATGATAAAATGTTACTACTGTGGTCAGGATGGCCATAGAACAGCTGATTGTCTGGCTCCTGCACCTGCACTATGAGCACCACAATCAAAGTCTATTTCAGCTGCCAGAGGTCAGAAAAGTCAAGGAAGACCATCGGACATTAGCCAGTTTGTTAGACACAGCATGGAAAGTCTCCTCTATGCAGAAGGGAGCACCGGACTTCCAGACAACACCATCTCCCTGAAAATCTGACCAATGAAGACAACCCAATGGTGAGTGTTCCCATCATGCCTTTTACTGTCAAAGTCAAGTTAGTGGTACCTAACACAGGGAGGCTGGGGAGTTAGAAGCTGTCATTGATACTGGGTGCTCTAGATGCCTTAACGGGTTTCCTATCATTGACCAATTGGGCATAAAGACTAACCCCCTAAGATGCCCAATCTGATTTGAACAAGTGGATGGGACATTAATTGGGGGGACCCAACTACCCAAATGATGGAGTTGATCAAGATGGAAATGGCTCCTCATCGTGAACTCATACGCTTTATAGTGGCCCCCAGAATGTCAGAATCAATCATATTGGGATTTACTTGGCTAGACAAAAGGACCTCTGCCATCAAATGGGAGGATGGATTCAGAAAAATCATCATTGGGCTGGGCCCATTGCCCCCTCTTCCCCCTACTAAGAAACCATCAGCCGACTTGAACCAAAACCTGAACCAGTATCCACAGCATCCAACCTTCTCCCAGATACCCCCCAAATACCCAGACTTGGCTGAAGCATTCAGTGAAGAGGAGTGTAATGTTTTACCTCCACATTGAGCCACTGATTGCGCCATAGAAGTAGAATTCTGGGTGAAACTACCAAAACCAAAGATGTATTCCATCACACCTGCTGAAATGACTGAATTAAGAAAATACATCGACAACAATTTGGACTGAGGTTTTATTTTACCTGCCAACTCAAGGTTAGCTGCCCCCATGTTCAAGAAGAAAGATGGCAGGTTGAGATTATGTGTGGACTTTAGGGGTGTAAACGCCATGTGCGTCAAAAACATGTACCCTCTCCCCCTCATGAAGGACTTATTAAACCACCTATCGAAAGGCAAGATATTCACCAAACTAGATCTGAGTGAAGCTTACTACCGGGTCCACATCAAAGAGGGAGACAAGTGGAAAACAGCTTTTAACTGACCTTTGGGTAGTTTCCAATTCAGTGATGCCTTTTGGACTTCAGAGGGCTCCTGCAGTATATATGCAACTCATCAATGAAGTGCTATATCCACACCTGTACTGGGGAGTCCTCATATACTTGAATGACATCCTTATATTCAGTGAAACTATTGAAGAACATGTCAAATTGATCAGACAAGTCCTGGAAAAACTTCTAGCTGCCAAATTATATGTAAAGCTCTCAAAATGTGAATTTCACAAGGAGTCGTTTGATTATTTAGGCTACGGAATATACAACCTGGGAATTGAGATGGACCCTGGGAAGATGAAAGCTGTGCTGGACTGGCAACCCCCCAAAACCTGAAACAGTTTCAAAAAATTTTGGGTTTTGCCAATTTTTATAGGCAATTCATTCCTTCCTTTGCTGAAGTTGCCCTCCCTTTAATGGAGTTATTAAAAATGGGCCTATAACTCACCAAACCAAAGCCCATGGCTTGGACCATGGACTGACAGAAAGCTTTTGAAACCTTAAGATGCCTCTTTGCTGCTGAGCCCATCCTCCATCACCCAGACCTGACCAAACCTTTTATTGTCCAAGCTGATGCAAGTAATGTAGCAGTAGCAGCCGTTCTGCTACAAAAATACTATCAGAATCAACTGATGCCTGGCACTTATGTATCAAAAACGCTTACAGTCACAGAAGATGGGCAGTCTGGGAGAAAAAAGAATTTGCTGTATGATGGGCTTTATTGACTTGAAGTCATTTCCTAGAAGGGGTGCAGGAGATGTTTGAGGTATGGATTGATCACAAAAACTTCGAGGCTCTAAAGACCCATCAGAGATTATCACCCAAACAAGTCTGCCTGGCCCAATACTTCAAGCAATTCAACTTCAACATGAAATATATCCCTGGAGGAAAAACATATTGGCGGACTCCCTGTCCAGAAAACCCCAGTTTGACAGTCACTGAGAGGAAATAGTACAAGCTTTAATATCAAGAGCTCAATCAGCAGGTCAAGTAACCACTCGAGGTCAAGCCAAATACAACTCCACATGCCTAGAAGACAAGCTGACCATGGAATTGAAAGCTGCCCTATTGACTGGTTTCTGGACCATCAAACCGAATTAACAATGAATGAGGAACTGGCTTGGAAGGGGACTAACTTTATGTACCCACAACCCTAAGACTACTGGTACTAAAGTGTAGCCATGACTTGCAGCTGGGAGGCCACTTCGGGTTCTTAAAAACCCTACATTTACTAAGAAGACAGTTCTGGTGGCCAAAAATGAAACCTGATGTCGAGGACTATGTAAAAAGTTGCTCAATTTGTGCCACAATGAAACACAGAACTGGAAAAACCCCTGGCCTCCTCCAACAAGTCGCTGAACCAAGCCATGGTTCATGGTTCAACAAGTCGCTGAACCAGCCATGGGAAGAAATCACAATGGACTTTATCATAGAATTATCGGAGAGTGGAGGGAATACAATCATTTGGATGGTTATTGATTTATTCTCTAAGCAGGCCCACTTTACAGCCTGTAAAGGACTTCCACCTGCAAAAAAGCACGCAAAAGCTGTTCGTGAAGCATATCTATAGACTAAATGGAGTACCTCGTAGAATAATATCAGACAGAGGGGTACAATTTACCACTAAGTTCTGGAGGGAATTCTTGAAGTCTATTGGGTCCTCCCAAGGGTTATCCTCCACATTCTATCCAGCCTGCAATGGAGCATCAGAATGGACAAACACCATGATTGAATAATACATTAGATGTTATTTTTAATTATCTCATATCTAAATTCAATTATATATCTTTTTCTATGTTTCAATGTCTTTCGAATAATTATATTTATACTTTTGTCTGTCCTGTTTCAATTTCATATTTTCTTTTCTCATTAAACAATTTTTTTCCCTGAGATACTAATTGGAGTATGACACCTTTGTATCTTTTAATTTTTATCCATTCAACTCTTATTTAAACTTCAATTTATGCCTTTACAATTATAACATTCAATATAACACATAACTTCCAGTTGAATTCTGCTTGGTATATTCTTAAAATATGCACTAAGTTCTTAAAGAGAAAATATATATATAACAATAATAAATAAAATACATTCTATTCCAATTCAGCTCTATCATTAATGTTGGTTAAAATATTTTTCAAAAATGTTGGTTAAAATCTTTGACATCTTTAACATTTCTTTTCAACAGGGTATCATACTTCTAGGAACACTTATAATATTTCCATAATTTTTTCATGTTTCTTTCATATTCCTCTTCACTTAAATTTTTATAACACATTTATAATAATTAAAATGTTCCCCTCCTTTCCTAATTTCATTCTCTCATTCTCTTTATTTCATTTATTTATTAAACATTACATTACATTACATTACAATGAGTATTTTCTCTATCATTTTAATTGCACTTGTTTCATATTTTCAAAGTTCATTTCTATTTCTAATATAACAATACTATCTTATGTACCCTTGCAGAATTCCCCTTTCAATTAAGTTTTCACCCATTATCTCTGTGTCTTGTACATTTTCCCTGTTTCTCTATGTCCTGATTCTGTCCTTTATAATTTCTTTTCCTTTCCCTCTTCCCCCTCTTCTTCCCGCTTCCTTTTTTGACCCCTTCTCTCTCTAATTCTGATTCTCTCTTCTATAATCCTCTCTTCCGTTTCTTCCTAATGTTATAATTACTTTTCAAACTATTCTTTTTTTGGATTGTTTTTTCAGATCTTAAATTTTCCACTCTCTTTCCCCCCCTTCCCTTTCTTTTCCCCACATAGAAATATTTGGTCATTGAAGATGGCTTCTTCTTTATCCTGCCCTTCTTGTTCTACAGGCATTTCCTGTTGTTTCTCATAGTTTAGGATCTCCATTTCTAAAAATTGAAATACAAAGCCAAAAGAATCTCTTCCTTCTTGTGCATCTTCTTTCAGTTTTTTAAGTTCCATTCTCAATTCTTCCAAGAGTGATACCATTTTAAAAAGTTTTTAAAAAGTTTTTAAAAAGTTTTATACCACTTTGAGTTATGTTCTAGTGGTTCACCCTATTTCACTTGAAAAGTCTGTGTCAGCATTTGAAAATCCTATTTAGAGCAGGTAATACTTTAGAACTCAGAGGGAACAAATTTCTACAGGTACGTATAATGAGTATAGGCAGTGGTTGGATTAAAATAATTTAACAACTGGTTCTCTGCCCTAATGATCAGCTGGGTAGGCATGTAGGTCATGTGACTAGGTGGGCATGGCCAACTTGACATTACTCACATCGAGGGGTGCTTCTCCTTGCCTGGCATCTCATGACTGTGGGGATGCTGCAACAGTCATAAGTGTGAAAAACAGTCACTTTTTTCAGTGCCATTGTAACTTTAAATAGTCACTAAATGAACTGTTGTAAGTCAAAGATTACCTGTACAAAAATACAAAAAGCTTCTTTGCTTATAAAAAGCTACCCTAAATCTAATTACCCATGATGATTAGATTAAAATCTAATCTAATGGTTTTAATCTAATGTTTAAAAAGACCTGCAAGTCAAAGTTACAATCAGGCAGGGTGCCAGAGCACCTTGATGAATTAAAATAGTTGAAATGCAGTGATAACCAACAGCAAGCAACTCTTGCTCATAAAGTGAAACCCTTTAGCAGAGAGGTCATTTAAGCTCTCCAGAAAGAGCACACGCAGGAGAAGCAATTCTTAGATCCAGCTGGTCTCACTCACCTCACAAGATATCCTAAGGAAATCATCCAGATTTAAGGAAAGATCACATGGTCCCCAGAAAGGCAGGAAAAAAATCAGTGACAAGCTTGCATCCTGCCTCTTGGAAATACACCCCAAAAGGACAGTGCCAGGAACCACTAAAGCAATGAAGGAAAAAAAAAACCCTACCCAGATAGAAAAAGAAACCATGAGGCAGGAAAAAATTTGAATACAATACAAAGAATTAAATCACAACAGTTTAAATCCTTTTACAACTAAAGCACAAGCCTTGTCTGGGTCATTGCCAGAGCTCACATCTCAGGCAAGCTCAAGTGTAAATGAGATAAGCTGTCAGCCTTCAAGATTTTTCCTTCAAGATTTTGTCCCTTTGCTCTGCATCTTTCAGCTGTCATAAGTAACCGGGGGAGAAGGGGGGAATGGTTATGGGAAGTGAGCTGGAGGTGTTACAAACCAGAACTGTATAAGCTGGGGGGGTACATTCTTGCTTAGGTTTCTATCCTATGCTATGCGCAGCTGCAACCCTTTATCAATCTATGTCAAGGTCAATGGACAGAAGCCTCATCACCACCTGGAGATGCCCACATGATGATATACACAACTTTTAATTGGATGAGCCAAATGAACTATTGGGGGTGGGAATGTTGCCATTACTTTGTATATGTGATTTACGTGCCCATTTTCTCAGATTCAGAATTCTTTTGTTGTTACCACTCGATTTTCAGGAAAATATATATTTTCTCTGATTAAAAGAGTCTAAGTATTTCTTTCTTGGATTTTGAATGGAGCACCAGCTGACATAAGACTAATTACAAACACAGCAATTAGTGCTAGAATGTAGCAAAAGAGCAAACACAGTAGCTGTTTCTTTTTAAACCAATTATTAGAACAAATAGATAGAGGAACTAGCCAGATTTCTCAGCCCAGTTTCTTTTCAGGAACAGAGATTAATCTTTTTCCTTCCAAACAAAGCTGAATAGGGAAAATTATCCCATCAGTAAATACAGGATTAAGCCAAGCACAGGATTAAACTTCACCAAAAACCAGTTTCAGACCAAAACTCAGAAAGAATATATAAACTCACATTTGAATGTCAATCTTTCTAACTTTGGAGCCTTGCTGAATGTCACTCATCTAGGTTCCTTGTCATTAAAAGTTTCTTTCCAGCAGCTCTGCTTCATTATTCAATTATTTCTTAAAATATTGATCGTTGCACCCCAGCTGGAAGAACTGGGAGTATTTCCTCCCAACAGCAGTGTAAAAAGCTTAAAACAATTTAAGAAAGTCAAGCCCCAGCAAAGTATCAGCAAAGAAAAAAAAAAACTCCAGAGAAGCTCCAGAGGCGACAGTAAGTCTAGGTGTACTGTCAAGAATGTAATAAGGGTTAATGGAGAGGCAGTTTCTGTAAGCAGGGCAATAAAAATTAGGCTAGAAACAACAACAGAATGTTTCCTTCCTGCCTTCCTTAGAGGATTTTTTCCACTGTAAAGTGGAAAAAAACAAAAGGAGATTCCTTCCAGCAACTGATTATCTGAACTGTTTAGAAAGTTAACAAGAAGTTCTAGCGAATAGGTGCGAACTGGTAGAATCCCACCACTGAGTATAGAATTGCTGGTTGACTGTCTGCCTTAATAATGGACTCCCTGGGTTGGGACTGCGGGGCTTCACTAGAGCTACAGGTTTCCCATTCTTCTACTTGATCAATAATTGCTAGGATTTGTTTAGCTCCTGCTTTTTGTTCCTGAAGGATTAAATACTGACGTGGATGCCAATGTCACATCATTAAAATATGAAAAAATAAGGAGGAGAAATTGTTCCTGAATTTACCCTGAATAAGTATGCCATTCTATCAAAATTAAATTAAATTAAATTACATTACATTATATTACATTGAGCATTCTTCAATCCCTTCTGGTATACCTTCTACTTTGAAGAATCAAGCATCTGTGCAATCAAATACTACACAGGATAACCATTTTTCCAGACTATTACCCATTACCAGATTACCCATATTAAATAATTGACTTGGGGTGGTGGTGTCTAAACAGAAGTAGTTTCTTGCAGTCCTCTTTATTTGCATCTGATAACAGAAGAAGCAGAAGACAACTATAAGGAGAGCTATTAATATTGAATGTTCAGTGGCCTGTATTTTCTGGGAAACAAATCCACTTGCCCTTCCTGTCAGTGAGAGAAAGGGAGGCAGGGTGGGGAGAGGGAAAACTTAAGCCTAAGTAAAATGTAAATAAATTTAACTGTTAAATATCAGCAAATATGCAATAACTAATGGCTCACACTTGCTACTTTTGCTGTTCTTTTACTGGAATATGACATACATCTGCCAGTAAAATTTTTAAGTTATTATTTTAAAACCCAACTGTTTTCAGTGATTCATTTCCTTGAATTTCCCAGATGAGTCATAACAAACCAGAGCACTCCTTTTGCTAGCTTTGGTTGCCAATATCAGTACTTCAGCATTCTTTTATTCCCAATCTTTTAAAACTTCATTTGCTTGGTAAATTTATTTTTTCCTCCCCTGGCAGTTAAGTTTCAGCTTTTTATACCAACCATAGAAATGGAACTCCCCATAGATAAATAAGTACATAATGGCTCACATCCCAGGCCAATAGTCTCAGGATTCTTTCACCACATTATCTCTCAAGCCCTGTGTTTTTCTACAAGTCCTTGCACTAATAGCACTGGCTAATTAAGCACACTCTATTGTTAGCACGGTATATGTTTAAAAATAGAGCATGCTGTTTTTGGGAGTGTATGAAATAGGTTAACTCAAAGTCTTGACTGTGTCAAAATAGGTTATTTTTTTTCTTTATTTGCATCTAAAGGATGCACCTTTGTGACAAAATAATTTAGCCCATGATGGAAATTTAATGTTTTCTGAAGACTTTGATTTCTTGGTGATGTTAGCACACAGCCAATTAGAACTACATGAAGAGTTTTGAAAACTTGATAGGGTAGCTTTTTTTCTACAATCAGAATATTTGACCAAATTTTGTGGGGATTTGGTTTTTTTCTAAGATAAATGTGCACCATAAATCTCCACAAGAAACACATTTTAAGGCTGAAAACACCTCACCACTCCTCCTAATCCATCATGAAAAAAAAAATCAAAGATATTATCTGGACTTACTTCAGGAGGCTTTAGAGTGTAAAAGCTAAATGGTATCTGTTATGCCCTGGGCACGGGCACAAGAATGGAGACGAGACATCGGTCTGTGACTTCAACTCTTTATTTAACAAGAAGAATGGAGCACCAAACCTGGGCAGCAGTAGCTCTTTTATAGGGCTTGCTGCCGTCAAACGACCAATGAACTGAGTCTATCGCTTCTACAAGCGTCCAATCAGGGGTTTCGACTAACAGCCAATCAAACTGGCCAAACCTGACCAATCACGACTCGCTATTCATGGGCCAATGAGATTTGCAGGATTACAAGCCTGTTCTAAGGCGAAGCTGTTTCGGTTGTATCGCTGCTATGTTTAATCCATAACACCCCTCCCCCCTTGGTTCCGTCTGAGGGGTGGGGTGACATATTCTCGCAGATAGCAGGCCGCTTCACTTGTCTGCTCAACCTGCGCTGTTCCACCGGGTTCTGTTCTGGTTCTGGCTCTGGCTCTGGCTCCGGTGGGCTGTCCACTGAGCTGGATAGTGATGGCTATAGTTCTGGGTTGCCCTCATCGGTGCTGTCTTCCAGGTTGCCTGGATCCACTTCCATCGCAGTGTTGTCATGTGGCAAAGTCGCTCCCTGGTCTGGTTCTCCCACAGATGGTGAATATCCCCTGGGATGTTGGGTTTCAATTTCTTCTTCGTCCTCCTCCATGTTCCTTCCCCCCCTCCAGCTGGAGGTTCCGGCACTAATCGGGAATGGAGTTGGTCTATGTGGCATTTCCACATCTTACCGTCTGCCGTTTGTAGACGATATGATCAGGGTCCCATAAGTTACGTTATGGTAGCGGGGACCCACAATGGGTCGCCCGAGAAGTTTTTCGCAAACACGAGGTCACCTTCCTGGAATGCCCAACACTTACTGCTGGATCCCGGGGACTGTTCTGGCATGTAGTTTGGGTGGAGGCGATCAAGATGCGAGCGAAGTTTCTGGCCCATCAGGAGTTCTGCTGGGGTTTTGTTCGTGGTGCTGTTTGGGGTTATGTGTTGAATAAAAAGCATTCAGTTTATTTTTTCGTCAATGTCGCCGTGGTCCATTTTATGCAGGGTCTGTTTTACAAATTGAACCATTCGCTCAGCCCTACCATTGGCTGCAGGGTGAGCTGGCAATGTTAAAGCATGGCGGATGCCCCGATTGGCAAGGTATTGTTCAAATGGCAGGGCAGTGAATTGGGGGCCATTATCTGAGATGAGGACATCAGGAAGTCCGTGGGTAGCGAATAGTTTATTCAGTTTTTTAGTGACTGCGTCTGTGGTGGTGCTTTCCATTTTTTGGACTTCAAGTTTGAATAGGCATCCACCGTTAAGAGGAAAGTGTGTCCTCTTGTGGGTCCCGCAAAATCGATGTGTATACGGGACCACGGACCTCGAGGCGTTTCCCACTGAGTTGGGGGAGTCTTTGGATGAGCGGGGCGAGTCTCCTGGCATTCACTGCATTTTGCTGCCCAAGTTTCTATTTGTTTATCTAAACCAGATCACCATGCGTAACTCCTGGCCAATGCCTTCATCCACACGATGCCTGGATGTCCCTCGTGCAGCATTTTCAATACCCTATATTGTAGCTTCTCCAGGACTATGACTCTGTCTCCCCATACTATGCAACCTTTCTGGGAGAACAGTTCCATTTGACGATTTTTAAATGGCTTAAACATGTCATCAGTTTCACTGATTAGCCAACTGCGTTCTACCCAACTGAGGACTCGTGCCAAAATAGGGTCCTTTTTTGTCTCTAAAGCTATGTCTTTGAGGGTTTCTATTTGTAGTACGGTTACGGTTGGAGCAGGGTCCTCTATAATGTCTGGTAGTGAGCGAGCGGCTCAAAGCGTCAGTATGGGGAATTGTTTTCCCCCGGCGATGTTGCAATCGGTAATCGTAGGCGGCTAAAAATTCTGACCAACATGTTATTCTTGGTGATAAGATATGGGGAGTTGGTTTGTTTCCTGCCAAAATCCCAAGTAACGGCTTGTGGTCTGTAATTATGGTAAAGGGTCTCCCATATACATATTCATGGAAACGTTTAATTGTGGATACAATAGCGAGGGCCTCTTTATCAAGTTGACTATAGTTCCTTTCGGTTTTAGACAAAGTTCTCGAAAAAAACGCAATGGGTGCCTCATTTCCATTTGGGAGGACGTGGCTTAGGATGGCTCCTACTCCAAATGGTGAGGCATCACAGGTGATCGTCAAAGGGAGAGTTTCGTTGTACTGCATTAATATGGCATCGGAGGTTAAAAGATCTTTTATCTCTTTGAACGCTATCTCTTCACGCCGTCCCCAAACCCAAGGAGCCTTTTTATCGAGGAGTCTATGCAGGGGTTCGGCTACAGTTGCCTTCTGGGGCAAGAAAATGTTATAAAAGTTAATGAGTCCCAGAAAGGCTTGAAGGTCTGTCTTATTCCTAGGTCTCGGGGCTTTTTTTATTGCGGTTAGTTTTTTTTCAGTGGCATGGATACCCTGTCTGTCGAGAAGGTAGCCCAGGAACTCCACTCTCTCCATACAAAGTTGGCACTTGTCTTGTTTTACCTTAAGACCCGCGTCTTTGAATTTCTACAGGACTTTTCTGAGCCGTTGTAGTAATACCTCTTTAGTGGGGACAGCTATTAGGACATCATCAAAATAAGGCACGACGCCTTTTATGCCTTGTAATAGTCTCTCCATTAAACTTTGGAAAATGCCTGGCGCCACGCTTACTCCGAATTGGAGTCTATTTCACTTAAAAGCGCCTCTATGTGTAACTATTGTCTGGGCTTCTGCAGTTGTTGCATCCACAGGGAGTTGTTGGTATGCCTGAGCTAAGTCCATTTTCCCAAATATTTTTCCGCCACCCAGGGACTGAAGAAGGTGTTGAACCACAGGTTCTGGATAAGCGCTCTGTTGAAGAGCATGATTTAGGGTGGCCCAATAGTCCCCGCAAATTCTTAACAAACCATCTGGCTTCATGGGTGTTACTATCGGGGTTTCCCAACGGGCATGGTTAATCGGTTCCAACACGCCCTGGGCTATCAGTTTATCTAGCTGCTCATTGATTTTAGGTTTTAAGGCAAATGATACTCGATGGGATTTAAGCCGAATGGGAGCTACATTGGGGCTGAGATTAAACGATATAGGGGTCCCCTTGTACTTGCCTAATGCTCCTGTGAACACGCCCTGGAATTCCTGGATGAGATTCTCTTCCCAGTTGTCATTTCTGGTATGGTGTATGCCGGCTAGTTCAATTCCGAGTGGGGCGAACCACTGAAGCCCTAACAAGCTGGGTCAGTCACGATCGACGACAATTAGGGGAAGCGTTGCTGTGCGGTCCTTGAATGTTACTTGGACGTTGCCGGAACCGACAACTGGAATTCTGTTTCCCTGATAGTCTTTCAGGATGACTCGCTGCGTGCTGAGGTCCTGGCGGGAAATGGCAGGGATCAGTTGTTTGAGGGTTTTCCAGGATACCATCGACAGGGATGATCCTGAGTCGACTTCCATCACACATGGTCGATTCTCAATAATAACCTTCACGCGTATCTTCTTTGCATCGAGCGATAAAGCGTGGCTGATGATAATGGTTTGGTGGGCCTCTTCTCGTCTTGTTGAAGAGGCAGGTGCTTGGTTTCTGTAGTAGTAGTGGTTGTTCCAATGGTGGTTCAGATGGTCCCGGTTCTCCACCTATCTCCCGGCGGAGGTTGATCTCCTTTCGGCTGGGACTGGATTCTCATCTGCTTCTGCAGACCTTAGTGATATGGCCTTTTTTCCCGCAGTTACGGCAGAGCGCGTCGAGGAATTTGCAGTCCGATCGTGGGTGGTTTGCCCTGCAATCCACACATTGGCGAGGACGTTGCTGGTTCCTTTGCTCTCGTTCCGAGTTCTCATTCCGAGCGGAGCCGGTTGACCTTCTCTTCGTTACTATCTGAGGATGACTCAAGGTCTTCGTGGTGGGTAGTGGTAGCGTGCTTCTCAGCGGTGAGTGGTGGCGAAGTGGTGCATTCGCTCGGTGCATTCGAGTGGCTGACTTCCTGGTTGCTTCTGCTGCAGTAGCTTCAGCGATGGCATCTGTAAGGCTCATGTTGTCTTTTGCCATCAGCTTACTCTGCACCTGCAGTGCATTTAATCCCAGAACTATTCGGTCTCTCAGGGCTTCCTCTAAGTTTGCAAAACCACAAAGGCCTCCTAAGTTCCAGAGGTCAGCTACGAAATTACCAACGCTCTCATCCTTCCATTGGTCCCTCTGGTAAAACTCGTGTCTTCTTATCAGTGTAGGTACTGCAGGTGCGTAATGGGCCCTGAGGATTGAAGCGAGGGTGTCCCAGTCCATAGTCTTCACTTCCGCTGGTTTTGCTAACGCTTTAGCCATCTTGAAAACGGCGGGGCCGCAATGAGTCAGGAATACTGCTCGTTTCTTGCCAGACATTGCATCTTTTAAGTTGTTGGTCTCCAGCAACATCTGAAAATGGTCTATATACGAGTCCCAATCTTCGGTTGCTGGGTCGAATGGAGCGGGTGGTATAGCGCCGCTAGACATCTTGCCGTCTGTTGCGTGTGCTCTTTCGCCACGTGCTCTGTCTTTGTCCGATCTGTTCTAGGTGGTTCTATCATCTCTGCATCCCATCCTCGTCGCCAGTGTTATGTCCTGGGCATGGGTGCAAGAACAGAGACGAGACATCGGTCTGTGACTTCAACTCTTTATTTAACAAGAAGAACGGAGCACCAGTAGCTCTTTTATAGGGCTTGCTGCTGTCAAACGACCAATGAACTGAGTCTATCACTTCTACAAGCGTCCAATCAGGGGTTTCCGCTAACAGCCAATCAGACTGGCCAAACCTGACCAATCACGACTCGCTATTCACGAGCCAATGAGATTTGCAGGATTACAAGCCTGTTCTAAAGCAAAGCTGTTTTGGTTGTATCGCTGCTATGTTTAATCCATAACAGTATCTATTTTCCTAGCAGAAAAGGTCTCTCTTTGTTCTTCTGTCTTGTAGTTCATCTGCCTTCCAACTAGGGCTAAATCAGATGAATCATGAATGTTATGCTAGCATATAAAAGTAGCCAACATATAAAGAAACATTGAAGTTCCACGTGAAGAGAAGTTCTACCCTGTTATATGTGCTTCCTAAAAATGATCTCAGAGAATCTGTACAGATTCATGGAGACCAATCCATAACCCATGAGCTGGACAGTGGGGAAGAGAAAGGTTGACACATTGCTTGTCTGTAATAATAATTTGGTGGCTCTTTGATGAATGGCATGATGAGCAGGAAGCAAGGCGAATGAATGTTGATGGTAGTTGGGGCTGTCTGAAGTCACTCTCAATGAGCGGCTTGGCAAAAAAGTGTGCTAGAAGGGCTGAGATGATCCACAGATAAAAGAATTGTGACAATCCAGCCCTGTAGTAATGTTTGCAAACCAGCCTGGATTTCTGGTTTGGCAGGACAAAACTGCTAACTAAAATGTAATTTAGCCTAAGGCTTATTAGCAGATGGCACACATAAATAAGGGAAAAATGAATAGAATAAAATGGATAATTATAAGTATTCATTTTTCAGATCTTTTCTCGTGTAATTTCTTGGTGATGTTTAGCACACAGTCAATTACACCTCTCGTGTAATCCATTTAAACTATGCAAAACTGAACTTAATCTCAAGTGCTTCTGTCAGGGCTCGGGATGGTGGGATTTAACCAAATCTGCTGCAAGATCTTTAATGGGGGTGCATAGATCAGGATCTTGTGCTTGAAGAAAAACAGCTATATTTTTTCTTGATGTCTCCAAATCATAGTGTATGGTTATTGGTTGTTCAAATATTGAAACAACAGTTTGCACTGCAAGAAGGCATTGCTTTGCCATAAACTCAGTTATATTTTCCCATGATAATCTCTCCATACTCTGAATTAGCTTGTTGTTCTTAGCTTTTTTAGTTGTTATCTCAGACTCCATACAGGATGTAACTGGACTAGTTGTTTGTAAAAACAGCTGGCTGTCAGTTTTCTTCTGCCCTCACAAGATCTGGAAAGTTCTAGCTGTTGTTTTATCAATTCTCTCTGCAGGTCCTGGTCTAACTTCTCAAATTTGTTGGTTGGAGGGAGGTTAGTTTGATATACAGTTCTCTTTCCAGCCAAGTGCTCCTAAATTCTTGGTTGTTTTGCAGTTTTCATGGGTGGGAGAGATCCTGGGCTGGTACCTTGGTGTTTCTTTCTTTTTCCCATGTCTTATTAGTCCCAGGCACACACAAAAAAACCCTTTATTTGTGTTGTGGTCTTCTCTGTGATCTCTGTTAGGGATAACATTGTTTACCCTAACTGGTTTAGGTAAAATAATAAATATGTAATCATAGTTTATAAGTTAAAGTGTCTGCAACTTTAAATATAGGAATGTAATTAAGGGAGTGGTTGTAAAAAGCATCATAAAAGAAGCAAGGCACTGCAGCTTGCTCTCTCTGGCTTTGATGTTCCCTAATTACTGCATGGACTCAAGACTGCGTTATTCGAACGGGAGAGAGACAAAGGACTGATTTGTAAGTGAACTGACATAGGATATTCTACACGGACTTTACTAACTGAATATCCTTGAATGGACTGACTGATATGATACATGACTAATGGACTGTTATTTTGACTATGCTATGAACTCATAATGGAATAAACTATATTTTTGATAGCACAAGCGTATCTGTTATTTTTACTGTATGTTAATAAACACACAAGCTTATCTCACTCATTTATCTGTGTGCCTATCTGACTAACGCTGCACATTTTGTTTAGCTTATCTCCTTAACCCTGGTTGGGGAACCCAGGCTTAACACTGGTTATGGGCCCAGAGGCTGCAAAGTCAGTTTAACTAGGATAAAACAGATTTATGTAAAAAGTGAGAGTTTGTGTTGTTAAACATTACAGTAAACAGACAGCTGTGTTTTATTAATTATAGTTTTATATCCATATAAGAAAACATGGCACAAGTCAATCTACAAAGTTTGTCCTTTATATCCAAGCTGGATGGAACAAATTATGTATCATGGTCAATGAAATGTAGTCTACTTCTACGAAGAGAAGGTCTGTGGAACATAATTGAAAATCCACCAAACGTAGAGGAATGGGATCCAGAGGATGATGAAGATAAACTAAAGATAGAAGAATTTATGCATAAAAATCAACAAGCTATTTGCATAATAGGTTTAACATTAACTGACCAGCAACTTGTTCATATCCATGGAGAGCAAACGGCTGTTGGGTGTTGGCAGAAGCTGAAGAGGATTTATGTCCGAGATAACGTTGGTGCTCACATAAATCTAACACGGAAGCTTTTCAGGACGCATCTCCAGATGAATGGTGATATGCTGAGTCATTTGAAAAACTATGCAAAGCATTTTTCAAGAACTGCACGAGAAAGAGCTTATTTTCTCTAAACTACACCAAGTCTACATAATTCTATCTTCACTAGATGAAAGTTATGACAACTACGTCACTTCCCTTGAAATATTGCCTAAGGAAAGTTTAACTTTAACTGATATAACTGGCAGATTGATTGAAGAGGCCAGAAGAAGGCTTGAAAGAGGTGAGTTAAGAAGGGAGCAACTTCAAAAAGAAGATAATAAATCTCCTACTGCATACGCAATTAAAAAGTGTTTTAATTGTGGAGGAAGAGGACATTTGGCAAGATTTTGTAAATAAGATTTTGTAAAAAAGCAAAGTGCTAGAATGTTGGCCAGAATACAAAAAGTCATCAAAAGAAAAAGAAAAATTTAGAGTTAGCCATGTATACTAACGGAACTGTAAAAAATAATTTATGGGTGGTTGACAGTGGAGCATCCCACTGTATAACAAATGATAATAAAAATTTTATTAAAATGTCCAAGAGTACACAGCAGATATCGCTGGAAACTGAAAGCTAAAGGTCAAGGTATAGCATATTGTTCTTTCATAAAAGAGAATGTAAAAATGTTATATGTACCACAACTTAAGTTTAATTTAATTTCAGTTAGAATTTTGGTTAAACTAGGATATGTAGTTATCTTTAAAGGAGATAACTGCATAATTGAAAAGAAGATAAGAGAATTACTGCATCTTTAAGAGGTGAATTATATGTGTTAAATGATAATGGTTTAAAGGTGGCTAACACGGTTTATGATAATAAGAAACCTCATGATGAATGTATTCACTTGTTACACCGATGGCTAGGGCATTTAAATTTTAAAATGCTTAAGAAAACTGTTGAATTATCTAAGGGAATAAGTTTGAAACCTTGTAATAAGTATTTGCAATGTAATGCTTGCAATCAAAGCAAGAGCAAGGTCAATCCGGCTAATAGAGTTGATGGATTTACTACCAAAGAACCTTTAGAAGTAGTATTTGCTGATTTAATAGGTCTGAAAAAAACAAGTGTAGGAGGAGCTCGATACATATTAAGTATAATGGACCACTATTCTAGATATGGATTTTGCTATTTAATGAAGAGCAAAACTGAAACATATCTAAATCTCTTTAATTGGATAAAATTTGCTGAAAGGAAAACTAAAAAGAAATTAGTAACTCTTATAACAGATAATGGTGCAGAATTTACAAATAATAAATTCCAGAATAGATTAAGAATGTTAGGTATTCAACATAAAAAGTCTGCACCATATAGTCCACAACATAATGCCTTTATAGAGAGACGAGGCCAAACACTACAATCAATGGCACGAACTATGATGTCTGATTCAGGATTACCTGACAATTTGTGGGGAGAAGCAATAATGTGTGGTAATCATATATTAAATAATGTTGTTAATTCAACAACAGGTGAATTACCATTCACACTGTGGCATGGTACAAAACCTGATTTAAGTTACATGCACACATTTGGAGCACCAGCATGGGTGCATATCCCTTCACAACTTAGACAAAGAGAACAGCATAGAGCTAAAAGATTATTTTTTGTAGGATATGAATCTAATCATAGATCTTATAGATTCTGGGAACCAGGTACATCTAGAGTTTACACCAGTGCTAGTGCTAAATTCCTAGAACAGGTAGGATGGAATAGATTAGAGCAAGATTTAAATAACAAAGTAATTATTGAACCCTACAAAAGGCAGAAAGAACAGACTAGTTATAAGAAGAGTCCAATTAAAGAAGAAGTCCATGAAGAGCAAATAGGATCAGAACAAGAAGAAACAGTTGATCAGGAAGAGTTAGTTAATGAAAGTCCACCTGTAAGTCCTGTTATACCTGGACGTACTACACATGTAACTAGACCACCTGATAGGTATCAAGCAAGTATAGTTTGCCAAGTAACTAAAGTTCCAACTAGTGTAGATGAACTTAAGATGTATCCTGCTAAGGATTAGGAGAATTGGCAAAAGGCAATGGAAAAAGAACTAAATTCATTAAAGGTCATGAAAGTATATGAAGATGCCATATTAACTCCAGGAGAAAAATCTATTGGGTGCAAATGGATATTTAAAGTAAAAACAGGAAATGATGGGACTGTTACCCATACGGCTAGGTTGGTAGCTCAAGGATTTAATCAAACTGCATCTGATTACGATGAAGTTTTTGCACCAAGCCTTAAAGCAACATCTTTGAGAGCAGCTTTAGTGTGGGCAGCTAAGAAAAACTATGTCATTAACCATTTAGATGTAGAAACTGCCTATCCGCATGCACCATTGCAGCACACTATATATTTAAGAAAACCAGTAGGTATAAAAGACAATAAAGTAAATAGTAATGATTGTTGGAAACTAAAAAAGAGTCTTTACGGGTTGAAACAATCTGGCTTTGAGTGGAACCAATATATTGTGAAAGAGTTAAACAATATAGGTTTTAAATCTGGTTTAGCAGATCCATGTGTGTTTAAAAGAGAAAATAATGGAACGGTGTCATTATTGTTATTATTTACAGATGATATTGCTTTGATAACTAAGACTAATAATGAAGCTAATGAGATTATATCATTATTAGCTAAAAAGATAAAATTAAAGCATTTAGGTGAAATTAAAAAGTATCTAGGATTGACAATTAACAAAACAAAAAATGGATTTAAGATATCTCAAGAAGATAAAATTTGCCAATTAATTAAAATGTATAAAATGGAACTTTGTAAACCGGCAAAGACTCCAATGAGTCAGGAAGTTTGCCAAACTGATGATCAAAGTCCCAAATTTGATAAGTCCATATATCAATCTTTGATTGGTAGCTTATCATATATCAGCAATTGGTCAAGGCCTGATATAGCTTATAGTGTTAATCAGCTGGCACGTTTTAATTCGGATCCACATCAATGTCATTGGCAATCATTAAAGAGAATTTTAAGATATCTTAAAGGAACAATGAACCATGCATTGTATGTAAAACCACAGGGTGATTTGAGTCTTAGTGCCTATGCAGATGCAAGTTTTGCAACTGACATAAACACTAGAAAATCAACATCTGGGATGGCTATATTATTTGGTAAGACACTAATAGGGTGGAGGTCAATCAGACAACAGCATATTAGCTTGTCCACAATGGAAGCAGAATTTTCATGTCTATCATTACTATGCACTGACTTAATTTTGTACAAACAGTTATTATTAGACATGCGTATAACTGTTAAAGATTCCATTATTGTGTACGAGGACAACCAAGCAGCCATAAAATTAGCTACTAATATTGCTGTAAAAACTAGATCAAAGCATACTGATTTAAGATACTTAAATGTTAGAGAATCTGTAAAGAATGGGCTAATTAAATTGGAATACTGCATGACAGAAGAAAACATTGCAGACCAATTTACAAAAGCTCAAAGAGTAATTAAGTTTAAAGAGAGTTGTAACAAATATGATTTAAAGATGTAAATAGTTATATTATTATATTTACCTAAAAGGGGAGAATGTTAGGGATAACATTGTTTACCCTAACTGGTTTAGGTAAAATAATAAATATGTAATCATAGTTTATAAGTTAAAGTGTCTGCAACTTTAAATATAGGAATGTAATTAAGGGAGTGGTTGTAAAAAGCACCATAAAAGAAGCAAGGCACTGCAGCTTGCTCTCTCTGGCTTTGATGTTCCTTAATTACTGCATGGACTCAAGACTGCGTTACTCGAACGGGAGAGAGACAAAGGACTGATTTGTAAGTGAACTGACATAGGATATTCTACACGGACTTTGCTAACTGAATATCCTTGAATGGACTGATTGATATGATACATGACTAATGGACTGTTATTTTGACTATGCTATGAACTCATAATGGAATAAACTATATTTTTGATAGCACAAGCGTATCTGTTATTTTTACTGTATGTTAATAAACATACAAGCTTATCTCACTCATTTATCTGTGTGCCTATCTGACTAACGCTGCACATTCTGTTTAGCTTGTCTCCTTAACCCTGGTTGGGGAACCCAGGCTTAACAATCTCATCCAAACAATATTAGTTATATATCCAGTGGGACTACTAAAAATTGATAAAATAAAATAAAACTGAGAGGAGCTACTGCAAACATGCTCTGGCAAATGGCATGAGAGGGTGAGAAATGGCCCAGAGCAAAATCTTGTTACTTTTCCCCAGTAGGTAGTAATATCTAATTATTTCACCATTTTGTAACAAAACACAGAGCTGAACTTTACTGGTACGAAGGAAACAATGTGAAATCTACCATGCTGAGTATATGAGAGAAGTTTTAGCCAAAATTTAATTTCTACGTCTTCTTTTCCATCTTTGATTCTTTTTGAAACAACAAAAATGTTTATGATAAAATCAAAACAAATAACTAGTATTTGCAAGACACTGCAAATTTTGGCAAAGAAAAAGAAATATGCACAATATTTTGTGAAATTGTTCTCAAAAGATAATATTAAAAACAATCTCACAAGGGGAAAAATATTTAAAAGAAAATATGCAACAAAGATCAGATCCATTCTAAGTTGGACTTGGGTCTTGATTCAATTACTGTAGGGGTTTTACTAGGATTAGGTCTAATTTTGTTATCTGGGGAGAATTTGATCCTATTGGGCCTGAGGAAGTTGAGAGCCTAATTAAAGCTGCTGGTAAAGCCACCTCTATATTAGATCCATCTCTCTCCTGGCTGATTAAGGCCTCCTGAGAAAGGACATTTTCCTTTGTAAGGCTGCGACAGGTCAGGATGGATGGTACTCTTCCTTATCTGTTTAGGACTGAGTCTCTGCAAATGGCTTATTAGCCTAGCTCCTCCCACTCTGGGTGACTCCTCCCTGTTTATGCTCAGTCCTTAACAGAACAGGATGTGTGTGATTGTCTTTCCTGCCTTTGGAATTTTCCTTCCAAAGGCAGCCTTTCTAGAATTTTTTGTTTTCTTTTCCTTCTTGCTACAAAGAGCCTCCTTTTTGGCTTCCCAGTTTAAATTTGGTGCTCTGCAGCACAGCTGACAGGCGGAAGCGCCAAAGAGCTGAGGACCGCTCCAGGGATTGGGAGCAGCTAGCAGGGGTCGCAGCACCCATTTTCCAGTCCTTTGGGGTGAAGATCTGATCAATGTGGCCAGAAAGCGTGGGCAGAGGCTTCCGTCATTACTGGGTGCCACAGGGCCACTTTTCGGTGCTCCCTTGGTGAAGAGGAGGCAATTTTCTCACCAGAAGGCATTTTTAGAGGAGGGCTGTGGGGATGGTATAACCCTGCAGTGAAGCAGCAGCTGCAAGGATTCTGCAGCTGCCTTTTTCTGGAGTGTTGTGGCCTTTTTTTCTCTGTTTAGCAGAGCATCAAAAGCCAGGGAGGGTTCAATCTTCTCCCTGAGGAAGAAGAAGGTGGCCTTTTTGAAGGCTCCTCGTGGCCGGTGGCCATTTTGCAACCTATGTCACCTATTTGAAGAGTCAATCACCCGATTTGAAGAACAGACTTCTTTCTACCACTTCTGCACCTTTGGTCACCACCAGTTGCCTTTGGAGCTGCGGACAACAGAAGGGTAGATGCTATAAATTTCATTTTCCTGGTGAGGGATTGGTTTCCCTGGCCCAAAGTAGACCAGGACCCTTGGCTTCCCAGCAGGGACTGGTCTATCTATATTGCCCTTACAAGCCCAGATGGGTTTGAGTCCTAGTAGGAAGAGAAATCTTTCTACTGATGTGCTTTTAGGCAGAAGAAAGTGGTGTTGGTGTGGGGATAGAGAAGATTTCCCCTGAAGATGGTTTTGTTAATCCCTTCAAGTGCTCTCCTCCTGACACAGGACTCCCAGTCCTCATTTGGCCTTGCTGCTCCAGATGGCTGAAGCCCCAAGGGAAACCAGAGCTTTAAAAGTGGGCAAGCCTCAAAAGGTGGCTCCTGCTGCTTCTACCAAAGGGAAGCAGCCTGTGGAAAAGGCCTGAAGGGTGGAGGAGAAGGATGTTCCAGGCACTATCACACCATCGAGAAGCAAATAGCCAAGGTGCATCAGGCCTCTTCTCGCTCTACGTCTGCATGACCCCCCCATCCCCAGCATCACTCAGTGAAGTGGATTTGGAGGAGCCTGGGCCTTCTTCCAAACCTGGGATCTGAACTTGGTCCCCTGATGTTTCCAGAAGAGGCGCTTCTCCCATTCCTTCTGAAGGCTACAGTCAAGCTGAGGATCTTCACAGAGAAGCAAGACCTTGTCAGGAGTGTGGGCGTAGTAAACAGAGGGTGGAACCTCTTTTACTTCTACTGACCCTGCAGCCAGACCTACTAATCCTTCTGATTTGAATGTCCCTATTAACCTGCAGGCAATTAGGAAGGGCATCTCAAAAGGCTTACAGAGAGCTACCTGTCATTCATCTGCAACTTCTGATTCACCAGGAAGGAAATCCAGAGTTTGTGAAGCTCTCTTGTCAGAATGAGGCTTCTTTGTCCAGGATCCAGTTTCTGGGTTGGCTGAAGACCTTGTTCCTGCTGCCTCAGTGGCTCCATTGTTGGTGGGTGAACCTGATCGGCCTCAATCTGATAAGCCATTGGTTGAAAGCCCTTCACAGGAGATTCCGGTTTTAACAGGTTGTTTTAGTCACTCTTTGTTTAGTCCCTTGTTGTTCAAGGCTAGAAACACCGTGAAGTTGAAAAACACAGATGAGAAAACAGCATCCACAGTCCCTCTGGAGGAGTCAGGTGTTCTGTTTGATAAGCCTGCAGTCAAGAAGGAAGTGGTCCTATCACCAAAGCTGTTCCTGAAGGTAATCAAGAAACAGCTTGAAGCTTCTGCCACAGGTCCCAACCCTTTGGCCTCTGATCACAGGTTCTTCAATGTGTGGCCTGCACTTACCAAGACCATTCAGGTCCCCACAGTTTATCCAGTTGCTGCTTTGACCACCTCCTTGTCTACACTTCAGACCCAGAGGAAGTCCTCAAGGCAGAAGAAAAGCGAGTGGAACAGTTGCTACAGCAATCCCATTTGGCTGCTGCCTGGCTGTTAAGGCTTCTACAGCGGTTTCTTCCTTTACGAAAACCTCGCCCAAGTAACTGAAGCAGATACAGGATGGAATTCCTTGGATGTCCGTACCCACCAGGACATCAACAAGATCATGGAGGATACTGAGTTTTATGGCAGGTGCCACCTTGCCTAGCTCCAGATTTGCCACGAAGGCCATTGCCTCCTTGGTGGCAGCCAGGTGTAGGTGCTGGCTATGCAATTGACAAGCTGAAGGCAGACATAAAGGGAAGTTGGCGTCTGCCCCAGTCCTAGGGGATAAGATCTTTGGTCAGGTCCTTTAGCCCCTTCTGATGGAGACCTAGGTCAAGAGGTAAATTCTTCCTTCACTTCTACAGAGAGTGGAACATCGATTTGCTCCTTATTTCAAATTCCCACAGTTCAGAAGAGAGTCAACTTCCAGTTTTCCACTGGCTGTTGAAACCTGCTTATCAATGATCAGAACCTCATCCTGACTGCTCAGACAAGAGCAGGCAGCAGTTTTCTTCTAGACAGTCCTTTCAAAGAGGAGGAAATCACTCATTCTGTCGCCAGTGCTAGGGCACAGTCTATCCCCATTGGTGTTCATTTAGTGTGATTTGCTGACCAGTGGGAGGGTATTGCTTCAGACATCTGGGGTCTGTCCACCATTAGATCGGGTCTTTTACTAGAATTTACTCCACTCCTCCAAGGTTTTTTCTCTCCTGCCCAGTATCTACAGATGCTGTGAGGCAGAGTCTGAGGGAGTTGGCCATCCAGCATTTGCTGGACCTCAAAGCCATTTAGGAAATTCCCCTCAACAATAAGGGATGGGATGCTTGTCCAGAATTTTCATTTTTTCCCAAGGCCTCGATAGGGTGGAGGACAATTCTTGATCTGCAATGATTCAATACTTGTATTGTGTACAGGTGTTTCAAAAGCACACCTTTGCTTCCATCTTGGAAAGCATTTGGCAGGGGGACTTCCTCACATCAGTAGACTTGACAGAAGCCTTTTTTTTACTTGTTCCTATTTGTTCCTCCCACAGGAGGTTTTTTTCTTAGGTTTGTTATCAGGGGCATCTTTCAATTCAGGGCTCTCTCCCCTTTGGGTTGTCTTCTGCCCCTCAGGGGTTTTACCTAGATTCTGGTCTTATCAGTGCACCTCCGTACCTTTCTGGTGCGTTTACCATGTTATTTAGATAACATTTAATAATATCTTCTTCTAGTGAGAGGGCTCAGCAGGATCTACAAGTCACAATTTCAGTTCTGCAGACCTGGAGTTTTCCCATTAATATAAATAAGAGCTATTTCTCTCCTACTACTTGCCTCCTTCATTTGGGAGCATTAACTGTCACTAGGGTGTGTCAGGTGTTTCTCTCCCAGAAGAGACTGGTTGGCCTTCAGGGGTTGATTGGGGCATTCAGGGCAGGAGTTCTGTCCCTCTAGACCTCATTCTCAGCTTTTGAGGAAAAGGATATCCTGTATTGGTATTGTTCCTTGGGCCAGGCGACATGCCAGATCCTTACAGTGGTTTTTGCTTCCTTTTCAGAGAGTGGGGTCCAGCCATTTCCCCAGGAAAGTAACATTGTCTAATCAACTTTTTGATTTCCTTCCACTGGTGCCTGTCCAGTGCCAAGTCCAAAGGGGCAGCCTTTCAAGCTGGAATCCTGCATGGTCCTTTCTACTGAGGCTTCCTTGTCAGGTTGGGGAGGAGCATTTAGATTCCTTCTGGGCTCAAGGTTTGTGGTCACACCAGTCACACCAGAGCTTAGAGCTGTTAGTTTGGGCCCTCAGAAGGTTTCTCTCTCAGGTGGCAGGATCTAATCTTCTGGTTATGACTGACAATGTGGCCTCAAAAGCCCATATTAATTGACAAGGAGGTATCAGATCCTTTTTCTCTTATGACAGAGGCGGAGTCCCTGGTCAGATGGGCAGAACAACATCTTCGGTCAATTAGACCCGAGTATAGTTCTGGTTCTGATAATATTCAGGAAGGTTTGCTCAGCAGGACAACCATTGTCCATACCAAATGGCAACTGCATCCTTCCTTATTTCAGCAAATCTCCCTGAGGCTTGGATTGCCAGTAGTAGATTTATTTGGCTCATCCCTTAATGCGCATCTGCCCAGGTATTATACCAGGTATTTCTCCCAAGGAGCTGGAGGCACAAACGCCTTGCATTGCAGCTGGTTGCCTGGATTGCTCTATGTCTGTCAACCTTTGCCGCTGATCCCAATGGTGATTCAAAAGCTCTTGTTGGAGAGCTTTTGATGGCTCCTTTTTTTGGCCTTGCCAGCATTGGTTTGCTGATTTGTTGGGTATTTCAATGATCCCTCTTTGGCAGATTCCTCAGGAGGATGTCTCTCTTCTCCAGGGGTCCCTGTCTCATCCGGAGTCCCAGCAGCTGCAACTGGCAGTTTGGCGATTGAGGGGGGCATCTTCCAAATTGCCCAACTTTTAACCAACAAGGTTATCCAAACCATTCAGGCTTCTAGGCGCCCTTCTATAATTCACAATTATGAGGCTATTTGTCAATCCTTCTCAACTTGGTGTATTAAGTTCAACATGTCTCCTCTACTAGCTTCGGTGGCTGCAGTCTTGGAATTCTGACAGGCTGGCCTAGAAAAGGGCCTTTTCCCTAACATCCTCCGCAGACAGGTGTCTGCCATCTCATCAGTCTTGTCTTGTGGGAAGTTGGAATCTTTGGCTCAGCACCCTTTGGCTCAGTTGGAATCTTTGGCTCAGCACCCTTTGGCTCAGTCCATTGGTTCCTCAGCGGAGCAACCAAGCTTTGCCCTCCCATGGTACAAAGGTACCCCACTTGGGATTTTACCAAGGTTCTACAGTCCCTCATAAAACCTCCATTTGAGCTGCTTCAACAATCCAGTCTTCATTTCCTTACTCTGAAAGTAACTTTCCTACTGGCAGCCACTTCAGGGAGGAGAGTTTCAGAATTGGTAGCTCTCTTGATTCGCCCTGACCCCTGCATCTTCCATCCTCATCGGGTGGTTTTAAGATTGGTCCCGGCCTTCATTCTGAAGGTCAACACCTCTTTCCACAGGGCTCAGGATTTCTGTCCTCATCCAGTCCATGAGTTGGGGAGAAAAACTTTGGCACACTCAGGATGTGCACAGAGCTTTACAAAATTTACATTAATCATACTGCTGTTTTTCCACAGGATGGAGTCCCTGTTGGTTCATTCCAACCTTCCTCACTGGGGGTATAAGATTTCTCCATCTACTGTGAGTAGAGGGATCAGGGCATGCATAGCTCGAGCCTAATTCAGCAGGTCCCTGTCAGTTGCCAGGGGCATTATGACCCATTCCACTAGTAGAGTGGCTACGACAGGGGCATGGGCTACACAGGCATCGGTGGAAGAGATCTGAAAGGCTGCTGCCTGGACTTCACCTTCGCCTTTCATCCATCACTATTGCCTGGACTCCTTTGCTTCAGCGGAGGTGGCATTTGGTAGACAGGTCCTCCAATAGTTGTTTCAGTATATGCCAGTCAGGACCAGTCTTAACCCTCCTGAGACAATCCTGCTTTGGTATGTCCCATCCTGACCTGTCATGGCCTTACAAGGGAAATGGGCATTGTTTACCTGAATGCCACTTTTCCTTATAGACAAGACAAGTCAGCCCCACCCTAGGCATAGGTTCCTTTCATGGGACCCAGGGGGGGGCGTTCCTTCTAATGTTCTTGCTTTTTCTTCTTTCTTAGAGGCAATCCAGTCTGTCACACTGACTTCGTAGAAACTGGGAAGGAGTCACCCAGAGTGGGTGGAGCTGCACAGACTCAGTCTTAAACAGATAAGGAAGAGTACCACCCATCCTGACTTGTCTTGCCTACAAGGAAAAGTGGCACTCAGGTAAACAACATTCATTCTGGTGTTGGGTAACTACTCTTTAAGGGAGGGAGCAGTTTCATCATCTCTCAACAAAGCAATGGTTCATTCCCTCATCAAGGGCCATCACTAAATCCCATTATTGTATACAACTTTCATCTACTTCCCTTTCTAGGGATGATTGTATTTCAGCTTCAGAAGATTCTGGCAGAAGTGATTTTCTAGATTCCCTTCAGTCAGTATCCAGGTCTAGATATGGGACAGACAGCTCTGATCATTCTTGGATTACTTTTTATTAGGAATGGGATGGGGTGGTTCATCTATCTCACTTATCTGGACCCTTCAGCAGTTTTTGGTATCTTCAGTCATTGTATTCTTCTGGACCAGTACTGGGAGTTGGAGTTGGGTGGTATGCTGTTGTGCTGTTTCTCTTTCTTCCTCCAGAGTCAGTTCCACGTAGTCTTGAGGGCAGAGAGAAATCCAGCAGCAGCTTCTCATTTGCACCTATTCTTGTTAAGAAGGCCCTGCCTTTATATTCATAATCATATTATCCATGATTATCTCTGAGATTGGATTGGCCTCACCCCTATTGGCTTTTCCTAAAGCTCTAAAGCAGTGGTTCCCAAAGTGGGTGGTACTGCCCACTGGGGGGCAGTGAGATGCCTTAGGGAGGTGCTAAGAAGTGGCAGGGGGGCATTTGAGGCGCCGGCCCTGCAGGGTCACCTCATTGACTGTTGCACTGCTCTGGTGCCTCGAATGCAGCAGCTCCGATACACTGCTCCAGTGCAACAGTCAATGGCATCCGTGGGTCACCTAGGAGGAGGCAGAGGAAGGGGGGCTTTGACCACATGCCAATATCCATTATCCCACTCAGCCAAGCCCGCCCTTCTTTGTAGTTGCCATGCCTAACAGCAAGTTCACAGGCTGCCCCTCCCACCAGGGTCAGCCTCCCAAGCTGCCCCTCATGGAGCACTCACATCGTAGAGGGCGATGCTGTTCCCTCCTTTCTGGAGCAGGGCAGGGTTGAGGAAGCCCAGGGCAGGCAGCTTTGCTCTACTTTCGCAACGTGCTACCGCTGTGTTCGACACGCTGGCTCCGCAGGCTCACCCCATTGAGCCCCTCCAGTGCAATAGTCAATGGGGTGATCCTGCAGGGCCGGCACCTCAAACGCCCCCCCTGCTGCCTCTTAGCACCCCCAAGGGGGCTGGCAGAGGAGTGCTAAAAGGTGGCGGTGGGCATTTGAGCTGCCAGCACTGCAAGCTCACCCCATTGACTGTTGCACCACTCCAGAGCCAGTGCCTCGAATTCGGTGGCGGCGGCTTTGCTTTACTTTCCCAAAGTGTCACCACTGTCGCATTCTGTCTGTCTGCCTATCTACTTATCTACCTATCTATCTATCTACCTATCTATCTACCTACCTATCTACCTACCTACAACCTACCTATCTATCTACCTACCTACCTACTCATCTACCTACTTACCTATTCATCCATCCATCCATCCATCCAAAAGGTCTGCCTGCCTGCCTGCCTTCCTGAGTACTACCTACCTGCCTGCCTTTTTACCTACCTATCTACTTACCTACCTAGCAATATCTATCTATCTATCTATCTATCTATCTATCTATCTATCTATCTATCTATCTATCTATCTACCTACCTACCTACCTACCTACCTACCTACCTACCTACCTACCTATCTATCTATCTATCTATCTATCTATCTATCTATCTACTTATTTACCTACCTACCTACCTACCTATCCATCCATCCATCCATCCAAAAGATCTGTCTGCCTGTCTTCCAGCCTGCTTGCCTGCCTACTACCTACCTATATATATATCTACCTACCTACCTACCTGTGTCTCTCTGTCTCTCTCTCTCTCTTTCTATCCATCTATCCATCCATCCATCCATGTTCAAAGCGCCGGCCCTGAAGGCACATCAGGAAAGTAGAGCAAAGCCAGTCTGAGAGGGAGGGAGGGAGGGAGAGAGAGAGAGAGAGAGACCTGAGGCATCAGATTGAATTAAAGCCTAGTTTAGACTTAGGCCCTTTTCCACATTGAAACATCTTTGCCAACACATTGAAACATCTTTGGCTTCTATTAAAGGTTTTGTGGATGAAACATGGTCAGGAAGCTCTCACATTTTGTTGAGGCTTTAAATAGGATCCATTGGATCAGATCTCCACCCTAAAATTACTTTTCTCCAATGTATTATAATGCCAATTCTGAAGAAGGCCAAACCAAAATGTACTGGTAAATTACAAGGAGAAAACACACAAACACACTCCCTGCTAACCCTGCTGGTGATTGGACTAGAATAGATATCTCATTATTTTTCTCCTACCTCCCTACCTCCTTCTTTATTTCTTTTTCTTTCTGTCCCTTCCTTCCATCACCCCCTCTTTCTTTCTTTCTTTCTTTCTTTCTTTCTTTCTTTCTTTCTTTCTTTCTTTCTTTCTTTCTTTCTTTCTTTCTTTCCCTTTTCTCTTTCCTTTCTTCCCTCTCTCTCTTTCTTTTCCCTCTCTCAGGCTCACCCCATTGACTTGGTGCACTGCTTTGCTCGAACTTGCTTGGGCAGGTCCCTCCAGTGCAGCAGGCTCAATGGACTTACGGGTCCGGAACCTAGAACACGGCAGTGGTGGCACGTTTGAAAAGTAGAGCAAAGCCAGAGGTCAGTAATTTTTGCTACAAATAATTACAAAAGCTTCTGGGTTGTGCACAAGAAGGGACACACATGTCAATGCAATTCACCAACATAAAATAAAGAAATACAAATAAAACAAATCAACAAGAATCGGCAAAGCATCTCTGATTAGATTTTATTCACTACTAGAATCTAATCAGAGATGCTTTGCTGATTCTAGTCCAATGACCTGCTCCAGCAGGGTTAGAAGGAAGTGTTTGTGTGTATGTGTGTGCATGGCTGTCAAAACTCCAAAAACAGGTCAAATAGCCAGTCATAAATTAGAACACTTGTTAAACAATCAGCCATTAAGTGAGGACCACTTGTATTTGGTTTGCCAGTCACCTGGCCATGCCCACCCAGTCACATGACCACCAAACCATGCCCACCCAGTCACATGACCAACAAGCCATGCCCACCCAGTCGCATGGCCAGCAAGCCATGCCCTCAAATTAGGCCAAGCCCACAGAAATTTGAATTCCACCCCTGGGTGGGGGGCACCGAGGATGAGTTTGTAGCACCAAGGGGGCAGTGGACTGAAAAAGTTTGGGAACTACTGCTTTAAAGGATTATATTAGAATCTGGGAACCTTTCCCCTGGGTGTATGGATGATAGATTAGCTCATGTGTTTAGATCTTCCTGCTCCTTAATGCAGTTGCCCCTCTGCTCCTCCAGCTCCCTGCCCTGTTCTTTCTGTGGCATCCAATTTTGCAATGCCAACCTCCCTGGGGCAGCAATGCACCTGACTTCACCCTCTTTGCTTTAACCCAAGGTCCACTTCCGTCGGGCCAAGCAAGGGGAGGTACTCTGCACACGCTCAGAGACTCCCAACTTCAGGGAAGCATTCCACCCATCTTTATGCTCTGCCCGGGAGGAGGAAGGCATGCGGAAGCAGCCAAGACCAGCGGAGGCAGTGGGAATGATTGTTTGGAACCTAACCAAGCAAGCAAGTGCAGGGCTCAGTCTGAAGAACTAGGCTTCAGAGGGAGGCTAGGTTCTAGGTCTGGGACAGCCATGTAGAGCTAAACTGAACTGAGCCACACGCCTTAGAGAGCCGCAGCTGCACCCACCCGCATCCTGCATGCAATCCCGACTGGCTGGAGAGGTGGAGGCCGGCCGGGCACTGCACACTCCCTTGTTTTCTTCCAGGGAAGGGGGCCCTAACACCGGACCATCCACCCCTTCTACTGCGAGCCTTGGGATGGTTTTGCTTTCAGGCCTTCTGGCTCACCTCCACCACTTCCACCGGAGAGGGCAGCCTGCAAGCTAAGGCACCCCACTTCCACTACCTCCCACCTCCACCTCCCCCCAGGTTTGGCAAGGCTCACTGAGTGTGGGTTCCGCATTCAAGGCACCGGCTACAGAGCGATGAAGCAGTTAATGAGTTGCGTGGCTGGCAGTCAGTGAGCCTGCGGGGTCAGCACCTTGAATACCACCCTTGCCTCTTAGCACCCCCCTGACAGCCCCCTTGCCTCTTAGCACCCCCCTAAGGCATCCCCCCCCCCAGAGGACGGTAGTGCCCACTTTGGGAACCACTGATCTAAACACATATTCCAATTCCTAGTTAACTGCTTCAGCCCATAAATGGCCTTGTTCAATTTATATACTGTGTTAATTGTTTTACTTTCATACCCTGGTGCTTGAACTATGCTAATTTCTTCTTCTAATTCTTCTAATTCTGAATGGAGTGGTTATGTCAAAATGCCAAATTTTATGGCCATGTGCCACTGCCAATGCTAGTGCCAGTCTGATGCTCTCACTCTTTACAATTGGCGCGAATACCTTATCATAGTGCACATTTTTCATCTGTAAAAACCCCTGTGCCACTAACCTTGCTGTACTTCATTATTGGGTAGTACTTTTTTTCTTGTATACTGACTTGCATCCTGCAGCTTTGCTACCCTGTGGCAAAGTCATAGATGTGAACACTTCATGTTCTTCCATGGATTTCATTTCCTTGTCCATGATTTCTTTCCACTTTACTTGTTCAACTTTAAGGTGATTCCAATACTTCTTTGTAGTTCCTTGATTCATACCATACATTACACACTTTAATTTTACTAGCAGAATACTTGTCAGGTGGAATCCTCTTGTTCCATCGCTCTGACCAGTGTGGCACTGACTACTCTTGTGTGTCAACCTTCTCTTGCTTCATATCTTGTTCAGTTTCTCCTTCCTGAATGCTGAAATCTAATCAGAAATGCCTTGCCGATTCTAGTCCAATGATCTGCTCCAGCAGGGTTAGAAGGGAGTGTGTGTGTATGTGTGTGTATGGCTGTCAAAACTTCAAAAACAGGTCAAATATCCCTGGGGAGGCCAGTCATAAATTAGAACACTTGCTAAACAACTGGTCATTAAGTGAGGACCACTTGTTTGCCAGTCACCTGGCCACACCCACCCACATGACCACCAAACCACACCTACCTGGTCATGTGACCAGCAAGCCATGCCAGCCAGTTACATAACCAGCAAGCCATGCCCACCTAGTCACGTGACCAGCAAGCCAAACCCCAAAATTAGATCATGCCCATATAAATTTGAATCCCACCCCTGGGTGGGGGGCACTGAGGATGAGTTTGTAGCACCAAGGGGGCAGTGGACTGAAAAAGTTTGGGAACCAGTGGTTTAGATATTGCATTGAAGGGTCTTGGGTTCAAGAGTTGCAAGGCTGATAGTTGCATATCCACTGGAAAGTTAAAAGGTGGGAATCAACGCAATTGCATTGGGTAGGTATAATAATGAATTCTCAGGTATTTGGAGGGAACTATGGATGTGGGTCTTCAAATACAGGTATCTGAAGAATATTAAAGGTAATTGAATTTATGTCTATTCCAGTTATGAAGGGACAATGTATATTCATAAACTGGAACAGAGCTTGGTAACAAGGTCAGCCAATGAATAAGCATAGCAATTAAGTCAGCCAATGAGGACTGTTTTGGAAACTGAAACTAAAAGTAGCCTAGGTTTGGCTCTCTATAGCTCTGCAACTCTGCAGCTATGTTGAGCTCTGAGTCTGTCTATTGAAGATGAAACTAGCTTGCTTGCTGAAGACTGGAATTCTGCTCTGAACTTGCAACATGTTTCTGTTTGAATTTGCTCCATGTTGGAGAAATCTATAACTGGTTTGTAAATTCTTATTATGTTTATAAAGATGTTAAATGAAGCATCAGCTATTTGTGTTTATTTTTCTGGCACTGAATTATCACTGCAAAACTCTCAATAATAAGGGGAGTGGGAAAGAATGGCAGTGCTATCAGTGGCCATGGCTTCCCACACAGGTATGGGGCAGTGTAGGGGGGGGATGGGCCATCCCAGTGAAAGTGTGATGGAGGCACTAGTGCCAGGCTCTCTGCTGCTGCTGGCCCTACAATGATCTACAACAAGTTTGTAGTGGCCATCCAGACTGGATCTGGCCCTGGAGCAAAGCTGGAGGCTGCCTCTGCACAGTCACCGTCTCCTGGGCTGGGGTGGCCTGAGTGTGGCAGCCTCTCACTGTCTTCAGGGAAGCCCCACAGGCCAGATCTAACCACATCGCAGGCCGGATCTGGCCCGTGGGCCTTGTGTTTGACATGCCTGCATTACATAAATAAATGATGATCAGTTCAACAGCTGAACTGAAAATGCTGATAGCATTTTCTCCATGGAAAGTAGCAGACTAATTTAAGAGGAAATACAACATGTTCTGTTGTTTTATCCATCTGCATTGCTATTGTCAGAGATACTTACCTCCCTTTGTTTAAAAGGAGAACTGATCCTATCTTGACTAATCCGCTACATACTATCATCTGCCCAACTGTCCACTCTTAGCAACAAAGCAGCTGGATATTTTTTTTACAAGCTTCTTATATATCCAGTTGAATGTAAGAAAAAACTCACTCTACTTTCACTTTCTTTACCCAGAATCACCTCTGAGATAGGCAGCATCTGCATTTCCATCTCTGCATGCCTTGCTCTATGTTGCTATTATATTTCATGCAAGCTTCACAATGAATAATCCCACCTGTTCACTATTTTCTATTTTACACCTTATTATGAAAGTCTAATTTGAGAGGAACAATGAAAGTACCAAGAGAAATGATACTATACAAGCCATTATAAAGTGCAGCATTGATATGAGAGTCAAGATAATACTGGAATAATGGTGGCAGATGTATGCCAGGGAATTCAGAAATTGGATATATGATAGGGCAGCTGCCTCTGCAAATTGATTCTAGGTAGTCAGTTTCACCAGTAATTATGGAGGAACTTAGAAGGTACAGTGGCTTACAAGCCTGCAGAAATAAAGGATTCTTATGCTTCATCTTCCTAAGCTTTTCAGACTGGCAAATATCTCTCACCAGATGAGGTAAAAGAAGCAACAGCAGTTTGCATGAAGGAAAAGGAGGCTTGGTGAATTAGATTAGACAGGGCAATGTTTTTGTTGACTGAATGACAATAGCGTGCTATGCCCTTAAAATTTAATTGCCAAAAGGGGCACGTGGGATCTCAGAATTAGTATAATCAAACATTATCTCTTAATTAATATCTGGGAGAACTCCGGTGATGGAACAATGGAAATTTCAAAGGGAGAAAAATATTAAATTCACACTGAATATTATGCTTAACAGAAAACTGGTGTAACATATTTCAGTGCTGAAATATTTTCTTTAGAGTGTAAGAATATTTTTCTTTAGATTGCTAAAGGGGATAGTTTGTTCTCTAAAAATTGTGGGAATTTGTTGGATCATTTCCCCCCCAATTTTGATGGCAATATTGTAAAGCTCAATGGTGTTTTTTTAAAAAAATGATTTATAATAAAAGGAAACAAAATTTAAAAGCTGAATTTCCTTTCCAGCCTGCTACTTTTTAAATACCTTTTACTTACCTTACCTCAATGTTCTAAATTAGCTTTGTATATATGGTAGTATTTGGTGCAGGGATACTTTGGGCTTCCTATTGAAAAGAACACCTGCTTCCTTTTGCAGAAAAATGCTAATTATGCTTTGGGACTATACCTGGATGTCCAAAATAACTTTGAATTTTCCATAGAATTAAATTTCATTTGGAAAATTTGTGGATTAGAAGTAATTTCATATATAAACTTATACCACATCTGAAATTTGGGATTCTCTTAACATAGTGTCTAATTTCTTAGAGAGAAATTAATTTCATTTTATGATTTAAATACTTTCCTGATTGCTGTTAATATTCACAAATTTTAACAATGACTTATACTTTTGAAAACATTCAGCCCCTTAAAACTAATTAGTGAAATTTTGGCATAAGATTTGGAATTGTTCTTTATTTTAGTAACCAAATTGGAAAAAGACATGGTGCTCTCCACCATCACTTTCAGCTTTTGATTCATTTGGAAGCCTCTCCATGGGACCTACAAACTGAACTGGAGAAAAAATTTCCCAAAGGTCTATTCTGACAGCTGTTTTAATACACTAAACATCTGTATGATAAACATCTGTATGCAATAGCATCCGGCCCATCTACATAAAGCATTATGGCATCTCTTGAATAATAATGACCAGTTAAGCAAATTGTTGAAAGCAGAGGAGCCCTACCAAGAAATAAGTTGGTAATTGCAATGCTACTTTATAGATAGATGGGTTTTGTTACAGAGTTTAGTCAGAATAACTGGCAGCATGGATCAAATCTTTTGCCAGAAATGGGAAAATTAGATAACTTTCTTGGCAAGAGAG
Organism: Hydrophis major; assembly: GCA_033807585.1. Lineage (NCBI taxonomy): Eukaryota > Metazoa > Chordata > Lepidosauria > Squamata > Elapidae > Hydrophis > Hydrophis major. The sequence goes on along the minus strand of CM066343.1, from coordinate 142,983,109 downwards.
ATGGCTATGAAACTTGGCTGTGGCTGTAATGAGAGCTATATCTTTTAACTGCGTATCTCCCCACCAAAACAAGCCATTTACTCTAAAAACGTGTAATCAGGGAGGCAAATTCATAAACTTGTTTTTTTTTAATGACAGAAAGTAAAATTATAGTTCCCATTTTAAAAATTGTAGAGCTATATTTAATGATTATTCTCTCTTTTAAAAAATGTCAGGAAGGTTGCTTTGTCCAGAAATAAGCTGTTTAAGGTTGCTGATCAAGTAAATTGATATATCAAGACTACTATGATTCACAGAGCATTTCTCTCTTATCAAGGCTTGAATTCTTCCAATAGTAAATTGATAGAACTTCAATTACACTTCGGTGATAGTCATCTTGCCTGTTTTGATATAACTCCCACTTTCACCCTCACAAAGGCCTCTCGAGGCCTTGTCCTTTTACTTTGCTCTTAAAGGTAAGAAAGCTTTATTCAATTATCTTGTCCTTTTACTTTGCTCTTAAAGGTAAGAAAACTTTATTCAATGGTGGGATTCAAATAATTTAACAGCAGGTTCACCCCGGGTCAGGTTGGCTGTCGTGGGAGCTGTGACCCATCCCTGTCCTCCAGCTCCTCCACACATGCAATATGATCCTCCCACAATGGCCAACCTATCCCTGGGCAAACCGGTTGTTAAATTAGCCCCCCACGCTTTCAAAGTGAATCCTGGGTGCTGCGCTGCACTGCACTGCAATTGAGAAATGGGCAATGGAGCAGCTGGCACAAGGGAATGAGGAGGAGCAGGTAGAAAAAAGAGGGGAAGTGGCTTTCTCTTTCCCTCATGCCATATGCTCCATTGCCAGTTTCTCCATTGCAGCACAGTGCAGTACCCAGGATCTACTTTGATAGTGGGAAGTGGGTAATTTAAAAACCAGTTTGCCTGAACTGGTGCAAATCAGCTGAATCCCACCACTGGTGTTATTGCTTCACAAAGCAGCATTGAGAGAATAGAATTTGCATCAAAGAGAAGCTCTCCTTCAGTGATTTCCATAACTGCATGATTTCTTCAAATGTTGAATAGTTAGCAAAAAGTTAGTCGCAACAATGTTTAAGGAGATTTTTTCAGATAAAACTTATCACATGAAGGAGATTCAAAATGAAACTTTCATATCAGTTTAGTTGCTGACACTACAATATCTCAACAGTCAATCAATTGATCAATTAATCACTGGACAACATAAAGTGTTCTATATATTAGCTTCCTGCCCAGATAAACTTTCCCAATATCTGATAATGTCGAGGCCCTGTAGTAACATCAAAGGTTTGCAACAGGTGTTTCACCCATTCTTCCTTTTCAAATTCTCAATAGCTGAATCCCAGGTATGTATGGGAATCAAAATAAAGGAATTGTGTCATCAAGCAGAAAAATGAAAAAGAGAAAGATTGTAATTCTGAATATACTTAACAAGAAAGTGAGTTAGTGACAACAAGAAAGTACCCTAGTGAGTTCAAGTAGTTACTAGCAAATATTTTTATAAATACTGGTGAGGTTGCCAAATGGAGGCTGCCAAACTGAGCTACAGGAATAATTCATTATTGCTATGTTAGATGCAAGCGATGCATGGTGATACAGTATTGCAGACTAACTCTGCCTACTGCCAGGAGTTAGATCCTTACTGGCTCACGGTTGATTTTGCTTTCCATCCTTTTGATGTCAGATTTTTGGGGACAATATGCTGATATTGTAAACTGCCCAGAGAGTGCTGTAAATATAAAGTGGTATATAAGTCTAAGTGCTAATGCTATTGCTAAGAATCAAAACAAATTACATAGTCATTTATAACTACATGTCTGGAGGAACCCTTGTCAAGATGTTGTCACTAACCTACGGTAAGTAGAGATGGAAGCTGCAACTTCCATCTCTACTAATAAGTGCCTATTCATGATTTATCCCTGATAAAAGGCAGCAAAAGCAGAGAATAGCATCAATAGGCCAGGGGGTGAAAGAACTGACATTGGCTTTTGATATGTTACCAGTTTTACAAATAATTCTATCTTCTAGTTGCTATATATTTGCTTGGCTTTTACTTGCTGTAAAATTGTAGCACAATTTCTTCCCTATTGTACCATCTCATGCAGCAAGCCTAGTAGTTCTGTATTGTTCTGAGTCATCCTGTTCTCATTATCTTCAAGCTTCCAGGAATTGTTACTTTGTCATGCACTCAACTGATTTTGTAGCTAGCCACAGTGAACAGTTATTTCATTCCATTTACTATTCTATTCCTTTCAGATGTTTAACAAATGCATAAGAACCTGAGCCAGCATGAACACTTTCCAGATATTAGGGAGGTTGGTGAACTACAGGTTATCCATAGGCTAATAGATTTCCCAATATGTTATTGAGTGATTTCCTTTCTTAACATTTCTGTTTCTAATTTATCTTGCATTTCTCTACCACCACCACCTTGTTTTACAATATCTGATGCAGAGTGTTAATTTGTATGTTTATTGTTATAAAAGCTAAATTAGATATATCTGAGCATATGTAAAATATCCTGTGTTTAATATCTTATTAATCAGTGTCATAAAACATATGACTAAATTAGTAATCATAAGTTTAAACCTCTATAGAACATCTTCAATTATGTGTTAATAAATATATCAAGAATTCAATGCAACTCAGGACAGCATTGAAAAACTAGATAGCTATATGGCATTCATATGTTCTGTATAAACTTAAAAAATTGATGTAAATATCATGGCTAGTATCCACTGATATTTCATAATTTTCTCAAAAAAAAAAAAAATCAGACCTACCAAAGTAGAAAATTTCATTCCATGAGATATTTGCTTATTTTGTGTTCTGCATAATGAAATTAAGCAAATCAAAAATCACTGTGACAAGCCATATTATTCAGACACAAACATTGATACTTTGTTTTTACTCATTCACTTCCAATCATCTGCAAGCAATAGTTTTCTGAAGTACAGTGCAGAGCTGGCAAAAGGGCCAGTTTTCTTGGCTGTTTCCTGTACTCAGCTTCCCCAGGTCATCTGACTGGATTCATTTCTCTACTCTCAATGTGAGGTCACAAGGTTCTGAAGCAACTGATGCACTCTACACCATTGATTCTAACCGCTATCCTAACAGTTCAGTAGAAATGAAATCTTTGCTGCCCATTGTTGTAGATTCAGGCTCATCAAACCCACATGCAAAGCATGAGCTATTATATCTTGCTTGTTACTGGTCTTCCTAAATCAGACATGTTAAATTCAAGGCCTTGGTTAGATCTGGCCCATAGGCTAGAGACAGCACCTTGGCCTGGCCCATTCCAGCCCAACCAGGTGTTCCCCCTGGGACCATGCACAGGAAGTGCTGAGCATGTGGGGGCTAGCATCCCTGGTGAAAGGGAAGCACTCATAACATGGTCAGCATGTGGGACAAGACGGTCACCCAGGATGCTGGCCCCTGTGTACTTTACCTCCTCTTGTGCGTGAGACCATGGGGAGCACCTGGCAAGCCTGGGTAGACTGAGGCTGAGATGGACAGGACTGGGCCTCTTGCTATCTCCAGGCAGTTCCACAGTCCAGAGCTAACGCTGATCATGTTCTGGCCACCACAAAGTTGTAGTAGAGCAGTGCAAAGATCACCAGCAGCAGCGCCGTGGCCCATCAGCACTTCCGATGCCTCCATGGACTTACATGCTAGCCCAGCAGCCTGCACGCACTTCCCTTCCACTGGACCAGTCCACTTCTTGTGCAAGTCATAAATATCTACCTCTCTATCATTCTCCCCTCTTCTTGGCTTCTTGTATACAGGGCCTTCAGGGGTAAATAGTATGTCTGAACAACCACAGTGGAAGCTAATGGTTATGCAGAGATGGTATTTCTCAGCATGCATTGATGTTAAGGGTTGTTTTGGGTTTCCTTCACCTTTTTGAAGAAGTATCAGCAGCATTTGTTCTTCAGCCAGGATATAAGATAGAAGCAACCGGGCAAGAAAGGGAAACTATAACTGAAAGGCACAGAATTATAAATCTTCCAAGCACAAAGGCCTGCCTTATTTTTCCTTAAAAATGCCTATTTCCTAGGGCAGTTTTTCAAATGGGATGAGCTCTTCAAATCATGAATGTCTCAATAAATCTCTACATTTTCTATCCTACCATCCACTGATGCTACTAAGCAACTTCTAGAGTAGGGGTACCTATCCTCTGGGCTACAGATCAGTATTGATTGTCTACTGTTGGAAATTAGGTCACATAAGTTGCAGGTGAATGCATGAAGCCTTATTTCTGCATGCACAAGATCTGGCTGTGTGCGTACAACAATCCTATCTCCCTTCTCCCCTGCCATTGCCACTTCCCCTAGTGCATGGAGTTAGAAAGGTAAAGGACTGGTGCTCTAGAACACTTATTTATTTATTTTATTTGTCAATCGCTTACAAGATAATAGGTATAAGTATATACATAGTTATGAATACATGAAATGGGTACATATAAGAAAAATAAAAGAAACAATAGGACAGGGATGGTAGGCATGTTGGTGCACTTATGCATGCCCCCTACAGACCTCTTAGGAAAGAGGTGAGGTCAATAGTAGATAGTCTAAGGTTAAAGTTTTGAGGGTTTGGGGAAGAAACCATAGAGTCAGGTAGAGTATTCCAGACATTGACCACTCTGTTGCTGAAGTCGTATTTCCTGCAATCAAGTTTGGTGCGATCAACCTTGAGTTTGTATCTGTTGTTTGCTCTTGTATTGTTATGGTTGAAACTGAAGTATTCATTGACAGGTAGGACATTGCAATGTATGATTTTATATATTATACTTACATTGGACCGAAGGCGGTGTAGTTCTAGGTTTTCTAGGTGTAGAATTTCAAGTCTGGTGCCATAAGGTATTCTGCAATGAGTAGAGGAGTGGAGAACTCTTCTTGTGAAATAATTCTGGACTTTCTCAACTGTGTTAATATCAGATACGTAATGTGGGTTCCAGACTGATGAGCTGTATTCGAGTATTGGTCAAGCAAATGTTTTGTATTCTCTAGTTGTTAGTGTTATATTACCAGAGAAAAAGCTACATAGGATTAGGTTAACAACTCTTAATGCCTTTTTGGCTATGTAGTTACAGTGGGCTCTAGCACTTAGATCATTAGAGATGAGTATTCCAAGGTCCTTTACAGAGCTTGGATCAACAAGATCTTGACTATTCAGCTTGTATTTTATTTTCTGATTTTTTTTGGCTATGTAGTTACAGTGGGCTCTAGCACTTAGATCATTAGAGATGAGTATTCCAAGGTCCTTTACAGAGCTTGGATCATCAACAAGATCTTGACTATTCAGCTTGTATTTTATTTTCTGATTTTTTTTGTGCCAATATGTAAGACAGAGCATTTATTTGTTGAGATTTGAAGTTGCCATTTGTTTGACCATTCTGATACATAGTCAAGATCTTTTTGAAGGGTAGCAGTATTGTCTGTAGTATTGAACAGCTTTACATCAAACAGCAGATAGCATCTGACCTGAAAAGATGGGAAAACCAACAATTGTCATTGATAGGTAGAATTTCAACAATTAAGATGAATATTTTACCCAGAATTTTATATTTGTTCCAAACAATACCAATTAGGTTAAGTAAGGATTACTTTGAAGAATTAAATAAAATTGTGTTGAAGTATATATGGCAAGGCAAGAAAGCTAGAATAAAATTAAAACTTTTACAGGATGCTAGAATTAGAGGACGATTTGGCCTTCCTAATTGGGAGTTGTATTATCAAGCTGCAAACTTAATGTGGGTTAAAGAATGGATAACGTTAAGAAAGACTAGATTGTTGACATTAGAAGGTCATGATTTATTATTGGGTTGGCATGCTTTCTTATGGTATAAGGGAACTAAATCACAGGGTTATTTTAGAAGGCATTATGTACGGGAATCATTATGGTTGTATTGGGAGAAAATTAAGAAACAATGTTATTTGAAAATTCCAGTTTGGTTATCAACTATTGAAGCTTTTTCGTATCCTATAACTTATAAGAAGGAACAAACAGTTAGATATGGGAAAATATTGGATGAAAAGGGTGAACTTAAAACGATGCAAAATTTAGAAGAACAAGGTATAAAGATGAATTGGTTTTCATATGCGCAAATACATGCAAGGGATCTTAAAGATTCTAAAATAGAAGGATTTTATGATAAATTGACTGATTTAGATAGGATTTTGACAGGTACTGATGAAAAAGTGATTAAAAAACTATATAGTTTCTTGTTGGAAATTAAATTAGAGGAAGAACAAGTTTAAGAAACAATGATTGCTTGGGGGAAGAATTTTGGGTATGGGATTGATTTAGAGAAATGGCAAAAATTATGGCCACAAAATTATAAAATGACAATGTCAACAGCATATAAAGAAAATTTGTATAAGATGTTTTACAGGTGGCACTTTCCCCCGACAAGAATAACAAGAATGTTTAAGAATAAATCTGAAAAGTGCTGGAAATGTCATCAGATACCTGGCTCATATTACCATATGTGGTGGACTTGTGAGGAGGCCAGGAAATATTGGACTAGAATTCGAATATGGCTGGAAAAAATGACAAAGAAACACATAGATTTGAAACCAGAGATTTTTTTATTGGGAATCGTACCTGATATATATAATAAAAATTTAAAGTATTTGATTGTAAATGTATTAACAGCGGCTAGGATTGTATTTGCTAAACATTGGAAGAGTGAGAAAATACCATTAGAGGAAGAAATGATTAAGAAAATATTGGAATGTGCTGAAATGAGCAGATTAACATTTGAAATTAAAGAACAAGAAGATGAACAATTTTATGAAGTTTGGGATCTTTTTTTATCAATGGTTAGATAATACAATATAATAATAGAATATTTAGAAATTTAGGAAATAATGAATATATAATTTTTCTTGGTTTTGATAATTTTTTAGAATATTTTATTAAGATAGATTTGGTATGATTTTATGATTTGTTATAAAATAATTTAACTTAATTATAGTTATCTCGCTTAAATATGAATTAGTAAAATTATAGTCAAATGATTGTTCAATAATGATATTGGGATATTTTACTGATGATTGATAATGTGAGTTATTATGTAATATAATTATTTTGATGACTATGAAATGGATGCACAAAAGGGAGTGGTAAACCAACCGATACACTGTAAATTTATGAAGAATGATATTTTTTAATGTTATGTTTTATGTCTTATATGTTTTTTGTTTGTTGTTAAAATCAATAAAACTTTTATCAAAAAAGAAAAAAAAAGAGAGAGATGAGTATTCCAAGGTCCTTTACAGAGCTTGGATCATCAACAAGATCTTGACTATTCAGCTTGTATTTTATTTTCTGATTTTTTTTGTGTCAATATGTAAGACAGAGCATTTATTTGTTGAGATTTGAAGTTGCCATTTGTTTGACCATTCTGATACATAGTCAAGATCTTTTTGAAGGGTAGCAGTATTGTCTGTAGTATTGAACAGCTTTACATCATCAGCGAAGAGAACGCAGTTGCTCTTATTATGATCACAGAGGTCATTTATGTAGAGTATGAAGAGAGTTGATCCTAGAACACTGCCTTGGGGAACACCACTATTGACAGGTACAGAATTTGATAGGACACTCCCCAATTTTGACCATTTGTTGTTTGTTTGACAGGAATGCTTCTATCCAGTGATGCAGTTGTCCAGAGATACCATAAGATTTTAGTTTTAGGAGTAGTTTGTCGTGTACCAGTGCATCAAAGGCTTTACAGAAGTCTTTGTAGATTGCGTCTATTGTTTTGATCTGATCGAGTTGTGTAGTCCATATGTTTTTGCAGTGTATGAGTTGCAGGTTACAGGATAGTTTTTTTCTGAAACCAAATTTATTAGAGAGTGGGTTGTTTGTCTCTAAGTGGAGGATAATGGATTGATTAATAATTGATTCCATGACTTTACAGGTGACACAGCATAAGGAGATTGGTCTGTAATTTTCAACTAGGCTCCCTTTTTAAAGATGGGGATGACTGTGGCTTGTTACCATTGGTTAGGCAAGGACCTGGTCCTGAAAGATTTTTCAAAGATTATGCTTAGAGGTTCTGTTATGGCAGTGGATAGCTTTTTTAAGAAGTAGGCACATATTCCGTCAGGTCCAATAGATAGAGATGGTTTTAGATTGCGCGGTGCTTTTTCAACATTGTCTTCTGTAAAATTGATATGTATTAGATCATTGTAGTTTTCTGTGGTTCGGCTAGGAAATACTGGGCATGATCCATTGCTGTTTACAAATACTGAGCTGAAGAATGTGTTAAAGATGTTGGTTTTAATGGTGTCGTCATTGCAGTCTTTACCATTAGGTCCTATCAGGAGTGAGATGGACCTTGAGTCTTTTAGTTTGTTGTTTACAAAATTGTAAAAAACACGGGTGGAATTGGTGCAAAGAAGGTTTTCCTCTTGTTTAATGTGATAATTGGTGCGTTCAGTCTTTATCTGATGGCATAATTTTTTGTATCAGCTTTTGAAGTTGGCAACGTGACCAGATTCTTTTTCCACCAGAGTGATCTCTTTTTGGATTGGAGTTTCCTTATTGTTATGGGTAACCTATTTTTTTGTTTTGTTTTGTTTTGTGAGTTGTTATTGGTACCTATAGTTTAATGATTCTTTTGACTTCAAGTAAAAATATATTGTAATGGTCTTCAACAGTATTGCATCCAATGAATAGAGATTGCCAATGAAGGGATGAGAGATCGTTGTCAATAAGATCATAGTTGCCTTTTTTGAAGTTATAATTGGGGATTACATCATTGTGATGATTTTTGTGTGGGCGTATGATGAGACAAAAGTCAATCATATTGTAGTCACTGTTGGAGAAGGGTTCTTTAGTTTGTATTGTGTAAATTAAATTCAAACTATTGCAGAAGATGAGATTGAGGCAGTTTTTAAGTCTAGTATTATTGGTTACTAGTTGTTCCAGTCCCAGATTTGTAACAGCATTGTAGAAGGTTGCATGCATGGGTTCAGTTGTACATTCGTTTAGGGTCCAGTTAATATGAGGTAGATTGAAGTCACCAAGAAAGGTAAAAGCATGTGGGCAGGATGATGCCCATGTTAGTAGTGAATTTAGCTTGTTTACATGTTCGATGTCATAATCAGGTGCTCTCTAACATAGTAAGAATCGAAATGTGATATTTAAGGATAGTTCACAGATGATGGTTTCAGGAAGAGCAAGCTCCTGGGTAAATCTTACTGATTTTTGAGGTAAAGGGAGAATTGCAAGAGCAATGAGAATGCAGTTCAAGAGTGGGAGCCTTCTGTAGTGGATGCACATTATCTGTCCATACTATAATCAGAACATGCCCAGGAAAAGAACAGTGGGAAAGGTCTCCCATTTTCTGCTTCTGAGCACCACAATGCTCTAATTTACCATCATGAGAAACAAAGTGTTGAATAAGTGGTGCTTGACCCAATCCAGCAGGTCTATTTTTTTATGTTCTTATATCTGATTTTGGAATGTGACAATTTAATGCAGGATAACTCAAGAGGAACAAGTGATTCCATGCTCTGGCTCACTCTAGCTTTGAGGATTTGTAACTTGAGAAGATTCAAACCTAAAGTAAGACAAGGTTCGGGGAAATTGACTTGTCCCTTTCTTGGCTTATCTTGCATTGAATTATCTTGTGGCAAGTTGTCCCATAGTGAGTTGGCCACAGTGAGTCAGTTTTGGCAAGTTCTTAGATCCCTCTGGTTGTATTGTTTCATCCTTTTTAATCTATTGCTACTATAAGATTGAAATATCCTTAACTGTATCATTGTAGCATCTAGCTGTAAAAGATACCCATAAACATCTGCATTTCTAGGAGGAAAAAAACATACAAATTGTAAAGGCATTTGGTGTATCTTTTTCAGTTTACTAATGTCATACTAGTTAGTCTTTTGTTTCAACTAAAGGATTTTCACAATGCTCTTTGCTAGTTATCAGTTCTTCATAAAGATGCTGGCTGATTAATCTGCACCATAAGTTTGTAAAGAATATTTTGTAGACTTGAACTTTTTGTTCAGGAAATATGTTATCCATAATGCCTGTCTCATTTATAGAATCCAGCACATAAGAAGACAACAGGTTGGAGAAGACCAGCAGATTCTAAATGTAGTCAGGTCAAGCCAACGATGGATTTTCAGGTGTAACTAGACTTGACCTGCTGGATTGTTTACTCTTTTAAAGAAACAGTGATTAGGTAATATTCTTATTTACTCCATAAATAGCAATTTAAGTGTTTTTACAAGAAATAATATCTTGTAAAATGTTATGACCTATTTTAAATATTAGTTCTATGGAAAATATAATTGCATAAAGATTTTTCTTTAGTAGAAAAACAAGTAATATTCTGCTTCTAGGAATTCTAATCATTGCCAGATATTGCAAAAATTCAGACCAGCATTGCTGTTTGACATATCTTATTACTATTTTAACCTTTTTGTCAATAATGTTCCCTTCCCGTAGTTTTTTTCAATCTTACTTTTAATTATCTCATTCCTTTCTAAATTCAATTATATATATCTTTTTCTAAGTTTCAATATCTTTCTAGTCATCATATTTATACTTTTGTCTGTCCTGTTTCAATTTCATATTTTCTTTTCTCATTAAACAAAATTTCCCCCTGTAGTTACTAATTGGAGTACGATACCTTTGTATCTTTTAATTTTTATCCATTCAACTCTTTTCATTCAACTTTTATCCATTCAATGTTATAATTGTAAAGGCATAAATTGAAGTTTAAATAAAACTTCAATTTATGCCTTTACAATTATAACATTCAATATAACACATAACTTCCAGTCGAATTCTGCCTGGTACATTCTTAAAATATGCACTAAGTTCTTAAAGAGAAATAATATATATAACAATAATAAATAAAATACATTATATTCCAATTCAGCTCTATCATTAATGTTGGTTATAATCTTTGACATCTTTAACATTTTTTTTCAATGGGATATCTTATTTCTAGGAACACTTATAATATTTCCATAATTTTTTAATGTTTCTTTCATATTTCTCTTCACTTAAATTTTATAACAAATTTATAATAATTAAAATGTTCCCCTCCTTTCCTAATTTCATTCTCTCATTCTCTTTATTTCATTTATTTATTAAACATTCCATTACATTACAATGAGTATTTTATCTATCATTTTAATCACACTTATTTCATATTTTCAAAGTTCATTTCTATTTCTAATATAACAATACTATCTTATGTACTCTTGCAGAATCCCGCTTTCAATTAAGTTTTCACCCATTATCTCTGTGTCTTGTATGTTTTCCCTGTTTCTCTATGTCCTGATTCTGTCCTTTATAATTTCTTTTCCTTTCCCCCTTCTCCCTCTTCTTCTCCCTTCTCTTTTTGACCCCTTCTCTCTCTAATTCTGATTCTTCTGAAATCCTCTCCTCTGTTTCTTCCTAATGTTATAATTACTTTTCAAACTATTCTTTTTTGGGATTGTTTTTTCAGATCTTAAATTTTTCACTCTCTTTCCCCCCTTTCCTTTCTTTTCCCCACATAGAAATACTTGGTCACTGAAAATGGCTTCTTCTTTGTCCCGCCCTTCTTGTTCTACAGGCATTTCCTGTTGTTTCTCATAGTTCAGGATCTCCATTTCTAAAAATTGAAATACAAAATCAAAAGAACCTCTTCCTTCTTGTGCATCTTCTTTCTGTTTTTTAAGTTCCATTCTCAATTCTTCCAAGAGTGATACCATTTTAAAAAATTTTAAACAACCACCTGATTGATTTTAGTCCTTTAGATCCAATAGCCAAAAATCCAAAATTCACCAAGTAATCCAAATAATCCAAAGCTGTTTCTTCTTGCTTCTTTTTTCTACTTTCTCTTCCTGGGGTTCTCTTGTTACAAAGTTTCAGTTAAAATGTATCTTTTAGGAATCTTCTTAAAGTTTCACTGTTAATTCCCTTCACTTCCAGGTGGTCTCCTCCCTTTTTCCAGATCCCACCCTTTTGTTTTTTTCCTCCTTCTAAAAGTTTTTGAGAATCCAGAAATCTTCATTATCCCTTTGACATTTCATTTTAATCTTAAATACCTGTTAATGTCAAAGTGGATTTTTGCTGATTTCTTGCTTAAATCTCTTAGTTGTCAATATAGGGAAGAAAAGAAAAAAACCCAAATCCTTTCCCTTCCCTCTCTCATTCGCTGCTTCAACATCTTCTTTGGGAACAATGTTGTTCTTTATAATTCAAATTCCAGGTATTGTTGTTTTTCCAGTTTGACCCAATCAGCCAAAACTTTCTCTATTTATCTTCCTCCTGCACATTCTTTTCTGGTCGAGTTTTTCTGACCACCGCTGCAACCGCCTTCAGGAATGGGAGTAATGGCCAGCTGGGGAGAGAGATGTGCCTCTCCTTGACCCTGCTGGCAGTCTCCCCCCTCTTCACCACCTCTACAGGGTGGCTTAGCAGCTCCAGAGGCAAGCACAGATCAAAACTGCGCACAGTCACAGATTTCGGTCTGTCGCCGAAGAAGCTCAAACCAGACCTCCCTGGTCACATTTGTTATCCTGATTGGTCACTGAATTGACCCTTGGTGGGTTGGAGGAGTTTCCTTCACTCTTGCCTGGACCCCAGCAGCATGCTGGTGCCTCACCCCCTTGCTCCTTCATTATGGGGATGAAAAGAACACTGTCCTTTTACACTATGAATTCAGCTATGCAAAGATTTGGACATTGAGATGAATCTCGACCTAACCATGAGTTATATATGAGGATACCTGATGAACCAATAAAGAAACTTTGTATGGATGCTTTGTAGAGTAATCTGTCTGCCTTTATACATTCAGTCAGTAATTATAAAGGACAGAACACTATGGTTGCTATTGTTTTTCATTTTCATGATTGACTGTCTCCTTTTCCTAGTTTTACAAATATGCCTTTTGATCACATTGCTTGGGCCCAAGGAAATTTATCTTTATGTGAATCTTAATATATTTGTTACTTTTTCCATGTCTATTTTTTTTAAAGTTATAATTTTTTAAATTGCTAGCCTGAAGAAAGGTATAGCCATGTTTTTTATTGATCCATAAGCTGTTCAGCTGCTGTTGAATGTAAGATCCATTAATCACTCTAAACATATGATTTAACTGCTTTAATTCTTTATTTATAATTTGATATTTTATTTAAATTTTTGTTTTAGAGTGTGCTTAAAGGCAATGAAAAAGGTATTTTATGAAAAAGGTAAGTTGTAAATTAAACAACTATATTTATTTTCTTAATGAGTAATATTTTTAATTTTTTATCTTTATTGTCTATTTATATGTCTACAATTTTACAGATATAAAGTGCTTTCATGGTCCTTTTCAAAGTCAGAAATCAGAATAAAAATTATCATTTTATATATCTGCACATAAATCAATGAAGAAAATATTAAATTTGGATCAGAAAGACCCATTTGAAGCTTCTATTACTTTATAATAGAATGTAATAGTGCTTATTTTTAAAGTTTACTGGATGATGTTAAGCCAGATGATATCTCTAAGCTTAGGCCTTCTCACAGCACCGTAGTTAAACTAGTGAGATGAGAAAATGCTATCCCTACCTCTGCTTTGAACTTTATGGAGAAAAAACAGGAGTCACATGTCACAAGAACTGCTGTGTTTTGCTTATCATAGAAATTTGGCTTCATTCATTCACTCATTCACTTCATTCACTTCCAGATGCAGCTGTTGCTGAAAGGCTACATAGCTCACTGCCAGGACAGGAGTAGAGATTCTGGCAAGATCAAAGGAGGAGGTTCACGTTGCCAACTTCACAAGCCAATACAAAAATCTATGCCACCAGATAAAAACTGAATGCGCTAATTATCACATTAAACAACAGGAAAACCTTCTATGCACAAATTCCACTTAGAGACAAACAACCTACTCTCTAATAAACAATTTGGTTTCAGAAAAAAACTATCCTGTAATCTGCAACTTTTACACTGCAAAAACATATGGACTACACAATTCAATCAGGGCAAAGCAATAGTCGCAATCTACATAGACTTCTGTAAAGCCTTTGATTCAGACTTCTGTAAAGTCTTTGATTCAGTGGTACACAACAAACTACTAAAACTAAAATCTTATGGTATCTCTGGACACCTACATAACTGGACAGAAGCATTCCTATCAAACAAACAACAAATGTCAAAATTGGGAGCGTCCTATCAAATTCTGTACCTGTCAACAGTGGTGTCCCCCAAGACAGTGTTTTAGGACCAACTCTCTTCATGCTCTATATAAATGACCTCTGTGATCATATTAAGAGCAACTGCATTCTCTTCGCTGATGATGTAAAGCTATTCAACACCACAGACAATACTACTACCCTCCCAAAAGACCTTGACTATGTATCAGAATGGTCAAACAAATGGCAATTTCAAATCTCAACAAACAAATGCTCTGTCTTACATATTGGCAGAAAAAATCAGAAAATAAAATACAGGCTAAATAGTCAAGACCTTGTTGAGGATCCAAACTTTGTCAAGGACCTTGGAGTACTCAACTCAAATGATCTAAGTGCTAGAGCCCACTGTAACTACATAGCCAAAAAGGCATTAAGAGTTGCTAATCTAATCATCTAGAACAGTGGGGGAGCTATGTGAGGATGCTTTCTGTGGATTTTAGTTCTGCGTTTAACACAATTCTTCCACATAGACTAGTGTCTAAACTTCTGGATCTTGGGCTTTCTAATTCAATCTGACTTTGGATTATGGTTTTCCTGTCTAGCCACTCACAGAGGGTCAGATTAGGTAATCATACCTCTTTAGCCCTTATTCTTAATACTGGTACACCACAGGGTTGCGTGTTGAGTCCTTTACTCTAAACTCTTTATGTGCATGACTGCATTCCCACTCATGTTAGTAATACTATTGCTTAATTTACAGATGATACAACAGTGGTGGGACTCTGGGGGGGGGGGATGAGTCTGCCTACCGAGATGGGGTAGACCGGTTGCTTTTGTGGTGTGGAGACAACAACTTGGTCCTCAACACCAATAAGACCAAGGATCTTATAGTGGATTATAGAAGGAACAGACCAGACATCCAGCCCTTGCTTATCAATGAAGACCGAGTGGAACAAGTGGCCAGTTTTAAGTTTCTGGGTGTTACCATAAAAGAGGACCTGACCTGGAGTGCCCACATTGCAGCCGTGATCAAAAGGGCCGAGCAGATTATACTACCTGAGGCTTCTCAGAAAACAATAACTGAATGAGAAACTGCTGGTGACCTTCTACTGCTGCACCATAGAGAGCATTTTAACATACTGCACCTCTGTATGGTTTGCCAATTGCACAGTGGCAGATAGGAAAGCACTCCAGAGGGTTAATGTCATTGTCCAGAAGATCATTGGTTGCCCTCTCCCCTCTTTGGAAGAGCTTTATAGCTCCTGCTGCCTTAAGAAAGTTCAAAACATTCTCAAAGATCCATCTCATCCTGAGCACCCCTTTTTTGAACTATTACCATCTGGCAGATGGTACAGAATAATAAAAACAAGGACAAATAGGCTGAAAAATAGCTTCTATCCTAGGGCAGTAGCTCTTCTGAATTCTGCTGTATTGTGCAGTGTTGGTGTGGTGTTGGGGGTTTCCGGTTCAATGTGTGAAGGGTGAAGGATGTGTGTTTGTGTTTGTTTTCATGCTCATGGTCATGATGTGGACTGTAGATGGTGTTTGATTTCGTTGTATGAGGTGCAGTGACAATAAACTAAACTAAACTAAACTAATAAACAAACTTGAATGGACAAAATCATTGAATAGCTTGGTTAATTACTGCATGAACAGCTTGGGAAACCAGCCAACCGTTCCTTCGAATTCAATTACTGTACTACTCATTTGCTATTACCATCAATTATTTCTCATAACTGTTTTTATATAATGATGTAAGCAGTGATCAGATAACATATTGATGTTGGAAATATTTTGCTAGCCAGTTAATATATTTAGCCATTTCTGAGAATCCTGATTTTGTGGGGTCTGTTTGCAATGGAAGTGAGAGGAAAACAACTGTATTGATACCATGCTAAGATGTTTATAGACAACAGTTTCTATGTGATAAACCACTTATCTTAGCTGTTCCACCATCCTTGTTTTCACCTCACAACCACAACAATTCAAGAACCTGACAGCTTTAACTTCAGCTGCCAAAGGAAGAGGAATAAGTAGCAACAATGGAAGAATAGGCTGGAGAAGAAAAAAAGGAGGTGCTTCAAGCAACATTTAATTTAATTTGTTCATTAGGTGGAGTTCAATTAAGAAAAAAAATCTACATTTCTTACAATTTCTCATTTAGAATGAATGATGCTATACATCTGAAATTTCTTTTCAAAGGTGAAAAACATTTTTTTTAAAGAAGGCTCTGAAGACTTGGCTCTGCTGCCAAGAATCATGATTGGGAGCTTTTTACAGTGACTATGTTGAACTGATGGAATAATGTCTTCTACCATTGATCATGAGTTCTGAAAAATAGAATATTGCTGTTTTTATATATTTGTATATGGGTTTTTAAACTTGGTTTTATTGGATATATTTTACTTGTTCTGTGCTGCCCAGAGTTATTTATAATTCAAACAGATAAACACCTTCCAGACAGCATCTCAGACTTAAGAATTTTGGATAAGAAAGCCAAAGTCTGGACAGTGGACACTGCAATATGTGAAGACAACAGAATAGAAGGAAAAAAACCAGGAAACCCCCCCCCCCACACACACAAAATACAAACACTCACAAATAAACATGGATGACAAAATAAAGCAAAGCTAGTACCTATCAGGGGCGAAATTCAACCACTGTGGCCCACCTTGGGAGAGGTGGCAGGGACGATTTGAATCTGTAAATAGCCCCTAGTTGCTATTACTATTATAACAAGTATATCAAGCCACACCCACAGAATTTTTTTGAATTTCACCCTGGTACCTATATTAATAGATACCATGAGTCCAGTCATAAAGTATATAAAGTGCCACTCGAACTCCACAGTATTGATAAAATCCTCATCAGTCAATTGTAAAAGGTAGCTTTAATAGCTTATATCCTATAACTATATCTTTAACATTATCAAAAGATCCCTGGAAAAAACTCAGTGAATGGACAAAAATATCAAATCTAGTCTAAACTAAACTAGCTAGGCGACAACAATAATAATACATTACAAGGTGATCAAAGACTGAATGTGAATAACTCTTCATGGTCTGAAGGCTATCTAGATTCCTATAACTCAGATAAATCTAAAATAAGCCTCTTGTAGAAACCTTCTTCCTCCTCTTCTTCCTCCTCCTCTTCTTTTTCCTCTTTCTCTTCTTCTTCCTCCTCTTTTCTTCTTCTCATCCTCTTTTACTACTTCAGGTGTTGAGGGAGATACAAAGTCCTGGCAGCCCCAAACATTGTTAATTGATGTCATTATAATGTGTCTTTAATGTTGTCTCTCTGTCTTCTTTTGAGTCTGCCTTGTATTTTTTGACCTGCTGTTTTTGTATATGCCTTGTATGGTATGGAGTCCCATGACATCGTCTCCAGTGACATCTTCTCCATTTTATCTGTTGTTTTTGTATGCAATTTAATATTGCCAATTCTTTCTCCTATTATGTCCTTTCTGATGTTGGCTTTTCTGATCATTCCAGTAACTTTCCTCAAATATCTCATTTCCCTAGTGACTAACTTTTGTTTATGTTTTGTTGTAAATAAGGTAGGGATGAATATGCTTTGTGTGAGAAGCCTCTTTATGCTGATCAGTACTGCCTTATATTGTAGGAATGGAGCAAGCTGTCCCAATACTTGGTTGGCCTTACTGCATGGTATATTAATCTCTTCATCCTTTGGTGAATGTAGTTCCTAGATATTTGAAATTTGATTCTTGTTTTATGCTTATTCCTTCTATTTGTATGTTTAGAATATGCTTTTTTCTTTCAATTGCCATAACTTCTGTTTTCTCTTTATTCTCATTCTCATATTATTTGTCTTGCATTCTTCTTTCAGAGTGATAAGATTTTGTTGCAGTTTTTTAGCCGGACTTGCCTGATCGTCTGCATAGAGTAGTTTGTTGATATTATTTCCATTCTTTGCTTCTTTGCTTACATTGTCAATGTAGGGGCTAAACAATATTGGTGATATTTGAAGAATAGTACAGATATCTGTTTTATCCCAGATGCTACTGTGACAGATTCCGATGTTTCTTGATTTGTTCTGTCTAAACTTCTGTAAACATTATATAAACTTTTGCATACTCTACTAAGATGTTCACTTACTCATATTAGGTCAATGCTTGCCATAACAATTTTTATCAACTCTATCAAATGTTTTCTTTTTGCCTATAAATGTGTTAAAGGGATTCTTATTGTATTCCATATTATTTTCTATTAAGGTAGTTTAAGCACAAAAATTACATCTGTGCAGTTCCTATTTCTTCTAAAATACATCTGCTCTTCTGTAGTTGTTTTTCTATAACTGGTATTAATCTTGTTTCTATTACCTTAGCGTATGTTTTCTCCATGTGGTTCAAGAATGAAACTATAAATATTTTGTGCATTCTCATTTGTTCCTTTGTCTTTCCACATTGGTATGATTACTGTTTAATTCAGTTAGCTGTGTCCGTGTTACATTAAAGAGTCTGTGTAACCATCTGATGCCACTTTCCCCCTCTGCTTGAATTATTTCTGTTGATAATCTATCTATTCTGGGTGCTTTCATTTTTAGTGACTTTTTAATAATTCTTGCACTTCCTCAATCAATATTGCAGGCTTTAGCACTGTTGTTTTGTAGTCTTGTGTTACTTCTTTGTAAATGAAAATAAACCTCATTCATTGAATATTTTAAATTAGTAACTATGGGAAGCTCTTTTATTTTATTTTATTTTTAAAAAAACACATACATTTCAGTTATGAACCAAACTGAGAGTTCCTTTTTCTCATCCCCTGTCAAGTTCTTGATATTCAGTGCGGGTTCTTGATAGTCATCATGGAGCCCTGTATCAGGTTCTTGATATTTTCATCTGTGAAAAACAGATAACGTTGGTCATTCTGTACTTTACTATTTACATATTGGGCTATTTGTAATTGGTAAGTATGGTACCTATTGAACCTTCAAAATAAAGGAAAAACTTGTTACAGAAGAAATCAGTTGTATTCACTTCCAGTAATTAAATAAGTTCAAAAATATCACTTGAGAGAAAAAGTAATGAGAAAACTCTCAATGTTTGTAAAATCCCAAGGAAAAAAAATCAAAATAATTGTAGTAAGGAAGGTCTAATTACCTATCATAGAGCCCTGAATTCTTGAATTCTGTAGAGAGAATTGGTAGGAAAAATCTATGAGTTGGTCATTTGTTATTTCATCACATGATCCATTACATGTTTAATGGACACAAATCTACTAATATGGTAAGTAGAAAAACATTCTATTTTCAGAAGGAAATAATAATTATTGATAGGAAAGAAGATGCTGTTAAAACTAATCTGGTTCATCTTCAAATTCTGCAAATTTAACAATACATAATGTATTAGTTTAGCCTTGGATTTATAATATTGACCAAGTGTGTACATTAATTGAATGTGCAAAAGATGCTATTCTGTAAGTTAGAAAAGCAGCACTTACCTGAATATTTAACATAAAACATTTCACAAATGTGACAACTGCTGTAACAAATAGAAAATGTAGGTAGGCAATCCTACAATCTATCCTATTTCAAGAGACATTCTACTAGTTCACCATAATTTGCAATGTACACCATTTTTGTGAAATTGCTTTTGAATAAATTAGAATTAAATTAAATAAGTGAACTAGATCTTTATGGGTGTGGTTTTGTTTTTTTTTTGTTTGGAAAATTCAACACTATCTGCAGCTGAGAAATGATTGGAGAAAATGGTAGAACTTGCGGTGATAGCTAAACTGACTTTGATCAGAGAAAAGACAATATGTTTATTGCTGAGTGGAAACCTCTTGTGGTCTTTTCCCATAAAACAGAAAGAAAATGATTTTTGGTTCTGATAACTGCACAGGCTAGATTATATATATATAAAAGATGAATGTTGTAATCATGCAGTAAGAGGTAAATTGTATTAACAACTGCTGTAATAGAAACCAAAATAACATACACACACACATATCTGTTTTTATATTCCTTTCAAATCTATATTAATAAAATTATATATAAAGGAATGTGAGAGCAGTCTAAAGTTATATATAAAGGAATGTAAAGCATATATAAAGGAATGTCAATTATGTACAAAGGAATGTAAAGCAGTCAATCCTCAAATTTGTACTTGAAGAGGTTCAACTATATAGCAGAAGTCCAAGACAATTCAAGATTCATTTCATGTCTCTGTTTGTGCTTTTAGCATTAGAATGGAAAAACAACAACACAAATGTTCAATTAAAAGTCCAATTCTTTCAGTGTCTTCCCCCTTTTCCCTTAATTTATACACCAGTTCCTGTATCAAATTCAGTTTTGTTACTTATCTAATTGCAGAACCAATCAACTATATGATTCTAGCAGCCAGTTCTATTTAATAACATGAGGACATGTTAAAACTGTTCAGCATTTTTAAAACATGAATAAAACAAACTTCAATTTTACCTTTCTAAGATTGCTGACACATATATTCAAGTGTACCACGAATACTATCAATTGATGCAGTATTCTGGATAGCTGTCCTTGCGAGGAGACCACAGGAACTTAGGGTTTGGGGTCCATTTGTGAGTTGAGCAGCTGGGAGACAAGGGATTTTAGTTAGATTCATAGTCACAATGAAGTATATATAGACATAAGGTTCACACAAGCTTCACTTTTAACTACTTTTGGCTATGGCTAATTTACAGTTAAAGAAAAATTTGCTGAGCACAGAATAAAAATTCATCTTCTGGATTACTAAGGAATAAAGGGAAAGAATGTTTTAAAGATTAAATTGGCTCTCATATTCTTAATAATTCTCTTCTTCAAAAAAAGGATTGGGGCTTTTTTGTTTCATACATAGCACAGTACAGATCTTTCGTTCTTTCTTTCCCTTTTTTTGTATATTGTTGCAAAATAATAAAGGAGGTTTTGCTGTTTGTTAGTTTTTTCCTGTAAGGTATTTCTCCAACACATGGCAATCTCCCTGATGCTTCCTCCTCTTGACATCAAAAGGCCTTTGAGCAGAATTCCCTTGGTATATAACTGCAAATATAGGAAGCCAGGGAACCTGCAGATCACTGGAAAATTGATTATGGTATCAAAAAAACAGTAGT
Organism: Hydrophis major; assembly: GCA_033807585.1. Taxonomy (NCBI): domain Eukaryota; kingdom Metazoa; phylum Chordata; class Lepidosauria; order Squamata; family Elapidae; genus Hydrophis; species Hydrophis major. Next base: position 142,961,871 of record CM066343.1, on the reverse strand, counting down.
TATATATCCTTTCAGCAACCTCATAACTAAATGTAAGAACTTTTGGTTGTGAATGTATAAAGTTTTAATAAAGCGTGAGCTTGGAGTAAAGTGCAGGGTGCTGGCCCTGCACTTCTGATTGGTTGTTAAACGGATGGATCGGATTGGCCCGCTCTGGGGAATCCGATTGGCCCTTAACAGAGAGTTCCTATTGGTTATGAAAGCTAGCGCTCCTTATTGGTTATTGGTTAATAGTTACTAGGGTTTGCCTATATAAGGCGGGTTAAAACTACTATAGAAGTCAGAAATCACTATGTAAATAAAGAGCTGAAGTTCACCGTTCAGAGGCTTGTCTCCATTCTTTCTCGCCCATGCTCCAAACTTAACACTGGCGACGAGGATGGGATTTGGAGACATCTGAACCAATGAAACTTTGAAGAACACTGAGCATGTGACAGATGACGCTACACAACGGAACCATGTCCAGCGGCATCATATCACCCGCTCCGTTCGATCCAGTAGAGGAGGACTGGGAGTCCTACATGGATCGCTTCCAAATGTTCTTAGAAACCAACAACTTAAAGGACGCCACACCAGGAAAGAAACGGGCGGTGTTTCTAACGCATTGCGGTCCAACTGTATTTAAGATGGCTAAAGCACTAGCAAAACCCTGAGAAGTGAAGGCGATGGATTGGGACGACCTCGAACCTCTCCTACGAGATCACTACGCACAGACCGTGCCTATGCTCGTGAGACGGCATGAGTTTTATCAGAGGAGCCAGCGAAAGGGAGAAAGCATGGCCGACTTCATAGCAGACCTCCGAAATTTGGGAGGCCTCTGCAGGTTCACCAATTTAGAAGAAGCACTAAGAGATTGCATAGTTCTGGGACTAGATGCACCAGGTGTTCAAAGCAAGCTGATGGCGAAAGGCGACATCAGCCTTGCCAATGCCATCACTGATGCCACTGCAGCAGAAGCAACCAGGAAGTCAGCTGCACAACTACGCCGAAACCATGCTCCGGTACCACCACCGACGAGTGACATTTTATCCAGGTCAGAAGGGCAGCTTGCAACGACGTACCACGAGGACCTCTCTTCATCGTCAGACAGCGACGAAGAAGAGGTCCATTGACTGCGGTCCGACCGGGACCACCACCCGAAGCCTTTACACCCTTGCGCTGGTTGTGGGGCCAACCATGCCAGGTCCAAATGCAAATTCCGCGATGCACTCTGCCATGAGTGCAGGAAGCAAGGCCACATCGGACAGGTCTGCCGAAGCTTACCAGGACCCGGCCAGGCCTCAAAAGGGACTAACTATTGCCAATCGACAGGAAACCGTCCTGTACGGCGAGAGCCAGTAAACCACTCCTACAGAAATCAAGTTTTGCAGAGAGAAAAGGCTCACCATACTATCACTATCGGTCACGCCTCAGCTTTAAACACCAAGAAAATACGAGTCACAGTAGCCATCGAGAACCAGCCTTGCCACTAGTGCAGCAAAAGAAGTCGACTCAAGATCGTCCCTCTCGATGGTGTCCTGGAAGACCCTTCAACAACTCATCCCCACGATTCAACGCCAAGATCTCCGCTTCCAAAGACTCATCCTCAAGGACTACCAAGGGAATCGAATCCCCGTCATTGGTTCCTGCCGAGTCCGAGTCTCCTTCAAGAAGCACACAGCGTACTTACCACTAACTGTCATCGATAGAGACAGGCCTGGTCTACTAGGCCTCCAATAGTTTGCGCTACTCGGCATTGAAGTGGCCGGCATAAACCAAGTCAGCGGAAGTGACTGGGAGGGAGACCTCATCCATGAGTTCAGGGGCGTCTTTGCAGACAGCTTAGGCGAGTACAAAGGGACCCCGATTTCGTTCAGTCTAGACCTAAAGATAGCTCCCATCCGACTTAAGCCCCGTCGAGTTCCGTTTGCCTTAAAGTCAAAAATCGACGAACAACTCAACAAACTGATAGCTCAGGGGTGTTAGAGCCCATCGATCACTCCCCCTGGGAAACCCCAATCGTAATACCCATTAAGCCAGACGGGTCGATCCGAATTTGTGGGGACTACCGGGCCACTTTGAACCACGCCCTACAGCAGAACGCATATCCAGTGCCGGTGGTGCAGCATCTCCTCCACTCCCTGGGGGGTGGAAAAGTCTTTGCTAAATTAGACTTAGCTCAGGCATATGAGCAACTACCTGTTGATGAAAAGACGGCACTGGCACAAATGATTGTGATGCACCAAGGTGCCTTTAAATGTACCCGGCTTCAATTCGGAGTTAGTGTAGCCCCGGGAATTTTTCAGAGCCTTATGGAGAGGTTATTACAAGGGATTAAGGGCGTGGTCCCCTATTTTGACGATGTATTAATTGCGGCCCCTACAAAAAAAAATCTTACAGGATCGGTTAAAATTAGTCCTAAAAAAATTCCAAGAGGCCGGTCTTAAAGTAAAGAAAAACAAATGTAAATTGTGTACTGACAGTGTTGAGTTTTAGGGTACTTAATTGATAGCCAGGGTATTCACCCTACTGAAAGTAAACTAAGGGCGATAAAAAATGCTCCCAGGCCACAAAACAAGGCCGATCTCCAGGCGCTCCTCGGTCTCATCAATTTTTATAATGTATTTTTACCGCATAAAGCAACAGTCGCTGAACCGTTACACCGGTTGTTAGATAAGAAAGCAAATTGGTTATGGGGTCACCGAGAAGAACAGGCATTCTGCAATGTGAAAAAACTGCTCACTTCTGACTCTGTACTCATGCAGTATAACGAGACTTTACCGTTAAATATAACATGTGATGCTTCGCCTTTCGGAGTGGGCGCCATCTTGAGCCATGTACTGCCTAATGGGAACGAAGCCCCTGTTGCATATTTTTCAAAGACACTTTCAAAAACTGAGCGAAATTATGGACAAATCGATAAAGAAGCCCTTGCAATTGTGTCAGCCGTTAAAAGATTCCACGAGTACGTGTATGGCCGGGCTTTTACTGTTGTGACTGACCACAAACCATTATTGGGGATGATAGCTGGAGATAAGCCGACTCCCTACATATTATCCCTTAGGATGACTCGATGGTCAGAATTCTTAGCTGCTTATAACTATCGGCTGCAATACTGCCCGGGGAAAGCCATTTCCCACGCCGACGCATTGAGCCAAGCACCGCTTCCAGAGACTCTCGACGATCCTGCACCAACGGTAACCACATTGCAAATTGAGGCACTCAATTCGCCGCCATTAACCGCCCGAGATATCGCGAGAGAAACCAAACGCGACCCCACCTTAGCGCGAGTCCTAAGCTGGGTACAACGCGGATGGCCATTGGACCAATTATCAGATGACTTCACACCATTCAAGACTCGACAAACCGAGTTGTTCTCCCAAAAAGGCTGTGTCATCTGGGGCGATAGAGTCGTTATCCCAAAACAACTCCAGAAAGCACTTCTGAGAACCTTGCACGATGGCCACCCTGGCATCGTACGAATGAAAGCCCTTGCATGAAGTTACGCATGGTGGCCGGGCATTGACAAGCAAATCGAACATTGGGTTAAAGCTTGTCCAAAATGCCAGGAAGTGAGCAACGTCCCATCTAAAGCCATTCCTACTGAAGGGGAGACACCATGCGGACCCTGGTCCCGAATTCACTTGGACTTCGCAGGGCCGACCAAAGGCCACACCTTTCTACTTACCGTCGACGCCTATTCAAATTGGCTCGAGATTCATCGCATGACGACTACAACTCCGAGACAGTTATCAAAACCTTGGAAAGACTATTTGCAACCCACGGACTACCAGACGTCCTGGTATCCGATAACAGGCCCCAATTTACAGCACTGTCATTCGAGCAGTACCTCACTGACTGCGGCATTCGACATGCGCTCACCTCACCTGCGCACCCTGTGACCAATGGCAAAGCAGAACGCATGGTACAATTTGTGAAGAAAACCTTACTGAAGGTAGACTACGACAACATTGACAACAAGGTCAATCAAATCCTTTTTTTACAACACATCACACCACATAGCATCACCAACAAAACTCCCGCCGAACTGCTAATGGGACGAAAGCTCCGCTCCCACCTCGACCGGTTACACCCCAGCTTACGAACTGGAAAAACCACTAGGATCCAGCGGCCACTGTGGGCCTTCCAGGTAGGAGATTTGGTATACGCTAAAAACCTATCGGGTGACCCATTGTGGGTGGAGGCGACAGTAGTTCCTGTAACCGGCCCAAGATCCTACCTTGTACAATGCCTTGACAATAGACTATGGAAACGCCATATCGATCAATTACGATCGCGGTTTCCGGCGGGCAGTCCTGAACTCCCCTATGACCAGACTAAGGGGGGTGGAGGTACGGAAGAAGATAAATTCCAAGAAGAAAACCCGTTCGAAGGGAACGACGGTATAATAGAGACTCAGGAAGTGGAACCAGAGAGGGAAACAGTTGAACCTCAGGGAATTACAGAGAACATTGGCAATGACAGGGAAATGAACTCTGAACCAGAAACAGCACCACTGCCAAACAACGATCTACCTCAGCGTGATTACAGCCAAATGACACAGCGAAAATCAAAGAGACTAATAAAATAACCGTCCTACCTAAAGGACTATGTAACTGCGCCCTGCAAACAGAAACCAGGGGGAAGGGGTGTTGTGAATGTATAGTTTTAATAAAGTGTGAGCTTGGAGTAAAGTGCAGGGTTCTGGCCCTGCACTTCTGATTGGTTGTTAAATGGCCGGATCGGATTGGCCCGCTCCGGGGAATCCGATTGGCCCTTAACAGAGAGTTCCTATTGGTTATGAGAGTTAGCGCTCCTCGTTGGTTATTGGTTAATAGTTACTGGGGTTTGCCTATATAAGGCGGGTTAAAACTACTATAGAAGTCAGAAGTCACTATGTAAATAAAGAGCTGAAGTTCACCATTCAGAGGCTTGTCTCCATTCTTTCTCGCCCATGCTCCAAACTTAACACTTTTCATTCCAATTAGTGAGCATTTCCATCTTATGTTTTCCTTGGGTGGAGAAGAATAAATTGAACTGAAAACAATGTATTTTCCATGAAGCTAAAGTCGGGTGGTTGAAAACACAAATGGAAATTCTAGTACAGCATCAGTTTTAAATATCTGAGATAAATAGTGTTCATCACTATAGTGTTATTAGCTTCCAGTGACCTATTAAGAAAGTTGTTGCAGAGACTGTAAAACAACAAACTACTGCTGAAACAGTTTTTACACCATCTCTGGACCCCTGCACAAGTAGATAGCCATGTCCCTGTCAAACAGGCAGTAAATGGTCAAAATAGGGAAGGCCCTATCAAATCCAGCACCAGTTAATAGCGGTATCCCCCAAGTCAGTGTCCTAGGACCCACACTCTTTCTGCTTTACATCAAAGACATATGTGTCAACATTAAAAGCAGCTGCGTCCTCTTCACTAATGATGTAAAATTATTTAACACCACTGACAATGCTGCTGTCTTGCAAAGTGACATTGACTATGTGTCAGAATGGTAGCGCAATTGGCAACTCCAAATTTCAACTAACAAATTCTCTGTCCTATGCATTGGTTAAAAAAAAACAGAACATCAAATACAAGTTTTTTTTATTATTTGGTTTGTCAATTGCTTACAAGATAATAGGTAAAAATAAAAACATAGTTATGAATACATGGATACATATAAGAAAAATAAAAAAAATAAAAGAAACAGTAGGACAGGGGTGGTAGGCACATTGGTGCACTTATGCATGCCCCCTACAGACCTCTTAGGAAAGAGGTGAGGTCAATATTAGACAGTCTAAGATTAAAGTTTTTGGGGTTTGGGGAAGAAAGTACAGAGTCAGGTAGAGTATTCCAGACATTGACCACTCTGTTGCTGAAGTCGTATTTCCTGCAATCAAGTTTGCTGCGATTAACCTTGAGTTTGTATCTATTGTTTGCTCTTGTGTTGTTATGGTTGAAACTGAAGTATACATTGACAGGTAGGACATTGCAATGTATGATTTTATATACTATACTTATATCAGACCTAAGGCAGCATAGTTCTAGGTTTTCTAGGTCTAGAATTTCAAGTCTGGTTGCATAAGGTATTCTACAATGAGGAGTGGAGAACTCTTCTTGTGAAATAATTCTGGACTTTCTCAACTGTGTTAATATCAAATACATAATGTGGGTTTCAGACTGTTGAGCTGTATTCAAGTATTGGTCTAGCAAATGTTTTGTATTCTCTAGTTAGTAGTGTAATATTACCAGAGATAAAGTTACATAAGATTAGGTTAGCAACTCTTAATGCCTTTTTGGCTATGTAGTTACAGTGGGCTCTAGCACTTAGATAATTAGAGATGAGTATTCCAAGGTCCTTTACAGAGCTTGGATCATCAACAAGGTCTTGACTATTCAGCCTGTATTTTATTTTCTGATTTTTTTTTGCCAATATGGAAGACAGAGCATTTATTAAATTATTTATTAAATTAGGTGGAAGCAATCTCATGGAAGACCCTCACTCTGTCAATGACCTAGGAGTACTTATCAAACTATCTAAGCCCCAGAGCTCATTGTAAACAGCATTGGCAAAAAGGCTTTAAGAAATGTTAACCTTATTTTGCAAAGCTTCTTCTCCAGCAACATTGAATTGTTAACTGGGGCATGCAAAACCTTTGCCAAACCAATTCTCGAATACAGCTTGTCTGCCTGGAACCCACACTGTATTTTGGACATTAACACAATTGAGCGGGTTCAGAGGTATTTCTTGAGAAAAATACTCCATTCATCCACACACAATAGAATTCCCAATGCCTCCAGGTTTGAAATTTTGGGCTTGGACAATCTGGAACTGCGCCGCTTGTGCCGCCTGCACCACCTGCATAGTTCACAAAATTGTCTGCTATAACATCTTGCCTGTCATCTTGCTTTCAGCTTCAATCACAATAATACAAGGGGAAAACAACCGATACAAACTCAAGGTAAACCACTCCAAACTCGATTGCAGAAAATACGACTTCAGCAACAGAGTGATCAATGCCTGGAACATCCTACCCAAGTCCCTTGTTACAGCCTCAACCCTTCACAGCTTCAACCTCAAACTGTCTGCCATGGATCTCACCCCATTCTTAAGCGGTCCTTAAAGGGGACATGCATAAGTGCACCAGCATGACTACCATCCCTGTCTTACTGTCCCCATTTATCTGTATTTAATTCCTTCGGTCTTGTTTATATTTATACTTATGCTTGTTATCTTGTACATGTTTGACAAAAATAAATAAAATGGTTTAAAAACAGAGTTCAGGGTTGTCTCAAAGGCAGCAAGTTCAAAAGCTATTGATTGGTCTCACACAAGAAATTAATCCATAGTATATTTGTTTGTTGGCTTGGGCTTACATTATTGTGTAAACTCAGCCAATGTAGTTTATGAACTATGCTTATGATTTAAAATATTGAGCAAATCAAACCAATTCTGGATTATTCAGTAAGCCATGGTTAAATAAACCATGACTTAACATAAAAGATAATGATTGTTTCCACCAACCAAGAGCCTGGAACTAAAAGTTTCTAAAACTGTATTCCCACAGCCCCCACTGAAAGTCTTTTTCCCAACAATGAAAGTCTTTTGCACAACATTCTTCTGAAAAAAAAATTTCTTCATGAATAAATACTACTTTATAAAGTTGGAAGAAATATCCATCTGGTTCAGTTCCAAGCTGGAAGAAAGGCACTAGAGACAAAATAATAATAATAATAATAATAATAATAATAATAATAATAATAATAATAATAATAATAATAATAATAGTAGTAGTAGTAGTAGTAGTAGTAGTAGTAGTAGTAGTAGTAATGGTAATACTAATACTACTACTTGTCATCCTTCAAGAATCTTTTCTTCTGCTGTCTTTCTGGCTGCCATAGTAATGGGGAAGGAAAAATAAATTGGGCTTTGGGGGGGAAGTATGCTGGAGGCTTTAGAGAGTGAACTGTAACACTTGGGAAAACTTTATTGTTTATGCTTACTTGCTTACTGCACAGCCGCAGCATCTTATCTAACCAGGCCAAGGTCAATAGCTAGATATCTGCATCACCACCTGAAGATGCCTCACATGACATTATACACATCGCAGATTGAATGGACTATTTGAACTATTGTGGGTGGGAACGTTGCAATAACTTTCAATATGTGCTTTTCACGCCTAATGCCTCAAATCTTGAATTGTTTTGATGCTACCACTTGATTTCCAGTAAAAGTCCTTTTCTCTATAACAATAGAGTCTAAGGGTATCTTTCTTGGATTTTGAATGGAGCACTATTTGACACTACTACTACTACTACTACCGTGTTTCTCACATAATAAGGCCGGGCCTTATTTTCTTTTGACCCCCGAAAAAATGGCTAGGACATCTTTTCAGGGGTGACTTAATTCCCCCACCTTGCATCCTCGGGTGAGTGGGTGGAGGGTCCGGCGGGGAGGTGCTTGCTGCCCACCAGGGCTGCGCCAGAGCCGTGAGGTCTGGGCAGAGTCAGGAAAATGAGCCGCAGTTGTGTGCGTGCCTTCTCCTGCCCCTCATTCCCAAATCTCGCACGGGCGAGCTGCGGCTTCCTCACCTCTCAGCAAGCAGGAGGAATTGGCTGCAGCCCTCTCCTCCGCAGCGCAGATGTTGACCTTGCGGGGAGAGAGAGGGAGAGATCCTGTCAGGCGAACGCCTTCCCCCTCAGCCCTCCGCATGAAAGGAGGACCCACCAGTAGGGGAAATCGAGTTGCAGAGGCGCTTGGTGCAGGAGCCTCCAAAGGCAGGAAGGCCGGGCTGGCAGGCGCTAACCTCGCTTGTTTTCCCCGCGTCGGGCTAAGGGTGGTGGCTGTTTCTGCTGCGAGTGGCTCAGACCCACTGCTGCTGCACTGCAGCAGCCCACTTGGCCTTTCTTTGAGGTGGAAGAGCTCGCTGGGCTGAAGGGACCGGCGCGTCAGAGGCGTGCAGTGTAGGAAGGTCGGGAAGGAACGGAAGAGGCCCTGGGAAATTAGCCTCCCCACGTGGGGTTGGGCTGCCCTCTCTGGCAGGGGAGGCTTTGTAAAATAATTCGCTTTACCTTCGAAAGCAAAGGGAAGATGGGAACACCTGAAGCCAAGTTTCTCCTCAGGGCTCTGGTTGCAGGGAGGAGCCCTGACTGGCTGCACGTGGCTGCGCCAAACGCCATGGCATTGCTCTAACGCCGCAGCAGCAAGGGAGAAGGGGCAGCAAGGGAGAAGGGAAAGCAATGGTGGAAGTTCTCCCGATATGAAGTGCCCCACAAACGCATGCAGCACCATATCCGGGCATGCAACAAAAGTACTTCCTAACGGCAAGCCCCCCCCACTTCCCCCCCCATTTCGCATGTTTAATATGGGGCTTAATTTGGGGGGAGGGGCTTAATTTGATTTTATGCCAATAAAACATGGTGGGGCTTCCTATTGGTGGAGGCTGTATTGTTGGAGAAACACGGTACTACTACTAGTAATAGTAATAGTAATATATAGCATGTGATGAAAGTTTTACATATTTTAGTATCATTTGTCATTTAATTTCTAGAGGATCCATTTATTGATGAACAGAACCACTTGCTTGTAGTTCTGATGCAGTTGATCAAATGGAGTTGAGAATGGGAGGTATTTATACCTTCCATTAGGCTTTGCACTTGAAATTCCTGTTCATATGCAAGAACATATATTCCATTGGGTCTTATCAGACTCCCATGGGGCCATGTACAAATCCTAGGAGTTTGTCTGAGCTATGTTTGGTTGAAGTTTGAACTGCTCGGGGTGGTGCAACTGAGATGATGCAAGGAAGGGGCTTTGGGCAATTCCTATTGTAGCTGAGGACTAACCTATTTTTGTTCAGACTTTGCTGCAGGGAGTAATGGATTACCAAATCTGCCTGGGAGCAGGAAGCCGGAGCTCTGAGTTTCAATCTCCCTTAAGGTTTTTATTTCTCTTTTAGAAGAAATATTTTATCCTGCCTTTTTAAAATATTTCTCAAAATAGTTCATTCTTCTAGGAGAGGGGTGGGTGCTAACTTTCTACAATAAGGATCATAAAGATTTTTTTTTAAGGTGGAGGTGACATTGTGAGAAAGTACAGTGCACTTTCTATAGGGCTCCAAGGAAATTCCTTCTGCCAGAGGTCTCAAGGGACCTAAGCCATCCTGGAGGGGTGGTGAAGAAGAGAGGACACTCCATCAAACTACTTGTTTGATCTGGAGGAAAGCTCTCAATCAGGCAAGAAAAAAACTGCTATTGCATGCAGTGACAGCCCCACTGGAGAAGAATGAGTGAACAGTGTGGTGACTGGGTGAGAATTTTCCAACTTCTGTTGAGGAATTTGCCACTTTTAAAACTGGCTTGAGTGACAGTGGGCCTGCCACCCCTGGAAAATAGCAGTGAAGAAGCTCAAAGCTGAAATAGACCCTGATAAGAAGTTTGAATTATTTGAGCCATTTGAGAGAAACAAGTGTTTAAAAGAGGAAAATTTGACTGGTTATTTTAAGAACATTATTTTTATTGAACTAAAACCTTTTTTTAAATATAAAAAATGGGCTCTGGAACCCCTAAAAGAAAGGAAAAGATCTGGCTTATGTTAAAGGAAATTAAACGAGAGGAGTAGAAGAGAAATAGTGCAACAGTGACACTTGCTGGCTGGAAAAAACTATTACAGTTAAAGTAAAGAAAAGAAAGGGAGAGTAACAATTGACCTTGAGTGGTTTATTGAAAGAACATTGTTACAAGACATAGATAAACTGCCTGCATCTGGGAACTGTTTACAGAGAGAAATACAGAGAGAGTGAAAACAGTGTAAGTTTTAAGCATTGTAGCTCTCTGACTGGATATGGGTTTTATAAACCGAGCAACTGAAACTGCAAAATAATAGAAGTTGTTTATAAAGCTAGTGAACACTTTTATCCTTCTGCTCTCCTTTTTGGTGATTCATAATTTATTTGATACAACTATGAAGTTTGGCGGGCCTTTGTGGATTACAGTTTATCCCTCCCAAAAAAACAACCTTTTTCAAGAGAATTTAGGACTATGGATATCTTGGCTTTGTGAAACACAATAGCTAAAAGAGTGAAGTGACTCAAGGTCTGAAAACAAGAACTGGGAATAAGAAAGGAAATTGTTGGACTGCTTCAGATGTATTCTTTAAATTGGACATTGTAGAGTATTGTACTGTTTGATTTATTATTGATTGTTTGACTCTGTCAAATAATTATTACTTGAAATATTCTATTACTTAAAATTCTTAAAATGACAAGCAATACAAACTGAAGTAAAACAGGGAGAAAAAAATGCATCATTTGCATCGTCAACAGCAGCAGCAACATTGAGCCCACCAAGCCAACACTCTATTGATACTATGTTGCAGAATGAACAATTAAATACTTTTCAATTAGAAATGAAAACTATGTTCCAATTACTACAAGAAGCCATAGTTAAGAATCATGATGATTTGGCAGATAGGATGCAAAAGATGGAACAGAAGATGGAGGATAAAATAGACAACATCCAGCAGATAATCACTAAAAATGAACAACAGATTCAGCAAATGGAAGAGAAGATAGAGCAAACAGATAAGAAAGTAGAAGGGATAGATTACAGATTGACTAAGGTAGATAATGAGTTTGAGCAATCTATAATTATGCTGGAGATGGATAGAGCAGGGTACTTCCTGAGATTTCAGAATATTGAGAAGGAAAAAGGGGAAGATCTTGTTGAAAAAAAAAACCAGCAGAATTGTTGGCAGATGCACTGGAAAAGAGCAAACAGAAAATACACTCTGGGATTGATGAAATATTTAGAATATATACAAGCTATGCAAGAAGGAACAAACTTCCCAGAGAGGCATATGTGAGATTTTCAAAGAAGGCAATGAGCAGAAATACTTTAAAGATCAAGAGAGGCACCATTGAAATACAAAGGGAGAGAAATAGAAGTTCTGAAACAAATATCCAGAAGACTAAGAGACACAAGGAAACAGTATCAATTTTTGACAAGACAACTAATAAAACACAATGTAAACTTCAGATGGTTAATACCAGAGGGAATATTGATGACTTGGATGGAAAAAAGATATAGATTAGACAATAGACAAAGCAGACTAATTTTATTATCAGCACTTTGCAGCATACAAGGAAGAAAAGAGAAGGGAGGAAATAGATGGAAAAAATAAGAGGAAGTGATAACAGAGAGAAGTACACAACAAGAAACTGAAACAGAGCAAAAAGAGAGAAGGGAATGAGAAGGAACAAGACAGAAAGAACAGAGAGAAATAAGATCAACTAGAACAACAAAACCTATCTATAAGTAAACAATGGAAGAAGAAACAAAACTGTTATCAATCAACATAAATGGGCTGAACGCATCTATGAAAAGAATAAGAATTTTTATAAATTAGAAAAATTGAAATTAGATTTAATCTGTCTCCAAGAGGTACACATTAAAAAACAATATAGTAAACTGTTGAGTATCCCAAAATTGGGGAACTATATTTTTCACCAGTGCAGCAAAAGAAAAGGGGGGTGGTTCTATATATTAAAGAAAAAATACAGGCTAAACAAATAAAGATGAAGATGGGAGAATATTGATGATGGAGGTAACAATGAACCAGAAACAGATATTGTTGATAGTGATATATACACCTAATAATAAACAAGATGAGTCTTATGGAAAACTTCATAATAAAATTATAGAATTGGAGTATGGAAATAGGAGGAGACTTTAATGTAATTGTAGATACAGAACTTGACTATAAGAGCAGTAAAACAGGTAAAAATATTGCCTAAACACTACCTAAATCTTTTTTTAAAATGATGGAAGAAATAGGAATTCAAGATGTTTGGAGAGAAATACCCCCCAGAAAAATCAATATTCATTCTATTCCAATAGGCATAAATCCTGGTCTAGAATAGGTATAGCATGGATGCTATCAGAATTGAAAACATGTGTACAAGAGATAGAAATAGAACCCAATGTATGGGCAGATCCAATAAAAGTTGTTTGGAAAGGACCAAAAAGAAAAGTGAGATGGACATTGAATCAAGCAATATTGCAAGATAAAGAATTTATACAAAATATGGAAAAATAACTAGACTTTTTCTTCAAACAGAACAGGAAAGGAAAGACTTCCCTGCAAACTGTATGGGATACTGCTAAAGCATATATCCGGGACTAGCTATAAATTACATGGAAAGAAAAATAAGAAGAAACAAAATAAGAAAATGCTAGAGCAAAAATACAAAAGATTAGAACCAGAATTACAGAAAGAATCACAAAAAAAAAGAAATTAAAAAAATGAAATAGATTTAATAAAACACAAAATGAATATACTGCAAAAAGATGAACTTGCACAAAAAATTAAAAAAGGAAAAACAAAACCTCATTGGTGTTTTAGCTGGCCTACAAAGTTCCATTTTAAAACTTTTTAGTAATTGATTAATTTTATCTGCTTGTGAGATCTTGTATCCTCCCCTAGTTCTATCTATCTTTAAACCAAAATATTGTTTGATTTCTTCTAATTGTTTTATCTTAAATTTCTTTTCTAATAGTGAAATTATCTCAGTAGCTTCTTGTTCAGTTTTGGTGATTAATGCTATGTCATCAGTAAATAATAGCAACAATGAAATTACACCACTACTTTCTCTTTTGAACAAATATGGATCAGCCATGCCAGCTACAAACCCTATCTTAGTTAATTCTTTAACTATACATTGGTTCCAATCATATCCTGATTGCTTTAAGCCATAAAGACTCTTTTTCAATCTCCAGCAATTGGTTGTATTATCAGTTTTAATATCTAAAGGTTTCTTTAAATATATAGTGTGTTGCAACGGTGCATGCAGATATGCTGTCTCTACATCCAAATGATTTACAATATATTTCTCCTTAGCTGCCCACACTAATGCTGCCCTTAATGTAGTAGTCTTCAGACTAGGTGCAAACACCTCATCATAGTCATTTGCTGTCTGATTGAACCCTTGTGCTACTAACCTGGTTTTATGGGTAACAGTCCCATCTCCATGTGTCTTCAGTTTATACATCCATGGCATGTTTACCTGGTGGTAACTTAACATTTTTGTATACCCCCAGTCTTTTTAAAGATTCTAGTTCCTTATCCATTGCTTTCTGCCAAGCAGCCTGATCCTTAGCAGGATACAGTTTTAATTCACTATAATTACTTGGAACTGTATTCACTTGGCATACAACACTAGCCTGATATCTATTAGGTGGTCGTGTTACACGGGTTGAACATCTTGGTAATACAGGGCTTACTGGTGGACTCACCGGTGCCACCTGCTCCTGTTCTTCTACCTCCTCCTGTGCCTGTTCTTCCTCTTTAATGGCTATTTGTGGTTTACTTATTTTATCTTTAGGGAGTATTTGGGTGTCAATAATAATATCATTGCTGGATTTCTGTTCCAGTTTATCGCACCCAACGTGCTCAAGAAATTTTGCACTAGCACTACAATAAACATGAGCTGTCCTTGATCCCAAAATCTAAACGATCTATGGTTGGCTTCATAACCTACAAAAAATAACTTCTTAGTTCTATGTTGCCCTTTCAGTCTTACTGGTGAGGGAATATGCACCCATGCTGGAGCTTCAAATGTGTGTAGGTAACTTAAATTCGGTTTTCTGCCATGCCAACGAGTGAATGACAATTCACCAGTTGTTGTATTAACTACATTGTTTAAAGCATGGTTATTACACATTATGGCCTCACCCAACAGTGTTTCATGCAAACCTGAATCAGATAACATAGTATGAGCCATGGCTTGTAATGTTTGCCCTCTCTGTTCCACAAACGAGTTATGTTGTGGTCTGTAAGGTACAGAACGTTTATGCTCAACACCAGCCAATTTCAGCATAGTTTGGAATCTTTTGCTAAAAAACTCAGTCCCATTATCAGTAACTAAAGTAATCACTTCACTTTTCATTTTTCTCTCAGCAAACCTTATCCAGTTAAAAAAATGTTGGAATGTTTCTGTTTTGTTTTTCATAAGATAGCAGAAACCGTATCGTGAGTAATGGTCCATAATACTCAAAATATAGCAGGCACCTCCCAAACTTGGTTTCTTAGGACCAATTATGTCAGCAACCTATAAAGGTTCTTTGGTCTTAAAATCATTTAGTCTCTTTGCAGGAGTAACCTTACTTTTCTCCTGGCTACAAGCATTACAGTTTAAATACTTGCTACAAGATTTCAATTTTACTCCCTCTGACAATTCAACAGTTTGTTTGAGCATTTTGAAATTAATTGACATCTATGCAGTAAATGTATACATTCATCATGTGGCTTAACATTGTTATAAACTGAGTTAGCCATCTGTTAGGTCATCATGTATCACATATAAATCATTCTCTAATGTAGCAGTAACACTTTTACCCTCTTTCTCTATTATACATTTATCTCCACTAAAGGTTATTACATAACCAAGATTAACTAAAGCCCTTACTGATAATAAATTACATAGTTAAATGTTCATTTATACAAGAACAATATGCAGTACCTTCACCTGATGCATTCATCTTCCATCCATTTTCCCATGATACATATTGTTTACTTGTGGACATCTTTACAAACCTTTTCTATCTTGCATTACGATGCTCCACTATCACCAAACCAAAAATCATGGTTTACAGTTGAATTGCTAGACATAGCTAAACTAACATTCTTCTTAGTCTTCTGGTGATTACCAGTATTCTGTTGTTTTCCCTTCTTACAGAATATATGTCCTCTAGCCCAACAAGAAAAACATTTCCTAACAGTATAGGCAGTTGAAGACAAATCCTCTTCTTGTGGTTGTTCCTTCCTCAGTTGGTCCCGATCCAGCCGTCTTCTTGCTTCTTCTAACAATCTTCCAGTTATGTCAGTCAATGTCAGTTTATCTCTGGGCAGAACTTCCAGTGAAGATACACAATCATCATAACTTTCATCCACTGAAGAAAGAATGATATAAACTTGATGCAGCTCTGAAAATATCAGTTCCTTTTCATGTAGCTCTTGAAAAGTTCTTTTCATGAAGTTTAAATGAGCTAACATATCTCCACCTTTTAAAAGATGTGCTCTAAACAGTTTACGTGTAAGATGTATGTGTGCACCTACACTGTCACGAACATAAATCCTCTTCAAATTCTCCCAACACTTAGCAGCAGACTCTTCTCCATGAATATGGACTAGCTGCTGGTCACTCAATGTTAGTCCAATTATACAAAGAGCTCATTCGTTGTTCTGTTTAAAGTCAGCAAGCTTCTTGGCATCATCCTCATTATATGGATCCCAAGTATTTACATCCGGTGGGTCTTGAACTACATTCCATAAACCTTCTCTACGCAGAAGTAGACTGCACTTCATAGACCAAGAAACATAGTTTGTTCCATCCAACTGGGTTATCAGTGATATTGTTGAAGGGACTTATGCATCTTTATCAGGATAGTAACCCACAACTAAACAGTAAGTAGCTGTCTGTATACAGTACTGTGCATTCACACTAACCCTCAGTTATCTGAGCCTGGTATGGCCTGGGCCCATAACCAGTGTTGAAATAATTCCCTGTTAGGAGAATGAACGCATACAGAGAGACGTATTTGAGAGTAGTGTTTGAATAATACACACACAGCACACAGATACACTGTACAATAAATGTAGGTTTTTTTACTTTCAGAAACGTGAAGCAAAGTTCAAAATAAGCAGTCCAAAAATCATTCACAGGTAAATCAGTCAGCTTTCAATCCAGGGATAATCCAGTAACAAAGTCCAGTGTCAAAAACAGTTCAGTATCAGACTTACATCAAATCCAGAATACCAGTCAATTATGAGGAATGGCAAAACTCTCCAACAGAAGGAAAAGAAAGATACTCACTCAGACACACTCTCTTTTGAGACTAAGACTAAGAGTAAAACAACCCAGGTTTCTGGCTCCATCTTATGGCCATTTGAGAAAACACACCCATTTACATTTTTAGGATTCTCTTAAAGAGATAGTATTAAAATGTCTATCCTGATTTATATATTGTCCAACCCAAATAGCTGTTAGGTGACTCATATTCCTAACAGGCCAATATCTCTATTGAATGCAAATTATAAAATATATGCTTTAATAATAGCAGAGATATTTAAAAGGGTTTTGAATGAATTTATATATCCACATCAGAATGGATTCTTGCCAAAGAGACAGATTAAAAACAATATTGGAATGACTTTGAATACATTGGAGCATTATGAAACACATCTTGGAAAACAAATGGCTTTGATTTTTCGAGATGCACAGAAAGTATTTCACAACATTAATTGGCATTTTATGCTATTACAATTAAAATATATGGACTTTGGGGAGAGATTTATTAATATTATTAAAGCAATATTTCACAAAATCAGCTTAGGTGATGGTAAATGGAGACATGATGGAGAACTTTGATATTAAAAAAAGGCACTAGGTAGGGATGTCCACTGTCCCCTTTGCTATTTATACTGACTTTGGAAGTATTAGCCAGGAATATTCAACAAGATGAAGAAATAAAAGGAATGGAAATTAATAATAATACTTTATTTGCGGTCACAGACCAAAACAAGTACAACAAAAGAAGAATATGGGAAAACTAATCATGAACAATTGGTCACCAAAAACTTGACTAAAGGGGAATTACAGCGTTCTTCTGTGATAGTTACAGCTCTTAAAAATATTGGAAACCAAAGAAGTGATATATGAGGAGCCATCCCCTAGACAATATAAGAACAAATTACTAACATTGGGTCTAGAAGGGTCTGTTTCAAGGATAGACAGTAACTTAGATCTGCCTGTGTTATACATACAGCAATATATGCTCCATAGTTTCAACTTCAGCTCTGTCACAGGGGCATAGTCGCTCGTTAATCGGGAGCTTCTTAAATTGCCCATCCAGTAGTGCTGAAGGCAAAACATTAAAGCTATTTAGGGAGAAAGCTCTTCTATACTTGGGAATGATTAGAGTGTAAAAATAGGAAGCCATCCTCAGTCTGTAATTATTAAATTGTCTGAAGATCAGAGGGGAGCAAGTTTTGTTAGCTCTGGCTCGTAGATATTGCAAGTCAATGTCCACAAGCCATTGGATTACCCTAAATTGGGCGTCCTTAGGGCCATAATCTCCCAGGGCATCCCCATAAAACCTAGCAGGTGTAATTTCTTCATCAGCTCCCTCTCCCAATGAGAAATATGAGAGTCAGCAAATGCCAGGGAAAGGTAGCTACCAGGAACTGCCAGAAAGAGCATCCAAAACCACCATTTAAAGGCCATACATTTCATGCCATACATTCGACTGATCAAGTGCCCAGTTCCAGGTACATTGGAGCAAAACCAACACAAGGAGGAAGACCCAGAAGTTTTCTAAAAAAAGACACCCTAAGTTCTTTTAATACAATCCTTGAAGCCCCTATGCATATGAGAATTCCATAAAGAGTTTGAGCCAAAGTTTTGGCTTTGTAAATACGCAGAGCAGAAGGAATAAACCGGCCTCCTTGGGTATAAAAAAAATCTTAAAATCTACTGGTGACTACAGGAAGCCGAATTCAGCACCTGGGTTCGATGTCTAGTCCAAGCACCAGTGTTCTGAAATTGAATACCTAAATACTTAAAATGGAAAACCTGCTTAACAGCATTACCATTGATAGGCCACTTATACAATTTCCAGGCTCTAGAGAACCAATACTGTTAAGTTTGAGCATGGGCGAGAAAGAATGGAGACAAGTTTCTGAACAGTGAACTTCAGCTCTTTATTTACATTGTGACTTGCTCATTTAATATCAGTAAAACCCGCCTTATATAGGCAAACCTTGTAATGTTTAACCAATAACAAGCTAGGAATGCTAGCTTTTATAACCAATAAGAACTCTCTGTTAAGGGCCAATCGGATTCCCTGGAACGGGCCAATCCGGTTCGGCCACTTAACAGCCAATCAGAAGTGCAGGGCCAGAACCCTGCACTTACTCCAAGCTCACACTTTATTAATTATATTGCATACACAACACCCCTTCCCCCTGGTTCCTTAGTTCAGGGCGCAGTTACATAGTCTCTTAAATAGGACGGTTGTCTTTTTAGTCTCTTTGATTTTCGTTGTATCGGCTGGTTACAATCTCACTGAGGTAGATCGTTGTCTGGCAGTGGGGCTGTCTCTGGTTCAGAGTTCACTTCTACGTCGTTGCCCACATTTTTCTCGATTCCATGAGGTGCAGACGTTTCTCTCTCCGGCTCCACTTCCTGAGTTTCAATTAAATCGTCATTTCCTTTGAACGGGTTTCCTAGGGCTTCATCTTCTTCCGTACCTCCCCCCCCTCAGTTTGGTCATAGGGGAGTGGTGAATTGGCCAGTGCAAGCCGCGACCGTAATTGGTCGATATGCCGTTTCCAAAGTTTATCGTCAAGGCATTGCACGAGGTAGGATCTAGGGCCGGTTACACGTGCTACTGTTGCTTCCACCCACAACGGGTCGCCTGATAGGTTTTTTGAATAAACCAGGTCTCCTACCTGGAAGGTGCGACAGCGGCCACTGGATCCTAGTGGTTTCTCTGGTTCATACGCAGGGTGCAACCGGTCAAGATGGGAGCGGAGCTTTTGTCCCATTAGCAGCTCAGCGGGAGTTTTGTTGGTGATGCTATGTGGGGTGATGTGTTGCAAAAAGAGGATTTGGTTGACCTTGTCGTCAATGTTGTCGTAGTCTACTTTTTGCAAGGTTTTCTTCACAAATTGAACCATGCATTCTGCTCGGCCATTGCTCGCAGGGTGCACAGGCGAGGTGAGCACATGGTGGATGCCGCGGTCAGCGAGGTACTGCTCGAACGCTAGTGCAGTAAATTGTGGGCTGTTATCAGATACCAGGACGTCTGGTAATCCATGGGTTGCAAAGAGTCTGTTTAGAATCTTGATGACCGCCTCGGAGGTCGTAGTCATCATGCGATGAATTTCGAGCCAATTGGAGTAGGCATCGATGGTAAGCAGGAAGGTGTGGCCCTTGGTTGGCCCCACGAAGTCCAGGTGAATTTGGGACCAGGGTCCACGTGGTGTCTCCCATTCAGTAGGCATGGCTTTTGGTGGGGCGTTGCTGACTTCTTGGCATTTGGGACAAGCTTTAACCCACTGTTCGATTTGCTTGTCAATGCCCGGCCACCATGCGTAGCTTCGTGCAAGGGCTTTCTCAGCAGCGCTTTTTGGAGCCATTCTGGAATAACGACTCTATCGCCCCAGATGACACAGCCTTTCTGGGAGAAGAGTTCGGTCTGTCCAGCTTTGAATGGTGTGAAGTCATCTGATAACTGGTCCAATGGCCATCCGCGTTCTACCCAGCCTAGGATGTGTGCTAGGGTGTGGTCGCGTTTGGTTTCTCTCGCGATATCTTGGGCGGTCAGTGGTGGCGAGTTGAGCGCTTCGATTTGCAACGTGGTTACCATTGGTGCCGGATCGTCGAGAGTCTCTGGAAGCGGTGCTCAGCTCAATGTGTCAGCATGGGGAATGGCTTTCCCCGGGTGGTATTGCAGCCAATAGTTATAAGCAGCAAAGAATTCTGACCATCGGGTCATCCTAGGGGATAATATGTAGGGAGTTGGCTTATCTCCAGCTATTATCCCCAATAACGGCTTGTGGTCAGTCACAATAGTAAAAACCATACCATACACGTATTCGTGAAATCTTTTCACAGCTGAGACAATTGCGAGGGCTTCTTTATCAATTTGTCCATAGTTCCGCTCCATTTTTGACAGAGTCTTTGAAAAATATGCAATAGGGGCTTCGGTCCCATTAGGCAGTACGTGGCTCAAAATGGCGCCCACCCCAAAAGGCGATGCATCACAGGTTATAACTAACGGCAAAGTCTCGTTATACTGCATGAGTACAGAGTCAGAAGTGAGCAGTTTTTTAACATTTCGGAATGCCTGTTCTTCATGGTAACTCCATAACCAAATTGCTTTTTTATCTGACAATCGGTGTAACTGTTCAGCAACAGTCGCTTTGTGCGGTAAAAATACATTATAAAAATTGATGAAGCCTAGGAATGCCTGGAGATTGGCCTTGTTTCTTGGCCTGGGAGCGTTTTTGATCGCTTTTAATTTACTTTCGGTAGGGTGAATGCCCTGGCTATCAATCAGGTACCCTAAAAACTCAACACTGTCAGTACACAATTTACATTTGTTTTTTTTAACCTTAAGACCGGCCTCTTGGAATTTTTTTAGGACTAATTTTAACCGGTCCTATAAGATTTTTTTTTGTAGGGGCTGCAATTAATACATCGTCAAAATAGGGGACCACGCCCTTAATCCCTTGTAATAACCTTTCCATAAGGCTCTGAAAAATCCCTGGGGCTACACTTACTCCAAATTGCAGCCGGGTACATTTAAAGGCACCTCGGTGCGTCATAATAGTTTGGGCCTGTGCTGTTTTTTCATCTACTGGTAATTGCTGATATGCCTGAGCTAAATCCAATTTAGCAAAAACTTTCCCGCCTCCCAGGGAATGGGGGAGGTGCTGCACCACCGGAACTGGATATGCGTTCTGCTGCAGGGCGTGGTTCAAAGTCGCCTGGTAGTCCCCACAAATTTGGATTGACCCATCTGGCTTAATGGGTGTTACAATAGGGGTTTCCCATGGGGAGTGATCGATGGGCTCCAACACCCCCTGAGCTATCAGTTTGTCGAGTTGTTTGTCGATTTTCGATTTTAAGGCAAACGGAACTCGACGGGGCTTTAGGCGAATGGGAGCTATTTTTGAATCTAAGCTGAATGAGATCGGGGTCCCCTTGTACTCACCTAAGCTGTCCGCGAAGACGTCCCTGAACTCAGAGATAAGGTCTTCCTCCCAGTCACAGCCACCGACTCAGTTTACGCTGGCCACTTCAATGCCGAGTGGTGCGCACCATTGGAGGCCCAGTAGGCTAGGCCTATCTCTATCGATGACCATTAAAGGTAAGTATGCTGTGTGCTTCTTGAAGGAGACTCAGACTCGGCAGGACCCAACGACGGGGATTCGATTCCCCTGGTAGTCCTTGAGGATGAGGCATTGGAAACGGAGATCTTGGCGTTGAATTGTAGCGATGAGTTGCTTGAGTGTCTTCCAAGACACCATCGAGAGAGACGATCCCGAGTTGACCTCCATGTGGCAAGGCTGGTTCTCGATGGCTACCGTGACTCAGATTTTCTTAGTGTCCAAGGCTGAGGTGTGACCAATAGTGATAGTATGGTGAGCCTCTTCTCTTTGCAAAGCTCGATTTCTGTAGTAGTGGTTTACTGGCTCTCGCCTTACAGGACAGTTTCCTGTCGATTGGTGATAGTTAGCCCCTTTTGAGCCCTGGCTGGGTCCTGGCAAGCTGCGGCAGACCCGTCCGATGTGGCCTCGTTTCCCGCACTCATGGCAGAGTGTGTCGCGGAATCTGCATTCGGATCTGGCATGGTTGGCTCCACAGCCAGTGCAAGGGCGTAAGGGCTTCAGCCGAGGGTCCCGGTCGGACCGCAGTCGATGGACCCCTTCTTCATCGCTGTCTGACGATGAAGAGAGGTCCTCATGGTGCATTGTCGCGAGTTGCCCTTCTGAACTAGGTGAGATTTCGCTGACCGGTGGTGGTACCGGAGTGCAGTTTCGGCGTAGTTGTGCAGCCGACTTCTTGGTTGCTTCCGCTGCGGTAGCATCAGCAATGGCGTCGGCAAGGCTGATGTCGCCTTTCGCCATCAGCTTGCTTTGGACGCCTGGTGCATCTAATCCCAGAACTATGCGATCTCTTAGTGCTTCTTCTAAATCGGTGAATCCGCAGAGGTCTCCCAAATTTTGGAGGTCTGCTATGAAGTCGGCCATGCTCTCTCCCTTTTGCTGGCTTCTTTGATAAAACTCATGGCGTCTCACGAGCGTAGGCACGGTCGGGGCGTAGTGGTCTTGCAGGATAGGTTTGAGGTCGTCCTAATCCATGGCCTTCACTTCTCGGGGTTTGGCTAGTGCTGTAGCCATCTTAAATACGGTTGGACCGCAATGCATCAGGATTGCCCGTTTCTTCCCGGCTGTGGCATCCTTTAAATTGTTTGTCTCTAGGAACATTTGGAAACAATCCATGTAAGACTCCCAGTCTTCTTGTGATGGATTGAACGGAGCGGGTGGTATGATGCCACCAGACATGGTTCCGTTGTTGGCATCATCTGTCATGTGCTCAGTGTTCTTCGAAGTTTCATTGGTTCAGATGTCTCCACATCCCACCATCATCACCAGTGTTAAGTTTGAGCATGAGCGAGAAAGAATGGAGACAAGTTTCTGAATGATGAACTTCAGCTCTTTATTTACATCGTGACTTGCTCATTTAATATCAGTAAAACCCGCCTTATATAGGCAAACCTTGTAATGTTTAACCAATAACAAGCTAGGAATGCTAGCTTTTATAACCAATAAGAACTCTCTGTTAAGGGCCAATCAGATTCCCTGGAACGGGCCAATCCGGTCCGGCCACTTAACAGCCAATCAGAAGTGCAGGGCCAGAACCCTGCACTTACTCCAAGCTCACACTTTATTAATTATATTGCATGCACAACAAATACTTTGGATTTGTTATAATTAATAGACAAGTACAGTAGGACCCGAATGCGGAAAGTAATCTTTTCAGACCTGGCCTTGACAATGAAAGGAGGGCCGCATCATCAGCATAAAGGAGAAGTGGGATCTTTGTAGTTGACAACTTTGGGGCATGGGACTCAATACGTCCAATGTGAAAGGCCAAGTCAGATAAGAATAAATTAAACAAAAGAGGAGCCAGAACACAACCCTGCCTTACTCTGTTCTTAATTGGGATAGGATTTGAAAGTTCTCCCTGCAGACCACACCTGACCTGACTAGAGGTCTGGTTGTACAAGGATCTAATTAGGAACAGAAGACGTCTATCGATAGAACTTTTGAGCAGTTTTGACCACAACAGTCCTCTAGAGACTGAGTAAAATGCTAACTTTAGGTCGATAAAAGCAGTAAAAAGTTTGCCACCTGGTATGGTAGTATATTTATTGACCAAGTGCACTAAGACAAAGCAGTGGTCCAGTGTGGCACAGCCTGCTTTAAACCCAATCTGTTCAGCACCAATAATATTGGACTGCTCAACCCAAGTGAGGTGTCTACGTTGGAGATATTTAACATACAGTTTCCCAATGATGGAGAGCAGGCTTATGGGGCGATAGTCAGCTGGATTATTCCTATTTCCTCATTTAAAAACTGGAACAATAATTGCTAAGCTCCAGGAGGTAGGGATCCTGCCAGAGGTATTGATATGCATGAAGAGTCTTGCTAAGAGAGGAATCCACCACTCAGGATTGGATCAGGGAGTATAGCATCAGGGCCAGGGGCTTTGCCTGACTCGAGTTCGGAGATAAACTCGGTAATCTCAGCATGAGTCACAGGTTGCCAGTCAGGAACTGCAGGAGGCAGCTGTGGCCCAAACACAGTTGAACTTGTTGACGCCTGGAAAATTGCCAAGAAATGGTTTTCCCAATCTCTGTTGGAAATACAGCAGAGAGGGAGTTCTTGATGACCCAGCAAGGAGCTGGCAACAATTTGCCAAAATAATCAAGTGTTCTTCTGCTGGATGGAGAGGAGAAGTAGACCCCATTTCTTTCTCTTTTTAGCTTTCTTTTTCTTTGCAATTCGTCCTTTATACTCCCACTTCAAGCAATAGTAGTCCTCTGGTGGGAATTTATCCCCTCGATTACGATAGAACAGGTAAACCTGATTAATCTGGTTCCTGAGCATCAGACACTCTTTGTCAAACCAAGAATTACTTCTTGAATGATATGGACCACTTGGCCTACAGTGGCTCCTAGGTCACTTTGAACACTACTAATTAGTGATTCAAAGGCCAAGATTGTCCCTGGGCTGGAATGGAAATTTATAAAGAGAAATACAAGCTACAGGTGTTTGCAGATGACTTGGTCTTTATTTTGGAAGATTGATTAGAAACTTGACCAAAATTAATTAAAAAGATAGAAAAGTATGGGGAAGTTGCTGGATTGAAAATAAACAAAGACAAGACAAAGGTTTTAGGTAAAAAAAATCTCATAGATACACAAAAAAGAGTGTTGATGGAAAGAATTTATATGCAGATAGTCAAAAAAGTGAAGTACTTAGGAATACAGCTAACAGCAAAATGTGAAACAATTAAAGAGGACAATTATATGAAACTGATGCAACAAATTAAATTAGATTTGGAGAAATGGAAAGATTTTCAACTGTCATTAACAGGAAAATCATTGGAGATATTCTACTGTTTCAGCCCAGTTTGGCCAAACCAGTAGTAAAAAATGCTACTGGTTCAGCTGAACCAGTATTTCTGGCAATCAGCTGGGTGGTGATCAGCTGTTCTACGCAATTTAGATTAGCTAGAAAGCAGGAAATCATCGGATTTCTTGCTGCATGCCGCCTTGTGCCCCATTTTTGCTCTTAGGAGGCTTCCCTGAGGCCCACTAGACCAAAAACTGGGTGCATGGGGGTGCTGCAAAAGAAAAAAAGGCTAGAAGGTACCTCAGAGGTATCTAGTCCAACCCCCTATTCCAGAAAGTGAGTTTCTGTATTTTGACCTCCCGGTCACATGACCATATAGCCACACCCACCCAGTCACATGACCACATAGCCATGGCCACCAAACCATGCCCACAGAACTGGTAGTAAAAAAAATTGACTCCCACCACTGGGAAGAATAGCTACCATAAAAAAATGAATATTTTACCAAGGCTATTATATTTATTCCAAACAATTCCAATAAAATTGGAGGAAAATATTTTGAAGAATTAAATAAAATAATATTAAGATATATCTGGCTAGGGAAAAAAAAGCAAGACTAGATTTGAAAATATTACAACCCCACCCCACCCCCCAAAAAGAGGGGGCTTTACGCTGCCAGATTGGGAATTGTACTACCAGGCCTTGGTACTTACATGGGTGAAAGAATGGATCAATTTGAGGCATAAAAGACTATTAACTTCAGAAGGGCATGACCTTCAACTAGGTTGACATGCTTGTTTATGGTACGGGAAGAATAAAATACATAGTTATTTTCAAAGACATTATGCTAGAAATGCATTGTTAACAGTATGATTTAAAATTAGAGAACATTATTATTTGAAAATACCAGTCTGGCTTTCCACAATGGAAGCATTGATACATCCAAATGTTATTAATATGGAAAAAATTGTAAGATATAAAAATATTCTGAATGATAAAAGGGGATTAAAAACCAAACAGGAACTTAGTAGTCAAGGGATGGACATTGCATGGTGGCCACAAATGCAGATACAATCTTGATATGAGAAAGATGCTAAAATGTATGGTTTTAATAAAGAATTAATAGAATTAGACCATATATTAACTGGAATGGATGAAAAACTGATAAAGAAAATATATTGTTATTTATTAGGAATTAAACTTGAAAGCGAGTGGGTAAAGGAGATAATGATTGTTTGGGCTAAAATTTTTGGATATGCAATAGAAACAAATGGCAGTAATTGTGAGGTAGAAATGTTAAATTGACTATGTCAATTCCATATAAAGAAAATTTGTATAAAATGTTCTATAGATGGCATTTTGCACCAACAAGATTAGCAAACATACATAAGGATAGATCTACTAAATGTTGGAAGTATAATCAAACACCTGCTTCATATTACCATATGTGGTGCACATGTCCAAAAGTCAAAAATATTGAATGAAAATACAGACCTGGTTGAAAAAATAAAAAATAAAACAGCATATAAACATGAAACCAAAGTATTTTTATTGGGCATTCTGTCAGAAAAATATAATAAAGGGACTATATACTTGATTTTATATGTACTAACTGTAGCTAGAATTGTAAATGTTCAACAATGGAAGTATGATGAAATCCTGACAGAAGAGAATGTAATTAAGAAAATACTAGAATGTGCAGAAATGGATAGACTAATGCTTACTATTAAAGACAAAGAAGAAACTAAATACTTTTTAACATGGGACTTACTTTATCAATGATTAAATAATAAAAACAGAAGTAAGAAAGATAGGGACATAACAAGGATATATGTTAAAATGGAAATCTGTTAAAATGGACAAGCTAAATATTATTGTTATTATAGTATTGTTATTGTAAACACTTTGATTATGTTTGCCTAAAAACAATTGTACCCAGACAACACACTGTTTGAAATTGAAATTGATTTTTTTATATATTATACGAATAAAGCAAACAAAACTTGAAAAAAAAGAATCATAGTTTTTTGACATTTTCTGAAAAATGCTTTGTATTGGGATAATGACAATCATATGACAATGGATGTGAAGGATTGTAGGTTGAAATTTAGGATTAGGTCTAGGGGAAAGGACTATGAACTAAAGGTTCACTGAATTTGAAAGTCAGGGGGAAGACTACAGGAAAAAATTAGCCCATCTGATCTTCAGTATGATGAGGACTCTGATCACTCTGAGGAGGTGATACGAAATTAAAGACAGAGATAGGATCCTTGTTGATTTATAAGCTTTCCCTGAAATTGGAATTGCTGGAAAATTGTCTGTATATAATAGAAATTAGAGAAGCTACATTTAGGCAACTGGTTTTGCTTTGCTTTCTTTGCTTTGCTTTGCTTTCTCATTGCTTACTTTCTTGCATCTTGTGGAATTTTAGCTGAAAATTTAATCAATGCTTGGTCTTTAAAACTATTCTTCATGATCCTTTCATGAAAAAAACAAACACTATTCTGATGCTCAATTCTAATTTTCAGACACAGTGTGCATTGTAGAGGGAATGACAAAAGATCTTTATATTACATTAGGCTTATAACACAACATCAGCTAGGTGACACTGAAGAATGTGGCCACAGAAATTAATCTGATACTTTTAGTTACTTGAGCTTCAATTTGAGGTTTATTGAAGAAGTTATTTTTAAATAATATTTTAAAGTTAATAAGAAAAGTAGAGTATAGCAGGGATCATGGAGGTGTTCTAATTATAAAAAATATTGATTCTAAATATAAGGAAGTATAGAGAAGCAAGGACAAACAATCTAACCAAGTGAAAGATCTTTTAAAGTTAAATCTGAAAAAGTAAGCTATGAATACTATAGAGACACAAGTTGACAAAAATGATGTCACTGTATTACATTACTGAGGGATACGTGTGCAGTATGGTTGGTTCTTTCTCTATTGTATATTTAAAGATACAGTAATAAAATGATATGTGTAGAGGAGGCAACAATTATAATGAAGTTGTAAGTTTGGCTTACAACTTCATTATCCTGTCCTGTTTCTGATTACAATTGCAGATAATTTAGCAAAGATGCAGTGGTGGGGTTTATTCTATCTTAAAATATCATATACCATAACAAATAAGATTTCAGCAACACCCCCTCACATTTATTTCCTTCCTATTAGTAGCATTTTGAATGCCCAGAGGCCCGCAGTCTCATCAGCAACAAATGGCCAATATTTATTAAGCAAGCTGTAGCATAATAATGCTCACTATGGAACTAATAAGCTAGTATTTGGAGAGAAAGCTTGAAAAAAACAGACACTTGTTTTTGGGGGAATTGAATGCCAGAGGAGGCCTACAATTGGTCAGGCATGTGCTTTGAATGCTAAAGAAGCATCACATATATCAGGGGTTGAAAAAGAATATATTAATGCTCAGCTAATGTAAATGTGAGCATGTGCTCACATTTATATGTACAGGCTTTGTACAGTTAAAGAAAACCTGAAGATAGATTTGTGTTTTTGGACTACAGAGTTAACCACCCTAACTCTGTATTGTTTAAAATGAACTGACTGAGTAATTTCCTGTTAAGAAAGTATGGGCCTGTTCCCAATTCTAGATGCAACAATTGAACAAATTCTTATAGAATTGACTCAGTAGAAGTGGGAGGCAATCTTTGTGAATGTGGAAATTGATCAGTCCCAGCTGAACAATGTGCGTATCAAAATTCCATTTTTATGTGCTGTTTGGTCAACTTGGTTTAGTTCAAATTTTATCCCACCCTTAGCCAGCAAATAAAGCAAGGAAAAAGAAAAGAGAGAGAAAGCAAATAAAAAAAATCTGTCCAACATAGTTTTTTAAAAATATGTTAGAATTAGAAAGGTATTTTAATTGTAGTTAAATAAGTAATAAAATCCCAATTTCCAACTTTTTTAAAAAACAGATTAGTTTAGAAACTGAAGAAACATGAAGGTTAAACATGTGCAGAGATCTCTTCTAACCAAAATAAAGCACAATATCTAGATGGGCAATGTCTTCCATATATTTCTGTTTCACCACATGCTGCAAAATGATACAGAATAATTGCATCTGCTTTATCGTAAAGAAATGATAAAGCAAATTGAGAAAAAAGAAGTATTGAGCATCATGATGCATAATCATGAAACATAAATAATTTGTCTTTATTGCAGCATTTAATTGTTGGTAATTCTTGTCATAAGGACTTTTTATTCTTTCCAGGCTAACAGAACACTAAAAAGAAATTATACAGGAGTTGGGACTGTTATGTCTGGAAGAATGGGTGCAAGAATGGAGACGAGACTGAGAAAGTGACTACAGCTCTTTATTAGTGACTTCCGATCTGAGCAAAATGCTCCTAGCCGCAGCAGCCCCTTTTATAGAGCTGGCTGCGGCTATACAGCCAATGACAGTGGTTTGAGCTTGCCGCGCTTGGTTCGCCCAATTGAGGCAGCCTGTTTAGCAGCCAGTCGGATCAGTCTGGAGTGACCAATCACGACCTGCTGTTGGCGGACCAATCTGCTTTGCAGGCTTTTAAGCCTGCTAGTCCAGAACACCCTTTCCCTCTAGGTTCCGCCTAAGGGGTGGGGTTATATAGTCTCACAGGTAGGTCTTCGCACCTATCTACCTGACTTGCGTTGTTCAAATTGTCTTTGATCGGTCTCGGGTTCCAATAGGCGGTTTGCCTGGAATGGTGAGCCGGTTCTGTAGCTGTGACTCCCTTCAGGTGACCTCGGGCTGATTGGCACACCTCCTTCGCTGCTACTGCTTGTGCTCTCAGGATTCACTGGACCCGTTCGGTTGCTGCTACTAGGTAAGACGATCAATTCCAAGGCTCTTCATCAGCTGGTGAATACTGTAGGCTTTGACGTGGTGATTGTGGGGTTCTTTCTTCTCTGCCAGATGTTGGTTCAATTTCAGAAGCCCCGGTTTCCCTCCCCCCTCTGGTTTCGTGGTTAGGGTCACTGATGGGGGATGTGATTAGCCTGGATCACAGCTGGTCGATGTGGCGTTTCCACATTCTCCCATCTGTGGTTTCCAGCGGTAAGAGCGGGGGCCTGTAATTTGCGTTATTTTGGCAGGGATCCACAGAGGGTCACCTGAAAAGTTCTTAGTGAATACAGGGTCTCCTACCTTGAAGGCACAGTGTTTACTGCTGGAGTTTACTACCTTGAAGGCACAGTGTTTACTGCTGGAATTTACTGCTGGGGTGTATGCAGGGTGTAGGCGGTCTAGAGGTGATCTGAGTTTTCTGGCCATCAGAAGCTCAGCTGGGCTTTTGTTTGTCATGGTGTTTGATGTAATATGCTGGAGAAGGAGCATCCTGGTGACTTTATTGTGGATGTTGCCTTGTTCCATTTTTTGTAGAGTTCTTTTTGTGAACTGAATCATTCGTTCAGCTCTACCATTTGCCACTGCACCCAGCTGGCGATGTCAGTGCATGTCGTATGCCATGGTCTGCTAAGTATTGTTCAAAAGCCAAGGCGGTAAATTGAGGCCCATTGTCGGATACCAGGACATCAGGTAAGCCGTGCATAGTGAAAAGTCTGTTCAATTTTTTGATGACTGCATCTGTGGTGGTAGTCTTCATCTTGTTAACCTCAAGCCAGTTCGAGTATGCATCTACTGTTATTAGGAAGGTATGCCCTTTTGTAGGTCCCGCAAAATCGATACGGATACGCGACCAGGGACCCCTGGGCTTTTCCCATTTGGCTGGTGAGGCTTTCGGTGGGGCTGAGTGTGTCTCTTGGCACTTGCTACAGGTGACGACCCAGGTTTCAATTTGTTTGTCCATACCTGGCCACCAGACGTAGCTCCTCACCAGCGCTTTCATGCGTACGATGCCCAGGTGCCCATCGTGTAGTAACTGCAGAGCTTTTTTTTGTAGTTTTGGTGGTATTACCACTCGGTCTCCCCACAATACGCACCCCTTCTGTGGGAAGAGTTCTGTCTGTCTGTTTTTGAAGGGTTTAAAGGTTTCGTTGGGTTCGATTTGTGGCCATCCCCTCTCCACCCAGCTAAGAACTCGTGCCAAGCATGAGTCTTTTTTAGTTTCCAATGCAATGTCTTGAGCTGTCAGTGGCGGTGAGGGAAGTGTCTCAATTTGTAGTGTTGATAGCTTGGGAGCTGGGTCATCTTGGAATTCAGGCAATGGAGAGCGGCTCAAAGTGTCTGCATGGGGAATGGTTTTCCCCGGGCGATGCCTCAATTGGTAGTCGGAGGCAGCTAGGAACTCCGACCAATGTGTCATTCTAGGGGATAGAATATGTGGAGTAGGTTTGTCACCAGCCAAGATGCCAAGTAATGGTTTATGATCTGTGATGATGGAAAATGATCTATACATACTTGTGGAACCTTTTGATTGCAGATGGCGAGGGCTTCCTTGTCTAGGTGACTATAGTTCCTTTCTGTTTTTGACAAAGTTCTTGAAAAAAATGCAATAGGCACCTCTGTGCCATTTGGTAGGACGTGGCTCAGGATGGCTCCTACTCAAAATGGTGAGGTGTCACAAGTCACAGTTAAAGAAAGTGTTTCATTATATTGGATAAGCACTGCATCCGAAGTTAAAAGGTCCTTTACTTGTTTAAAGGCATGCTCCTCCCATCATCCCCAAATCCAGGAAGCCCTTTTATCAAGGAGTCTATGAAGGGGTTCAGCAACAGTCACTTTCTGGGGTAGGAAAATGTTATAAAAGTTAATGAGTCCCAGGAAGGCTTGAAGGTCTGTTTTGTTTTGTGGTCTCGGGGCATTTTTGATGGCAGCCAATTTCTTTTCTGTAGGGTGAATTCCTTGTTTGTCAAGGAGGTAACCAAGAAATTCAACCCTTTCAGTGCATAACTGGCTCTTTTCCTTCTTCACCTTGAGGCCAGTATCTTTGAACCTTTGGAGGACTGTTCTCAGTCATTGTTATAACTGATTCCTTGTTGGGGCAGCTATTAACATGTCATCGAAGTAGGGCACGACCCTTTTAATGCCCTGTAACAACCTTTCCATCAGACTTTGGAAAATGCCTGGGGCAACGCTTACTCCAAACTGGAATCTGTTACACTTGAACGCGCCTCTGTGCGTAACTATGGTTTGGGCTTCGGCGGTTTCAGCATCTACTGGTAGCTGTTGATCAGCTTGGGCCAGGTCAAGCTTTGCGAATATTCTGCCACCCCCAAGTGAGTGAAGGAGGTGCTGGACCATGGGTACCAGATAGGCGCTCTGCTGTAAAGCGTGGTTCATGGTGGCCTTGTAGTCCCCACAAATTCTCAAAGATCCATCAGGTTTTATGGGGGTTACAATTGGGGTCTCCCATCGGGCGTGATCAATGGGTTCTAGCACACCTTGTGCAATTAGTTTGTCCAGTTGCTCGTCAATTTTTGGTTTGAGAGCAAAAGGGACACAGCGTGGTTTTAGGTGAATGGGTGTGATATCAGGGCGGAGATTAAAGGAGATAGAGGACTCCTTGTACTTGCCTAGCTGTTCACTGAAGGCTTCTTGGAAATCCTGGACAAGGGCCGCTTCCCAGTCTTCGTCTACAGTCTGATTGATGCCTGCCATTTCGATTCCTAATGGCGCGAACCACTGTAGACGTATTGCGGAGGATGGGAGCAAGGATATCCCAGTCCATCGTTTTGACCTCAGTCGGCTTTGCGAGTGCTTTGGCCATTTTAAAAATGGCGGGTCTGCAATGCATCAGAAAAACTGCTCGTTTCTTGCTAGAAGTGGCATCCTTCAGATTGTTGGACTCTAGGAACATTTGAAACCTCTCCATGTATGAGTCCCAATCTTCGCTGGTTGGATCGAATGGGGCAGGTGGTATAGCACCGCTGGCCATTTTGCCGATGTCTGTGCGCTGTCAGCCACGTGCTCTGTTGGTTGTTAGTGAGTGCTCAGTCAGCTCTGCTGTCTCCATATCCCATCCTCGTCGCCAATGTTATATCTGGAAGGATGGGTCCAAGAACGGAGACGAGACTCAGAAAGTGACTACAGCTCTTTATTAGTGACTTCCGATCTGAGCGAAATGCTCCTAGCCGCAGCAGCCCCTTTTATAGAGCTGGCTGCGGCTATACAGCCAATGACAGTGGTTTGAGCTTGCCACGCTTGGTTCGCCCAATCGCGGCAGCCCGTTTAGCAGCCAATCAGATCAGTCTGGAGTGACCAATCACGACCCGCTGTTAGTGGACCAATCCGCTTTGCAGGCTTTCAAGCCTGCTAATCCAGAACAGGGACTATATCAAAAGGACAACTCTCCACAAATTAGAACAGGACCAAAATTGGTGTGGAGAGTACCCCAGCCAAGGAAAGATTGCCTGCAAAACAGGCTGGTCAGGCTGAAAGAAAACAATGCATAAAAACATCTCCCAAAGTTGAACAGCAGCTCAGAATTCTGAGAACCTATCCTTTTAAGCACATTTTTCTCCTCATCACATAAACCAAAATGGAACTCTTAGGAAGGGGTTGGAAAGAATTTTGCAAATCGTGTCCTACATGCTTCCTCTCCTATGTCTATGATCTACAATAGGGACAGTAAATTTTTTTGACATAGATTAGTTGTGCCCCAAGATTGTTCTGATACTTTTCACGATTATAATTTCAGTATTGTTCCAATATGAAAGGAAAGCAATCTGAGTTCAGAAGGCTTCTTTGTGTTAATGTTTCATAGCCCCTAGAGCCCCTTGAAATTTTGCTGCCAACAATTTGTGGCAAAGGGTGAAAAGAAGAAGTATAATTTGCCAAGTTATTTTAGCAGAAAGTAAAACAAAATACATATGCAAGCTACTAAAATAGCTTTTATAGGTGGAAGTAGGAAGAGTAATGAACAACAATCAGGAAGAAAGTCCCTCCAAAATGCAACATGCTTCTTTGTATGATATTATTCATTATTCCACCAATTATACTCTCAATGGCTCCCCAAACACTAAAATAAGACTCACCTGATCTATGTATAATGAGTAGGGCAGATTATAGTTATATTCAGTTAAAAGTAGATTATGTGCTCAGGGTAAAGAATATAAGAATGAAAGTATCTGATATAAGTTCCATTGGATTATTCCATGGGACAGAATAAACACAGAATACATTAATTTTAAAACAGTTTGGTGTATATTGCAATGGAATAGAAATCTTGATATAGAGAAAAAGGAAATTCAATTAAGTGAACAACTATTGATGATAATGATGAATACTCAACACACAGCTGTCAAAATCCTGGGCTAAAGCTGAAATGAAATATTGTTTGCTTTTACTTAAATACCATTTCCCATAACCCACAAAGGACACTATTTTCTGTGAGAAAACTGCTTTAAGTGAAAATATTCTTGATCTAGATGGATTATCAAAGGCACCACTGTGCTGTGACCTTGATTTCAAATGCTAGGAATACCTAAGATTTACAAAGTTGTCTCTTACTCTCCTGAGACTTTTTCAGGAAACCATTTCAGAACAGAGAGTGCCATGGAAAGATTATCTTTAGTGTAATCTTTGTTTTACAGGCATATCCATGGCTAGAGCACATTATTTTGCCAGAAACTAAAACCCAGGAAGGCATATGATGGACAAACAGGAAGGAACACCTTTCAATGTAACCCAAAATAGAAAAAGCCATTGTCAATTCTGCGACATTTATTTTGTTCCTTCCTAACCAAGAATGAAAGGAAGCACACTGTATATTTGGAGATCACCTATGCATCATGTGCTAAACAATCTTCAGGAAGCATTCTTCTATAGATCCAAATCTGTCAGACTGGAATATTTAAACAAAACTGTGGATTGTAATTAATGTTTGCTCTTTGTTGTACTTCAGCATTTGAAAAGAAAGTAGAAAATAAGATATAAGGTTATTGGCTGAAATAATAGAGCCAGTTAAAACCTCTAAGGATTTTATAGTTAGGAAAAATGCAATGTTCACTATATTCAAAGGCTCCACTGGAATATGTGATTACACTAACATTTGAAGGATTCAAGATTGTTGATTTCCTTTGAATTGCCTGAAGATTTCACCAATGTTTCCATTGTAAAGCTCTATATCTGTTTTCTAACAGATGGAAATGGATTTCTTCCTCCACCTCCCAGGTCTGTTTTCTCTTCTTTCCGTTGGAAGTAGCAAAAGAGTAGAAAGAACCAATTAAGATAAAAAATAAATATAGGAAATAGTTCAGATTAAGCCAGAGGAAAGGGTCAAATGTGTCACCAGTCATGAGTTCCTTTGCACCCACTACAAATCTAAGTCCAGCGCACCTTGCATTCCTTTCACTCTTATCTTCTGCCAATTTGTTTTGACCATTAGTAATTCAGATTCTTATACAGAGCTTAAGTTTGCAATCAATCTTTATACTCATTTGAACTGTCTTGATTCCCTGATTTTCCAGGAGCTTGACAATAAGAGCTTGCTGATGGCAACTTTGAAAAGACAAGAGATGACACATTGAAGAATTTATGTGGTCCAATTTACCCTGGACTTTCATCTATATCCATAATTTCAGCCAATACATTCATGTATATAAATGCAAAACTATGTGACTAAAGCAACACACAGATACAATCAGAAACAATTTCTATGATGACAGTTCTTGAAAAGCAATATTATTGTGATCTTATAAATAATTATCTATCATAATTCTATTCATGTAACATTTTTGGTACGTCTGTTGCTGATAGGTTTATAGCTGAGGTCCCCTTGAATCTTCCAATTTATTTATTTATTCATGTCAGAAGCATCATTATTAAAATCTTATGCATAAAAAGTACAAACATGGGAACAAAAATTAACATGTGTAAAAATCTTAAATGTATTTGCTCAAAAATCTTAAATGTAATTGCATTCTGTTGTGCTGCTCTAAGTTGCTGAAGAATACATTGAGCAGGGCACTGGGGCAAGTGGTTGTCTGAACATTTTCACATTTACAATAGGCAAAAGTCATCAAATATCTCCAATGAGTTCCAATCAGGAAATCATGCTCAATGAACACCAAGATCTTAATATTCCAACCAGCACAATCCATATTCTATACTATTGTTAGTTCATCTATTCATTCATCTCTTATCCATTAAGGTGAGGCTCTAAGGGCAGAAGTGGACTAAAGCAAAAAATGGCAGTGGACCTTGTTTTACTCATTGGGGAATCAAAGTGGGTAAGCTGATGTAAAAATGTAAATGTCAGCCCTTGAATGTAAGCAAAGTTGTGAGACAAGCATGGCAGCACTTCTAGGAGTGCTCATCATTGTAGGGTAAAATAATAATTTATTATTGCATTATTATTGCATTAATGCTATTGTTGTAGAATAACAGAACCCTGAGAGGATGGTCTGTTTCTCTCTATTCCATCTTATACCAAACTAAATCAAGGTAGAATTATTTTGAATTTCTTTCGCATATTTCTTTCTTTCTTGGATTTATGGAATCTTCTTTGAAAAGAATTTCCCCATAATGGTATGCTCATTCAATCCTCATTCCAAAGTCAGCTGTGTTTTCTGTCATTGTAGAATAGTAGCAATCATATGCAGTAGGCTGAAATTTTTGAATTATTTTTCCAGAAATATCCAACAAGGTGTTCTTGTCAAGAGTTGGACTAGATTGGAGGAGGCACAGATTAAAGCCTACCCTCAATTGTGGGAACTTTAGATCAGTCATATGATCTCAATAGAGGAGGTGGGGAGAAGGAGTTATTGCTGCTGCTGATGTAAAATTAGAGGAGTCATGTGTATAATACTTTTAGCTGAAGAAAAAAGACAGAATCAAGTAAACAAAAAATAAATAGCATGTTTGTGAAAATGGACACTAATTTACAATTTCTAATATATTTTTTCCAAAGTTCATTTATGTTAAGAAGGGCCAGTTGGGTTAGTGGTTAAGGCATTAGCACTCTCCCTCTCCCCCTCTGTCTCCCACCCTCCCACTCCCTCTCCCTCTTGCCCTTTCCCTCTCCTTCCCTCCCTCTCCCTCTCTCTACCCAATTCACCCCATTTTATTACTGTATGGAAAACAGGAGGAGAAAGGAGCATTAGGCATTTACAGACTTCTTTTATGTATAAAAATAACAGCAGAATAAAAAATATATTTAGAAAAGATATCTAAATGGGTACAAAATTCAGATTTTTGTAATAATTTGTTGTAATATAGTTAACTTTATATCCTATTTTTTATTTGCTATGCTTGTTTATTTAATGAAGACAGCACATCACAAAATATAGTTAATTCCAAAAATGATAGAATATTTCAATTTGTTGACTGAGTAAATCTAAACTCAATCAGTTCATATTAAAATCCAAAACAATCTAGTGTTTCTTTCAACCTTACAAATAGTAAGTCAGTAGGCAAGGAAGAAAAATGAGCTAATGAAAATATTAACTAGTTACTATATTTTACCTAGTCTCTTGACTCTTTTTATATATAATAAATTTACTCCTTCATTCAGAAGAGACTTCAGCCCTGAGATAATTGATTGAGAGTGGGGCTGAAACTGAAATTATTCATGAAAGTGCTATTCACATTAAATGAACCAATACACAAAAAAATTCACTGCTGTCCAATATCCTTTAAATATGTGTAGATTCAGTGATGATTACAGTATGTTCCGGAACTAAAAATGGCAAATTCTAAATTCATTGCGGACCTGTCTGAGTTTGAATCTCTAAATGAAAACAGTCCCTATCTCCATTTTTTGGGAAAGGTATAGTTTAATAGAGGTCAAATGAATTACAAAGCCAGAACTAGACATCAAACCATTAAGTTCTACTTGTGCCCCCTTCTATCTCTCGCCCACCAATCAAGTTCCTGAAAGATGTTTCTATAATGGTCAGTCTAAGCCTAGGTTGGTATGCAGCTCCCTCATCCTTCCAGCCTGGTGACCTTGGAGTATCATCTCAAGGCAGTTGCTACTTTTATTCTTCATCAAATATCCCTCTACCTTCATTCCTCTCCCTACAGTTCATGGTAGAGTGCATAATAGCAAGGCACAAGCAAGCATAAGGTGGCAGCAACAATACATTACTTCTGATTAATAATTTTTGTTGTTACTAGCATTTACTTGTCTTATTAAGCCCTAATTATTAGTAAATCACTTTTCTATCCAAACATGCAAATGATTAATTATCATAAGAATTAAAATTTAGTTCAGAGACATTTAAAAAAGATGTGGGACACTATGCTTATTCTCTGAAGTTGAGTCTGAAATTATAAAAATCCAGTGTTGTAGATGGCAACAGAGAGTTCAAGTTTCTTTATTGCCATGTGGTGGTTGTTTAGATAATGGTCCTGGGAGATTCTCTCTTATCTTAATTTTTTTAAATTCCCAAAAAGATCTGTACTTTATGTAATTAGTGAGAAAAATATAACAGTAAAGCATTTATTAATGGTGGTTTAAGCCTCTTTTACCTTATCATAAATAATTTTAAATTTCCTTCAAGCAGCATAGAGGTATTGAACCATTATGATATCTCATATGTTGCTTAACAGGGTTTGTAAAAAAAAGATTAAAGGAAACATTCAGTGTTTGGTCCTCTGGCTATTAATGAGAACTATCTACTTAATTACCGCAAATGAAAGTAGGTAACAATACATTGTTCCACTATTTATATACGACATACACACTCTCTCTATGGCACACAAATACTTATTCACAATTGAAGAAATGAGCAAATTACAAGTGAAGAGCAGTTGGCAGAGGAGCAGATATGTTTCCATATACATTATGGAATACATTATCTTCCTCCCTGGGAGAGGGAAGGAGCTGAAGACAGATCTGTGGAGAGAAAGAAGGGAAAGTAAGATCAGGTATTAGAAGAGATAAACAATTGTTACTTTTAAAGTAGTATAATCAGAATTCAGGTTTTGAGGAGGCAGTTGGAATAAAACAATGGAACTGTTGAACAATTTATTGATAAGTTCACTGCCAATTATTGTTTGCTGAAGTATCCTATACTCAGAAGTTTGATTTGCTATTATATTATAGCTAATAAGTATTAGCAGATCTATGTTAATATTATGTGAATCCTCTACCCAAATTAAGCCTGTTTACATGGCTGATACCTATGTAATAAGATTATTGCTTAATTTCAAGGATGAATATATATAACCTGACTAAGGAGGTTCAATTTGTTAAAATGTAATCTACATTTGCCAGTTTGCATAACCAGTATCTTTTAAAGATTTAGTAATTGGGGAATGCGCATCTGTTTAATTTCTGTTTCAATTGCAGCTGTTAGTCATTTGAATGTACTTTTACAAAATAAGGCAATTATAAATGGAAATTGTAACCAATGTTACAGTATGTAAAACTCCTATTTAAGCCCCTGCTATCTGTCATTGCTAATTTATAAGATACTATATTGTCTGTTCTTAGTTTCCATTATCGGACTCTCCTCTTCACTCATAATTAGCATTTTCTCCCCACTTACATGTTCAGTCCTCATTAAGTGGTTTCAAAGTTCTTCCCTGGATCCCTTTTTCTAAGGATATGGTTAGTTAGGGTGAATGACAGAAAGATCCAATTATCAATCTAATTAACACTGTCCATTATAGCATATCTTGTCCTATTTCTTCTTATTCTCTTTGATTTGACTGCAGGTTCACAGAAACCCAGTCAAGATCATACCTGTTCTGTACCTTAATTTGAATTCTTGATATCCCCACGCTTTGATTGGCCAAAGTGCAGGGCGATCGGATTGGTTAGGCCGCGCTGATTGGCTCGCTGAGAATCTCCCGCGATTGGTAGATTCGAATCGCGGGAGATTCAAAGTGGTGCCATTGGCTGCGGCTGCTGCGGCTTGGAAATAAAAAGCCTCAAAGTTTTCCTAAGCGCCAGTTCGGTTCCTGACTTCAATAAAGAGCTTGATACAAAGTCACCGACTCCTGGCCTCCTTCCATGCGGACATAACACTGGCGACGAGGATGGGATTCTTATCCTGAACTGAAACACGTGTCCGACAGAAGCCAGCCAACCGACGAGATGGCCAGCATCGCGCCATCAACCCCCTTCAACCCCGCCAGCGAGGACTGGGAATCTTACACGGACAGATTCCACATGTTCCTCGAATGCAACGACCTGAAGGATGCCACCGGACCAAAGAAACGAGCCATCTTCCTAACGCACTGCGGGCCCGCAGTGTTTAAGATGGCAAAAGTGCTAGTCAAGCCCGCCGATGTTACCGCGATGGATTGGGCTGACCTCGAGCCATTACTCCGGAAACACTACGCTCCAGCCGTACCCATCCTCATCCGACGACATGAATTTTATCGGCGGGACCAGCGGTCGGGCGAGAGTTTCAGTGATTTCGTCGCAGAGCTCCGGCGCCTTGGAGGACTATGCGAGTTCTCCAATATGAAAGAGGCCCTGCGGGACCGAATCGTGCTCGGCCTTTGGGACCCCATTCTCCAAAGTCGGTTGATGGCCAAGGACAACATCGCTCTCGCCGATGCCATCTCCGAAGCCACGGCAGCCGAAGCAACCCGACAATCAGCAGACCGCATGCGGAGACAGAATGCCGGGGACCACACCGCAAACCACCACCCTGCAAGGTCGACCGAGGCCCAACTTGAAACTACCACCCACCAGGGCGAACTCCACTCCACCTCGGGCATGTCAGACGAGGAGGAAGACATCCACCGTCTCCAGGCAGGCCACGACCAGCGCAGCCGGCGGAGTCGTAAGCCGAGCACCGTGTATGCCGGTTGCGGAGGCGACCACCCCAGATCCGAATGCTGGTTCTTCGACTCAGTTTGCCAGCACTGAGACAAAAAAGGCCACATAGCCCGCGTCTGCTGCCTCAAGAAAACCCACAGCCCCAGACGATGGGACCCGAGCGAGCGGAAACGAGAGAGCACACCCCCCAGAACCAGAGACCACCCAGCAGACAACCGTTGGGAACGGAACGGACGAGCCCAACGAGGGGGCGAGACCCAGCGGAGAGAAGAGACACATCAGACGGTCACCATCGGCCACGCAACAACCACAGACGCCAGAAAGGTCTATGTGGAGGTAGGCATCGAAGGCGAACCCTGTAAAATGGAGGTGGACTCCGGGTCCTACCTCTCAATGGTAGCCTGGCAAGAAATTAAACGCTTGGTGCCTACCATCCAGAGAAGGGAACGAGAAAACCAGAGACTAATCCTCAAAGACTACCAGGGAAACCGCATCCCTGTAGTCAGAACAGGACAATTCACAGTGACCGACAAGGGGCACACCGAAAGACTTCCCTTGACCATCGTCGATCGAGACCGACCTAGCCTGCTGGGACTTCAATGGTTCGCACCACTCGGCATCGCAGTCACGGGCATCGACCACATCGCCAAAGCCGACTGTGAGCAGCAACTGGCCCGGGACTTCTAAGAAGTGTTCGACGGCACCTTAGGCAAGTACCGAGGGCCCCCTATATCCTTCAGCCTAGACCCAAACGTTCCCCCGAAACGCCTAAAACCAAGGCGGGTACCTTTCGCACTCAAACCGAAAATTGACGAGCAAATTGACAAGCTCGTCAAGCAAGGGGTCCTACAACCCATAGACCACGCCCAGTGGGAGACCCCAATAGTCACCCCAATCAAGCCTGATGGGTCAGTGAGAATCTGCAGAGACTATAAGGCCACCCTCAATGGCGCCTTGCAGCAAAGCACTTACCCCGTCTCAGTAGTGCAACATCTCCTACACTCACTGCGAGGGGGCAAAGTTTTCGCGAAACTCGACCTGGCCCAAGCATACCAGCAACTGCCAGTCGATGAGGAAACTGCAGAGGCGCAAACCATAGTCACCCACCAGGGAGCCTTTAGATGTAACTGACTCCAATTTGGAGTCAGCGTGGCGCCTGGAATTTTCCAGAGCCTCATGGAAAGACTCTTACAAGGCATCAAGGGGGTGGTACCATACTTCGACGATGTACTAGTATCGGCAACCAACCAGGCCGAACTAGAGTGTTGCCTAAGGGAGGTGCTTACGAGATTCAAAGAAACCGGGCTTAAAGTGAAGAGGGAAAAATGCCAGCTGTACACAGAGCGGGTCGAATTCCTAGGATACTTCCTAGACCGACACGGCATTCACCCCACCGACAAAAAAATTAAAGCCATCAAAGAAGCCCCCACACCCAGGTCAAAAACAGAACTGCAGGCGTTTCTGGGGCTACTTAACTTTTATAATGTCTTCCTGCCCCAAAAGGCGACCGCGGCGGAGCCTTTGCATAGGCTTTTGGACAAGGCGGCTACCTGGACTTGGGGGAAACGTGAGGAAGCCGCCTTCAGGAAAACCAAGGACCTGCTCACTTTGGATGCCATCCTCATCCAGTACAATGAGACCTTACCACTAGCCATCACATGTGACGCATCACCCTTCGGCGTCGGCGCTGTCCTCAGCCACACTCTCCCCGACAGAAAGGAAGCACCCATCATGTTCTTTTCATGGACCCTCACCAAACCAGAGCAGAACTACAGCCAGCTGGACAAAGAGGCTTTGGTTATCATCGCCGCAGTAAAAAGGTTTCACGAGTACCTCTACGGCCGGACGTTTACCATCATCACCGACCACAAACCGCTGCTGGGAATACTCGCAGGGAACAGGGCCACCCCTAACATTCTGTCTCCCAGAATGACAAGGTGGTCCGAATTCCTGGCTGCCTACAACTACGGGCTCACACACCGACCCAGTAAGACTATCTCCCATGCGGATGCTTTAAGCCGCTCACCGTTACCCAAACCAGACACTGACCCAGCACCCATGATGACCACCCTCAGCATAGAGACTCTACCCAACCTACCCATAACCGCGTCAGACATTGCCCGAGAAACTAATAAAGACAAACGTCTGGTGCGGGTTTTGCATTGGGTAGAGAAAGGGTGTCCAGAAAAGGACAACGACGAGACTTTCAGGACATTCCGGAACCAGCAAATGGAACTGTCATTACTAAAAGGGTGTATACTAGGG
The DNA here is from genome assembly GCA_033807585.1 of Hydrophis major. NCBI lineage: Eukaryota > Metazoa > Chordata > Lepidosauria > Squamata > Elapidae > Hydrophis > Hydrophis major. The sequence continues at coordinate 142,918,787 of CM066343.1, read as the reverse complement.
GGGGATAGGGTGGTCATCCCAGGAAAACTACAAGGGAAGGTTCTGGAACTGTTAAATGAGGGGCACCCGGGCATCGTTAGAACGAAAGCCCTGGCCAGAAGTTACGCTTGGTGGCCAGGGATGGACAAACAGATCGAGGCCTGGGTAGCAAGGTGTCAACAATGCCAGGAAACTAGACCAAGCCCACCCACAGCACTCATCCTAGAGTGGGAAACCCCCAGGGGACCTTGGTCTAGAATCCACATAGATTTCGCCAGGCCCACAAAAGGACACACTTTCTTAATAACCGTGGACGCTTACTCCAACTGGCTGGAGGTAAGCAACATGAGAACAACCACCATGGAAGCTGTGACCAAAGAACTCTGCAAACTCTTTGCAACACACGGCCTCCCAGATGTCCTCATGTCTGACAACGGGCCCCAATTCACCTCGCTGGAATTTGAAAAATTCCGAGTGGAAAGGGGCATACGACACGCACTGACAGCCCCGGTGCATCTGGCGGCGAATGGAAGGGCGGAATGGATGGTTCAATTCACAAAAAAAACCATCCAGAAAATAGACCACGGGGAGATCCAGGACAATATAAATAAATTACTCTTCATACAGCACATAACCCTGAACACCAGAACAAATAAAAGCCCAGCAGAACTGCTAATGGGGAGGAAAATAAGGTCCCCACTCGATAGACTGCACCCCACTTACAACCCAGAGAAACCCCCAGACTCCACCAGCAAACAGCGAACCTTCGCACCAGGCGACGCCGTCTATGCGAAGAACCTAACCGGAGACCCATTATGGGTACCAGCAATCATAACACAGCTAACAGGCCCACGCTCTTACCAGCTACAAACAACCGACGGACGAGCGTGGAAATGCCACATCGATCAGTTAAGATCGAGGACTACCACACAAGACACCACCGACATGCAACCAAACAAAACCAACCCCCTCAACACAAACCAAGAGGGGAGGGGATACCCCGGGAACCAAAACCCAGAAGAAAGAAACCAGCCATACTCACCTACAAGCAGCCAGCACGAAACCTCGCCAGGAAGAGACAGCCAGGCCAGCTCAACTAACCCGGGAAGACCGAGCAGGAGCGGCGAAACCCGCAGCTCAACCAACCCGGATAGCCCAGGAGGGAGCTGCGAAGAGCGACCCAGCCAGACATACCAGGCGGTTCCCATGATGGAGTCTGGAGAAACAGAGACCCTGACCGAACCGGCCGGGATCCAACCTACGACTGACCTGCGCAGGTCCAGTAGGCAAAGACGGAGCCCCACCTACCTACGGGACTACGCTACGTAGGACCAAACCAAGAGGGGAGGGGTGTTCTGTACCTTAATTTGAATTCTTGAGATCCCCGTGCTTTGATTGGCCAAAGCGCAGGGCGACCGGATTGGTTAGGCGAGCCGCGCCGATTGGCTCGCTGAGAATCTCCCGCGATTGGTAGATTCGAATCGCGGGAGATTCAAAGCGGTGCCATTGGCCGCAGCCGCCCCGGCTTGGAACTAAAAAGCCGCAAAGTTTTCCTAAGTGTCAGTTCAGTTCCTGACTTCAATAAAGAGCTTGATACAAAGTCACCGACTCCTGGCCTCCTTCCACGCGGACATAACAATACCCATCATACATGATGGGGAGGGAGGAGTCTAATATGTTCCCTCATTTCTTTTGTTGATAAAAATTCAACATTGCATCCTGCTCCAGGAATTTCAAGGGAAAACCTGTCCCTCTCATTCTAATGGATTTCTTATTTAAAAACTCATGTAGGCTTGGGGAATGGGTTGATTTTCCTTTTTTACAAAGAAAAGGGTTATTGTTCTCAACATGAGCTGGTGTTAAACTAAACTGGGACATTGTGCATTTACAGTAACTAATGAGAAAAAATATGCACAGAGAGATAGACACACACTTTTTTAAAAAAAATATGTTCAATGAAGTATCTGCATGGAATTTATCAATTTCTCCTGTTACTCTAGTTACCAATTCTGAAACAGTTACTTATTTCCAGGAGACCAACAGTTCATCAATTTCCTTCTGCTTCTTTCTTACATGGAGTTCAATGCCTGCCTCCTCCGGGGCTGCTGAATGTTTTTGATCTTTTAGGCCTTGAAAAGCAATGTGATCAAATGGATGATTGAGGGGATTTGACAAGTGTGCATCTGTATATTGTGGCTTCTCTGCCCCCTGACTTCTTTGCTCATCTTTTCCTTTGTCTCTGAACATGCAGAGAAACAGTCAAAGGAGTTTAAAGTTGCATTTCAAGGTGTTGCCATTTTTGTGCAGACATTAGCCAGGGGTGAAGGAGGAAGGAAACACTAAGGTTTAGCTATAAAAGCAGAACACATGCTTAAATGCATTGCTTTTTTTCTGACCTATGTGAAAAACATCTCCCAGTTCAGTGGTGGTATTAAGTCGGTTCGCACCAGATTGGGAGAACTGGGAGAGATAATTTGGTGTAGGTTGCTGAACCGTTAGTGGCTTCTGGCTAGCCACACTCCCAAACCAGTTGCCTGGTCACAGTTTACTCACTTGCCCCGCCCACCCGATTCTTGCTCACCCCATCCAACACTCACCCCGCCCAGTCACTCCTCACTCCACATGGGTCCTCGTGGCTTAACCTGCCTTTCCACATCGTTCCTGGCCCTGTGCCCAATTGAGCAGCTCTGATCTTCCTACTGAAAGGTAAGCCTGCAAGTTGTGCTAGCCCCCCTTAGTATTCCCAGAGTTTGCTTCCCCCTCCCCCACTGTCCTCTGAGCTTTCCAAGGGCCTCCCCACCATTCCCAGGTTCGCTTGGCTCACTTTATGGCTAGCACAGCCCCATCCCAGGTGGGAGTGCTGGATGCCCCATTCCCAGGCTCATCTGGCGAGACCAGGAGGGTGGATGTCCTGTGCTGCACATGTTGTGCCCAATTTGCTGCAGCCTTGCATTTTTTCCTTTCCCCTGGGAGAAAGAGGACATGGGCAATGGTAGCCAGAGCATGCTGCGGCCAGGCCTTTCTCCATTTCTGCCCAGGAGAAGGAGGACATGGGCAATGGTGGCTGGAGCAGCAGTGTCACTTTTTTTCTTCCTTCTCCCAGGGGACACACTACTTCCAGCCTGGCCTGGCCAGTGGTGGATGGCCGGCCCTTGAGGGGCATTTCTACTACACTGGGGCTGAGAGATGTGGCAGAGGTGCCCATGTGCAGCAGCTTTGGTACTTCTGCCCTCCCAGAATACCACATCTGCGGGCATTCACTTTCTTCCTTTTGTCCCCCGGGACTGCTGCCACCCATGTCCTCCTTCTCCCGGGAGGAAAGGAAGAAAGGCATGGCCGCAGTATGCTCTGACCTCTGCCGCTCCGCCCCACCTCCCCCACTGCTTGCTTTCTGCCTTCTCATGCCACTCGCTGCTCTGGAGCTTGCTGGATCATTTTGTCCCAGTCAGAGCAGGGGTGTGTGTGTGTGTGAGAGAGAGAGAGAGACAGACAGACAGACAGACAGACTTGGGGAGGGCGGGGGAAGATTGGCTCCTGAACTAAGTGCTGAGACATGACTTGTGTTTCCATAGCGGTGCAAAGCAACCATCCTTCAGCAGATGGTGGTGTGTCCCCCTGCTTGCTTTCCCAGCCTTTTTCGCACCTCTTTTCCTCCTTTCCCCATCCTGCATCTGCAGCGCTTGTCCTGGAGGTAGAAAGAGCCAGGGCACCAAGTAAGTCACCTAGAGACTATCCTTCCTGTCCCCCCAGCCCCATTTCTATCTTACCACCGAGGGTCGGACCAGATGCAAAATGCACATAGCCTCGGCGCTCCGAGTCCAGATTGCTGGACACTGTCTGGGGAAGTTTGTGTGGCCCTTGTGGCATCTGCTGTGATGGGCATGCATGAGATTTTAGCTCCTTGGAAGTTACTGGCTTTCCCAGCTTCCTGTGCCAGATCAGAATGCCCTGTTTCCTGGGAGTCTGCAGGGCTGCAGATAATGGAAGCTCTCCTCTCGATCGGGGAAGGGAACTTGGCTATGGGGTCCCACTGCAGTCGAAGAAGAAAATGGCATCAGGCTTTTCATGAAGGGAGGAAACATGAAACATTTCATCCTCCAGGAGAAGCTATTGGCAGTGGAGTGCTCTGACTGGGAGGGTGGGATCCTGGCTGCCTCCCATAGCAGTACCCGCTGCAGCAATGCCTCTGCCGCACTCCTGACCAGGCATGTGTGTGTGTGTGACAGAGAGAGAGAGGGAGAGAGGGAGGGAGGGAGAGAGAGAGGGAGAGAGAGAGAGAGAGAGTAAGAAAGAAAGAGGAAAGGAGAGAAAGAAAGAAAGAAAAAAGAAAGAGAGAAAGAAAGAAAAAAGAAAGAGAGAAAGAAAGAAAGAAAGAAAAAGAAATAGGAAGGAAGGGGAAGAGAGAGAAAAAAACTTTGTGCTATTATTTTTAATTGACAAGGAATGGCTGGGTGGGAAGGGGCGAGGTGAGGCACCCCTTATTGTGAGCAACATTGAGTTGACCACACCCACCCAGTCACATGCCCACCAAGCACGGCCACCCAGTCACATGGCTAAGCCATGACCACCCCGGTCACATGACCATCAAGCCACGCCCACCAATTAAGCCACACCCGCAGAACCAGTAGTAAAAAAAATTGAATCTCACCACTGTCCCAGTTGTTACTTTAAGCATAATGCAATTTCATGAGAATATGCCTCTGCAGCATATTTATTTTTCTTCTTCTTTGGATTTATCACAGCAGTTTCTGTGGAATATATGAAATCGTTAGCTGGTCTAAGTTTTTAGTGGCATAGTGCTCTTCAGATTATAAGTGAATAAAAGAAATAGTAACAAAATGTGCAGTCTCCAAAGTCAATGCACCTAAAGGTACCTGTTAGGAATAACAAGGTTACCTAACTTAGTTTGGGTAAAATAATATATATAAACTATGATTGTAAGTAAGTGTGTGTCACTTTAAACAGAAAGCATGCAAATTTGGGTGCGGCTGTAAAACCGCTGTTAGGGACACCCTAGCAGAACGTACAACGGCAGTCTAGCAAGCAGGCAAATGATGTGAGATAAACGTTGTTGTAGTTTACACTCAGTAAGACAGATACACTGTGCCAGTTAAATAGTTTTTTATTCCAGCAAGAGTTATAGCATAGTCAAACAGTCCACATGTTATACACTAGTTCAGTCCATCCAGGGGTTAATCAGTTGCAAAGTCCAGTGTCAAAATAGAGGTCAGTAAACTTACAAATAATCAGTCCAGCAATATATTGTCTTTTGCAGTAAGAGATATGAAGAAAATCAAACCTCTTTTCTTCGTTTCAGCAACAGCAGGGAAACACACGCAGTTATCACCATCAATCCAACATTGTCAGCTACTACAGTAAAAGCCAGCAAACAGTGAGCTCTCTTGCTCCCTCTTATGGTGATTTTACAACCGCACCCAAAATACATGTTTTGCAGTTAAAGTGATACGTACACTTAAACTCACTAACATAGTTTATATATTATTTTTACCCAAACTAAGTTAGGTAACCAATGTTATCCCTAACAACCACCATAAGAGGGAGCAAGAGAACTTGATTGATTACTGTATTGCTGGCTTACTGAAATGCTTGCTTGCTAACTGCGTGTTCCCTGCTGCTGTTGTTTTTGCTAATGGAAGAAAGGAGGTTTGAATATCTTCATATCTCTACTGTGAGAAGATTTATTACTGGATTGATATTTGTAAGTTTACTGACCTCTTTTTCGACACTGGACTTTGCAACTGAATAATCCCCGGACGGATTAAATTAGTGTATGATATATGGACTGTTTGACTATGCTAAAACTCTTACTGGAATAAACTATTTAACTAGCACAGTGTATCTGTTTTACTGAGTGTAAGCTACAAAAACGTTTATCTCAAATATTTTGCCTGCCTGCCTGACTGCGGTGCAGATTCTGCTAGGGTGTTTCCCTAAAAGTACCCACATATTTGTGCAGATGGTTGTGATTGGAACTGATTCTTTCATTCAGTTATAGGACAGCTGCTTCAGGAGCAGCTTTTTTGAATATTTTGAATGTTAGGTAAGCGTTAGTAGGTCTGTTAATAATGAGTTATATTTTTATTGGAAAATAATGAAGAGAGTTTGCTGAAATCCTAAATAATTTTAGATTTACATTCCCTCAACTGAAAGGGGGTGCTTTGTTGAAATTTAAAGTGAAGGCTTCCAGATCTCCAGACTAACAGCCTATCTATCATATGGTTTTTAGGACACAAATATAGCCTGTCTATTATTAACTGTGCAACTCTACTCCATACACAACCCTTTCTATCAATATAAAAGGCTTCATTCATTTATTTTAGGTTTTTTTTTATTTACAGCTGAGACAGTTTCCAATTATTAACAAACAAGGCACAACAAGGCAATGAGAGCATTCATAAAGCATGAAGTCAGGCAATAGACCATGCACCAGTAACTTCTTTCCCTCAAGAAGCAGAACAGGAGCCCATTTTCTTCTACACCAGGGTATGTCTTGGAGTTATTAAAGTAATAATTGTACATTAATTTATACCAAAGCAGCATTAAACCCTTCCGGAAAAAAAATCTTACCTGAGTTTTTCAGATCCTTTGCTATCACAGTCCGATGAAATGGTATAACAGATTAAGTTTTTAGTAGCAATTTATTCTGCTGGAATATGTTTCTGAGGGAAGAAATAAGGATCAAGGCAGGGGTGGGATTCTACCAGTTCACACCTATTCACTAGAACCAGTTATTAAAATTTTAAACAGTTGGGGAACCGGTGGTTAGAAGAAATTACTGGCCTAATCCTGTAAGGAAGGCAGGAAGAAAACATTCTGGTGTTGCTTACAGAAATGTTGCCTCTCATTAACCTTATTACATTCTTGGCAGGACTAGACTTCCTGTCTCAGGAACTTCTCTGGAATTATTTTTCCCTCTTTTGCTGATACTTTGCTACAATGGTACTGAAAAAAGTGACTTATGACCATTTTTCACACTTACAACTGTTGCAGCATCCCCACAGCCATGAAAGGCCAGGTGAGGAGATGCATGCCTCGATGTGAGTGATATTGAGTTGGCCACACCCAGCCAATAAAATACCACCAAGCCATGTCCATCTAGTCACATATCCACCATGCCACACCCACCAACTAAGCCATGCCCACAGAACCAGTTGTTAAAAAATTTGAATCCTATCCCTGAATCGAGGACACAAACATTAAAGTACTTTACTATTTTAGTGACTTCTTTCATATTAGTGATTCATGGCTGAGCCTCTTCCTTCTCTATTTATTGACACCAAGGCAGATCCACATAAGAAGCCCACAGGCTTCCTAAATGATTTCAGTTACCAAATATTTATCAATAAAATGTACTGCATTTCTAAAATTTACTGTGTTCTCTAACCTGGTGTTTTCAAACATGTTGAATTATGACCCTCAGAATAATTACCTTGTATTAAGTATTTGGGATTAATTGTTCAATTGTTCTGAGGTTATCAGATCAGGAAAATTATGTGCTTAGTATTGTCTCAAATACATTATTTTTCATCTCTGTAGCACAGCTCTCTGGGTAATATAGGATTGTTGATCTGTGTTACTACACTTGCATATATATCTTAAAAGGGGAGTGTTGAAGATCACTGTGTAATATTCCCACATCCAGCTCTAAGAATACATTGCTGATAAACTTTTAAGTAACAGCTACACTTTTAAAAGCCTTACTTAGCAAGTAATGATTTCATTATTGACATCCAGTAATGAAAAGAATTATTTAGAGAAGTCTATAACAAGATGATGATGAATTTGGAGAAGTATATAAGATACTTCAAGGAGCTGGAAGAAACAGCTCTCCATTAGAAAAGCTTACAGTGTTTAATGGGTTTTTGATTAGAAATAAATTTTGTAATGATACAATAAAGGAACATCTTTTATATACATTAGGCTTCTCCTATTCTGCAAAAATCCAGATGATTTGCTAGATGGTAGCAGTAGTTTAGTAATTTGTGTTGTATGGAGAAAATGGATAAGGGCAGGTTTATCCTGAAGCTCTTAATGCTAATGAGTCAACTAAATGGCAAAAAATTCCAAGTAGATAAGATAATGGGTATAAGTATAAACATAGTTATGAATACATTAAATGGATACATATAAGAAAAATAAAAAGAAACAATAGGACAGGGATAGTAGTCACATTGGTGCACTTATGCATGCCTCCTACAGACTTCTTAGGAAAGGGGTGAGGTCAACAGTAGACAGTCTAAGTTTAACATGTTTGGGGAAGAAACCACAGATCAAGTAGAGTATTCCAGACATTGACCACTCTGTTGCCAAAGTCAAATTACCTGCAATCAAGTTTGGTGCGGTTTACCTTGAATTTTTATCTATTGTGTGCTCTTGTATTGTTGTGGTTGAAGCTAAAGTATTCATTTACAGGTAGAACATTGCAATATATAATTTTATGTACTATACTTTGATTGGACTGAAGGCAGTGTAGATCTAGGTTTCTAGGTTTAGAATTTCAAGTCCGCTAGCATAAGGTTCTACAATGAGTAGAGGAGTGGAGAACTCTTCATGTGAAATATTTCTGGACTTTCTCAACTGTATTAATATCAGATACGTAATGCAGGTTCCAGACTGATGAGCTGTAGGTTGCACTGTCCTAGTTCCAGGAATACAAGCCCAGTATACCAGAATCAGGTTCCTCTTCACTTTCTCTCTCCCCCTTTGTGATAATTCAATTACTTTTAAAAGGAGTTTAAGATATTTTTATTTGAATAGGTTGTTTCTTCTTATCTCAGCCAATTTTCATTATGCTGACAATTCTCAGTTTAACATCTTCTTTACATTAAGTATGATTTATGATTCTATGTATACTGCTCCACATCGTAATATGTTACTTTAAGTAATATGATTGTGGGCTCATGGTCCAGTTTAGCTGTAAATAGAAATGTTATTGTAATGATTATTAAGATATACATTCTTTATAGTGGCTGAAATTTTTATAATTATTGATCCTTTCTGACTTATGTATTATGTAGTATTATCATCAAAAATAACAATAACAACATACACACATATACAGTATATAAAATGCCACCAAAATAATAACTTACTCAAAAAGATTGTTAAAGAAAGAGAATATTCCCTCTGCTTAGCAGATAAAGATAACAATGTAATATGCATTTTCTAGGAAATTAAGCTACAAGAGATAAGACTAGTTAGAAATAAGGCATCATATCATGGTTAGTAACTGAATTGAAGTGTGAAATTATAATTTAATCATGTAACATTTTGTAAATGAAAATATATATAGCTGTATATACGTACTTATGTAGCAAAATAGAAACAGTTCTGCCAGGGCAGAATTTTGAGGTAAACAGTACCAGGATGATAAAATATACAAAATTAAAATAAATGAAGATATTCACATTTTGATTTGACATTCATGTATTAAGCCCAAACCTTATATTACTGAAGTGTGTCACTACTTCTGAAATTCTCCTCTCCACCATTGATTCAGCAAAATTTCTAGTCTGAATAGTCAATTATTGAATAGATGGATGGAGGGAAGATATACAATGGTATTTAATACACATGAATGTTGACTACACTTAAGGTACATCTTTTTTCTCCCTATGAGATTTACATTCATTTGTTCAGACCCAAACAAATCATGACCAAATTACTAATTTATAGAAACACACTTAAAATTATTTTTTAAATCTCTCTTAACAGTGACAAATAATTCAAACATATTCTAGAAAAGCCCCAAAGGATAGTGTTTCCACAAATGAAACCCCGAGGAACCAAAATATAAATAAGAATGCCACAGAGAGGAAGAGGTCAAGCTATTTTCTAAAGCGCCTGTAGGTCAGACATGGAATAATGGATGGAAATTGAATGAAAAGAGATTTAACCTGAAAATAATGAGAAACTTTCTGACAGTGAGAATAATCAACCAATGGAACAACTTGCCCTTGGAAGTTGTGGGAGCGTCATCACTTGACACTTTCAAGAAGAGATTGGACTGCCATTTGTCAGAAATGATGTAGGGTCTCCCACTTGGGTGAGGGGTTGGAGTAGATCACCTATAAGGTCCCTTCCAACTCTGATTATCTGTTATCTGTTAAAATGGCATATTGTATTCTGGAATAGATTTAATAGGATCTTAAGAAATTAATTTTCTCCCAAGTATGGAAGAACAGAATTCTCTTAACCATGTGCTGTGTAAGAAATGACATGAAGTTAATTGGTAAATATCCTTTATAACCTGTTTCTTTACACACAGAGACACCTGTGATAAGATACAAATGTAAGGATATACAAAATTTCAAGACTTTGTATATTTAGATTTATAATCTAAAATTGTCATTATAAAACATCTAGAATTACAGAGTTCTTTGGGTTAACTTAAAAATGTAATATCTGTCTATTTTTATAAATAATTGAATGAATCTATTGTTAACAAATGATATAGCACAATAATTATTCAACTTTTGGCAAGTATGTATTATTAAATAAATATTCAAATATGTTAAGAACAGCCAGTTAAACATGTCCTCCCTTTCATTTGCAAAAGCAGGGGATTTTCACATTTTGTTATCATTAAGGTAACATTTTTTATTTAGGCTAACCATTCAACAATGCAAAGATTACACTTGTGTATGCCTCTCCATTAAACAAAATTTTGCATCTAAAATTTGCATAATTTTAGATTTTGAATTTTCTGAAGAGAAACTTCCAACAGCTTTTAAAATGGAAATTATCATTCAATTTCTCCCAGTGAAATTCTACATTTAATTTATCACTTATTGTCAAAATAAAAGAAAATCCTGCAAAACTCTCTTGATTTTGTTTTATTTTACCCTAATATTATATAATAAGACAATGCTACCTTTACCTCAAAGTGTAACACTCCATATCCTGGAAAGCAAGGCAATGAAAAAAATAAAATAAAACCATTTTCATAACATTAACCAAACCCCTGCACAGAGGAGCTCAGATTATTCTTAGTGGTCAACTTTGTCTGGAAGAAGTCTTTACTTTTACCAATTATGTGTCAACGTTGATGGAGGTGAAATGACGATACAAAACTATTTTGTTGTGTGCTGGAGTTAGATTAGTTTAGTATACTGTGCAAGAATCCAGTATGATAAAGAATGTATTAAAATGGACTCCAACTATTCTTAGATACAAAAATAAGAAAAGTTTGTATTAACTTAGACAACTGAATTGTCATGGTTATGTCAACTCAGATAACTGATAACAGATAATCAGAGTTGGAAGGGACCTTATAGGTCATCTAATCCACCATCCAAGCAGGAGACCCTACACAATTTCTAAAAAATGATAGCCCAATCTCTTCTTGAAAGTCTCAGGTGATGATGCTCCCACAACTTCCTAGGGCAAGCTGTTCCAATGGTTGATTGTTATCACTGTCAGAAAGTTTCTCCTTATTTCCAGGTTAAATCTCTCCTTGTTCAGTTTCCATCCATTATTTCCTGTCTGGCCTATAGGTGCTTTAGAAAATAACTTGACCCCTTCCTCTCTGTGGCAGCCCCTCATATATTGGAACACTGCTATCATGTGTTCTGACCCAACCAGATTCCCAAAGAGCAAACAAAAACAAATGCAGCAGCCCCCCCCGATCCCCCACAGCCAATGGCAGCATCGGTCTCCGAGAGCATTCTGTTGCTTGCTTATAGTCTTCCTTAGCCTTCTCCAAATACCATTGCATCAATTGGTCAATTGCCTGTAACTCTGACAAGAAATCCTTTGCCTCCGAAACCAGCGAGTTGAGTGACATCAAGGGGAAGAACCGAGGATAGTAACAAACATTGCAAGGCATGGGGTGGTTTGCGTAGAGGTATGCTGAGAGTTATTGAATGCAAACTATGCAACTGCTAAGTAGTCTACCCAATTATCCTGTTGCTGATTGACAAAGCAGCGCAGGTACTGCTCCAAGATTCCGATCACTTTCTCCATCCTGCCATCGGTTTCCAGATAGTGAGAAGATAACAAACAGATTCTAACATCCAAATCCATCGTCAGCCCTTTCCAGAATTGGGTGGTAAACTGTGTCCCTCGGTCTGACGCCACCTGATCTGGGAGTCCATGTAGCCGGAAGATGTGCTGGGTAAACATGTGGGCCATGGTTCAAGCCATGGGTAAGTCCCAACATGGAACGAAGTGCACCATTTTAGTCAGGATGTCAACCACCACAAACACCATAGTGAATCCTGATGGGGGGCAGATCTGTCCATCGACAGTGCACCTCAAAGTCTCTCTGGTGTAGGCTGGAGCAATCCCAGGAGAGCCTGTTTCACTGACTTGGCCTGCTGGCATCACACACAATACATCACATAGGACTGCATGTCGTGTCATAGTCGGAGCAACCAGAAAGTCTGAGACACGAAGTGCAACATCTTGAACAGGCCAAAGTGCCCCACCACAGGGTTATCATGGCACTGCGACAAGATAAGTCCCTGAAATGGTCCTGCTGGGACATAGAGTTTCTTGCAATATTGCAAGAGTTCCTCCTTAAATGACCACAATGAATTGGGTCCCACTTCTTGCCTCCGCTGATCCATCCAAGCATCGTGTTGCTCTGCCTCCTGTATCTGCACTCTTAAGTCCACTGGCTCCTGCACAGCTGAGAATGACTCTCTGGCAGCACCGTCTGGAATGGGGATTGATCCTCTGGATGCAGATACTCAGGCTTCTGGGAGATTGCATCTGCCCACTTAGAATGTAGGTGACATGAAAATTAAATTGGGCAAAGAAAAGGGACCACTGGATTAGGCACTGATTTAATTTCTGGGCAGTTTTTAAATGTTCCAAATTCTTATGGTCTGTCCAGACTTCTACTTGATAGCATGCCCCCTCCAAATGGTGCCTCCAGGCCTCAAACACCATCTTAATGGTCAGTAACTCCTTCTCCCAGATGGTATAGTTATGCTCAGCAGGATTGAGCTTCCTGGAAAAATAAGCACAAGGGAAAAGGATACCACCAGAGGCGTGAGCCTGGAGGAGCATCGCACTGACCACTACATTTGACACATCCACTTCCACCACAAATGGGCAGTGTGGATCAGTGTGCTTTAAGATTGGCTCTGTTAGGAAGGCCTGCTTCAAAGCCTGGAACACCTGCTGCTCAGGAACACCTCACCGGAATGGAACCTTTTTCTGGAGCAGCTGAGTGAGAGGCGCAGTCAGAGAAGCGAAGCCAGGGATGAATGTCCAATAATAGTTGGCAAACCTGAGGAGTCTCTGGACATACTTCACTCACCAGGGAGGTTGCCAACTAAGCAACGACTTGACCTTACTTGGCTCCATGGAAATGCCTTCTGAAGAGATGCAGTGTCCCATGAACTCAATGGTGGACTGGAAGAACTGGCACTTCTCCAACTTGGCATACAAGCGGAGCTGTTGTAGAACCAGGTGCAAGTGAGGCAGGTGGCTATCCCTCAATTTAGAGTAAATCAAAATGTTGTTGATGTAAACCACCACAAACTGATCAAGGAGGTCCCAGAAGATGTCATTCATAAAATGCTGGAATACGGCAGGAGCATTAGTCAACCCAAATGGCATGACTGTATATTCAAAATGCCCGTATCTGGTCCCAAATGCCATCTTCCACTCATCTCTGGGCCGAATCCACACCAAATTGTATGCCCCATGCAGGACCAACTTTGTGAACATGGTAGCCTCCCGGAGCTGCTCCATCAGTTCTGGAATTAAAGGTAGAGAGTACTGATTGCACACCGTAATGGCGTTCAACTGACGGTAGTCACAGCACAGGTGCAAGTCACCTGTCTTTTTCTTCACGAACAGGACCGGAGCAGACAAAGGCATTGATGAGGGCTGAATAAACCCCAAGCGTGTAACATGGCCAATTCCAGATCCGACATGTAATACAAATGGCCCATGGGAAGGGGTGCATCGGGCATCAGATCAATGGAGCAATCATTAGATGGGTGCAGGGGCAATTGGTCTGCCTCCTGCTCACTAAAAACATCTGCAAAGTCCTTGAGTTCTGAAGGCATGGACACCTCAGGTGGACTCATCATCTGCCCTGATCAGACTTGATGGGTGTGATCTATGCACTGCAGGCTCGGGAACATGATCATGTTCTGGAACCAATAGATTTGGGGATCATGAGTCTGAAGCCATGCCAAGACCAAGACCACAGGGAAATGCAATCTGGAAGTGAGATAAAACTGGGTCACCTTCTCATGCGAGCTGACAGTCAGGTGCAAGGGCTGGGTGGGGGCCTTGATAGGCCCAGACAAAATCACCCAGCCATCAATGGTCTCAACAAGCAGAGGAGGTTCTACAGAGCACTGGGGGAATTGCATAGTTTGCTGCGAAGGCCACATCCATGAAATTCATGGTGGCACTGAAATCCACCAGAGTGTGTACCGGAATCCCCTGGGAACTATTGGCCAGGAACACTTGGGTCACCAGGATCAAATGCTGAGGGGGTGTGGAATCCACGTCTGCGGGACGTGACTCGAATCCTGTGTACACCCAATCCAGGGTCTCCCCTAGATTGGGCTCTGCCCATTTCCTGACAAAGTTTTCCGGGTCCAGGGAGCAGGCACTGGGACTGATGCCCCTCATTGCTTCTTGGGGCATGAAGAAGCCATATGTCCAGGTTCCCCACAGTATAGACACAACTCCTTGGCATGCTGTCTGTTGCGCTACATCACAGACAAGCAGGGTCTGGCAGCACCTAGGTCCATGGGCTCCTCCTGTGGGAATGGGGTCTCAGGTTCAACAGGGGCCACAGCAGTCTCCTGGGGAGCACAGTAATGGTTCTGCCTCTGTAGGTGAGTGTCGATCCTCAGGCACAGGTGAATCAATGTGTTGAGGGTTGCAGGACAATCCACCCTTGCCAGCTCATCCTGCAACTAATTAGCAAACCCGTCTTGGAATGTGTATGTAAGTGCTGCCTCATTCCAGGCCGAAGCAGCCGGAACTCACTGATGTACTCCTGCAAGGATTGCTGCCCCTGCTGCAAGTCTTTCAAGTGATGAACAGCAGTCTAGGTCTTAATGGAGTCCTCATACATCAACCGCAGATGGTCACAAAACCCCCGGAAGTCATTCAGTAGAGCACTATCCTGCACCAGCAAGTATGTGGCCCAGCATGCTGCAGAGCCAGAGAGCAGGCTAATTACAAAACCCACCTTATCCCAATCAGTAGGGAAGTCCTCTGATCTCAAACTAATGAAGAGCTGGCACTGTCCCAAAAATTCTGGAAACATAACCTGGTTGCCATAGAATTTATCCAACATAGCAACCAGGCATCTTCTTTGAGGAGGGGGAGGAGGAGGGGGATCAGCAAGAGCCTGGAGCTGACCTACCTGATTAGCTAATAAAGCCAGCTGTTGTTGCAACAGAGCATTCTCTGCTTGAAGCTGTTCCATCTCACAGTAAAAGAAAACTGTTCCGTGGCAGAAAGCAAACTGCTCTGACCCAACCAGGTTCCCAAAGAGCAAACACAGATAAAGGCAGCAGCCCCCAACTTTTAAGGTTTAATACAAATTCTGTTCCTTTACAGATAAAAGTCTGCTTTCCACTAATTAGCTCCGACAAGAAAGAGCCTTGCAAAGTTGTTCGTCAATGCTGCCAAAAACCCAAAGATAAGAACTAATTTACAAGATTCTCCAAATACGAATTGAGATGTCCACAAATTGAACTTCAAAGCTTCTTTGCTTTCTGCAAAGATTGCTTTTTCAAACCTGGCTTTTATCCTCTTGAGGGAGGGGCCATTACTTTGCAGCCTTACTCTGAATCAGCTGTGCTGCTGTAATTGTTCTTTCCTCCAAGTAATCCTTCGTGGACATGCACTTGGCACAGGCTCCTCAGGAACCTCCTCATCACTGCTGTCAGCCCCCACAATCTCTGAAGGTAGCAGTCCACTCCCTGATGGTCCTGGCCCCTCATCAGTCATTGCTCTCCTCAGCCATCTGCACCTGCTGCTGGCTAACCACAACAGTATGTCTCCCCTAGACTAGCCATGCCCAGTTCCTGTAACCATTCTTCATATGTTTTGGTCTCATATGTTTTAGTCTCCAGTCCCCTAATCATGCTGGTTACTCTTCTCTGTACTTTTTCTAGAGTCTCATCATCTTTTTTTAATGTGGTGAACAAAACTGGATGCAGTACTCTAGGTGTGGTCTTATTAAGGCACATACCTCACTTGATCTCGATTGTATTCGTCTGTTAATACAATTTAGGATTGCATTAACATTTTTGGCTGCTGCTGCACACTGCTGGCTCATATTTAGCTGCTTGTCCACTAAGACTCCAGATCCCTCTCATAGTTCCTGCTATTGAGCCTGGTTTCACCCAGTCTATATGTGTACTTTTGGTTTTTCTTGCCTAAGTGTAGGACTTTACTTTTCTCTACATTAAATTTCATTTTGTTAGATACGGCCCAGTGTTCTAGTCTGTCAAGATCCATCTGGATCTTGAACCAATCTTCTTGGGTATTAGCTACTCCTGCCAGCTTAGTATCATCTGCAAATTTGGTAAATTCCCCTTCTATTCCCTCATCTAAGTTGTTAATGAAGATATTAAAGAGTACTGGGCCTAAGACAGAACCTTGGGGCACCCCACTGCTTATGTCCCTCCTTGTAGACTTAGACCCATTAAGGACTACTCATTGAGTATGGTGTGTCAGCCAGTTGTGAGTCCATCTAGTGGTGGTGCTATTTATTCCACTGTTTTCTAGCTTACTAAGAAATTGGTTGTGGTCTTACCAGGTCTTAGACTAAATTGAATAAAACAAATGTCTAGTGGATGACGTGCAGTAAAATAACTCTAAAATAAAATAGAAAATGAGTGGCCATGAGAGTGTAAAATATCAACTGAATTCTTTCCTGGTCACATTTTCCTCTTTTCCACTTTTCATGGTTCTGCATAGCATCTCTCTAAAATTACTAATGGAATACTTGGATTTTTTTGGAACCAGTACATTCCTTCCCTCTTTCTCAGTTGGCTAAGGGAAAAGACTTTCAAAATAAATTAATGTAATTGATCTGGGAAAAGTTATTTTGACAAGTGTGATGATCTTGCACTGCACAAGCTAAATGAAAAGTATGCTTCAGTTCTTTAATTAAAACTGAGTCTGGTATGAAGAGCGGCATTACCAGATCATTCCTCTGAAAATGCATTGGCTTCTGTTAATCACACTGGTGTCACTGTTGAAGTATATTTGTGTATCAGCTCTATAATGCTGCCCTGTTGGGGAAAGAAGCAGAAAAAGAACCATGAAAGGCTTGGAAACATCCATTCAGGCACACTGATGGTAAGGAGACAGTGAGCATCTTTCATAATCTAAAATCTGGCTACTTATCACCAGGAAGATTGGAAGACTGCTTGATTGTCCAAGGTCTTGTGGGAAGGCTTAGCTATATTTAAACAGTAGTCTGTTTTTCATGCTTACATTGGCTGCAGTTGCAATTCTATTGGTAGAAAATACAAATTATACAGTAAAAGTCTCTACTGGAAAAGCACTTTTATGAATCCTCACAGAAATTATTAATTTTGTCTTCGAGCTTCTTGAAGTCAAAACCAAATGAATTTTTCTCAAGTGTAGCTGAGAACTTTTGCATCCAACCTATATGGCCCAGAAAGAGGAAGGATGTATTTTTGGAGAGTGGCAGCAAGAGAGAAGTGATTAGTTTGGGAGTAACTTATGTTGTTTTTAAAATCAGGGCAGTTTCCTGTTTTCCTACTACAAATTCAGGTTTTATTTGGCGTACGTTTGTTATTTCCTCCCAAGAAAACACATCTTATCAAAGTCTGTCCTAATACTGTAAATGGCCCAATAATCTGATGACTTGATCAGTGCAGGGCATTTCCAGGAACTCCAGGCAACCATCTTTTTGTCTACCATAATAAAACTTAGCTTTCTCCACTAATAACCATTTTATTTGTACTTCAATTCCCCTAAGCAAGGAACTGTTTTAGAAGCAGCACTATCTGCATTTGAGAGGACAAGGATAACAAGCTGTTCAGTGTATTTCTGAACTATGTATCTTATTTACAAATTCATAAATACTCGATGCAAACATATTTACAACATTCATTTTTCTTTTTTCTATGTACTTGATACACCTACACAAAAAAATGCAATCACAGATGTCAACATTTTTAAGTTATACAAAGGTATCTGTGGGAATAAACTTTGACTTCAGTATTGGGTAATGATTAGTCTAAGACCTTATACATACATGTCTGCCTAAGGGTCACTGAGATAAAGCAAGGAAATTAAAAGCAAACACCAGAAACATTTAAGCAGCTCAGATGACTGTAAACAATTCTATGTACTATATGTAATTATTTTAATCCACAATGTGAATGCTTACTATGTACAAAATTCTCAATAAAAGGGAGCACTAAAATTTGCTCTGGACTCCCATCCTGAGTACACCAGCCTGTGTCTCATTCTTTCCATGGGAGACCACCACAAGTGGTGACCCGACGTGATCCACTGCAGGTGGTATGTGTCCGGACCTCCATATTTCCTCGCCTGGAATAGGTAAAGTACGTACTTAACTATTGCTGGACAATAGGATTTCTTCAGGGAACATGGGGGGAAAACTCTCTCAGCCACAGGAACGGCATGTTAGTGAGTCAATAGGCAAGTGGATGCTCAAGGCAATTTGCAGACTGAATGGGTTCTGATTCCTTTAGCAGTTCTTAGGGAAATTAAAAAAGCAGTTAAAGATTATGCTATTCAAAGTCCTTTTACAAAGGGGCTCCTGACAAGTTTGGCTACCTCATGCATGATTCCTAGTGACTGGAAAGATTTAATGAGAATGATATTGAGCTCTA
The DNA here is from genome assembly GCA_033807585.1 of Hydrophis major. NCBI lineage: Eukaryota > Metazoa > Chordata > Lepidosauria > Squamata > Elapidae > Hydrophis > Hydrophis major. The sequence goes on along the minus strand of CM066343.1, from coordinate 142,899,960 downwards.
CTCATTATGTGGTTTTTGACTCAGAATACCAAAGGGAAGCTATCACTAGGGGAAGGAATTCGGGGGGCCTGTATACGCCAGACCAAATCTACGGGGCAGGCTTGTTTGAATCCACTGCTGATCAAGCTGCTAATTTGCCTGATCACGTATTTCCAGTGGTTATGGCAGCTGTCCTTGGGGCGTTGTCCATTCAGGATGTGGGAACCCCAGCACGGTCTTTTTCTTAAATTAAGCAACAGCATCTGAGTCTTATAATGATTTTGTGGAAAGGCTACAATTGGCTATTACCAGGCAAATCTCTAATGAGGAAGCTGCAAAAGAACTTTTGCTGAAATTGGCAGTTGAAAATGCAAATGCTGACTGCAAGCATATCTTACAGCCCTTGGTGGCTAGAGGTGAGGTTACTCTGGCTGATCTGGTAAAGGCATGTGCAGTGGTGGGTTCTCAGGCTTACAACATGGAGACTTTGGCTATGGCATTGCAAAAAGGGATGAAACCTCCAGGGAATTGTTTTAATTGTGGAAAACCTGGCCATTTTAAAGTCCAGTGCCGTGCCCCGGGGGGGGGGCATTTAACAAAAACAAAATTAAGGACGTCCGTCCAAAATCGGTCTGTCCAAAATGCAAAAAAGGATTTCATTGGGCAAATCAATGTCGCTCTGATCAGAACCAAAATCCAGAAAACTAAATTTGGGGCATGCAGCTAGCCCCGCTCCCAAGGCTGTCACAAAAGCATCACCTGCAATTACTGGGAGTGCAGGTTTGGGTTTAAAAATGTTGAACTCAATTAATGTGACCTTTCCTAATCAAGTGTATATTGAGGACACTCATTTGCATGAGTGCCAGAAAAAACAGTAGGATTATACTTCCCATGTCTTCTGCATCAGAAAAAGGATTTTTTGTTATTCCAGGAGTTATTGATCAAGATTATAAAGGGGTTATTAAGATACAATTGTACACTGATACTCCTGCATCATTAATGGCCGGTGACTCTATTGCCCAGTTATTATTGCTTCCATATATCCCGATAAATCCTTTATTTGGGATCCCATGAACTGGTGGTTTTGGGTCCACTGAAATGGCAAGTTCTCCAGTTGCTGCAGAATTGCTAGCGCTGACAAAAAAATTGACTACAGACCAACCAAAAATGACAATTGAAATTCAGGGAAAATAATTTTCTGGCCTTATAGATTCCGGAGCAGATGTCTCTGTGATACGCCAAAAGGAATGGCCAAATGAATGGACTTGAAGACTTTCCGGCTATTCGTGGAGTGGGTGGTATGCAGTTTGCAAGAAGTAGTGTACGTTGGTTGAAGGCATTGCATAGAGAAACTGGTGAGACTGCAAGGATTCAACCTCTTGTGTTACCCCTGCATATAAACTTGTGGGGTAGAGATTTGCTGTCACAATTTTGCACAAAAATTGTTAATGGATAATGGAAAAATTACATGATCAATGCATTCCTGATACTCCGTTTGCTTTGGCAATTTTACAAACTCCAGCCTTGCCTATTTCAGCTTTATTTCAATTACATGAAGCGCAGGTTTATATCATTGAATGGTTACATTTGCAAAATACTCCCCGAAAAACAGTTTCTACTATGGCTATGCTTTATAGTGAGCTACTCATCAAAGGCCGAAATCGCAGTATGCATTTATATGGCATAGATCTAGTTCAGTTATTTTTACCTATCTCCCTCACTCTGTGGGAAACTTGGTATAGTCAATCCATTAAATTGCAAATTGCTCTTGAAAATTGGCCAGGGAAGATTTCTTGCTACACCCCCAGTGACCCTCATTTCCAGTTGCTTCGAAACGTATCTGTAAATTTTAATTCAGTTATTGCTAAGCAGCCAGTTGGGGGAGTGACCGTTTATGCAGACGGTGGTAAGACCTACGGCGCTTATGCATGGAGACAGGAAGGGGTATGGAAAACAAAAATTACCTCTCCTCAGCAATCAGCACAAAGGGCTGAATTAGCTGCTGCTATTTTGGCCTTACAGGAATTTGCACAAGAACCGCTAAATCTTCTTGTGAATTCTCTTTACGTTTATCAATTGATACTTAACATTGAATTTGCTTATCTTTCTCCATCTGTTGATGCTAATCTTATGAGTTTGTTTCTAGCTCTGCAAAGCTGTCTTCATTCTCGCACACATTCTCTACATATTGCACACATTCGCAGCCACCAGCCACTTCCCGGGGAGCTGCAGGAAGGGAATGACGTGGCTGACACAGTGGCCTCGGCCATGTCCTGTCTCTTGCTTTCTCCTGTTACTCCATGGGACTCACATAGCTATTTTCATCAAAATGCTAAAGCTCTTTGTAAACAATTTGGTCTCACTGCTGCAGAAGCTGCAGCTATTATTCAACAATGTCCTAGTTGCAGTGCTCAATCCATTGCTCTTCCTCAAGGAGTAAATCCTTGGGGGACATCTGCTTGTCAACTATGGCAGATGGATGTCACACAACACCCTCCCTTCAAACCATGGCACCATCTGCATGTCACGGTTGATACCTATTCAGGATTTATTATGGCAACACCTCAACGAGGAGAGGCTACAAAACATGTAGTCAACCATTGCCTCCGTACCTTCACGCATGTGGGGCCACAATGGAAATCAAAACTGATAATGGCCCTGCTTACATTAGCACTGCCTTTGCGGAATTTTGTCAATGATGTTCAATTATACATAAATTTGGCATTCCCTACAATTCCACTGGTCAGGCCATTGTGGAACGAGCTCATCAGACACTAAAACAAGCACTCCTTCACACAAAAACAAAAACGGGGGAAGTGGATGGATATGGTTTGCCTTACATACAAAACATTCTTAATATTACCTTATACACTTTAAATTTTTTAAACATGACAGGATCTCCCGCTGCTACGGCAGCCAGTAGGCATTTTGCTTCCTCCCCTTCTGCAGGTACGCCAAGACCGAAAGTTTGGTATAAGAGACTACCAGATCCAACGTAGAAAGGACCTGTCCCGCTGATAACTTGGGGCCAAGGATATGCTGCTGTTGAAGATAAGGGGACAGTTGTTTGGGTTCCTGCTTGCTGTGTGCGTCCTTATCATCAGCCAAAGGAGCAAGGGGATGGATTTGGGGGAATGGAAAACAAACATGATGATCCAGGACATGGGGAAGCTAGCAAACCTTCATAATAAAACTGATTGTTGGATATGTATGCACATGCCAACTCACAAAACATCAGGGCTTCCAATGGTTGCAGTACCTCTGGCCGAAGGTGACTGGTATAAGGGACAATGCTATGGTTGTTCAGGGATATGGTCTAACAGTTGGACTACAAGTAACATAAATACATTGCATCTTGGAAGCCGAATCCAAGAGGTGGCGGGTATCTGCTGGATCAATTGGTTAAACTGAACAACATGGGTGCAATATGTATCTTGCTAGAATTATCTCTCTCTCTCTCTCTCTCTCTCTCGTCTATCTAATATATTCTTCATGGATTCTAGAACATATTGAATATCTGATCTGAGCGAGATTAAAGCATCTATCTTTACTAGAGTTTCATATCAATCAATACTTGCCAGAAAGCAAGATCCTCCCAAAAAACAAGCAGACATCAACACAAAACCTAATAGAAGAATGTCATGGTATAGAATGTAGACTGACAAGTTATTGCACAAGGAGCAAAGATAGCATTTGCTATTCCAGAATGTAGTGAGGCGGATGATTGATTTGATTATGATATCCTGCTTTGTTGCTATCTTAATCTTGCCTTGCTTACTGACTTTCCTGGATTAGACGACTAGAAGTACAATAAAATGAGAAATTCTAAGAAATTGCCATATAAAATACAATGGTAAATAAAATCATCTCATGCTGTAAACTGATATGCTTGCTAGAATAGTAAAGTGAGGTGTAAAATGTGCAAAAGATTGGAACACCTCTAGGCCATTTCCATTCTCTCTCTCCTCCACAGTTATTATATGTAGTGTCATAACTTTTTTAAATATTTGTCTATATAAAAAAGTGAAACTATTTCTTTAATAATTGGCTGTACAAAACACTTTTTAATAATATGTAACTCTCATTTCAATGGTTAGAATCAAATTTAGTCCAATTAGATTTAAAAAATAAGGCAAGACTAAAATAACTATGATTGATAATGTAACATTAATCATTGAGTCAATACTTTAAAACTATAAATCAACCACAGTTTAAAAACTATGCATACAGGGACATCTAGAGGACAAATAGCAAAACCTGCACCATATTGTTTTAAGTCAAACTTTAAACTCTTTTTACTTTCTGATATGCAATGGGCAGAGGTTGCATCAGCTTGTTGAAGATATCCTTGTTGACTGTTCATAAATCTCTGAAGAACTCCTAGGTATTCCTAAACTGGAACTAATTCACAGAGCAAAAGAATGTATCAGAATGCCTATCAAATAAGGCCTTACTAAACAAATTCAAGATGTTCCTTAAAATTACATCCCCACTTTTTGTTGTTGTTGATAAAATAGTCCAGTAAAGAAATCATTGTCTTGCAAGTATCTTTGCAAAAGAAAGAATTTTCTCCATCCAACTCTCCCTAAGCTTGTAACATCCACTTGTGCTAACAATGCAATTCACAGAATTTTATGGTCATTGTGATTCAGACTTTGACATTCCAATAGCATTCTTCCTCCATCAGAAAAAAAAAAAGTTCCTTTCTGGATTATATTATATAGCAATTATCTCCCTTATCAGGCAGATTGCCTGGCCATTCAAACCATTGGTATTTAGAATTTTTCCTAAAAGATAAGGACCCTGTAAACACCTATATAATGAGATCTTGTGCCAGGCCAGAAGCTTTCATAAGTTTGGAACTGACAACAGAAATAGGCAATTTACTTAATTAATAAGAAGTTATTGTGTTTTGTATTTGTGGTTGTTTTCACTTTTGTGATCTCAACTTTAGCATGTAATAAAATATTTGCTCAATGGTTTGTTTGTGATATTTGTTGTTTTAGTCTAACTCTTGGGATTTTATAGGTAAATGCTCTCCAATGCTACCCTGTCAAACAGAGCTTCTTTTGATTGTTTAATTTTGTACTAAATGTGATGTTATTAAGCCATCATGTTCTTTGTTTAGTTTTTCTTCTTGTTCTACTAACCATTCCTAGCATCATTGCCTTCTCCAATGAATTTGCGCGCATAACTTAGCCAAAGTAAATCAGACATAGTCTTATGGATTTTAGCTTCTAGTAATATGTCTGGCTTTATGTGATTGAACACCTCTGTTAGCTACTCTGGCTGTCCATGGTATATGCAATAATTTATGCTAGCACCACAATTCAAAGGCATCCATTATTCTTTGATCAGCCATTTTTAGTGTCTTACACTTATACATGATTATAAGGAAGACTATTGTTTTAACTGGCCTGTTTCTTTTAAAAAAAATATCAATATCTCTACTTTTCCAAATCATTTTTCCAGGTCTTCCTTATTTTCAGCCAATAGTGCTGTATCATCAATGCACATCAAATTACTTATGGTTATGAGAGCTAGCGCTCCTCGTTGGTTATTGGTTAATAGTTACTGGGGTTTGCCTACATAAGGCGGGTTAAAACTACTATAGAGGCTAGAAGTCACTATGTAAATAAAGAGCTGAAGTTCACCGTTCAGAGGCTTGTCTCCATTCTTTCTCTCCCATGCTCCAAACATAACACTGGCGAAGAGGATGGGATGTGGAGACATCTGAACCAACGAAACTTCAAAAAACACCGAGCACGTGACAGATGACGCTACACAACGGAACCATGTCCGGTGGCATTGTACCACCCGCTCCGTTAGATCCAGTACAGGAGGACTGGGAGTCCTACATGGATCGCTTCCAAATGTTCTTAGAAACCAACAACTTAAAGGACGCCACACCAGGAAAGAAACGGGCAGTGTTCCTAACACATTGCGGTCCAACCATATTTAAGATGGCTAAAGCACTAGCAAAATCCCAAGAAGTGAAGGCGATGGATTGGGACGACCTCGAACCACTCCTATGAGATCACTACGCACAAACCGTGCCTATGCTCATGAGACGGCACGAGTTTTATCAGAGGAGCCAGCGAAAGGGAGAAAGCGTGGCTGACTTCATAGCAGACCTCCGAAATTTGGGAGGCCTCTGCGGGTTCACCGATTTAGAAGAAGCACTAAGAGATCGCATAGTTCTGGGACTAGATGCACCAGGCGTTCAAAGCAAGCTGATGGCGAAAGACAACATCAGCCTTGCCAACGCCATCGCTGATGCTACTGCAGCAGAAGCAACCAGGAAGTCAGCTGCACAACTACGCCGAAACCACGCTCCGGTACCACCACCGACAAGCGACATTTTATCCAGGTCAGAAGGGCAGTTTCCAATGACGCACCACGAGGACCTCTCTTCGTCATCAGACAGCGACGAAGAAGGGGTCCATCAACTGCGATCCAACCGGGACCACCACCCGAAGGCTTTACGCCCTTGCACTGGCTGTGGGGCCAACCATGCCAGGTCCGAATGCAAATTCCGCAACGCGCTCTGCCATGAGTGTGGGAAGCGAGGCCACATCGGATGGGTCTGCCGAAGCTTACCAGGACCCGGCCAGGCCTCAAAAGGGACTAACTATTGCCAATTGACAGGAAACCATCCTGTACGGCGAGAGCCAGTAAACCACTCCTACAGAAATCGAGTTTTGCAGAGAGAAGAGGCTCACCATACTATCACTATCGGTCACACCTCAGCTTTAGACACTAAGAAAATACGAGTCACAGTAGCCATCGAGAACCAGCCTTGCCACATGGAAGTTGACTCGGAATCGTCCCTCTCGATGGTGTCCTGGAAGACCCTTCAACAACTCATCCCCACGATTCAACGCCAAGATCTCCGCTTCCAAAGACTCATCCTCAAGGACTACCAAGGGAATTGAATCCCCATCGTTGGTTCCTGCTGAGTCTGAGTCTCCTTCAAGAAGCACACAGTGTACTTACCATTAACTGTCATCGATAGACACAGGCGTAGCCTACTAGGCCTCCAATGGTTCGTGCCACTCAGCATTGAAGTGGCCGGCATAAACCAAGTCAGCGGAAGTGACTGGGAGGGAGACCTCATCCATGAGTTCAAGGATGTCTTCACGGACAGCTTAGGCGAGTACAAGGGGACCCCGATTTCATTCAGTCTAGACCCAAAAATAGCTCCCATCCGACTTAAGCCCCGTCGAGTTCCGTTTGCCTTAAAGTCGAAAATCAATGAACAGCTTGACAAACTGATAGCTCAGGGGGTGTTAGAGCCCATCGATCACTCCCCCTGGGAAACTCCAATCGTAACACCCATTAAGCCAGACGGGTCGATCCTAATTTGTGGGGACTACCGGGCCACTTTGAACCACGCCCTACAGCAGAATGCATATCCAGTGCCGGTGGTGCAGCATCTCCTCCACTCCCTGGGGGGCGGAAAAGTCTTCGCTAAATTAGACTTAGCTCAGGCATATGAGCAACTACCTGTTGATGAAAAGACGGCACTGGCACAAACGATTGTGATGCACCGAGGTGCCTTTAAATGTACCCAGCTTCAATTCGGAATTAGTGTAGCCCCGGGGATTTTTCAGAGCCTTATGGAGAGGTTATTACAAGGGTTTAAGGACATGGCCCCCTATTTTGACGATGTATTAATTGTGGCCCCTACAAAAAAAAATCTTACAGGACCGGTTAAAATTAGTCCGAAAAAAATTCCAAGAGGCCAGTCTTAAAGTAAAGAAAAACAAATGTAAATTTTTGTACTGACAGTGTTGAGTTTTTAGGGTACCTGATTGATAGCCAGGGTATTCACCCTACTGAAAGTAAACTAAGGGTGATAAAAAATGCTCCCAGGCCGATCTCCAGGTGTTCCTAGGCCTCATCAATTTTTATAATGTATTTTTACCGCATAAAGCAACGGTCGCTGAGCCGTTACACCGGTTGTTAGATAAGAAAGCAAATTGGTTATGGGGTCACCGAGAAGAAGAGGCGTTCCGCAACATGAAAAAACTGCTCACTTCTGACTCTGTACTCATGCAGTATAACGAGACTTTACCGTTAAATATAACATGTGATACTTCGTCTTTCGGAGTGGGCACCATCTTGAGCCATGTACTGCCTAATGGGAACGAAGCCCCTGTTGCATATTTTTCAAAGACACTTTCAAAAACTGAGCGAAATTATGGACAAATCGATAAAGAAGCCCTTGCAATTGTGTCAGCCGTTAAAAGATTCCACGAGTATGTGTATGGCCGGGCTTTTACTATTGTGACTGACCACAAACCATTATTGGGGATAATAGCTGGAGATAAGCTGACTCCCTACATATTATCCCTTAGGATGACTCGATGGTCAGAATTCTTAGCTGCTTATAACTATCGGCTGCAATACCGCCCGGGGAAAGCCGTTTCCCACGCCGACGCATTGAGCCGAGCACCGCTTCCAGAGACTCTCGACGATCTTGCACCAACGGTAACCACGTTGCAAATTGAGGCACTCAACTCGCCGCCATTAACCGCCCGAGATATCGCGAGAGAAACCAAATGCGACCCCACCTTAGCGCAAGTCCTAAGCTGGGTACAATGCGGATGGCCATTGGACCAATTATCAGATGACTTCACACCATTCAAGACTCGACAAACCGAGTTGTTCTCCCAAAAAGGCTGTGTCATCTGAGGCGATAGAGTTGTTATCCCAGAACGACTCCAGAAAGTGCTTCTGAGAACCTTGCACGATGGCCAATGGCGAATGAAAGCCCTTGCGTGAAGCTACGCATGGTGGCCGGGCATTGACAAGCAAATTGAACATTGGGTTAAAGCTTGTCCAAAATGCCAGGAAGTGAGCAACGCCCCACCTAAAGCCATTCCTACTGAATGGGAGACACCACGCGGACCCTGGTCCCGAATTCACTTGGACTTCGCAGGGCCGACCAAAGGCCACACCTTTCTACTTACTGTCGAAGCCTATTCAAATTGGCTCAAGATTCATCGCATGACGACTACAACCTCTGAGGTGGTTATCAAAACCTTGGAAAGACTATTTGCAACCCACGGACTACCAGATGTCCTGGTATCCGATAACGGGCCCCAATTTACAGCACTGTCATTCAAGCAGTACCTTGCTGACCGCGGCATTAGACATGCGCTCACCTCACCTGCGCACCCTACGACCAATGGCAAAGCAGAATGCATGGTACAATTTGTGAAGAAAACCTTACAGAAGGTAGACTACGACAACATTGATGACAAGATCAATTGAATCCTTTTTTTACAACACATCACACCACATAGCATCACCAACAAAACTCCCGCCGAACTGCTAATGGGACGAAAACTCCGCTCCCACCTCGACCGGTTACACCCAGCTTACGAACCGGAAAAACCACTAGGATCCAGCAGCCACTGTCATGCCTTCCAGGTAGGAGATTTGGTATACGCTAAAAACCTATTGGGCGACCCATTGTGGGTGGAGGCGACAGTAGTTCCTGTAACCGGCCAAGATCCTACCTTGTACAATGCCTTGACGATAGACTATGGAAACGCCATATCGATCAATTACGATCGCGGCTTCCGGCGGGCAGTCCTGAACTCCCCTATGACCAGACTGAGGTGGGGGGAGGTATGGAAGAAGATGAATTCCAAGAAGAAGAAAACCCGTTCGAAGGGAATGACGGTATAATAGAGACTCAGGAAGTGGAACCAGAGAGGGAAACAGTTGAACCTCAGGGAATTACAGAGAACATGGGCATCAATGGGGAAATGAACTCTGAACCAGAAACAGCCCCACTGCCAAACAGCGATCTACCTCAGCGTGATTACAGCCAAATGACACAGCGAAAATCAAAGAGATTAATAAAACAACCGTCCTACCTAAAGGACTATGTAACTGCACCCTGCAAACAGAAGCCAGGGGGAAGGGCTGTTGTGAATGTATAAAGTTTTAATAAAGCGTGAGCTTGGAGTAAAGTGCAGGGTTCTGGTCCTGCACTTCTGATTAGTTGTTAAATGGCTGGATTGGATTGGCCCGCTCCGGGGAATCCGATTGGCCCTTAACAGAGAGTTCCTATTGGTTATGAGAGCTAGCGCTCCTCGTTGGTTATTGGTTAATAGTTACTGGGGTTTGCCTATATAAGGTGGGTTAAAACTACTATAGAGGCTAGAAGTCACTATGTAAATAAAAGCTGAAGTTCACCGTTCAGAGGCTTGTCTCCATTCTTTCTCGCCCATGCTCCAAACATAACAGGTTCCTTCCCCAATCTTCACTCCAACATCAGGCAATTCCAGATTTAATTTTCATATGATCGCTTCAGTATACAGATTGAACAAAAAAGGTGATAAAATACATTCCTGTGTAACTCACTTAGATACAAGGAATTTTATATACAATACAAGAATTAAGGAACACACCATAAACATTTCTTTATTTAAAAGGTTATGTATCCACAAATGATATTCATACAGTGGTGGGATTCAAACGGTTCACACCTATTCAGAGAACCAATTGTTGGAAAAAATCTCCTTTTGTTTTTTCCACTTTACAGGGCTAATCCTGTAAGGAAGGCAGGAATGAAACTTTCTGGTGTTTCTAGCCTAATCTTTATTGCCCTGCTTACAGAAACAGCCTCTCAGTTAACCCCTATAACAGCTAAAGATTCTCGGCAATACGCCCTGACTTATTGTCATCTGAGCTCCAGAGTCCCCCCTCCCTCTTTGCTGGTACTTTTCTGGGGCTTGACTTACTTTAAAGGGAAGGTTGTTTTAAGCTTTTTACACTGCTGTTGGGAGGAAATACTCCCCTGTTGGAATTCTTTCAGCTGGGATGCAATGTTCAGCACTTTGAAGAATAATTGAACAATGAAGCAGAGCTTCCGGAAATAAGCTTTGAATGACAAGGAACCAAGATGAGTGACATTCAGCAAGATTTCTTGGCTATCTAGAAAGATTGATATTCAAATGTGAGTTTATATATCCTTTCTGAGTTTTGGTCTAAAAGTGGTTAATCTCTGTTCCTGAAAAGAAACTGGATTGAGAAATCAGGATAGTTCCTGTGTCTATTTTTCCTGGTAATTTATTTAAAAAGCAACAGCTACTGTGTTTGCTCTTTAGTCTAGTGCTAATTGCTTTCTCTGTAGTTAGGCTTATCTCAAGTGTTAACACTTGAGCTTGCCTTGGGTGTGAGCTCTAGCAATTAGCCAGATAAGGCTTGTGTTTTAGTTTTAGTCTTTTTTAATTTTTATTGATTTTTTTTAAAAAACAAACATAAACAGACAAAACATAAAAACATCAACCTTTCTTCCATAAGTATACAAGCAGTGTGTCGGTTGGTTTACAAATTTTTTGTGAATCCATTTCATAGTCATCAATTACAGTTACACTGTATAATAACTCATATTCTCAATCAGAAATTAAATACCCTAGTATCATTATTATTCAATCATTTGACAATAATTTTATTCATTCATATTTTGCGAGATAACTATAATTTACTTGGTATCATTTTGTAACAATTCATATAATCTTCCCAAATCTATCCTAAACATTTTTATCGATATGGTAAAAAAGAAAGAAAAATACATCTTTATATATTTAATATTTTCTAAGATTCTATGTATTTCATTATTGTATTTTATTATCTAACCATTGATAAAAAAAAGGTTCCAAATTTTATAGAATTGTTTATCCTCTTGCTCTCTAATTTCAAATGTCAATCTATTCATTTCAGCACATTCCAGTATTTTCTTAATGATTTCCTCCTGTGATGGTATTTTTTCCCTGAGCTATCGAAATGTGTAAGAAAATTTTACCTTCGGGCATCTCAACTTCTGCTCCTGTCTCCCATCATCTGGAGGATGACTCTCAACAATGGTGAAGAAAGACAAAGCGCAAGTGGATTTAACGATGGTTATGCAAGGAATACAAGATCTTAAAATGAGTGTGGAACAAAGAATGGAGAATATTGACCAAAGAATTGGAAAGATGGATGAGAAATTTGAAAATTTTCAACAAATGATGGTGAAACATGATGAGAAAATCCAAAAAATAGAAGAGAAAGACAAGCAAAGAGATGATACAATTGGGAATATCGATAACAGATTAACAATGGTCGAACAAGAAAAAAGTGGGATGTTGAAGTGGGAGATGGACAGGTCAGAATTTTATCTTAGATTCCAAAATACTGAGGAAGAAAAAGGACAAAACTTGGTGGCAGTAATGATTGAAATTTTGGCTGGAGTCTTGGAAATAACAGAGGAAAAGATGATGGATGGAGTAGATGAGATATATCGAGTCTTCACAAGATATGCGATGAGGAACCAATTACCAAGAGAGGTCCATGTTAGATTCACTAAAAAAAACTATTAAAAACCAAATATTACAAGTGGTAAGAGAGAAGGGGTTGAAATATAAAGGCAAAGAGATTTTGGTCTTAAAACAAGTACCTAGAAAAGTGAGAGAGATTAGAAGAGAGTATCGATTTTTGACTAAAATGCTATTGAAAAAAGAGGTGAACTATAGATGGCTGATTCCAGAAGGATTAATGTTTACATGGCAAGAACAGAGACGCAGAATTGATTCAATTGCAAAAGCAGGAATGTTTTACAAGGAATTTTTCGAAAGAAGAGAAATGGAGAGAGAAAAAGAAAAGATTTTAACTGAATTTGAAGAGGACCAAATGGAGATGGAAAAAGAAGAAGGCGCACTAGGTGGACAAATGGAGATCAAAGAACAACGTGAAATAAGATCCAGGAGAGCTGTTAGACCTAAATATAAAGCATAACCATGGGGGGAAAAAAACTGATTTTCATGAATATAAATGGACTGAACTCAGCTATCAAAAGAAGGAAAACTTTTTATAAATTAGAGAAGCTAAAATCTGATATAATTTGCTTACAAGAAGTACACATTAAAAAACAACATGAACAATTATTGATATGACCAAAGTTAGGGAAAATATTCACTTCTCTGACTCATTGTAAGAAAAGAGGAGTGGTTTTGTACATCAAAGAAACCACTCCAGCCAAATTGATTTATACTGATGGAAGAGTATTAATAGTTGAAATAGTGGATAATAATATAAAAACACTCTTGGTTGCAATTTATGCCCCAAATGATAAACAAGAAGAATTTTATAAAAAATTACATATGAAAATAATTGAACTGGACTATGTTAACATACTTATGATGGGGGACTTTAATGGAATTTTAGACAATAAACTGGACTATACAGTAAAAACAACATGACAAAATAGGAAAACTCTCCCTAAATCCTTTTTTAAAATAACAGATGAACTAAATTTAAAAGATATATGGAGAGAAAGAAATGCTAAAACTCAACAATATACTTTTTATTCAAACAGGCATTTATCGTGGTCCAGAATAGATATGATTTGGACATCAACAGAATTACTATCTAATATTCAAGAAATAAATATTGAAACAAGTACATGGGCAGACCATAATCCAATGACAATTAAATGGAAAGGACAAAAAATAAGATCTAGATGGACATTAAACAATACTATTTTAAAGGAAAAAGATTTTATACAATGGATGGAAAAAGAATTGGCCTTCTTCTTCAATGAAAACAAAAAAGAAGATACTTCAATACAGAATGTTTGGGATACAATGAAGGCATATGCAAGAGGATTAATAATTGATTATACAAAGAAAAAGAACATTAGGAAGAGGCAAATGATTAAAGTTTTAGAAGATGACCATAAAAAACTGGAAAAAGAATTACAGAAGATGCCACAGAAAAAAGATATCAAACTTAAAATGGACATAATTAAACATAAAATGGATCAAGCAGAGAAAGAAGAACTGGCACAAAAAATTAGAAGTGCTAAACAGAACTATTTTGAAGATGCAAATAGGCCAGGTAGATGGTTAGCATATAAGTTGAGAAAAGAGAAAGAGTCAAGGAAAATATCACAGTTAATAGATGATCATGGTCAAATTTGTTATGGTAATAAGGAGAAAAAGGCAATCATTCGAGATTTTTATGGACAATTATATAAACAGGAGGATCTTGATGAGGAAAAAATTAAACAGTATTTACAAAATGCTAACCTACCTAAGATACCTGATGAAACTTGGAAAATGTTAGAAAGTGCTATAACAATGATGGAATTAATCGAAGCACTCAACAGACAGAACAATGGAAAAGCACCAGGACCAGATGGTTTCCCAGCAGAATTTTACAAAGCATTACAAGAATCATTGAGCATTCCACTGTTAGAAGTCATGAATGAAGTTATGATAAATAAGAAAATACCTGAAACATGGTCAGAAGCTTATATTACACTTATTCCAAAAGAAGGGATTGACCCATTACAAATTAAGAACTATAGACCTATTTCCTTATTGAATGCAGACTATAAAATCTTTGCTTCAATCTTGGCAGAAAGGCTTAAAAAATATCTAAATAACTTTATTCACTCTGATCAGAATGGATTTTTACCAAAGAGACAGATTAAAGACAATATGAGGGTAATCCTGGACACATTGGAATATTATGAGGCGCACCCGGAAAAACAAATGGCTTTGATATTTTTAGATGCCCAAAAGGCATTTGATAATGTGAACTGGAAATTTATGTTATTACTATTGGAACAGATGGGCTTTGCTAGAAAATTTATCCAAGCAATAGAAGCTGTATATTATAAGCAAACGGCAAAAGTAATGATAGATGGAGAATTCACAGACTCTATCAATATTAAAAAAGGTACAAGACAAGGATGCCCATTATCTCCTGTGTTATTTGTATTGACCTTGGAAGCCTTAAGTAGAAATATTAGAGAGGATATAAACATAAAAGGAATGAAAGTCAAAAAGGAGGAATTCAAATTGCAAGTCTTTGCGGATGACTTGGTCTTTATTTTGGAAGACCCTTTAGAGACAGCTTTAAAACTATTGGAAAAGATAGAGACGTATGGTGAGATGGCTGGTTTAAAAATAAATAAAGACAAAACAAAGATTCTGACAAAGAACATATTATTAAGACAAAGAGAAGAGCTGGCAGATTTATTGAAAATTCAAGTTATGAACAAAGTTAAATATTTGGGGATATATTTGATGTCAAGATGTACTACACTGAAAGAGAATAACTATATTAAGCTTAAACAGCAGATAGCATCCAACCTGAAAAAATGGGAAAACCTACAATTGTCATTAATAGGTAGAATTTCAACAATTAAGATGAATATTTTACCCAGAATTTTATATTTGTTCCAAACAATACCAATTAGGTTCAGTAAGGATTACTTCGAAGAATTAAATAAAATTGTGTTGAAGTATATATGGCAAGGCAAGAAAGCGAGAATAAAATTAAAACTTTTACAGGATGCTAGAATTAGAGGAGGATTTGGTTTTCCTAATTGGGAGTTGTATTATCAAGCTGCAAACTTAATGTGGGTTAAAGAATGGATAACGTTAAGAAAGACTAGATTGTTGACATTAGAAGGTCATGATTTATTATTGGGTTGGCATGCTTTTTTATGGTATAAGGGAACTAAATCACAGGGTTATTTTAGAAGGCATTATATACGGGAATCGTTATGGTTGAATTGGGAGAAAATTAAGAAACAATGTTATTTGAAAATTCCAGTTTGGTTATCAACTATTGAAGCTTTTTCGTATCCTATAACTTATAAGAAGGAACAAACAGTTAGTTATGGGAAAATATTGGATGAAAAGGGTGAACTTAAAATGATGCAAAATTTAGAAGAACAAAGTATAAAGATGAATTGGTTTTCATATGCGCAAATACATGCAAGGGATCTTAAAGATTCTAAAATAGAAGGATTTTATGATAAATTGACTGATTTAGACAGGATTTTGACAGGTACTGATGAAAAAGTGATTAAAAAACTATATAGTTATTTGTTGGAAATAAAATTAGTGGAAGAACAAGTTAAAGAAACAATGATTGCTTGGGGGAAGAATTTTGGATATGGGATTGATTTAGAGAAATGGCAAAAATTGTGGTCATAAAATTATAAAATGACAATGTCAAGAGCATATAAAGAAAATTTGTATAAGATGTTTTACAGGTGGCACTTTCCCCTGACAAAAATAGCAAGAATGTTCAAGAATAAATCTGAAAAGTGCTGGAAATGTCATCAGATACCTCGCTCATATTACCATATGTGGTGGACTTGTGAGGAGGCCAGGAAATATTGGACTAGAATTCGCATATGGCTGGAAAAAATGACAAAGAAACACATAGATTTGAAACCAGAGATTTTTTTATTGGGAATCGTACCTGATATATATAATAAAAATTTAAAGTATTTTATTGTAAATATATTAACAGCAGCTAGGATTGTATTTGCTAAACATTGGAAGAGTGAGAAAATACCATTAGAGGAAGAAATTATTAAGAAAATATTGCAATGTGCTGAAATGAGTAGATTGACATTTGAAATTAGAGAGCAAGAAGATAAACAATTTTATGAAGTTTGGGATCTCTTTTATCAATGGTTAGATAATACAATATAATCATAGAATATTTAGAAATTTAGGAAATAATGAATATATAATTTTTCTTGGTTTTGATAATTTTTAAGAATATTTTATTAAGATAGATTTGGTATGATTCTATGATTTGTTATAAAATAATTTAATTTAATTATAGTTATCTCGCTTAAGTATGAATTAGTAAAATTTAATTTAATTATAGTTATCTTGCTTAAGTATGAATTAGTAAAATTATAGTCAAATGATTGTTCAATAATGATATTGGGATATTTTATTGATGATGGATAATGTGAGTTATTATGTAATATAATTATTTTGATGACTATGAAATGGATGCACAAAAGGGAGTGGTAAACCAACCGATACACTGTAAATTTATGAAGAATGATATAATTTTTTTTGTTATGTTTTATGTCTTATATGATTTTTGTCTGTCATTAAAATCAATAAAATTTTTACCAAAAAAAAAAAAAGAAAACCAATTCATCTTTATACCTTGTTCTTCTAGATTTTGCATCGATTTAAGTTCACCTTTTTTATTCAATATTTCCCCATATTTAACTGTTTGTTCCTTCTTGTATATTATAGGATAAAAAAATGCTTCTATAGTCGATAACCAGTCTGGAATTTTCAAATAACATTGTCTTTTAGTCTTCTCCCAATTTAACCACAAAGACTCCGTATATGGTGTCTTCTAAAATATCCCTGTGTTTTAGTCCCCTTGTACCATAAAAAAGCATGCCACCCCAACAACAAGTCATGTCCTTTTAATGTCAACAATCTAGTATTTCTTTTAATGTCAACAATAGTATTTCTTAATGTTATCCATTCCTTGACCCACATCAAATTTGTAGCTTGGTAATACAACTCCCAATTAGGCAAATCAAATCCTCCTCTAATTCTAGCATCTTGCAAAAGTTTTAATTTTATTCTCGCTTTCTTACCTTGCCATATATATTTCAACACAGTTTTATTTAAATCTTCAAAATAGTCTTTTCCAAGCCTAATTGGAATTGTTTGAAACAAATATAAAATTTTGGGTAATATATTCATCTTGATTGTTGAAATTCTCCTTATTAATGACAGTTGTAGATTTTCCCATTTCGCCAAGTCAAGAGCTATCTACTTCTTAAGTTTAATATAATTGTTCCCTTTTAATTCTCTTTTAATACATGTATCCCCAAATACTTAATCTTATTCGTGACTTGAATTTTCAATAGATCTGCCGATTCTTCCTTTTGTCTTGATAACATATTCTTTGTCAAAATCTTTGTCTTATCTTTATTAACTTTCTGGCCAGCCACCTTACCATATGCCTCTATCTTTTCCAGCAATTTTGGTGCTGTTTCTAAAGGGTCTTCTAAGATAAAAACCAAATCATCCACAAAGGCTTGCAATTCAAATTCTTTTTTAATTTTCATTCCTCTTATACTCTTTTCGTCTCTAATATTTCTATTTAACACTTCCAAAGTTAACACAAATAGCAAAGGTGATAGTGGGCACCCTTGTCTTGTTCCTTTTCTTATATTAATAGAGTCTGTCAATTCTCCCTCTGTCATTACCTCTGCCATTTGCTTGTAATATATGGCTTCTATTGCTTGAATAAATTTTCTGGCAAACCCCATCTGTTCCAACAATAACAACATGAATCGCCAGTTCTCATTATCAAATGCCTTTTGTGCATCCAGAAATATCAAAGCCATTTGCTTTTCAGGGTGTGCCTCATAGTATTCCAAAGTATCCAAAATTACTCTCATATTATCTTTGATTTGTCTCTTTGGCAGAAATCCATTTTGATCAGAAAGGATAAAGTTATTTAGATATTATTTTGTCTTTCTGCCAATATTGAAGCAAAAAATTTATAGTCTGCATTTAATAGGGAAATAGGTCTATAGTTCTTAATCTGTAATGGATCAGTCTCTTCTTTTGGAATGAGTGTGATATAGGCTTCTGACCATGATTGAGGTATCTTCTTCTTTAACATAACTTCATTCATAACTTCTAGCAATGGAAGATTCAATGTTTCTTGTAATGTTTTATAAAGTTCTGCCGGAAGTCCATCTGGGCCTGATGTTTTTCCATTATTTTGCTTCTTTAGAGCTTCAGTTAACTCCATCATTGTTATATTGCTTTCTAGCATTTTTTCAGTCTCTTTAGATATCTTGGTAAATTAGCATTCTGTAAATACTGCTTAACTCTTTCCTCGTTGATATTCTCTTGCTTATATAATTTCCCATAAAAATCTCGGATAATTTCCTTCTTTTCTTTGTTGCCATGGCAGACTTGACCTTGGTCATCTATTAACTGCAGTATTTTCCTTGATTCTTTCTCTTTTCTCAATTTATATGCTAACCATCTACCTGGTTTATTTCCATCCTCAAAGTAGCTCTGTTTAGCACCTCTAATTTTCTGTGCTAATTCTTCTTTCTCTATTTGACCCATTTTGTGTTTAATTATATCCATTTTTAGCTTAATGTCCTTTTTCTGTGGCTTTTTCTGTAGCTCTTTTTCAAGTGTTTTATGCTCATCTTCTAAAACTTTAGTGGCTTGTCTTTTCCTAATATTCTTTTTCCTTGTATAATCTATTATCAAGCCTCTAGCAAATGCTTTCATTGTATCCCATACAATGAATTGATGTATCTTCTTTTTTATTTTCTCTAAAGAAAAAGGCCAGTTCTTTCTCCATCCGCTGTGTAAAGTCTTTTTCTTTTAAAATAGAATTGTTTAGTGTTCATCTTGATCTTCTTTTTTGTCCTTTCCATTTGACTGTCATTGGATTATGGTCTGCCCATCAGCTCTCTTATGTATATACAGTGTGTCGGTTGGTTCATCAGTTTTGTGCATTCATTTTGTAGTCTCAATTACAATTATGTTACATAACAACTCATATTGTCAATCCAAACTTATATATCCTAATGTCGCTATTAAAAAATCATTTGACTATACTTTTAATCATTCATGCTTTTTGAGATAACAATACTTTAAATAGTTTATGCTATAACCAATCATACCAGATCTCTAATAGATATAATGTCAAATAACAAAAGAAAAAGAAAAAATAAAGATATTCCTTGCGGTCTAACATTCTAAATATTCTATTATTGTATTTTGTCATCAAGCCATTGATAAAAAAAGACCCCAAATTTCATAAAAATTTTTATCCTCTTGCTCTCTAATTTGAAATGTCAATCTACTCATCTCAGCACATTCCAATATTTTCTTAATAATTTCTTCCTCTGATGGCATTTTCTCACTCTTTCAATTTTTAGCAAATACAATCCTAGCTGCTGTTAATACATTTACAATCAGATATTTCAAGTCTTTACTGTATGTATCTGGTAAGATTCCCAATAAAAAGAACTCCGGTTTCAAATCTATATGTTTCTTTGTCATTTTTTCCAACCATATGCGAATTCTAGTCCAATATTTTTTAGCGTCCTCACAGGTCCACTACATATGGTAATATGAGCCAGGTATCTGATGACATTTCCAGCATTTTTCAGATTTGTTCTTAAACATTCTTGCTATTCTTGTCGGGGGAAAGTGCCACCTGTAAAACATCTTTTACAATTTTTTTTATATGTTCTTGACATTGTCATTTTATAATTTTGAGACCACAATTTTTGCCATTTCTCTAAATCAATCCCATATCCAAAATTCTTCCCCCAAACAATCATGGTTTCTTTAACTTGTTCTTCCTCTAATTTAATTCCCAGTAAATAACCAAATTTTAATTTCTCTAATTTGTGAAAGGTTTTCCTTCTTTTAACAGCTGAATCAAGTCCATTTATATTCATTGTAATCAGTTTTTTCTCTTCCATGATTATGCTTTATATTTAGGTCTAACAGCTCTTGTGGATCTCACTTCATGCTGTTCTTTACTATCCACCTGTCCACCTACTGCACCTTTCTCTTTTTCAGTCTCCAATTGTTCCTCTTGAACTCAATTAATGAGACCTTTTTCTCTGCCTCCTCTTCTCTCCTTCCAAAAAATTCTGCATGGAAAAGTTCTGCTTTCTCAATTGAATCAATTCTATGTCTCTGCTCTTGCCACGTAAACATTAATCCTTCGAGAATCAGCCATCTATAATTCACTTCGTTTTCCAATAGTGTTTTGGTCAGAAATCGATATTCTCTTCTCATCTCTCTCATTCTTCTGGGTATTTGTTTTAAAACCACAATCTCTTTGCCTTTGTATTTCAATGTCTTCTCTCTTACCACTTGTAGTATTTGTGTTTTAATAGATTTTTTGGTAAATCTAATATGGACTTTCCTTGCTAATTTATTTCTCATCGCATATCTTGTATAAACTCGATATACCTCATCTGCTCCATCCACCATCTTTTCCTCTGTAATTTCCAAAGCATCCGCCAAAATTTCTATCATTATCGCAGCCAAATTTTGTCCTTTTTCTTCTTCTATATTTTGAAATCTGAGATAAAATTCTGACCTTTCCATCTCCCACCTCAACATCCCACTTTTATCTTGTTCAAACACTGTTAATCTATTGTCAATATTTCCAATCTTCTCCTCTCTTTGTTTACCTTCTTCCTCAATTTTTTGGAATCTCTCCTCATACTTCACCATCATTTGTTTAATATTTTCCACTTTTTCATCAGTCTTCTCTATTCTTTGTTCAATAGTGTCTGTTTTTATCTTGAATTCCTTGCATTATCATCTGTAAAGTCACTTTTTCTTGTTCTTTATCTTGCTTCAACATTGTCTGAATTAAACGTTGTCCTCCAGCTGGTGGGGAAGCAGAGGTAGAAGTAGAAATGCCAGATGATATTGGTTTCCTGCTCATTTTAATGCTTCAAAAGCTTCAAATTCTTTTTAACTTTTAATCCAACTGGTAGAATAGCCAATTATAATCCAAAATGGAAAAATCCAATAGTAAAAAACCCAAAACCAAAGAAGAAAAAGAAGAAAAATCTTCAGGTTCTTCTAGACCCTAATCCAATTACGAAGTAGTCCACCATAAAAAATGAAAAATAGAAAGAAAAAAAAACCCAAAATAATAATATTGATTAAGAAGAAAAAGAACAAAAGAAAAAAGAAAAGAAAAAGAAATTCCTTCAGGTTCTTCACACCTTAATCCAATTGGGAAGTCTCAATAATCAAAAAGAAAAAACAGAGTGGTCCAAAAACATGAATAGAAAAAGCAAAAGGATCCCAGTAAAGATAAGGAGAAAAAAAGAAAAATAAAGAAAAAGCTCTGAGGCTCCATTTGAAATAAAAAGCAAAAATAAGAATATTACTAGAATTAAAATTTACAAAGAGGCTGGTGAGTAGGAGTATCACAAGTAAAAAAAAAAAAAAAAGCACACTGCACTTTATTTAGTGGTCCAAGGCTCTTATTATGACTCTCTCCTCCACTTGCTTCAAAGCCAAGCCTCAAGTGTTAAAATATTGATAAGAGTCCAGGAGAACACCTGTAATAATATTTTGCTGTGCTCTCCCTCTATCTTAACACATTGAAATGTCCTTGAGAAGGAGTCTTCTTACATTTCTCTTCAATTCAAATAAAATATTTTCAAGCATCTAGTTGGCAGTGTTACAAAGTTTCCTAATACTCTTCCCCCCCCAGCCAGAAAAAAAAATTATAAAAAGAAAAAATAGCCAAAGGGAGCCTCCGTCCTAAAAGAAAAATCAAAAATCAAAAGGAGCATAAAAATATTTGTAAGAGAAAATTCAGTCCGGTTACCTACAAAGTCACACTAAAGTCCCAAGAAAAAAAAGTAAGAAAAAGAAAAAAAAAATCCAAGCCTCAATTTGATATCACCTTAAAAAACGCCGTTCATACAGTTTTTGTCAAAAAAAATCTCATAGGTTTCTTCTCTATTCAGGGTGCCCTTTCAAATCTCAGCGAATTTACAACAAAAAAGAAGTTTCTCACCCAGCTGACACACTTTCACTTCCAGCCACTTCCTTTCCGGAGCTGTCCTGACTTCAGCAGCTATGGAGGCTGCCTCTCCGCCGCCAGCAAAAGGGCTTCTCCCAGATCAAACCAGGGGTTTTGTGATATCCCTGGGATCCTGGGACTATGCCCTTCACGATCACCGTCTCTACAGGATGGTTTAGGTCCGTTGGGAGCGACCAGGGGCGAAAATATCAGCTGCGATCTCAGAGCCCCAAGATTGCAGCTGTGTCGCCGAAACGAAGCTCTGCCTTCTCCCAGGGTATTTGTTTTAAGATCACAATCTCCTTGCCCTTGTATTTCAGAGTTTTCTCTCTTACCACTTGTAATATTTGCATTTTAATGGCTTTTTTTGTAAATCTGAGATAAACTTCTCTTGGTAGGTTATTTCTCATCGCATATCTTGTAAAGACTCGGTATATCTCATCTACTCCATTCATTATCTTCTCTTCAGTTATTTCCAAAGCTTCAGTGAATATTTCTATCATTATCCCAGCTAGGTTCTGTCCTTTTTCCTCCTCTATGTTTTGAAATCTGAGATAAATTTCTGATCTGTCCATCTCCCATTTCAGCATCCTACTTTTATCTTGTTCAACCACTGTTAGTCTACTATCAATATCTCCAATCTTCTTGTCTCTTTGTTTATCTTCTTCAATTTTTTGGAATCTCTCATCATACTTCAACATCATTTGTTGAATGTTCTCTACTTTTTCATCAGTTTTCCCTATTCTTTGTTCAATGTTCTCTGTTCTTTGTTCTCTGTTCTCTGTTCTTTGTTCAATGTTCTCTATTTTCTTTTCAATAGTCTCCGATCTTGTTTTAAGATCTTGGATTCCTTGCATAATCATCTGCAGAGTCACTTTTTCTTGTTCTTTGTCTTGCTTTAACATTGTCTTTATTGAACGTTGTCCTCCAGATGGTGGGGAGGTGGAAGTAGTAATTGAGGAGCCAGAAGCTATAAATTTCCTACTCATTTTAAATGATTCAAAATCTTCAGGTTCTTCTAAACCTTAATCCAATTGTAAAGTAGCCAATTATAATCCAAGGTGAAAAATAAAAATGGTAGAGAGAAAAAAAGCATAATAATATTAATAATAATAATAATAATAATAATAATAATAATAATAATAGACAAAATTTCTTCAGGTTCTTCAACACCTTAATCCAATTGGAGGGGCTCAAATGAAAAAATAAAAAAGTACATAAAAATGAACTAAAAGAGTGGATAGAAAGGCAAAAAATCCCAAAAAAGAAAGGAAAGAAAATTTTTGAGGCTTTCCCTTTAAAATAAAAAGCAAACGTAAACATATTACAAAAATAAAAGTTTTTTTAAAAAGTACAGTAAGGCTGGTAAGGAGGAGTAGCACAACTTTAAAAAAAATAAAAAGGACATACTGCACTTTATTTGATTGTCCAAGGCTCTTATTATAACTCTCTTCTTCAAGGACTTATCAGCTTTTCTTTTTGTAAGCTTCAAAACCAGGCTTCAATTGTTGACAGAAAACCAGAAGAACACCTGCAATAACACTCTCCCATGCTCTTGCCTCTATCTTATCACGTAGCAATGTCCTTGAAAAGGGTTCTCAGATCTTTCTTTCTCAGCCTTCTCAGCTTCGTCTATAACACTTTTGAGCCTCTAGTTGGCAGTGTTACAAAGTTTCTTTGCTCTCACTTTCCCCCTCCTTTCCCAAGCAAAATGTAATGAAAGTTTTAAAAAAAAGGAAAAAATATTATAGATAGATAGATAGATAGATAACTAAAGGGAGCCTCTAATCTAAAATATTGCAAGATCAAAAAGGAGAAGAAAAGGTAGATATAAATAAGAAGAAAAAACCCAGTCCAGTTAGCAAATGCAAAATCGCATATAGAAGTCCAGCAAAAAAAGAAAAAAAAAAGCAAAGCCTTACTTTGACACTTCTGTTTAAAATCGCCGCTTATTCACTTCTGTCAAAACTTTTACAGATTCTTTCTTTTCTTTAGAGTGTCCTTTTAAATCTTAGAATAAAAAAATGAAAGTTCTCACCAAACCGGCACACTTTCTCTTTCTGCTCTCTTCCATATCGGCGCTGTCCCAACTTCAGCAGCTTTAATGGCTGCCTCTTTGCCACTCTTTGCTAGAAGAGCTTCTCCTGGATCAACCAGGGACTTTGCGATATCCCTGGGATCTACAGGATGCGCTTTTCACTATCGCCATCTCTTCGGGATGGTTTAGATCCATTTGGACCGTCAAAAGTATCGGCTGCGATCTCAGACCTCCGAGATCGCATGCCATATTGTCATGATGCCAGCTCCGCCCTCTTGGCTTGTGTTTTAGTTTTTAAAGGGTTTAAACCAGGGGTTCAAACTCAAGGCCTGCAGGCCAAATTTGGCCCACAATGAGACCAAATCCAACCCATGTGATCATCCTGGAAACTGTAGGGGTCTGGCCCCTGTCACTTTGGCCCAGCGCCCACCATACCTGCATATGTTTGTGTTCACAGGCCCAGTTATCCATCGCCATGTGCAGAGCAACTAAAGTAGTCTGTGGGACTATGGTAAAAAAAAATAGTTCAGACCTTCCAACCTTGCGAGATCTTTTTTTTCCTGTGAGAAGTTGGAAGGTCTGAATTATTTTTTTACTGTAGTCCACAGACTACTTTAGTTACTCTGCACAAGGCAGCAGCGAAAGGAGCTGGAAAGGTCAGTGAAGAGGGGTATGGCTGCCCTGGGTGGCAGGGTGGGGTGATGAGGGTTTGGCTAGGGTGGCCTGCTGAATTGCCCTTAGGTAAGCCAGGGTGTGTGTGGGGGGCAGCTCTGTACCCCCTGCCTTGCTTTGTCTTCTACCTCCCACCTTGCTTTGTTCTTCACTTCTCCTTGCTCACTGCCATAACCTAGCAGGAGGAACACACTAGTGCAATGGTGTGGAGCTGCCACCCCTCACTCTGCACTGGCTTATCTGAATGCCCAGGCACTGAAGCATTGCAACTGCTGCCACAGCACAATAGACAGAAAGAGAAATGGAGGCTCTTTAAACTCTGTCTTTGTGTATGTATTATTTGAGAGAGAGAGAGCACATGATCCCTGCTTTAGTCAGGGTACCCAAGCTTCTGGCAATGGTGTGGGTGAACAGGAGCCACTAAGCAGCAAGGCAGGGATGGAGTATAAAACAAGGTGGGGGTGCAGAGCTGTCCCCTCAGCCTTCACCAGCTTACCTGAGTGTCCCACCAGCCAGGTACTGAAGTGCTGCAACTGCTACCACAGCTAAGACAGAGACGGAGAGATGGGGGGCTCTCCAAACTCTTTGTGTGTGTGTGTGTGTGTGTGTGTGTATGTGTGTGTGTGTATTATAGAGATAGAGAGAGCACACAATCCCAGCTTTGGTTGGGACATTTAAACTGCTGGCAGTGGAAGCAGCCACCTAATGATTGCTTTCTTCCCAACCAGCCAGTCTGCACTGCCTGGCCAGCCAGTGCAAAGCCTCTCCATTCCTCTCCTCCTTATCCTCCTCCCCACCCAAAGGGCAATAGGCTCTGCAGCACAGGGTCTCATTCCTGCCCTCACAGCAACTCTGGTGGGCTGGACACGAGTGTAAGTCTTTGCTAAGCTGAAGGCTTTATTCAGACTTCAAACAGTAAGGCCGGCCATGAAATCAGAATGGGCAGGGTACAAAAACCAATGCCATCCATGGCCCTGGTCTGCTGCTCAATTACATGAGATAGCCTTACTGTTTGAAGGCTGAATGAAGCCTTCAACTGAGTGAGGAAGCATTGCAGGGCCATTCATCCTTACCTCCAGCCCACCAGAGTTTGCTGTGCCAGGCCAGGAATGAGATCCTGAACCATGGAGTCTGCTGCTGCTTGGTCGGGGAGGAGGACAAGGAGGAGAAGGGTCACCTAGCAAGGGTTTGCCACACCAGCCAGCCTGCTCTATACTGCCAGTGACAGCCTGTACCTTAGATGGAACCCAGGAAGGTGCTGTTCCAGAGACCCCGGCAAAGAGAAAATCGAGCCACAGAAACTAAAGAAACCACTAGATGATTATCAGACATGTCAGTGCAAATTGTGCCAAGAAAATTCATGTCACGGTCCTCATCGAGGGATCCCCATGTGACATAGAAGTAGACACCATTGCCCATTGTATCCTGGACAACCGTAAAGAAGGCGGTTCTGGGGCTGGCAAAGAAGCCTCTAAAGTTTCAGAGGGTGCAACTAAAGGACTATCAAGGGAGCTGCATCCATGTCATAGGAAACAGGTCCTTCCAGGTCAAATTTAAAGAATTTGTAGGACTGCTTCAGCTGACCATTGTGACTGGCACCTTGCCAAGCCTGCTCAGGTTCGACTCCCTGGGGCTGGGAGTGACAGGTATCCATGCTGTCCAAGATGACAGCATCAATAAGCTGATTAAGGAGTCTTCAATGGGAGTCTAAGCAAGTATATGGGAACACCCATCTCTTTCAGCCTAGACCCCAAAATCACCCCTATTCGAATAAAACCATGAAGGATCCCTTTTGCTCTCTGACCAAAATTGACAGCAATTTAGACAAGCTAATTGCCCATGGGGTTTCACAGCCGGTAGATCATGCCAAATGGGAGACCCCTATAGTTATGCTGATAAAACCAGATGGTTCAATTTCCATCTATATAGACTATAAATGTTCAATCAACAAGGCATTGCTGCACAGCACCTATCCAGTGCCAGTGGTGCAGCATCTATTGCATTCCCTAGGAAAGGGCAAAACTTTTGCAAAACTCGATTTAGCCCAAGCATATCAACAGCTGCCAGTGGATGATGCTACCACAGAAGCACAAACCATTGTGACATACAGAGCTTTTAAATGCCACCGTCTGCAATTCAGGATTTTTTCAAAGCATAATAGAATGCCTATTACAGGCCATTCCAGGGGTGGTGCCTTACTTTGATGATG
The DNA here is from genome assembly GCA_033807585.1 of Hydrophis major. NCBI lineage: Eukaryota > Metazoa > Chordata > Lepidosauria > Squamata > Elapidae > Hydrophis > Hydrophis major. The sequence goes on along the minus strand of CM066343.1, from coordinate 142,872,664 downwards.
TTCTAGTGTCCACAGCCAACAAAGAAGAACTCATTGACCGACTAAGGATAGTTCGGTTTCAAGAGCCCAGGCTTAAAGAAAAAAAGGAAAAGTGCCAGATAAACATGCAAAGAATCAAATTTTTAGGATATTTAATTGACAGTTTGGGAATACATCCCACCAAAAGCAAAGTCAAGGCGATTAAGGAACACCAAATCAGACTGAACTCCAGGCATTCCTGTGTCTATTAAACTTTTATAGTATCTTTCTGCCACAGAAGGCGACAGTAGCTGAACCACTAAACCAATTATTAGACAAGAAGGTGAAATGGACCTGTGGATACATTTGCTGAAGTCAAGAGACTATTGTCCTCCAATAGCATTCTAATACAATATAATGAGACTCTGCCCCTCATCCTGACCTGTGATGCCTCCCCATTTGTGGTGTCGGGACTGTCCTCAGCTACCAGATGCCAAATGGCCCTGGTTGCCTTCTACTCCAAGACTCTATCAGCAGCTGAGTGGAACTACAGCCAGCTGGACAAGGAGGGACTAGCTGCAGTGGTGAGGGTCAAGCATTTCCATATATACATCTATGGTACAGACTTTGAACTGATTACTGACTATAAATCGCTCCTGGGCCTCCTTGCAGGGGACTGCCCCACCCCAAACATTTTATCACCATGAACGATGAGATGGATGATTTTCATGGTGGCATACAAGTACCGGCTAATCCACTGGCCTGGCAATACCCTAAGCCACACCAACACTCTCAGCTGGTTCCTACTTCCAGAAATAATGGAAGACCCAACCCTCATCACACCTATACTCCTTATTGAGGACTTTGCATCCAGCCCTATCACATTGGCCAAGATATGGGACATTCAGCCAAAGATAAAACTTTGGCACAAATTCTAAGCTTGGTGTGGAGAGGATGGCCTAAGGGACCTGTTATGGACTAAGCCAACGCGTTCAGTAACAAACCTAATAGCTTTATTTCAACAGCAGGCTCGTAATCCTGCACTTCTCATTGGCCCGCTAATAGCAAGTTGTGATTGGTCGTTTCTGGCCGATCTGATTGGCTGACAGCGGGTTTCTCTGATTGGACGCTTGTTAGAGCGGTAAACTCAAATCATTGGTTATTGTGACAGCAGCCAGCTCTATAAAAGAGCTGCTGCTGCCCAAGTATTTTGCTCTGTTCTGAAGTTACTAATAAAGAATTGAAGTCACTGTTTGATGCCTCATCTCCGTTCCTTGCGCCCATGCTCAGGACTTAACAGGACTAGTGGGGGTTGATCTGAAACCATTTCATGCATGGCAACATGAATTGTCAGCCCAAAAGGGGTATCTACTGTAGGGGACTGAGTCATTGTACCTAATAAATTAAGAAAATGTGCTAGACGCTCTGCACATGGGGCATTCTGGAATAGTCAGGATGAAGCACTGGCCAGGAGCTATGATTGATGGCCTAATATGGACAGGGACATAACAGAATGGGTTGCTACTTGTACACCTTTTCATGCTGAGAATGAAAGTTTATGGGTCCCTGACTCTGCAAAATAGGATGGGTGCCTGAATCTGCGCAATATTATAGCACTCAGGAGCATCCATTCTTGGCACAAAAAACATTTCCCAGCCACTCTCCTCTCCCTTCTTCAAAGCAAAGGCAAAGAAACAGAGAAACAAAGAGAGGAAACAGATGTTTGCAAGGTAAATGAGTCCTTGTGGCAGACAGGGAGGGAAAAGCATGAAGGACCTTAGTGAGCAGGGAAGGCCTTGAGGGCCTATTCTATCAGTAGTGCCCCCCACATGGCCTTCCCCATCCTGAAGTACCTCATGTGCACATTGGTATTCTTGAATTGTGACCTCTTAGGAAAGTATTCCCTCCTTGTGTGTTGCAAACAGCTATTTCCAGTGGGGAAAACAGGACAAGGAAAGAGGGAAAGAGAGCAAGGAAGGAAAAATAAGGAAAGAGGGAAAGGAAGAAGAAAGAAAGAATGAGGAGGAAAGGAAATAGAAGGGGGGGGAGGAAGGGAGGGAGGAAGGAAGGTTATAATGAGAGAGAGTGAGGATCTGAGGTAAATCCTGCCTTAGCAGTTGGCAACCAGCAGCCTTGCTTCCTTTTGCCATCCTCTTGTCCCCTCCTTCTGACCTCTTCTGGTGGTCTCCATCCTATCACTGAGGATGCTTTGGTTACAAAGCCAGGTCTCCTCATAAGGAGATGGAGTGGGCCTCCCTCTGACCCGCACTCTTTGCCCTCATGCACACACCTGGCCAAGGAGAACAAGCACAGCAGCCATGGGACCTGGCCACACCCACCCACGCCCAACTTGCACATGCCTTTCCACCCATACCCTTGAAATCAACAATAATCCTGATGCAGCCCTCAATTAAATTTAGTTTGACACCCTTCATTTAAACTTATTTGTATTGTGTTTGAATTTTTTCCTGCCTCAGAGGGGAGGGTACTGATAATGCAGGGGGGGGAAAGAGGGGATGGTTTTGTGCGAGGGGCAGGTATGCATGCATGTACTCACCACTTCATTTGTGTGAGGGGCAGGTGTATGCACCGTTTCATGAAGGGGCTGAAAGCGCTGGTGCTTGCCACCCACACAAGTAGGACTGCAAGCACCAGCGCTCACAACCCATGCGAGTCAACCCATTTATGAATAGGCCATGGCCCATAGTGGACCACAGCCCACAGGTTAGGGACTCCTGGGTTAGAGTAATAGAATATTACAAGTGTGATTATGCTTTCTGTTTCCTCCTTCTTACATTGCAACTCAGGAAGGAGCGAATTTGTCCTGCTCAGGGCAAAAGCATGCTTTTGTCATATTTTTGGGTGGGGTAGGAGGGGAGATTGCTCCTAAGTGTTTCTGAATACTTACTTCAAGATAATCATGTCTTTCCATATCATGTAATATACCTTTTTCAAATAGGCCTTGTGGTTGAAATCACATAAAAGTGATTTCCTTCCTGTTTTTTATAGCTTTTATAAAAAGCTATAAAATTATAATTGCTAGAATAGATTATAATTGCTAGAATTATAACCTATATTAACAGATAACAGATAATCAGAGTTGGAAGGAACCTTGTAGGTCATCTAGTCCAACCCCCTGCCCAAGCAGGAGACCCTACACCATTTCTGACAAATGAGAGCCATTCTCTTTCTGAAAGTTTCAAGTTATATTTTTGCATTTGAACTACCTTGTTTTTGATATGAGGTGTGTGCTGAGCTGGTGATGGCAAACTTATAGCATGGATGGCAAACTTATAGTATGCATATCACAGTTGTCATGCTGTGTCATTTTTAGTGATATGGAGCATACACCATTGTTTCTCTCTATCCTAAAGTTGCAGAGTATATGAACATGGTATGTTCTAATGCAGGCTGTGGACTCTGGAAATCATGCAAGAAGGCTATGCTCTTGTCTGATTTCGGGAGTCTCTCAAAACCACTTTAGGACATGGTGCCTTCCACTCTTTTTGAATACTGCAAGGCACATAAGTGCATCCACCGATGTACTCAGAGTGAAGGTTTCATGTGATCTGGAGCTGCTTCAGATAGGCATTTTTTTTCTGAGAAATACCTGGGCTAGAACAGAACATTCATTTGACCAATTTTTGTACCATTTCAAACAATAAAAATGTGCCTTCTTCTTTTTCATCTTCTTCTCCTTCTTCTTTTCTCTGTCTCTGTCTCTCTGCCCCCCCCCTCTTTTTCTGTCTACATATGTACATGCAAGACATGCAAGACATATGACATACCAGCAGAATAAAGTTAAGTATGACTTAACCCAATATATTGATTCTGCCTCACAGGCTCATCAAACTATTGAAGTGAGCAACTGATCTAACATGTTGCCTCTCATAAAAATAAATAGGGTTTTTCCAGTATATTTATTTTATTTATTTTATTTTTTAATTTATTTTGATTTGTCAATCGCTTACAAGATAATAGGTATATACATAGTTATGAATACATGAAATGGATACATATAAGACAAATAAAAGAAACAATAGGACAGGGATGATAGGCACATTGGTGCGCTTATGCACACCCCCTACAGACCTCTTGGGAAAGGGGTGAGGTCAATAGTAGAAAGTCTAAGGTTAAAGTTTTTGGGGTTTGGGGAAAAAAACCACAGAGTCAGGTAGAGTATTCCAGACATTGACCACTCTGTTGCTGAAGTCGTATTTCCTGCAATCAAGCTTGGTGCGATTAGCCTTGAGTTTGTATCTGTTGTTTGCTCTTGTGTTGTTATGGTTGAAGCTGAAGTATTCATTCACAGGTAAGTCATTGCAATGTATGATTTTATATACCATACTTAGATCAGACCGAAGACAGTGTAATTCAAGGATTTCTAGGTCTAGAATTTCAAGTCTGGTGGCATAAGGTATTCTACAACTCTTCTTGTGAAATATTTCTGGACTTTCTCAACTGTGCTAATATCAGATACATAATGTGGGTTCCAGATTGATGAGCTGTATTCCAGTATTGATATAGCAAATGTTTTGTATGCTCTAGTTAGTAGTGTGATATTACCAGAGAAAAAGCTACGTAGGATTAGGTTAACAGCTCTTAATGTCTTTTTGGCTATGTAGTTACAGTGGGCTCTAGCTCTTAGATCATTAGAGATGAGTATTCCAAGGTCCTTTACAGAGCTTGGATCCTCAACAAGGTCTTGACTATTCAGCATGTATTTTATTTTCTGGGTTTTTTTTGCCAATATGTAAGACAGAGCATTTATTTGTTGAGATTTGAAATTGCCATTTGTTTGATCATTCTGATACATAGTCAAGGGTAGCAGTATTGTCTGTGGTATTGAACAGCTTTACAGCATCAGTGAAGAGAACGCAGTTGCTCTTAATGTGATCACAGAGATCATTTATGTAGAGTATGAAGAGAGTTGGTCCTAGAACCCTCCTTGGGGGACACACTATTGACAGGTATAGAATTTGATAGGACACTCCCAATTCTGACCATTTGTTGTCTGTAAACATTTATGCTAGAACTCAAAAAGAAAAACTTGTCTCAGTTATGTCATTGTTTTTTGTCTTATTCGACAAATGTTCAGTATTGTTTGACTCATGTATTGATGAACAAGTGGCAATCTTTAACTGATCTTAAAAAAACTAAACAAGGTTGGAAACCACAAGGAAATTCCAAGTTGGTAAACTGGATTAGAAAATGGGAGATAACCAAGAAACATCTGTACATTCTTGCTAAACAAACCAATGCTGATATAAATTTCAACTTGAGAGTGAGTTTATAATAAACTAACACAAACTGCTTGTGACGTGATGCCACTTTTACGAACACTTCCCAAATATTTTTACTTTTGGTTTATATATGCAAACATCACTAGCAACTGATATGCAGCCCTTATCTTTCTCACACAATCAGTTTATATTTCCACTTGGATTTTGCCAGAGTTACGGAATTCTTTTTTCACCATATAGAGCATCCATTTATAGATAAATATTAGAAAATCAAAACCCATTTGTTCTCAAGAGGATGAGGGATATATCTTTGGTTGCTAAAATATTTCATATCTGTGACCCATTTCATTCCTCAGTCACAAACTCCTAATTTAATTGCTTTGCTTTAGTGTACTGTGAAAATAAAATATATTATCCAGACAACATCTAAATAAATTGTATAAACAAGAACATTACACTTTAAATCATCCTCACAAAAATACAAATAAGAGACTTTTTAATCACTGATTCTCTGCTTCTTTTTGAACCATAAAATAAATGGAAATGTGTTCAGAACTATTGCAGTTGTTTCAAAACCAACTTCCTCAGTAATTTCAATGCAGCCTGATAAAATAAAACCTGCCTGTGTTTCAAAACAAGATTCTAAAGAATAGTATCTTTTCCAAATCAAAGTTATCTTTAATTTTATGTAGTTTACTGCATTTGAAGTTTCTAAATTAAATATTTTTCTTCCTATCAGTGCACAGAATAAAAATCTCATAGCTGTCCCTGTATTAGTTATCTGTAATATGAACATTTATTTGACCAAGGTACTTTAAATAGGAATCAATAGGAAAGATCAAGGTTGCTGAGAAATGCATTATACTCACAAGAAGACTTCATTTATATATTGCTGGCCAGTGTTGCAATTCTATTAACATCAAAAGATGACACTTTACTTTCAGGAAATAGCAGGGTACTTTAAGATTTGTTGTCTAAAGTTGGAAAGGGAGAACAGAAGGGTAAGCTTCAAGACATCCTACAGTAATGAGTAACATGGAATGGTAACTTTCAGCTAAGTATTCCCCACACCTCATACTGGGGTGGGATCCGACTGGTGTAGCTACCGGTTCGGTGATTTTACATTTTGTGCACGCATGTTCACTTTGCGTACATGTGTATATCATCATCATCTATCTGTCTGGACAGCTGAGCAGCGTTATGCGCAGGTGCGCAGCAGTTGAAAAAGCATTTTTTTCCTGCTTTTTCAACCGCAGCTGCTTTGTGTGACACAGCTGCAGTTGAAAAAGCAGGAAATAAAGGTCAGCTAAGAGCCCAGGTGGGTGGGCAGGCCAAAACAGCAGCAAACATAGAACCGGTACTATGTATGCTCTCTGTTTGTTGCTTTTCAGAGCAACCAGTTCTACAGAAGAGGACAGAACCGGTAGAATCCTACCCGTGCCTCATACTGATAGAAGCCTGTGAAAATCACAGCACATTGCCTGTTATCCCCTTTTATCTCATCTTTTCCATTTATATTCTCTTAAGACTATGGTTGCTAAGTGTTACATTGGCTTCTATATGATGAACATGCAATGATATTTTAAATTGTGAACATTAACAAATATTTTGAATGTTGAGCAAAAATTTTAGAATTAATGTTTTCTCAATATCTTTTCAAGGAGTTAGGGTAATGAAGATGGGGACTATAAGCTTTAAACTTTCTGGGGTATCAGGACAACTAAAACAGTACAGCACAAAAGCTATTCTCTCATCTTTGTCGTGTGTGTGTGTGTGTGTTTTGTGTTTGTGTGTGTGTGTGTGTCTCTCTCTTTGACAGCTAATCATATCAAGACTTTGCATCCTTCCAGGAGTATGCTTGAGGTGGTAGATTGATGACTATCACATTAATATTAATGAATATCACCAGCGGATTGTAAAATATGTGAAAATAAGCAGAAAGCAAGAGGATCCTATTTGCTAACTGTAAAGTTTAGAACCTCTGAAGGAATTATCAGCCAGATCCTAAAAATATTCCACAAATTTGCAATCGTGCAACATTCTTAATGATTCTAAACCATGACAGATTTGAAAGATACCAGCAGCATTTTGAAAATTTCTGAAATATTCAACCAATTAAACACCCAATATAACAGTGCTACTGAGCTAGTAGCACTGTTATTACTACTACTATATAAGATGAGATGAGATAACCTTTATTATCACTTTTTTTCTGTGAACATACTGGCACACATTAAAAAATGAAATTCTGATGTCCTATCTCAAAAGAAAAATATATACACCCATACACATAAACACATAATAGAAATGTATGGTTTTGTTTTTTCCCCAGTTTCCAATAATAATATTGCAACTCCTAGGCAACTCTATCAGAATGACTGAGAATCTTCATCAACATGTTTCCAGTAACCACTTCTTTCTTACATACCTATTTATATATTTTTATGAGCCTGGCCTTTTCATCCTGTTTGTTTGTTTGTTTGTTTGCTTATAGCTGCCAAGTTTCTTTTTTGTAATTTGTTAAAAAGACCTTGCAAAAAATGGACTATGACAATATCGATGGCAAGGTCAACCAAATTCTCTTTTTGCAACACATAACTCCACATAGCGTCACCGGCAGAACTCCCGCGGAACTACTGATGGGACGAAGACTCCATTCCCACCTCGACCAGTTGCACCCTGCTTACGAACCGGAAAAGCCAATAGGATCCAGTGGCCGCTATCGCACCTTCCAGGTAGGAGACCACGTTTATGCACGAAACTTATCGGGCGAGCCGTTATGGATAGAGGCAACAGTAGTGCGAGTGACTGGCCCCAAATCCTACGTAGTGAAATGCTGTGACAATAGACTATGGAAACGACATATCGACCAATTACGGTCACGACTCACAAGGGCCAGTCAACAACTCCCCCATGACCAAACCGAGCGGGGGGGAGGTACAGAAGAAGATGACGTTCCAGGGAACCTGCTCGAAGGGAGCGACAAATCAAGTGAGACTTAGGAAATGGAGCAGGAAGGAGAATTGTTTGCACCGCAAGAAAATGCACCTGAGCAAGAAGCAGAGCCACTGCCAAACAACAATCTACCTCAACAGGACTGCAATCAACCAGTCCAATGAAAATCCGAAAGACTTAAAAGACAACTATCCTATTTAAAGGATTATATAACTACACCGTAATTTAAGAAGCCAGGGGGAAGGGGTGTTGTGTATGTACCATAGTTAATAAAGTATGAGCTTGAGGTAAAGTGCAGGGTTCTGGCCCTGCACTTCTGATTGGCTGTTAGGCGGCCAGATCGGATTGGTTAGTTCTTAGGAATCCGATTGGCCCTTAACAGAGGATTATTATTGGTTTAAAGAGCTAGCGTTCATAGCTCGCTATTGGACAGTTCTCACAAAGGTTGCCTATATAAGGCAGAGTTCACTGTTATTGTTTTGAGAAGTCACTATGCAATAAAGAGCTGAAAGTTCACACTCAGAGGCTGTCTCCATTTACTCCATTTATTCCGACCCATGTCCAAGTACTTAACAGGAATGATGTCCCGAAGAGATGCAGCTACAACCACTTCTCTTGATTCCTTCCAATGTACCTCCTTAGGAAAGAGTTATTTATTAAATTAAAATTGCCATTTGCTATAAGGTACTATTTAAAGGTTCTTGATTAGATCTTTTATTAAATGTTGCATGGTGGAATCTGCTCTGCTTCTGAAATGTAACTAGCTACATTTATAATATAGGAAATCAATAAAACTACTGCATTTAAACAATTGCATCAATCTGAATTTTGATTTTGAGCCATTTCTAATTTCCACCTATACTTGCAAGGCATCCTGAATTAAGCTATGCATGTAAAATCAAGAGATGCTGTAACTAAATTTGGTCCCCTAGCTGGATTTGCAATTTGCAGGCATACAATTTGCAGCTTGTACATCAGCTTAGCTAGACCTGTGATGGCGAACTTATGGCACACGTACCATAGGTGGCACGCAGAGCCCTTTCTGCGGGCACGCAAGCAATCAGCCCAATTCAGCTCCACTGTGCATGCATGCCTCCCAATTGATTTTTGGGTCTGTTGATCACACTGATCTCCCCATCCTATATGCAAAAACCTTAATTTTTTGCCTCACTAGCTGGCCCTGCCCTATCTGCCTCTTCCACCTCCAGAGTCATGCACTCCACCTAACCGTTCTTTGGCTGCTCTCTGGTTCCTGCTCCTTGCTTGTTCTCATTGCCACTTGCTTACTTGTTTGCTTGCCTGCCTTCCTGCTTGCCCTGACTCCTCGCTTGACTGCATAATTTTTGCTAAGTTGCTGAATCTGTGACACCCCTCTCCTCGCTTGCTTGCTACGGCCCAGGCCCATCTGTCCCACTTGCTATTGGTGCCTGCAACTGCCTTCTTGCAAGTCAGGAGCGCTGCCACTGGTTGCTCTCCTGTGCCCACCTCATGTCCCCAGTGGCTTTTAATAATGCCGCAGGAAAGGCCCAGGATCCATGTGAGCTGGGGGGGAGGGCAGGCATGGCTGGCTGGATGCTGCCTGGAGTGCGATTCTTGCAGAGGAGGAGTGGGTATCCCTGCGCCCCACACCCACTCATGCCACTGCCACTGCCACCAGGAAAGGCCGGTGGTCCACAGCATACCTGTGTTGATAACAGAGGTGATAAATGGGGAGGGAAGGTACCGCGTGGGAGATTGTGACATTGGAGCCCTTCCCAGGTGTTCCCTGGCCTGCAAAGGGAGGGCGTGATCTCTCGTGCTTCCCCCACCCACTCCAGGAGCCTCAAAGCATTCACTTCCCCTCTGGCACCTGCTAAGCCTCATCAAAAATGAGCACTTCTTTTCCTCACCAGAAATACTTGCATGCCCAGTGGGAAGGAGGCAGCTTGGCAAGGGGCAGTGGGGCAAGGAGCATGTTGTGGCTCCTGGGGTGGGGGGAGCATGGGAGATTGTGCCCTCCCCTTTGCAGCTCCTGGGGAGGTTGAGCCTCCCACTCACAGCACCTTCAGCATCTGAGGGCATCACTGGTAGCCACTTCCTGCAACTCAGGAGTTCCGCGCTCTTCCCTCTGCTGCTCAGCCTCCTCAATGTGTGGAGGCAGAAGGCAGCAGCCATGACACGTGTTTGCTAGGGAGACTGCAGGAAAAAATCACCCCTACTCTCCTTGGCCCCATTCCCGCCCATCCGGTCACCCCCATGTCTAGTTTAAAGCTCTCATTTAACTTAGCTCTGAGACAAAAATAAATAAATCCTGATCAACCAGACTTCTTTCTAAGCAGGAGAGAAAGCCATGGTCACCTGAAGAGGCTCCCCTTGAGTGTGGAGAAAGGTTGCGATTCTACCCTCCCGCCTTGTCTCTCAGCACCTCTTCTCCATGTACAGGAGGAGCTGCATTCTCACAGTGATTGGCTAGCCCTGCAGCCAAGGTGAAAAGTGAAAAGGAAAAGTTGGGGAGACAGGAGAAGCCCCCCTTCCCAGCTAGCCGGAGCTGTCTGCAATTGCTGCTGTTCCCCTTTGTGGAGGTGGAAGCCAACATCTTTTCTCTCGCCCAACAGTTATGGCTAAGGAAGCGCCACCGCCAGGTAATTTAATACCTGCTGCAATCCAAAGCTCAGCTTCCTATACTCTCAGTCTCCCTCTGTTACAGGCATCAGTTCAGGAGCCATGTGGGGAGGGCTACAGAAGGCTTCGCCCTCCTCACCCCTTGGTTCATCTCCAGGCAATAGTTGTGTAGCCAGAGAACTGGGAGAAAGAGAGAGAAAGAGGGAGAAAGGGGGAAAGAGAAACACAGAGAGAAAGATAGGGAGAAGGAGAGGAGAAAGAGAGACAGAGATAGAAAGGGAGGGGGAGAGAGAGATATGAGATGTTGCTTATTATGGGAAAGGGGAGTTATTTAAGCAAGAGCCCCCTCCTCACTTTACCTCACCTGAAAGAGATGCTGTAACTAAAAGGGGAGGGGGGGGTCTCTTTTTGTTGTTATTTGAATAAAATGAAAAGAAAGTAATCCAGTATTTGTACCTAGTGTGGGAAAAGAGATGGAATGGGCATTCTCTACACTTAAGTAGATTTCTTCTATTTCCCCACACCAGGTACAAATATTGGATTGCTTTCTTTCATTTTATTCAAATAACAACAAAAAACTCAATACACAATGAATTGGCTTTCCAGTCCCCATTTGATGCACTTTTTTACATTGGATATCTAGTTTAAATGCCAAAGAAAAATCTATTTTTCAGACCTTTGGAGGCTCACACTGTCAATTGTTCACACTACTCAAAGCTATTTGTTTAAAGTAAAACTAATAGGTGTGAATTAAATTTTAGCTAAAAATGGACCTTTAATTCCAGAATTTTGTGTTTTTGTAGACTCCAAGACAGTCTTGAATACTCAAAAATGAGTGCAGCATGTGTTGCTCTCAAACTTACAAAATATGAACCAAGGATAGAAAAATTATCAGCATGTAATATCAAGAGTCACATTAATCAAAAGCATGTCAAATGCAAACGTTTAACTTTAATAAAAAATTATTTGTATCATTGAAAGCACTGTTATTGTGGGGGGGGGGGTTTCAGAGAAAAGAAATTGATCATGCATGAGTTTTTTCTAAACTAAAATATTATTCAGGTTAAATTGCCTAGTTGTCAGGGGTGGGGTTCTGCCAAGGTGGTAGCTGGAAAGATCAGCAGAGAGAGAACCAGTTCTCTCTCTGCTGATCTTCTAGACTTCTGTTTTGGACCAACTGCTCACCTGGGCTCTTGGCTCTTTTTTATTTCCTGCTTTTTCAACCTTAGTTGCTTTGAACAGCACAGCTGAGGTTGAAAAAGCAGGAAAGAAGAGGATTTTCAAATGCTGCGCACCTGAGTGCAGCATTGTCAGCTGTCCGGGCAGCACAGCTGATGATTTCTTGCAAATACTGTGCATGTGCACACAGCGCATGTTAGGCATGGACGCATTCATGGCCGCGTGCAAAACGTGTGCTCACCATACCAATTGTAACACTGATTGGATCCCACCCTGCATTTTGGCACTTCACAATAAATAAGTGGGTTTTGGAATGTAGTTTGGGCACTAGATGCCGAAAAGGTTCGCCATTACTGAGCTAGACAATGACATATTTTATTGTTGCTGTGAACTGACTGTTCAAGAACACATCCAAATCCAAAATTGCCTTGTATTGTGGTCTACACTTTTCATGGGAATGTTATCCAGCCTATCACAGACTGAATCCAAACTAACCCTAGGTTCATTTTCACCTGTTAGTCTACATTCAATCCATTGTGACCTCTATTCCTGTTGTTAAGCCTGGGTTCCCCAACCAGGGTTAAGGAGACAAGCTAAACAGAATGTGCAGCATTAGTCAGATAGGCATACAGATAAATGTGTGAGATAAGTTTGTATGTTAGTTAACATACAGTAAAAATAACAGATATGCTTGTGTTATCAAAAATATAGTTTATTCCACTTAGAGTTTTATAGCATAGTCAAAATAACAGTCCATTAGTCATGTATCGTTTTTAGTCAGTCCATTCAAGGATATTCAATGAGCAAAGTCCGTGTAGAATATCCAATGTCAGTTCACTTACAATAAATCAGTCCTCTCACCATTGATAAATCAACAGTCCTTTCTCTCTCCTGTTCCAGTAGGGGAAAAACGCAGTCTTCAATCTATCCAGTAATTAGGGATCATCAAGCCAGAGAGAGTAAGCTGCCGTGCCTTGCTTCTTTTATGGTGCTTTTACAACCACTACCTTAATTACATTCTTCCAGTTAAAGTTACAGACACTTTAACTAACAAACCATGATAACATATTTATTATTTTACCTAAACCAGTTAGGGTAAACAATATTATCCCTAACATTCTCCCCTTTTAGGTAATAATAATACTATAATTATTTACATCTTTAAATCATATTTGTTACAACTCTCTTTAAACTTAATTACTCCTGGAGCTTTTGTAAATTGGTCTGCAACGTTTTCTTCTGTCATGCAGTATTCCAATTTATTTTTTTTTTGAAAAAGTTTTTATTAATTTTCTACAAACAAACAAGACAAACAAAACATAAAAACATCAACTCTTATATATATATCCAGTGTGTCAGTTGGTTCATCATTTTTGTGCATTCATTCTGTAGTCTCAATTACAATTATGTTATATAACAACTCATATTGTCAATCCAAACTTATATATCCTAATATCACTAAAAAAAGAAGTTTTTGACTATATTTTTAATCATTCATGCTTAATGAGCTAACAATACTTTAAACCAGTTTACTCTATAACTAATCATCTAGTCATATCAAATCAATCCTAAAAAATCCTTTATAAATATAATATCAAATAGCAAAATAATAGCAAAATAAAAATATTCCTTACTATCTAGCATTCTAAATATTCTATTATTGTATTTTATCATCTAGCCATTTATAAAAAAGATCCCAAATTTCGTAAAATTGTTTATCCTCTTGCTCTCTAATTTCAAATGTCAATCTGCTCATCTCAGCACATTCCAATATTTTCTTGATAATTTCTTCCTGTAATGGTATTTTCTCATTCTTCCAATTTTTAGCAAATACAATCCTGGCCGCTGTTAATACATTTACAATCAGGTATTTCAAATCTTTACTATATATATCAGGTAAAATTCCCAATAAGAAGATCTCTGGTTTCAAATCTATATGTTTCTTTGTCATTTTTTCCAACCACATGCGAATTATAGTCCAATATTTTCTAGCATCCTCACAAGTCCACCACATATGGTAATACAAGCCGGGTATCTGATGACATTTCCAGCATTTTTCAGATTTGTTCTTAAACATTCTTGCTATTCTTGTCGGAGGAAAGTGCCACCTGTAAAACATCTTATACAAGTTTTCTTTATATGCTGTTGACATTGTCATTTTATAATTTTGAGACCACAATTTCTGCCATTTCTCTAAATCAATCCCATATCCAAAATTCTTCCCCCAAACAATCATAGTTTCTTTGACTTGTTCTTCCTCTAATTTCATTCCCAGTAAATAACCATATATTTTTTTAATCACCTTCTCATCAGTACCCATCAAGATCTTATCTAAGTCAGTCTGTTTATCATAAAATCCCTCCGTTTTAGAATCTTCATCATACCTTGAGTGCATTTGTGCATATGAAAACCAATTCATCCTTATACCTTGTTCCTCTAAGTTTTGGATCGATTTAAGTTCACCCTTTTCATCCAAAAGTTCCCCATATCTAACTGTTTGTTCCTTCTTGTAAATTATAGGATAGGAAAATGCTTCAATGGTCGATAACCAAACTGGAATTTTCAAATAACATTGTCTTTTTATCTTCTCCCAATTTAACCACAAAGACTCCCGTACATAATGTCTTCTAAAATAACCCTGTGTTTTAGTTCCCTTATACCATAAAAAAGCATGCCAACCCAACAGCAAGTCATGCCCTTCTAATGTCAACAACCTATGTTTCCTTAATGTTATCCATTCTTTGACCCACATCAAACTTGCAGCTTGATAATACAATTCCCAATTAGGCAGACCAAAACCTCCTCTAATTCTAGCATCTTGCAAAAGCTTTAGCTTTATTCTCGCTTTTTTACCTTGCCATATAAACTTCAACATAATTTTATTTAAATCTTCAAAATAGTCTTTTCCAAGCCTAATTGGTATTGTTTGAAACAAAAATAAAATTCTAGGTAAAATATTCATCTTAATTGTTGAAATTCTCCCTATTAATGACAATTGCAAGTTTTCCCACTTCTTCAAATCTGTAGTTATCTGTTGTTTAAGTTTAATATAATTATTCTCCTTTAATGTGCTACATCTTGTTGTCAAATATATCCCCAAATACTTAACCTTATTTGTAACTTGAATTTTCAAAAGATCTGCCAATTCTTCTCTCTGTCTCAATAACATATTCTTTGTCAAAATCTTTGTTTTGTCTTTATTTATTTTCAAACCAGCCACCTCTCCATATGTCTCTATCCTTTCCAGTAACTTTGGAGCTGTTTCTAGCGGATCTTCCAAAATAAAAGCTAAATCATCAGCAAAAGCTTGTAGCTTAAATTCTTCCTTCTTAATTTTCAATCCTTTTATGCTTTTATCATCCCTAATATTTCTATTCAACACTTCCAAGGTCAACACAAATAGCAAAGGAGATAGGGGGCATCCTTGTCTTGTGCCTTTCCTTATATTAATAAAATCTGTAAGTTCCCCCTCCATCATTACCCTTGCTGTCTGTTTATTATATATAGCTTCTATTGCTTGAATAAATTTTTTAGCAAAACCCATCTGCTCCAATAATAATAACATAAATCTCCAGTTCACGTTGTCAAATGCTTTTTGAGCATCTAGGAATATCAAAGCCATTTGCTTTTCAGGATGAGCCTCATAGTATTCCAAAGTGTCCAAGATTACTCTCATATTGTCTCTAATTTGTCTCTTTGGCAGAAATCCATTTTGATCTGAATGAATAAAATTATTTAAATATTTTTTAAGTCTTTCTGCTAAGATTGAAGCAAAGATTTTATAGTCTGCATTCAATAAAGAAATAGGTCTATAATTCTTAATTTGCAATGGGTCAGTCTCTTCCTTTGGTATGAGTGTAATATAAGCCTCTGACCATGTTTTAGGTATCATCTTTTTTAATATAACTTCATTCATAACTTCTAACAATGGGATGCTCAATAATTCTTGAAATGTTTTATAAAATTCTACTGGAAGCCCATCTGGACCCGGAGCTTTCCCATTATTTTGTCTCTTAAATGCTTCATTTAGTTCCATCATTGTTATATTGCTTTCTAGCATTTCTTCAGTCTCTTTAGGTATCTTTGGTAAATTAGCTTCCTGTAAATACTGTTTGACTTTTTCTTCATCAATATTCTCCTGTTTATATAATTGCCCATAAAAATCTCGAATAATTTCTTTTTTCTCCTTATTCCCATAACAAACTTGGCCTTGTTCATCTATTAACTTCAATATTTTTCTTGATTCCTTCTCTTTTCTCAATTTATATGCTAGCCATCTACCTGGTTTATTTGCATCTTCAAAATAATTCTGTTTAGAGTTTCTAATTTTCTGTGCCAGTTCTTCTTTCTCTATTAATTCCATTTTATGTTTAATTACATCCAGCTTCAATTTAATATCCTTTTTCTGTGGCATTTTCTGTAATTCTTTTTCAAGAGTTTTATACTCATTTTCCAAGGCCTTAGAAGCTTGCCTTTTCCTAATATTCTTTTTTCTTGTATAATCTATTATCAAACCTCTAGCGTATGCCTTTATAGTGTCCCACACATTTTGCGTTGAAGTATCTTCTTTTTTATTTTCTCTGAAGAAAAAAGCCAATTCCTTCTCCATCCATTGTGTAAAATCTTTCTCCTTTAAAATAGTATTATTTAATGTCCATCTCGATCTTTTTTTTTGTCCCTTCCATTTAATTGTCATTGGGCTATGATCTGCCCAGGTACTTGTTTCAATATTTGTTTCTTTAATATTAGATATTAGTTCTGTTGAGATCCAAATCATATCTAATCTGGACCATGATAAATGTCTATTTGAATAAAAAGTATATTGTTTAGCTTTAACGTTTCTTTCTCTCCAAATATCTTTTAAAGTTAATTCATCTGTCATTTTAAAAAAAGACCTTGGGAGAGCCTTTCTATTTTGCTTTGTTGTTGTTGCTATATAGTCCAGTTTATTGTCCACAATTCCATTAAAATCTCCCATCATAATTATATTAACATAGTCCAGTCCAATTATTTTCATGTGTAGCTTTTTATAAAACTCTTCTTGTTTATCGTTCGGAGCATAAATTGCAATCAAGAGTATTTTTATATTATTGTCCATTATTTCTACCATTAATACTCTTCCATCTTCATCCGTGTAAATCAATTTTGCTGGAATAGCCTCTTTAATGTAGATGATTATGCAAGGAATCCAAGATCTCAAGACAAAATCAGATATCATTGAACAAAGAACAGGAAATATTGAACAAAGAACAGAAAATATTGAACAAAGAATAGAAAATATTGAACAAAGAGCAGAAAATATTGAACAAAGAATAGAGAAGACTGATGAAAAAGTGGAAAATATTAAACAAATGATGGTTAAGTATGAGGAGAGATTCCAAAAAATTGAGGAAGAAGGAAAACAAAGAGAGAAGAAGATTGGAAATATTGACAGCAGATTAACAGCGGTTGAACAAGAAAAAGGTGGGATGTTGAGGTGGGAGATGGAAAGGTCAGAATTTTACCTCAGATTTCAAAATATAGAAGAGGAAAAAGGAGAAAATTTGGCAGCGGTAATGATAGAAATTTTGGCAGATGCTTTGGAAATTACAGAGGAAAAGATGATGGATGGAATAGATGAGATATATCGAGTCTATACAAGATATGCGATGAGAAATAAATTACCCAAGGAAGTCCATATTAGATTTACCAAAAAATCTATTAAAACGCAAATATTACAAGTAGCAAGAGAGAAAACACTGAAATACAAGGGTAAAGAGGTTGTGGTTTTAAAACAAATACCCAGAAGAGTGAGAGAGATGAGAAGAGAATATCGATTTCTGACCAAAATACTATTGGAAAACGAAGTGAATTATAGATGGCTGATTCCAGAAGGATTAGTGTTTGGGTGGCAAGAGCAGAGATATAGAATTGATTCAATTGAGAAAGCAGAACTTTTTCATGCAGAATTCTTTGGAGGAAGAAGAGAGGAAGCAGAGAAAGAGGCCTTATCAATTGAGTTTCAAGATGAACAACTGGAGACTGAAAAAGAGAAAGGAGCAGCAGGGGGACAGATGGATAATAAAGAACAGCGTGAAGTGAGATCCACGAGAGCTGTTAGACCTAAATATAAAGCATAATCATGGAGGAAAAAAAACTGATTACAATGAATATAAACGGACTTAATTCAGCTGTTAAAAGAAGGAAAACTTTTCATAAATTAGAGAAATTAAAATTTGATATAATTTGTTTACAAGAAGTTCACATTAAAAAACAACATGAACAATTGTTATTACAGCCAAAATTAGGGAAAATATTTACCTCAGTATTCCAATTTAATTAGCCCATTTTTTACAGATTCTCTAACATTTAAGTATCTTAAATCAGTATGCTTTGATCTAGTTTTTATAGCAATATTAGTAGCTAACTTTATGGCTGCCTGGTTGTCCTCGTACACAATAATGGAATCTTTAACAGTTATACCCATGTCTAATAATAACTGTTTGTACAAAATTAAGTCAGTGCATAGTAATGACAGACATGAAAATTCCGCTTCCATCGTGGACAAGCTGATATGCTGTTGTCTGATTGACCTCCACCCTATTAGTGTCTTACCAAATAATATAGCCATCCCAGATGTTGATTTTCTAGTGTTTATGTCCGTTGCAAAACTTGCATCTGCATAGGCACTAAGACTCAAATCACCTTTTGGTTCTATATACAATGCGTGGTTCATTGTTCCTTTAAGATATCTTAAAATTCTCTTTAATGATTGCCAATGACATTGATGTGGATCTGAATTAAAACGTGCCAGCTGATTAACACTATAAGCTATATCTGGCCTAGACCAATTGCTTATATATGATAAGCTACCAATCAAAGATTGATATATAGATTTATCAAATTTGGGACTTTGATCATCAGTTTGGCAAACTTCCTGACTCATTGGAGTCTTTGCCGGTTTACAAAGTTCCATTTTATACGTTTTAATTAATTGGCAAATTTTATCTTCTTGAGATATCTTAAATTCATTTTTTGTTTGTTAATTGTCAATCCTAGATACTTTTTAATTTCACCTAAATGTTTTAATTTTATCTTTTTAGCTAATGATGATATAATCTCATTAGCTTCATTATTAGTCTTAGTTATCAAAGCAATATCATCTGTAAATAATAACAATAATGACACCGTTCCATTATTTTCTCTTTTAAACACACATGGATCTGCTAAACCAGATTTAAAACCTATATTGTTTAATTCTTTCACAATATATTGGTTCCACTCAAAGCCAGATTGTTTCAAACCATAAAGACTCTTTTTGAGTTTCCAACAATCATTACTATTTACTTTATTCTCTTTTATAATAACTGGCTTTTGTAAATATATAGTGTGCTGCAATTGTGCATGCAAATAAGCAGTTTCTACATCTAAATGGTTAATGACATAGTTTTTCTTAGCTGCCCACACTAAAGCTGCTCTCAAAGATGTTGCTTTAAGACTTGGTGCGAAAACTTCATCGCATTCAGATGCAGTTTGATTAAATCCTTGAGGTACCAACCTAGCTTTATGGAAAACAGTCCCATCATTTCCAGTTTTTACTTTAAATACCCAATGGATTTTTCTCCTGGAGGTAATTTAGCATCTTCATATACTTTCATTAGCTTTAATGAATTTAGTTCTTTTTCCATTGCCTTTTGCCTATTCTCCTGATCCTTAGCAGGATACATGCTAAGTTCATCTACACTAGTTGGAACTTTAGTTACTTGGCAAACTATACTTGCTTGATACCTATCAGGTGGTCTAGTTATACGTGTAGAACGTCTAGGTATTCCAGGACTTACAAGTGGACTTTCATTTATTAACTGTTCTTGATTATCTAACTCTTCCTGATCAACTATTTCTTCTTGTTCTGGTCCTATTTGCTCTTCGTGGACTTCTTCTTTAATTGGACTCTTTTTATAACTAGTCTGATCTTTTTGCCTTTTGTAGGGTTCAATAATTACTTCGTTATTTAAATCTTGCTCTAATCTATTCTATCCTACATGTTCTAGGAATTTAGCACTAGCACTGGTGTAAACTCTAGATGTACCTGGTTCCCAGAATCTATAAGATCTGTGATTTGATTCATATTCTACAAAAAATAATCTTTTAGCTCTATGCTGTCCTTTGTGTCTGAGTTGTAAAGGGATATGCACCCATGCTGGTGCTCCAAATGTGTGCATGTAACATAAATCAGGTTTTGTACCATGCCACAGTGTGAATGGTAATTCACCTGTTGTTGAATTAACAACATTATTTAATATATGATTACCACACATTATTGCTTCTCCCCATAAATTGTCAGGTAATTCTGAATCAGACAACATAGTAAGTGTCATTGATTGTAGTGTTTGGCCTCGTCTCTCTATAAAGGTATTATGTTGTGGCCTATATGGTGCAGACTTTTTATGTTGAATACCTAACATTCTAAGTCTATTCTGGAATTTATTATTTGTAATTTGTAATTATTTGTAAATTCCGCACCATTATCTGTTATAAGAGTTACTAATTTCTTTTTAGTTTTTCTTTCTGCAAATTTAATCCAATTAAATAGATTTAGATATGTTTCAGTTTTGCTTTTCATTAAATAGCAAAAACCATATCTAAAATAGTGGTCCACTATGCTTAATATGTATCGAGCTCCTCCTACACTTGGTTTTTTCGGACCTATTAAATCGGCAAATACTACCTCTAAAGGCTCTTTGGAGTAAATCCATCAACTCTATTAGCCGGTATGACCCTGCTTTTGCTTTGATTACAGGCATAACATTGCAAATACTTATTACAAAGTTTCAAACTTATTCCTTCAGATAGTTGAACAGTTCTCTTAAGCATTTTAAAATTTAAATGCCCTAGCTGTCGGTGTAACAAGTGAATACATTCATCATGAGGTTTCTTATTATCATAAACTGTGTTAGCCACCTCTAAACTATTATCATTTAAAACAAATAATTCACCTCTTAAAGATGCAGTAATTTTCTTATCTTCTTTTTCAATTATGCAGTTATCTCCCTAAAAGGTAACTACATATCCTAGTTTAACCAAAATTCTAACTGAAATTAAATTAAACTTAAGTTGTGGTACATATAACATTTTTACATTCTCTTTTATGAAAGAACAATATGCTATACCTTGACCTTTTGCTTTCAGTTTCCAGCCATTGGCTAACGATATCTGCTGTGTACTCTGGGACATTTTAATAAAATTTTTATTATCATTTGTTATACAGTGGGATGCTCCACTGTCAACCACCCATAAATTATTTTTTATAGCTCCGTTAATATACATGGCTAACTCTAAATTTTTATTTTTATTTTGGTTACTTTTAGTATTCTGGCCAGCATTCTGGCATTTTGCTTTTTTACAAAATCTTGCCAAATGTCCTCTTCCTCCACAATTAAAACACTTTTTAATTGCGTATGCAGTAAGAGATTCAATATCTTCTTTTTGAGGTTGCTCTCTCCTTAACTGATCTCTTTCAAGTCTTCTTCTTGCCTCTTTAATCAATCTGCCAGTTATATCAATTAAAGTTAAACTTTCCTTAGGCAAAATTTCAAGGGAAGTGACGTAGTTTTCATAACTTTCATCTAGTGAAGATAGAATTATGTAGACTTGGTGTAGTTCAGAGAAAATAAGTTCTTTCTTGTGCAGTTTTTGAAAAATGCTTTTTATAGTATTCAAATGACTAAGCATATCACCATTCGTTTGGAGATGCGTCCTGAAAAGCTTCCGTGTTAGATTTATGTGAGCACCAACGTTATCTCGGACATAAATCCTCTTCAGCTTCTGCCAACACCCAACAGCCGTTTGTTCTCCACGGATATGAACAAGTTGCTGGTCAGATAGTGTTAGTCCTATTATGCAAAGAGCTTGTTCATTCTTCTGTTTAAAGTCTTCTATCTTTTGTCTATCTTCCTCAATCTCTGGATCCCATTCCTCTATATTTGGTGGGTTTTCAATTATGTTCCACAGACCTTCTCTTCGTAGAAGTAGACTACATTTCATTGACCATGAAACATAGTTCGTTCCATCCAGCTTGGATATAAGGGACAAACTTTGTAGATTGACTTGTGCCATGTTTTCTATATATGGATATAAAACTAATTAATAAAACACAGCTGTCTGTTTACTGTAATGTGTAACAACACAAACTCTCACTTTTTACATTAATCTGTTTTATCCTAGTTAAACTGATTTTGCAGCCTCTGGGCCCATAACCAGTGTTAAGCCTGGATTTCCCAACCAGGGTTAAGGAGACAAGCTAAACAGAATGTGCAGCATTAGTCAGATAAGCATACAGATAAATGTGTGAGATAAGTTTGTATGTTAGTTAACATACAGTAAAAATAACCGATACATTTGTGTTATCAAAAATATAGTTTATTCCGGTTTCCGGTTCCACGTGGCTTCGGTGGCAGCAGGAATTCGTGACTGCTCCCAATTCCTGCTGCGCTTGCCGCCGAGGTACCTCCGATCCAAATGGGTCAGGGGGATATGGCTGCCCTGTAGTGACAGCCGAAGAGAGAGGGGAGCCAGACAGGGGGTTGGGGGTGTCACAGACCCCCTCCTCGTCCGGAAAAAACTCCTTTTTCCCAAGGTGGTGGAGCGGCGGTCAGCAATGGCCACCACGAAGAAGCCTGCAACCAGGTAAGATTGTGCTGGAGGAAGCAAGAAAAGTGAAAGTGCTGGCTGAGCCAGGTCAATCAACATCTTTTAAATTAGCTGGAACTGAGCTGTCTGAATTGCTGGAGGATACATTGTATCCTTAAGAAGATCGAAAGCGGCGGAAAAGCTGTTAAAGGGAACTTTTTTTTTCTTCACTCTCCCACCCCATGGAAACAACAGATGAAGATTTGAAATTTCTTTGGGCACTGAAGGTGAACTATTCTGAAAGTTGAAGTTAAGGAACAAAAGAGTTCTTGGACATTGGACTTAAAAATTTAAGAAATTGCAAAACCCTTATTAGAGGTATGGATTTCTGATTATTTAAAAATTGATGTTGCAAGTGGGAAGGGAGAGGAAAAAAATTGGAGCAGAAGTGAAAAAAGGAGGAGATTGCCTAGAATCTCAAAGAAAGATATATGGTAATTGGAGCTTCTTGATTAAACAGTAACCCCAGAAAGAGAAATAGAAGAAGGAAGAAAAATATTATCTTTTGGAACTTTTTTTGAATTATTTTTGATTAAAAATACTTGGGTGGTTGTTTTGGGGAAAGTTTCTCTTTTCAGGATGGCATCGCTTGTGAATGAACTAAAGACTGAATATCAAAAATATAAAAAGGAAGAACAAGATTGAAATGATACTTTGGGCACCTTATTTCAATTTTTAGAAATGGCATTATGTACTTATGAAAAGTTGATTATGCAGCAGAATGATTGGGACAAAGAAGAAGAGGAACAAGAAGCCATCTTTGATGAACAATGGGTTCTTTCCGGGGAGGAGGAGAAAGAGGATAAAAAAAGGGGGATTTTAAGGTTTGAAAAAACAACCAAAAAAGAGAAAAATGAGAGGAAAGGTGGATGCAAGGTTAGAAAGCAAAGGAAAGGGAGTAAGAAAAGGGAGGAGGAGAGACAAAGGGGTAAAAAGGGCAAGGAGAAGAATAAGCAAGAGAGAAAGGGGGGGAGGAGAAGCCTCTATGGTGGGAAGCAAGATCTAAAGAAAAAAAGTTTATTTAGAGACAATGGGTGAATCTAATTAAGGATAAAAGGGGGATTCTGGAAGGTACATAAGATTGTGTTTTTATATGTGTATTTAGAGTATAAAAGTTATTGTGTAATTTTAGAATCTACTAAACAGAATCCCAAGATAAATTAAGTGTTATATGAAGTACTTTTAAGTTAGGGTAACGAGTTAAAGGCGTCACTCCAATTGGTGTATAGGAGAAGTATAGTAAAAGAAAAAAGATGAATGGACAGTTGGAAATAGAACAGACAAAGAATGTTATTGAAAATGGTAATAAGATATGGAAGGATATATAAAGGTTTTGGTATGTTTTTTTGGGTTTTGTATGTTGATAAAAGGCAATAAAATTTTAATTAACAAGAAATAACTTGGATGAAAAGGAGAAGTTGGGATAAGGTATGAAGTTAAATAAAGTAAATATTGATATTATAATTGGGAATCATTATGTTCTATAGGTCTTCTTCTTTAATTATTACTATTTTTTTTTTTTAGAAAAGAATTTATAAGCAGTTATGCCTTGATTGTTTGTGTACTGTTTTGTAAAATTAATAAAATTGGTTTATAAAAAAAAGAAAAGAAAATGGTAATAAGATATGGAAGAATGTATAAAATGAATATGATGTTTGAATTTGTGTCTGTGAGAAGAGTTTCAACCCGGGATCAGGCAGCCTTCAGAAAAGATATTTTAGTTTTTTTTTTTTCTATGTTCTGTGTTTTTTATGTTTATGAAAGGCAATAAAATTTTAATAAGCAAGAAATATAATTTGGATAAAAGGAGAAGTCTGGATAAGATATGAAGTTAAATAGATAATGTAAATATTGATATTACAATTTGGAATTATTTTGTATGCTCTATTGGCTCTCTTCTTTAATTATTATTATTTTTTTAGAAAAGATTTTTCAAGTTGTAATGCCTGGATTGTGTATTGTTTTTGTAAAATTAATAAAATTTGTTATTAAAAAAAATATAGTTTATTCCACTTAGAGTTTTATAGCATAGTCAAAATAACAGTCCATTAGTCATGTATCGTTTTTAGTCAGTCCATTCAAGGATATTCAATGAGCAAAGTCCGTGTAGAATATCCAATGTCAGTTCACTTACAATAAATCAGTCCTCTCACCATTGATAAATCAACAGTCCTTTCTCTCTCCCGTTCCAGTAGGGGAAAAACTCAGTCTTCAATCCATGCAGTAATTAGGGATCATCAAGCCAGAAAGAGTAAGCTGCCGTGCCTTGCTTCTTTTATGGTGCTTTTACAACCACTCCCTTAATTACATTCTTCCAGTTAAAGTTACAGACACTTTAACTAACAAACCATGATAACATATTTATTATTTTTCCTAAACCAGTTAGGGTAAACAATGTTATTCCTAACACCTGTATCCGTTGCTTCTCTTGAACATGATGAAAAAGTAAGGCAGAGTTGGCTGTGTTCACCCCTTTGTGACAATGGTTAAATGGTTGCCTGTAGCCAAGCAGATATATGATAAAATGGACTGGTGGATAGCCACAGGAACCTATGTCCAGATCACCTTCCTCCCCTCCCCTCCTCTCTGCCTGTAGCCACAACAATATAAACAGCACACGGCATATCCAGATTACCTTCCTCCCCTACTCCCTGTGTCTTGCCTTCGCCTGCTGTTTGGAGGGCCAGCCCAGTGGTAGCAGTGCTTCGACTCACCTGTAGTGCACGGGCTGCAGCTACTGCAGTCACTGTTGGCCCCTGCACACTCACCACCTCCTGTGGCCATGCCCCCCTAAGGCTGATGATGATCTTAACTGAAGCTTATTTTGAGAGTAGGGCTTATGTTATCATGCTAAAAAAGTTCTTAGCCAGGTAATTATATTGAATAGAATAGAATAGAATAGAATAGAATAGAATAGAATAGAATAGAATAGAATAGAATACTTTATTGGCCAAGTGTGATTGGACACACAAGGAATTTGTCTTGGTGTAAATACTCTCAGTATATATAAAAGAAAAGATACCTTTGTCAGGAGTCAAGATTCATAAGGTGCAAGACTTAATAACAGTCATAGGGGACAATAAGCAGTCAAATCATACTAGGAAACAGTCAATATAAATAATAAGTATACAAGCGACAAAGTTACAGTCCTACAGTCACAAGTGGGATGAGATGGGGATAAGGAGTGATGAGAAGATTAACAGTAATAGTAGTGCAGACTTTGTAACAGTTGAACAGTGTTGAGGGAATTATTTGTTTAACAGAGTGATGGCGTTCAGGAAAAAAACTGTCCTTGTATCTAGTTGTTCTGGCGTGCAGTGCTCTATACTGTCGTTTTGTGGGAAGGAGTTGAAACAGTTTATGTCTGGGATGTGAGGGGTCTGTAAATATTTTCACAACCCTTTTTTTGACTCATGCAGGATACAGGTCCTCGATTGAAGGCAGGTTAACAGTAATTGTTTTTTATTGGTCTTGCCATTTGTGTTTCTATTTTAGTTGTCTTCTCTGTCATATAATCCACAATTTTAAATTTTTCCAGTATTTCTAGTTCCAATATTTCTACATTGGAAAAAATTGTTTCACCTTTTTATTCAGGAAATATCTCAAAAATCTTCTTTGAGGTCTGTCATTCCTTTAGTAATACCCTTTATAGTCTATCCGTAGAAGCAAAGATCACTGTTGACATTGTAGCTGCTAGTTTCTGACCCCATTCTTGAAAAACGTACTGGATATATACATATATGTATATAAATATATAGATATAAATATCTCAAACATATCAATATATGAACAGTGTGACACCAGAGTGTCATACGTTTTGATATGAAATAATATTAATGAAATAATATTAATCATATTTGTTCCATTTAATAAGCTTATATAATTCTAGTAATAATACACATATTTTTATTAAATTATAAACTTTCATTATTTAGCTATTCAGTATTTCAATGTGTCATTTTTATGCCAATCCCCCTATTCTAAGAATCATACCTTTTAATATAAACAGATTATTATTAATCATATAAACATTTATGTTAAATTAAAATATTCCATTATTTGCTTGTTCAATTTATAATCCTTCATTATTTGATTATTCAATATTTCATTAAAGGAGCCCTTTAATGGGAACAGCATGGATCGAAGCATGCACAAACATGGTCTCCAGTTCATCCTCGATGAAAATGCCACCAGAAGTCATGGATCTTTATTTTTGTCTGCTTCCACATCTTGGCTACTCATTTTAAACATTTGTCCCTTGTCTGCCCTTCTCCATTGTCTAGTTTCCAAAAATCTACTCTTGCCCCTATTTCTCTCTCATATTCTCTCTATCTTCTTGGTTCCCTGGTTCCTTTTTTGATTCCATAGGAATACTCTCCCCTTGGCTTATATAATCAATCCTTATCATTTTTGTTATTATCTCCTCCTTATTGTCTTGTTCCATTTGTTTTGTCTGTTCCATTTTTTATTAACTCTTTCAGTTGGCTCCTCCTCTTCCTGCGTGTCTTCATAACTCATTGTCCTATGTGTTATATTTCCCAGCATTCCATCCATGCTCTCTATTCGGTTCATAATTTCCTTTAAATATCTTGTCAGTGTCTCCCTTGTACTTTGGACTGCTGATGTCATCTCTTCCAAAATTCCAGTCCTTTCTCCTTGATGAAGCATCTCATTAAATTTTATTATGTTCCTCTTTTGTCCAATAATCCAAAGACCTATTCAAACCTATAGCCACTTCTCAAAAAAGGAAATATTTTTAGTTCTTTGTATCCCAAAATTGTTCAACCTGTTCCTCTGGATAGTCCCATAAATTTTCCATAATCTGGAAAACTGATATATGTCTTGATATCAGATTTAAATTCCCAGTAATTAAATATTTCCAAGATGTTGGGCATATGTTATTTTTTCTTTCATGAGCAGGTGGCACTCTTAGATTTGATTTCAATATTAACCAGTTTTCCATTTTCCTACAATGTAAAAATAATGTTGATTTTTAAGTAGATAATCCCAGCATTCAAAATGCCTATCCAAAGTAATGCCTATTCAATTTGAAAGTCCAATTTTCCATATTTTAACAATTTTTCTGTCTTTTTCCCTTAAGTTGGTTGCTGCCTCTTTTAAAAATAGTTGTGAGCCTCTCTTTTCCTGGATATTCCTTTGGGGTGAAAATTTGAATAAAAAGAATTCTTCTCACCCAGTTCTCACACTATTCACCGAAGTTTGCTCCTGCTCTGTGCTTAGATGGACATCTGTCCCAGCTTTGTGGTAGCCATCTTAGATGGCCTCTTCTCATTGTGGCATAGAGGCGAAAAGCCCTGGGGCTCAGCCAAAGAGTTGCAATCTCTCCTGCTACCTCACAGAGTGCCCCTCCTTAGCTTCACCTCCTCTACAAGGGGACTTTGGTCTTATTTACTTTTAGCCACAAATTTCCTATTCTTTAAATTCTTTAACTTATAATTAATTTATTCAAAAATAAGGTAAACTCACCAGGTGGCTTTTCACAAGTCATTTTGAAGCTCTCTAATAGCCTTAAAATAATTAAATAGGTAATTTTTGAAAATACTTGGAAAGAGAGATGAATGGATATATCATAGCTGAGGACACTACAATGGGCAAAGAAGAAAACTCAGAAAGGAACTTAAGTTAACAGGAAAGAGAGCTGTGATAGTGGGAAATTTGTACATTCAAACTAGCAAGATTCTGTTAATGTAGCCATATAATAAAGTAGAATTTTGTGTCTGGATTACCTGGAAAGACTGACAGCCATGGTTGTTATCTTTGCTCACTCAAAAAGGTGCTACTTCACCTTCTGCCAACCTAGAAGTTCAGATTCACTTTCATTTCCTTTAAAATATTCTGAAGTTATGAGATCTTAATTTCTTCTAATCTATGAATGTTGAAATTAGGCAAATTAATTAATTAATTAATGCTTAGTTAGTTAATTCTAACCAATAATAGAGTGTACTAAACTATGGGAATTCATGAAATAACAAAAATGCCATCCCTTCCCAGGATATGCCATTGTATCCCAATGGTGTTGGACCAAAGGAAATATGGCAGAAGTACATTATAGATTGCTCCAATAAAATCAATACTCTTTCCAGGAATAAGTGTTCCCAGCATATTAAAGGATTTCTAAGCTGGGTTCTATATCTATCTGAATTGGTGGATTCATCCAGGGGATCTGACAGTCATTCAAGGTCCCTCTGTCATACAACTGCAGTCATTCATAATTAGTGGCTGGGTAGATAGGCAGATGATATGACATGATGATGTGATGTGAATTAATGTAACCTGGCCTTCTCAATCCAACTGCTGAGAACTGTTCCTAGTGACAGACTTTGAATGTCTATGAATTAAGTTGGACCATAAAAGCAAGCTATATCCTTGCATTTATATCCCTCCTGGGATATAAATTGTGCTATCTATCAGGATCCATTCCTGGGCTTTTCCTGAGCTTATGGATAAAATTGTTGGGATAGTAGTGAAATCCCCAGACAGTTGGTGCCATTGATTCCAGGGGAAATCAATACTCTTCCCAGGAATGAGTGTCCCCAGCACGTTAAAGGATGCTGCATTGTATCCTCTTCCTAAAGATATCCTCCCTGTACTTCAGAGGTTTTAGACAACTTCCCTCTGATGTCCAACCATTCTTCTTTAGGTAGGGAAACAATTATATAAGAAATCAACTATTCTAGGGGAAATGGATTATCTGGGACTTCTTGGTCAGTTTTCAGGCATCAGCATAAAACAGAATCAGCATTGGTCTTCTCAGTTGATGTCTTTGGAGAATTTGGATATGGGAAGTACAGTTAGTCTTTTTGGACCTGTCACAAATATTCAGCATTGTCATGTATCATATCAGATCAGGAAATCAATTCCACAAAAATGCTTAAACGATATTTATTGAGATTGAGATGTCTCAGAAAACAACTGCACCTGTGTATGGTTTGCCAATTACACAATGACAGATAGGATACCACTCCAGAGGGTTAACATCATTGCCCAGAAGATCATTGCCTCTCCCCTCTTTGGAAGAGATTTATAGCTCTCACTGCCCTAAGAAAGTTCTCAAAACATTCTCAAAGATCCATCTCATCCTGGGCACCCTTTTTTTGAATTATTACCATCTGGCAGATGGTACAGGATAATAAGAACAAGGACAAATAGGCTGAAAAACAGCTTCTGTCCAGGGCAATAACTCTATTGAATTCTACTGTATAGTGCAATATTAATGCAATATAAGGGGTTTTCAATTCAATGTATAAAATGTGAAGAATGTGTGTTTATGTTTATTTTCATAGTCATAATGTACACTGAAGATAGTATTTAATTTCACTGTATGAGGAGCAATGACAATAAAGTAAAGTAAACTAATAAAATCTTGCATGCTTGAGTGTGCTGTACATCTGTATACCTGCTCCATATTGAAATATTTGCTAAATATTCTATTTATTTGGACATATGCTTTGCTTTAATTATATTAGCTTATTCGTTCTCTAAATCAACAAATGTGAAGGACACATTTGCACATTTATATATTTCAATATAGGCTTATGTTAGAATACATAGATAAATCTAATTTATACCAGCATAATTTAGTATATTTTTGTATCAGCACAATATCAGGAGTATAGCAGAGCAAGTTTAGTTATAGTTTAGTTGAAACCAATGCAAAAATAACCTTGCTTATTTT
Source organism: Hydrophis major (assembly GCA_033807585.1). NCBI lineage: Eukaryota > Metazoa > Chordata > Lepidosauria > Squamata > Elapidae > Hydrophis > Hydrophis major. Next base: position 142,842,364 of record CM066343.1, on the reverse strand, counting down.
TCTTTGCTTGTACTTTGCTTTGTTTTATTAGGAGCTTGACTTTCTTTAAGAGTTGTTTTAAGCTTTTTTATATTGCTGTTGGGAGGAAATACTCCCCCGTTGGAGTTCTTCCAGCCAGGATACAATGATCAGCACTTTGAAGAAATAATAGAACAATGAAGCAGAGCTGCCAGAAAAGAAGCTTTGAATGACAAGGAACCAAGATGAGTGACATTCAGCAGGACTTCTTGGCTATCTAGAAAGATTGACATTCAAACATGAGTTTATATATCATTTCTGAGTTTTGGTCTAAAAATGGTTTTTGGTGAAATTTAATCCTGTGCTTGGTGACATTCAATCCTGTGTTTATTAATGGGATATTTTTTCCTATTCAGCTTTGTTTGGAAGGAAAAAGGTTAATCTCTGTTCCTGAAAAGAAGCAGGGTTGAGAAATCTGGCTAGTTTCTGTGTCTATTTGTTCTGGTAATTGGTTTAAAAAGCAACAGCTACTGTGTTTGCTCTTTTGCTACATTCTAGCCCTAATTGCATTTTTTGTAGTTAGGCTTATCTCAAGTGTTTACACTTGAGTTTGCCTGGGATGTGAGCTCTGGCAATGAGCCAGACAAGGCTTGTGTTTTAGTTTTAAAATACTTTAAACTGTTGTGATTTAATTATTTGTATTATGCTTGATTTTTTTTCCTGCCTCATGGTTTCTTTTTCTGTCTGGGGCGGGGGTCTTCCTTCACTGCTTTAGTTGTTCTTGGCACTGTCCTTTTGGAGTGTACTTCGAGGCAGGATGCAAGCTTAGTACTGATTTTTTTTTACTGCCTTTTAGGGGCATGTGATCTTTCCTTAAAGCTGGATGATTTCCTTAGGATATCTTGTGAGATGACTGAGACCAGCTGGTATCCTTAAGTGGTGGAAATGGATCTAAGGATTGCTTCTCCTGGGTGTGAAATGGTGTTTTGTCAATTCACTGAACACAGGAGTCTCTTGTCTATGGGGATTCTTCATTCATCCAGGTCATGTCTGTCCCAAAAGTACTTTTTTGAAGAGGCAACTGGACTTCCTTTGTTTCCAGAAAGCCCAGTTGTCTCTTGAAAAAGCACCTCTGGTGCCTTTGCATTGCTTTGAAATGGCCAAGGCACATAATTACTCATTGATAGTAAGATTTTAAAAAATAGGAGGTGGGGTGTGAATCCTCCAATTCATTTTAGTTTTCTCTTATGATAATAAGGTTTAGTAACTGGTATCAGGCTTGAAGTTTATTTAGATATCTGAGGCATGTACTAATTTTATTGTGCTCTTGACAAGCTTGGGAGGCTTAAACATGGGTCCCCTACATAATTTGTTAATTTGTCTCTTTAGTTCAGCATTTTTTTAAAACAAATTTTATTAATTTTCAAAGACAATACAAAGACAAACAAAACATAAGAACATAAAACATCTTTTCTAAAAACTGCTTAACAAAACAAATAAAACATCTCATTTAAGTACATTACTCTTTTCCAACTTCTCACTGTTTCTTCCTTTATTTCTGTTCAATTTTATTCATTAGTTCAGCATTTTGTAGCCCAAATATGCCCACCCACTTTCTGGAAAGCTTAAAGACCTCTCTGTTTCACTTTATGTGCAAGAGTTGGCTGCTGACAGTTATCATTGCATTTTAACTATTCTAATTCTTCAAAGTGCTCTGGCACCCTGCCTGATTGTAACTCCAGCTTGCAGGTATTTCTAATCTAACAATTGGTATTTAGGGCAGGTTTTTGCAACAAAGAAGCTTTTTGTATTTTTGTACAGTTCCTTTAGTGACCATACAAAGTTACAATGGCATTGAAAAAAGTAACTTATCACTGTTTTTCACGCTTACAACCATTGCAGCATCCACTTTTGCTGAATAGATGATAGATAGACAAACAGACAGACAGATGATGGATAGATGGAAAGGAAAGGAGGAAAGAAAAAAGGAAAGGAGGAAAGAAGGAAAGGAAAGGGGAAAGGAAAGACTTACATGTTTCAATCACCGACCACCACTGAGCCAAAGGATTTGAATCGAATTTCTCCTGCATAGCCCAATCACAAAGTTTCACCATAAAGCACATGTATTGTGTGTATGTGTGTAATATTCTATAATGTACATAATACATATATATTACACACACACATGTATGTACGTATGTACGTACTCAAATAGTGCGAATGTAATGTTCATAGAAGAATTTAGAAATCTCACTTAGGTGTTTTGCTACTTCCATATCTTTCTTTCATATTTTTGTCTCAATAAAGCCTTAACACAAGAAACACAAATCATGCTTTATTTATTTTTTATTAAAAGCTTCATCAAAGAAAAGTCAGATTTAATTCTTACATCCACTAATTTATGTAAAACTCCAGGAATTGGGAAAATGTCAGCTATAAGGATTACAATATAAATGAACAAAAAAGGCAGAGGAAAAAAGCAATCTTCTGCAATATAGAATTTTTAATGACATTATGAAACATTACCATAAACACACCCTTGATTTTTACAAGTTAGAAACATTACCTTACATCTTGGGACCTGGGAAATTTACAAAGGTCTCCTCCCTTTACCACGACATAGAAAATTTATCTACTTTCAGAGTCCTAGTTTATTGAACTGGTTTCATTTTAACCTTTTTAAAATTCCTTTTTTAAATTCAAAATTTAAAAATTAAATAATTATAATATATGAAATATTAAAATAATTCTTTTTCTTCCATGAGAATCATATAAGTAATGTTAATGATTATTTGGTGGGAAGTATGGCTGTTTCAGTATGATCCAATAAAATTCTGTCAGCTTTAAATCTAAAATGAGCAATGAGTAGGATTGTAATACTTGTTCTAAGACCAATACAGAAATCTCATTTGTTGTAGCAAACTATAACCTGATCTAACTTCTGCTTTGATTTTGCCTATCAACTGAACGGTTTATTTAGAATATTAATTAGTAAGTTAAGGCCAAGTCATTACACAGGTAGGACGAGTGAATATTTTTATTTTACAAGGAATTATTGCTTCTAATGTTCAGATAATAAGATTTGTTTGTCAGGTATAGAGGCTTCTAGTGTTGCATCCTTCTACTTGACTCAATTAATGGACATTTTTATAAAGCTATCCCTTGATTAATTTTGTCATTTGTTGAAATCACATGTGTGTCACATTGGCTTCTCCTTTCTATTGCAGAAATATTTGAAGTTGGCATCTGTTGTCCTTGTTTGTTCTTTAAAGACAAGCACTGAAATCCTTATGCATTCATCAGCTTTCAAAAGAATAATGTGCTAAGAAATTGCGAGTAATAGAAAGAACTTGTGATGTAATAACTGTCAAAAAAAAAATCCTTTTATGTAAGCACTGGCATTTTAAACTCCACAGAAACAAACCTGACATTCACTTTACACTGTTTGTCATATATTCCATTTATTTAACTATACAAAGAACATGTTAGTAAATGTTAAAACACACTGTTTATTTTCTGCAATTTGAGATATGAAAATGAATTTAAAGTTGAAATCAACTTTAGGTAATGTAACTACACTGGGCGGGGGGGATTATTTTCCCAAAGAATTAAAAGTTCCTTCCCATTTTCTTTGCATTCTTGGCTGATTCCTAAAATTTACTTCTTAAGGAACAGGATGATCCAGGGAGTCCTCAGATTATAGTGAAAAAAAAAATCAACTATGGCGGCACAATAAAAGTTTTCCTTGTTTTTTATGTGTTGCATATATAACATATCATATATACTCGAGTATAAGTCGACCCGAATATAAGCCGAGGCACCTAATTTTACCACAAAAAACTGGGAAAACTTATTGACTCAAGTATAAGCCGAAGGTGGGAAATGCAGCAGCTACTGGTAAATTTCAAAAATAAAAATAGATACCAATAAAAACTTTCACTAGGACAGTGCAATCCTCTGCCGCCGCTTTGCACCTTGCAAATGCAAAATCCCGGGGTTTTTGCATTTGCAAGGTGCAAAGCGGTAGGGGCGGATCCTGCGTGCTGGAAAGGGCTTGACTGTATTACGGGGAGAGAGAGAGAGATCATAAGAACGGCTCTTGCTTTTTTCTTGCAAGGGAGAGAGTGACTCCTGCCTCCCACTGTCATCATCATCTTCTTTTGGGTTAGTGAATCAATTAATTTGGGAAATGATCTCACTATCATGAAAGTCAGTGTTCTCTGCCCGTGGGGCATTTGGAAGAAAATGCCCCGCGGCATATCCACACGTGTGTAAGGGGAATCAGAAATCCCCACATTCAATGCCTAGCACGGCAGAAGAGAAAACGCAGCTGTGAGCAAATACTGGGAAAACCTGATTGATCAGAAGGAAGGAGGCAAAAGAGGGAGGGGTGGTGGTGGACAGAGGTCCCACTGGTATTTGTGAAACACTTGGTCGGCAGCGCTTAAAGTCAACATCCTTGCCCCCACCCACCCAAAGCCACAAAGTTCCCCAATTGCACAGCCCAGAATCGCCCTCCCCTCAGGGGGCAGCAACGACACCCGGTATTTCCCGAGACAAGAAGCTCCACCATGCAATGAAAGCGCCCTGGCTCTAGGCTCAGAAAACAATGTGAGCCGAGGTCGCTTTGGCTCCGCTCAGCTTCGTTTCCTCAGCCCTAGCTGCTTTCAGTCCGCTCAGGAGGAGGGGGAGGAGGTGGTAGTGGCAGCTTGCGTTGTTTTCTGAGCTCTAGGCTCAGAAAACAACAGGAGGCGAGGTCGCTTCGGCTCCGCTCAGCTTCGTTTCCTCAGCTCCAGCTGCTTTCAGTCCACTCAGGAGGAGGGGGAGGAGGTGGTGGCGGTGGCTCGCGTTGTTTTCTGAGCTCTAGGCTCGCGGGTTCAGAAAACAATGCAAGCCGCCGCCACCACCTCCCCCTCCTCCCGAGTGGACTGAAAGCAGCTGGAGCTGAGGAAACGAAGCTGAGCGGAGCTGAAGCGACCTTGGCTTGCGTTGTTTTCTGAGCCTAGAGCCAAGGCGCTACCGGGCATCGTTGCTGCCCCCTGAGGGGAGGGCAATTCTGGGCTGCGCAATTGGGGTACTTCGTTGCTTTGGGTGGGTGGGAGCGAGGATGGACGGAGTCCGTGAAGTGGGGCTTGCCTGCCCTTGCTGCCTCTGCTTCCTTAGGGGCAGGGAAGGGGGCTCATCTGGACCAAGGGTGAGTCTCCCCCTCAGTTTCCCTTGAAGGATCTTCCGTCGCTTTTGCCTTCTCCCTACATCTTCCCTCTGTTAAAATTCCCCCCACACACACACACTTATTTTCGGTCGGATAGATTTTGTGTCTGAGCATTCTCATATGGCAGTGGGTCTTTCCCCCCCCCTAAAACAGTTAAAAAAAGAAAAAACAATATATCCTCATGCAAGGACTTTTCTGCTTCCGATTACCCCCATGCTTAAAAGTTGCAAAGGTAACATGGAAGCAGGGAAGCGGCTGCCCAGCTCCGGAGCTCCACACCATTTTTTTTTTCAGAAGGGAATCTGACTTGAGTATAAGCCGAGGGGGTTTTTTTCAGCACAAAAAATGGGCTGAAAAACTCGGCTAATACTCGAGTATATACGGTACATACAAAAAGAAGCAGAACTGTGATTGTATTGTAATGGTAGAACCGATACCTTGTCTTTTTTGACCAGATCCTAGAGACAGACTTATAATTATGCATTTTTGATCTTCATTTTGCCAAGTATGCATGTGTTAAAACCAATGGTGGACTTATAAATACATAACAATCAACTCTGACAGTACAGAATAACAGAGTTGGGAGGGATATGGGAGGTCTTCTGGTCCAACCCTCTGCTCAAGCAGGAACCCTATAACATTTCAGACAAGTGGTTGATCTTAAAAACCTCCAGTGTTGGAACACTGCAATTTCTGGAGACAAGTCATTTTACTGATTAATTGCTCTGTCAGGAAATTTCTTCTTAATTCTAGGTTGGCTCTTTCCTTGATTAGTTTCTATCCCTTGCTTCTTGTCCTGCCTTCGTATGGTTTGGAAAATAGGTTCTATTCTTCTTTGTGGCAACCCCTTAGATATTAGAATACTGTTAACATGTCACCTTTAGTACTTCTTTTCATTAAACTAGACACACCCAATTCTTGCAACCATTCTTCATGTTTAGCATGTTTTTTTTTGGCAATGCAGCACACAGCTTGTTCATATTTAAATGATTATCCATTAGGACTCCAAGATCCCTCTCGCAATTATTACTGTGTAGTAATTGTGCCAGGTATCACCTATTTTATACCTGTGCATTTGGTTTTTTATATAGGACCATATATTTGTCACCACTGAGTTTCATTTTGTTAAGACAGAGCCCAGTGTTCCAGTCTGCTAATATGCTTCTGTATCTTGAGTCTGTCTTCTGGAGTGTTGGTTGTTCCTGACAGTTTGGTGTCATCTGCAAATTTGCTGAATTCCTCAATGTTTAAATCATTGGTAAGATACTGGCCTAAACAGAATCTTGGGTACCCTGTTGCATACTTCCCGCCATATAAATGCAGTTCCATTAAGGACTACATGTTGAGTCTGATTGGTCAGCCAGTTATGAATCCATCTGATGATGATGCTGTCCTACCAACATTTTTCTACCTTATCAAATAATAGGTTATGGTCTGTTTTATCAAATACCTTACTGAAGTTTAAGTAAATTATATCCACAGCATTGCTCTGATCCATTAATGTTGTTATATTTTTAAAGTATACAATAAGATTTCTTTAGCATGATCTGTTTTGTCAAACCCATATTGCCTTGTGGTTATGACTGTTTGCTTCTTGTTTTGCAGATTAATTCCTTATCTTTTTCAGAATCTTTCCAGGTATTGTGGTCAGGCTGATAGGTCTGTAGTTTACTTCCTTTTTTGAGGATGGGAATTACATCAGCCATTTTCTAGCCATTTATAGTTCCCCAGTGTCCTAGGATCTTTAAAAAATATAGTTCACTTGTTCTGAGATCACATCTTCTAGTTCCTTCAGAACCTTGGGATGTAATCCATCTGATCCTGATGATTTGAATTTATCTAGACTAATAGGTATTTTCTTACCATTTTCTTGCTTATTTTCAATTATAAAATTCTGAATTTTACAGCTTTTTTTGATGAGGTTTTCCCCTCCTTTTGTGTAAAGACAAATGCAAAAAACCCGAGTTAAGCAGTTCTATTTTCTCTCTGCTGATCATAACCTTCTTGCCATTTTCTTCATTTGCTGCCAAAAAGCTGATTTGGTGGTAGCTCAGTTCTGCTGTCAATCAGCCACAAAATTCTTGATTGTTTAACAATTGGCTTTCAGGAGTGGTGAAAGCCAAGTCCAATACATCATTTATTACATGCATTATGATGCTATGCTTTATTTAAAATGAAATCATCTAATTCTCTAGAAAACTTTGATAACATAAAAAAGAGTTTTTTAAAAATATGTGCTGGGCTTTCCTTTACAATTCCAGAATACTGCTTGAACATCCTTAACCCATTCAAAAGAAATAAAGAACTTTTATCTCTTTGTACACCAAAAGTAATTTCATATTAAATAAAGCATTGAAATAAAAAGTTGGCTATATATGACTCAAATACATATGACTCAAATACAACTATCTTAGGCCCCAAATTTGGTTTAATTACCACGATGTTGATTCTTGTGTGAAACCCATTAGCCTACCTTTCAGAAGATTTTTATTAGATAGATAATAGTTCAAGTGATGTTATTTAAATCTATTGCACTCACATTAGACTCAGCTAATGAAGAGAACAAGGCTGGTAATGCCATCTTCAGGCTTCAAGTTATAAATCAAGGCAACTTTCTATGCATTTCATATAATTTCTTCAATACCATAGGCAAGATAATTTAGATCAAAATACTGTGACATATTAAAAAAAAATGTTATTGCTACATTGCAGGCATTCTTAGGTCTGCTGGATTGATAGACAAATTTACATAGACGTATCCTTGGTTATTCTGATTAATGTCAAATGAATTTAAATATTTAACTTTGCTGTAAGAATCACTTATTTGCTTAATCAACAGTTTTCTGAAAGCTATTGTAGCAGAAAATACTACAACATGGTGGATTTATTCCGAAGAACCCATACACATACTTCAGAACAAACCATTGCAAAGACATTATGGTATAGGCAGTCTAATTTTGCAAATCTACTAATTTAGACAAGGTTTTGCCAGGGAAAAAATGTTTCTCCGATAAAAGAGAAAGTATTGACCAGCTTGAAGGGAAAACATTTTTTTAAAGTTCTGTGAATGGCTGGCTCCATATAGGAGGTTCATGGATAAAGTGGAAGTTAAACTGCAAATTCAAAAGCCTCCATTTTCCAGCAAGATACCTGCAATGCTCTGGTCTGGTTTCCAGCAGGGGCCACCCAGCCACAACCTGATTGGCTGGTAGTTTGACAGCCAACTATATAAGGAGCTGTCAAACAGGCCAACAACTGTTGCCTTACAGCTGAGTGGTTCATTCGCTGTTAGCGTGCAAATTCAATAAAGCCTGAGCAACCAATTTAGCCGCCTCACCTCAGTTTGTGGTGCACTATTTCCCAGTATGAAGCACTGGCGACAAGGGTGGGATGCTACTCTCGAGGCATTAGGCGAGCTTGAAGTCCTCCTGTGGGCAACCAAAAGAGCTGATCACAGTGGCAGAGAGACCAAACGAGCCAGAAGGGCATACAAAAAGAGCAAGTCATGCTGAGGGAGCTCGATAAAGTACACCAGCCACCTGCCTAAGGATTAAGAGTCCTGTGAAGCTGTCAGAATGGCAGCGTTAGATTCATTTGCACCATTTGACACATCCATAGAGACTTGGGAGTCATATATTGAGCATTTTGACCATTTCCTAGAGGCAAACAATCTGGTGGATTTGACAGGCAGCCGGCGAAGGGCTCTGTGTCTAAATTTCTGTGGCAAACAAATGTTTGACATAACCAGAGCTCTGTTAGCACCTCAGCCCCTGAATTCTGTCATCTGGGAGGTGTTAATGGCAAAGCTTAAGAACCATTATGCTCCCACTCCCTCACGAATTGCCCGAAGGCACATATTTCACCGACGCGAGCAAGCATCAATTTATGTCGGGTCTCCGAACAGCTACTCTCCATTGCAAGTTTAAAGAGCTGGATGATGCTTTGCTGGATCGTTTAGTCTGTGGGTTAAAAGACCTCTGAATCCAGCGCAGACTACTAGCAAAGCCTGACCTGACACTACAATCAGCATTGGACAAAGTCTGCGCTGTGGAGCTATCCAACAAGTCTATGGTAGAGATTCATGGTGTGATCAGCCCAGCTTCGGGGAGAAAAACCTTAGCTGTCCATCAGGAAGAAGCTACCAAGGAAGACCTTGATCTGCCAGGGGATGACGACATCCACCGGCTGAAGACTGGGTCATGTAATAATTGGCAATCTAATAAAACAGCCCAGGCACAATCCTGCATAGGGTGTGGAGGAAACCATCCGCAAGCAGCATGCAGATTTCAAACTGCAAATTGTCAGCACTGTGAAAAGAGAGGCTATTTAGCTAGGAAGTGCAGAGCTATCCTGCCTGATGACAGAATCCAGGCAAAACAAGGGCAAATGAAGGGGACCCCTAGAAAGGTTCCTAGGTTGGGAGAAGAGTGTTTCACCATCCAAAGGGATAATTACCACATCAACTCCAGAGTAGGGCAAACAAACATCTCACTAAAGAATTTTTTTTTCTTTCAGTGAAAATTGAGGGACAGGATTGTCAAATGGAGGTTGACACAGGATCTCCTTTGTCATTGGTTAGTTGGAGCACAATCAAACGGTTGGTGCCCAAAATGGCAAAGAAAAGATTAAGTCCCTGTTCCCTCACATTAAGAGACTATCAAGGGAATATAATTCCCATTTTGGGTCTCACTAAAGTGACAGTAGTTTTCAAACAATTCAAAGGCCACTCCCATTAAATAGTTGTGGAAAGGGCATTGCCAAGTTTACTGGGCCTTGACTGGTTCGAATCCCTAGGTCTGGCCATGTGGAGTGCATGCCACAAATGGACAAAGCATTGACACCATTGATGCACTGGCAAAGGAATTTGCGAGTGTTTTTGACAATGATCTAGGTAAATATACAAGGAAACCAATTTCACTGAATTTAGACCCTACAGTTAGTCCTAAGAGATTGAAAGCCAGGAGAGTGCCCTTCACTGCCCAAAAATCGATTCTGAACTCAATAAGCTTATATCACAAGGGGTATTACAGCCAATACATCACGCTCCTTGGGAGGCCCCAATTGTCACACCACTCAAGGCTGACGGGTCAGTCAGGGTGTGCGCAGACTACAAGGCAACCCTTAATTTGGCATTACAGCAAAGTGTGTACCCAGTGCCTGTAGTGCAACATGTGTTGCATTCACTGGGTAACCGAATTTTTTTTGCAAAGCTTGACATGGCTCAAGCATATCAGCAGCTGCCAGTGGACTCAGCCACCACAGAAGCCCAAACCATAGTAACACACAGGGAAGCATTTAGATGCAATAGGTTACAATTTGGCATTAGTGCTGCCCCTGGGATATCCCAGTCCCTAATGGAATGACTTTTACAAGGCATCCCTGGAGTTGTTCCATACTTTGATGATATTATAGTTTCAGCTAGAGATGAAAAGGCACTTTTAGACAGCCCAAGGGAAGTTTTTAAGAGATTCCAGGCAACATGTTTGAAACTAAGAAAGAGTAAGTGCCATTTGGGCATGCCTAGGGTGGAGTTCCTGGGGTTCCTGATCAATCCTGCTAGAATTCATCCCACAACAGCTAAGGTTCAAGCCATAAAAAGCACTCCCACCCCAAACAACAAAACTGAGCTGCAAGCTTTCCTTGGCCTCCTGAATTTTACACCATTTACATTCCTCACAAGGCATCAGTCGCTGAACCCCTATACAAACTTTTAGATAAAAAAAATCACCTTGGGTTTGGGGCAAGAAAGAAGCTAGCTCTTTTAAGGCTGTGAAGGACTTGTTAACTTCAGACTCTGTTCCCATACAGTTCAACAAATGCTTACCATTAGTGTTAGCATGCAACGCTTCTCCATATGGAGTAGGGGCAGTTTTGAGTCACAGACTGCCTAATGGCTCTGAGGTCCCTATAGCATTCTTCTCTAGGACCCTATCACCGGCGGAACGGAATTATAGCCAAATAGATCGTGAGGCCCTTGCTGCCATTACTGGTGTTAAACATTTCCACGAGTATGTTTATGGACATAAGTTTGAACTTATCATGGATCATAAGCCTTTACTGGGGTTATTTGCTGGGGGTAAACAGACTCCTCAAATACTCTCCCTTCGAATGACAAGGTGGGGAGGTTTTTTGGCAGCATATTCATACACACTGACATATTGGCCAGGCAAACATCTCAGCCATGCAGGTGCCCGATTCCAGCTGCAGCTGAGGACCATGAGGCTGAGGAATCCATCCTCCTCATTGACCATCAACAAGACTTCCTACTGACTGCTACAGACACTGCTGCCCATTCAGCTAAAGACAGACTCTTAAGGCAAATTCTAGACTGGGTGAAAAGGGGATGGCCACAATGGGTTTGTGCCTGCTGATTGTCGTCCCTTCAAAATAAGGCAACAAGAGCTGTCTTGCAGCAAGGGTTGTTTACTATGGGGGAATAGAGTGGTAATTTCCTCATCCTTACAAAAGCACGTACTGAGGGCACTCCACAAGGATCACCTGGGTATTGTTCGTATGAAGTCCCTAGGCTGCGCTGGCTGTGGGGCAAACCATCCCAGAGCACACTGCAAATTCCGCGACGCACTCTGCCACGAGTGCTGGAAACGAGGCCACATCGGTCGAGTCTGTCACAGTCTACCGGGACCAAGTCCGGCCTCAAAGGGAACCAACTTTCGCCAATCGGCAGGAAACCGTCCTGTAAGGCAAGACCCAGCAAACCACTCCTACAGATATCGAGCGTTGCAGAAAGAAGAGGCTCACCATACTATCACTATAGGTCATGCCTCGGCCATGGACGCTAAGAAGATTCGAGTTACAGTAGCCATAGAGAACCAACCCTGCCACATGGAGGTCGATTCGGGATCGTCCCTCTCGATGGTGTCGTGGAAGACATTAAAGCAGCTCATTCCTACCATCCAACACCAAGACCTTCGAATGCAACGCCTTATCCTTAAAGATTACCAAGGGAATCGGATCCCTGTGGTCGGGTCTTGTCGAGTCCGCGTCTCGTTTAAAAAGCATATGGCATATTTACCTCTAACGATCATCGATAGGGACAGGCCTAGTTTGTTGGGCCTCCAATGGTTTGCGCCAGTCGGCATTGAGCTAGCCGGCGTGAACCGAGTCGGTGATTGCGAGTGGGAGGAGGACCTTATTTCTGAATTCAGCGATGTCTTCACAGATCGTGAAGAAATTGGGGACCCCAATTTCGTTCAGCCTCGACCCTAAGGTCGCCCCGATCCGTTTAAAGCCCCGTCGAGTTCCGTTCACCCTTAAGGCCAAGATAGATGAACAACTTGACAAACTAATTAAACAAGGGGTACTGCAACCCATTGATCATTCCCCATGGGAAACTCCTATTGTAACCCCCATTAAACCAGATGGGTCAATCCGAATCTGTGGGGACTACCGGGCTACTCTAAACCACGCCCTCCAACAGAACGCGTATCCAGTGCCGGTGGTGCAGCACCTCCTTCATTCTCTGGGAGGTGGAAAGGTTTTCGCTAAGCTAGATTTAGCTCAAGCCTATCAACAATTGCCCGTGGACGATAAAACAGCCCAAGCCCAAATGATAGTAACGCACAGAGGTGCTTTTAAATGTACCCGATTGCAGTTCGGGGTGAGTGTGGCCCTGGGAATATTCCAAAGTTTAATGGAACGATTGTTACAGGGAATCAAGGGCATGGTTCCGTATTTTGATGACGTGTTAATTGCAGCTCCTAGTAAAAAAATTCTGCAGAATCGTTTAAAATGTGTTCTTAAAAAATTCCAAGAAGCGGGATTGAAAGTAAAAAGGGATAAATGTCATCTGTATACCGACAGTGTTGAATTTCTAGGTTATCGCATTGATAGTCAGGGTATTCACCCAACTGAGAGTAAATTAAGGGCAATTAGGAATGCTCCCAGACCTCGTAACAAAACTAATCTTCAAGCATTTTTAGGCCTTATCAATTTCTACAATGTGTTTTTACTGCAGAAGGCGACTGTGGCTGAACCGTTACACCGGTTATTAGATAAGAAAGCATTATGGGTTTGGGGTTACCGAGAAGAAAAAGTGTTTAGAAATGTAAAAGATTTACTTCCATCTGATTCTGTACTTATGCAATATAATGAAACATTACCATTGGTTATAACTTGTGATGCCTCACCATTTGGGGTGGGTGCTATTTTGAGCCATGTGCTACCAAATGGAAATGAGGCTCCCATTGCATACTTTTCGAAGACTCTATCCCAAGCAGAACGTAACTATGGACAAATAGACAAGGAGGCTCTTGCAATTGTGTCAGCCATAAAAAAATTCCATGAGTATGTATATGGAAGGACATTTACAATTGTAACCGACCACAAACCTTTATTGGGGATAATCGCTGGGGACAAACCAACTCCCTATATATTGTTCCCAAGAATGACTCGATGGTCAGAGTTTCTAGCTGCTTTTTATTATCGATTGTTACATCGACCAGGGAAAGCCATTCCCCATGCCGACGCACTCAGCAGAGCACCGCTACCAGAGACCCTCGACGATCCGGCACCAACAGTATCGGCATTACAAATCGAAACGCTCAACTCGCCTCCTATGACCGCTCGAGATATCGCGAGGGAGACCAGACGAGACCACACCCTAGCACGAGTCCTAGGCTGGGTAGAGCGTGGATGGCCATTGGACCAGATCCCAGATGACTTCGCGCCATTTAAAACAAGACAAACTGAACTTTTTTCTCAAAAAGGCTGCGTTATCTAGGGCAATAGAGTCGTCGTCCCAGAACGACTCCAAAAGACGCTGTTACAAATCTTGCACGAGGGACATCCCAGGATCGTACGAATGAAGGCACTCGCACGGAGCTATGCGTGGTGGCCAGGCATGGACCGACACATTGAGCAATGGGTCAAGGCCTGCACCAAGTGCCAACAAACCAGCAACGCACCGCCAAAAGCTGCACCGACCGAATGGGAGACGCCACGTGGACCCTGGTCCAGAATCCACCTGGATTTCACAGGGCCGATCAAAGGACAGACATTGCTGTTGACTGTCGATGCATACTCTAATTGGTTAGAAATTCATCGAATGGCCAATACAACCTCCGAGGCAGTAATTAAAGTCCTCAATAACTCTTTGCAACTCATGGATTGCCGGACGTCCTAGTGTCCGATAATGGACCACAGTTTACAGCGCTAATGTTTGAACAGTACCTTGCTGACAACGGCATCCGCCATGCGCTCACCTCGCCGGCGCATCCTGCTACCAACGGCCGAGCGGAACGCATGGTACAATTTGCAAAAAAAAACTTTACAAAAGATGGACTATGATAATCTTGACGAAAAAATAAACCGCATTCTACTTCTACAACACATCACTCCGCACAGCGAAACCGGCAGAACTCCCGCTAAACTTCTCATGGGGCGAAAACTCCATTCCCGCCTCGACCGACTGCACCCTGCTTACGAGCCAGAGAAGCCTCCAGGATCCAGCGGACGCTACCGTACCTTCAAGGTAGGCGACCCCGTTTATGCAAGGAATTTATCGGGCGACCCAGTTTGGATTGAAGCAACGATAATACGCGAGACTGGGCCCAGATCCTATATTGTAAAATGTATTGATGAGAGACTATGGAAAAGACATATTGACCAATTACGGTCACGACTTATAACTGCAAGCCAACAACTTCCCAACGACCAAACTGAGGGGGGTGGGAGGAAGAGAAGATGATGATATGCCAGAAAACCTGTTCCAGGAAAGCGATGAATCAAGTGAAACCCAGGAAATGGAGCAAGAAGAAGAATCGTACGCTCCAAGGGAAATCACACCAGAACGAGAAGCCGAGCCACTACAAAACAACACCCTACCTCAATGGGACTGCACGCAGCCAGTCCAAAGAAAATCTGACAGACCCAAGAGACAACCGTCCTATTTAAAGGACTACATAGTCACAAACTAATTGTGAAGCCAGGGGGAAGGGGTGTTATGTATGTAAATAATTGAATAAAGGCAAGCTTGGGGTAAAGTGCAGGGTTCTGGCCCTGCACTTCTGATTGGGTGTTAAGCGGCTAGATCAGATTGGTCGGGTTCTGAGAATCTGATTGGCCCTTAACGAAGGACTCTTATTGGTACTGGAGCTAGCATTTCACAAGCTCCTATTGGTTATTTAACATTAGCATTACCTGTATAAGCAGAGTTGTTGTTATACAAGTTAGAAGTCACTATGCAATAAAGAGTTGAAAGTTCACCAACTAAGACTGTCTCCATTCATTCTACCCATGCCTGAATCTATGACAGTATGCAGTCCGCCTGACCTCCATTTTTGCTGGCAGAGCATTGCAGGAGCCCGTTGCAGCCAAAAATGGAGTTTGGGAGCCCGTTTTTGCTGGCAGAGCACTTGTGCCACCAAAGGCATCCCTGTGACATGAGTGATGTCAAGCTGACCATGCCCACTCTGGCCACGCCCCCTGTCCACCCAAGGTCAAATACAACCCTGATGTGGCCCTCAATGAAATTGAGTTTGACACTCCTGCTCTAAACTATCAATTATTAACTTGGTGATGCATCAAAGGGGGAATCTATTAAAGTAAGCAATTTATTGGAATAATAGGTCACATTTCCTTCTCCATTTGTAATGGCCAGATAGATAAAGCACTTAGCTAACTTTGGCTGATTTTAGAAAGATGAAGAACAATTCTGATTAGTACATGGATAGGATCCACCAAGAAATACAATGATACAAGCAAGACTGGAAAGTAAAACAAAATTAATAATTCAGAAAAAGGCATACTATGTTCCTCATTAAAGAAAACATACATGTGTCGCTAAGAGTCACACTTGATTCAAGAGACTTTACCCTTTTGATATATTTGCAAAATGATAGAATTGATAGGATGCCTCAAAATTAAAACATATAAAATTCTTAGACACTTCAGGTGATAATGATGCATTAATGGTTACCAGTAAGAAGGAAGAGGAAGATGCCTGACTTAATGAAAAATCCTACACAGAGTTTTGAACCTGATTTGGGACACCGACCCAAAGAAAATGACCCAAAGTATATAGAAAAAAGCAGAGGGCTGATCCAAAACAAGAAGGTATCTCAGCCATATCCATCTACCACACAGTAGCTACCTTATAGCCTCATTGTCAACAGCAATGAGACTATTTGTTGTGTATGTACCATAATTAATAAAGTATGAGCTTGAGGTAAAGTGCAGGGTTCTGGCCCTGCATTTCTGATTGGCAGTCAGGCGGCTAGATTGGATTGGTTAGTTCTGAGGAATCGAATTGGCCCTTAACAGAGGATTCTTATTGGTTAAAAGAGCTAGCGTTCATTGCTCACTATTGGACAATTCTTACAAGGGTTGCCTATATAAGGCAGAGTTCACTGTTGTTGTTTTGAGAAGTCACTATGCTAATAAAGAGCTGAAAGTCACTATTCAGAGGCTATCTCCATTTACTCCGACCCATGTCCAAGTACTTAACACTGGTGACGAGGATGGGATGTGGAGACGTCTGAACCGAAGAAGCCAGGAAGCAATACTGAGCACGTGATAGACGACGCCAAAACGGAACCATGTCCGGCGGCATCGTACCACCCACTCCGTTCGATCCGAACCAAGAGGATTGGGAATCCTATATAGATCACTTCCAAATGTTTCTCAATACGAATAACTTGAAGGACGCCACACCAGCAAAGAAGCGGGCACTGTTCCTGACGCATTGCGGCCCAGCTGTATTTAAGATGGCTAAAGCACTCGCCAAACCTCGAGAAGTGAAAGCCATGAGCTGGGACGACCTCGAACCCATCCTGAGAGACCATTACACGCCAACCGTGCCTACACTCATGAGACACCATGAGTTTTATCAGAGAAACCAACGAAAAGGAGAGAGCGTGGCCGATTTCGTGGCGGACCTCCGGAATTTAGGGGGTCTCTGCGGGTTTGCAGATTTAGAAGAGGCACTAAGAGATCAAGTAATTCTGGGATTAGATGCACTTGGCGTGCAAAGCAAGCTGATGGTGAAAGGCGACATCAGCCTTGCTGACGCCATCGCCAAAGCCACGGTTGCGGAGGCGACTAAAAAGTCGGCTGTACAACTACGGCAAAGCCACACTCCGGCAACACCACCGACCAGCGAAATCTTACCCAACTCAGAAGGGCAGCTCTCGACAACGTACCACGAGGACCTCTCTTCGTCGTCAGACAGCGATGAAGGGGTCCATCGACTGCGGTCCGACCGGGACCCTCACCCAAAGCCCTTACGCCCTTGCGCTGGCTGTGGAGCAAACCATGCCAGGGCCGAATGCAAATTCCGCGATGCACTCTGCCATGAGTGCGGGAAACGAGGCCACATTGGCCGGGTCTGCCGCAGCTTACCAGGACCCAGCCAGGCTTCAAAAGGGGCCAACTATCACCAATCGACAGGAAACCATCCTGTAAGGCGAGAGCCAGTAAACCACTCTTACAGAAATCGAGCTTTGCAAAAAGAGGAGGCTCACCATATGATCACTATAGGTCACACCTCAGTTTTGGACACTAAGAAAATCTGAGTCACAGTAGCCATCAAGAACCAGCCTTGCCACATGGAGGTCGACTCGGGATCGTCCCTCTCGATGGTGTCTTGGAAGACACTCAAGCAGCTCATCCCCACAATTCAATGCCAAGACCTCCAATTTCAATGCCTCATCCTCAAGGACTACCAAGGAAATCGAATCCCCGTTGTCGGGTCCTGCCGAGTCCGAGTCTCCTTCAAGAAGCATACAGCGTACTTACCTCTAACGATCATCGATAGAAATAGGACTAGTCTATTGGGCCTCCAGTGGTTCGCGCCACTCGGCATTGAAGTGGCCGGCATGAACCGAGTCGGTGGTTGTGAGTGGGAGGAAGACCTTATCTCTGAGCTCAGCGACGTCTTCGTGGACAGCTTAGGCGAGCATAAAGGGACCCCAATCTCATTTAGTCTAGATCAAAAGGTAGCCCCCATTCGCTTGTAGCCCCGTCAAGTTCCATTCGCTCTTAAAGCAAAGATCGATGAACAACTCGACAAACTAATTGCTCAAGGGGTGTTGAAGCCCATCGATCACTCTCCATGGGAAACCCCTATTGTAACACCCATTAAGCCAGACAGGTCAATTCGAATTTGTGGGGACTACCAGGCCACTTTAAACCACGCCGTACAGCAGAATGCGTATCCAGTTCCGGTGGTGCAGCACCTCCTCCATTCCTTGGGGGGGCGGAAAGCTTTTCGCTAAATTAGATTTAGCTCAAGCTTATCAACAACTACCAGTGTATGAAAAAACGGCCCAAGCCCAAACAATTGTAATGCACAGAGGTGCCTTTAAATGTACCCGATTGCAATTTGGAGTTAGTGTAGCCCCGGGGATCTTCCAGAGCCTCATGGAAAGGTTATTACAAGGAATCAAGAGCGTGGTTCCTTATTTTAATGACGTACTAATTGCAGCCTCTACCAAAAAAATCTTGCAGGATCGTTTGAAATGCCAAAAAATTCCAAGAGGCTGGACTTAAGGTGAAAAGAAATAAATGTCACTTATATACTGACAATGTTGAGTTTCTAGGATACCGAATTGATAGCCAGATTCATCCTACCGAGAGTAAATTAAAAGCGATCAAAAATGCTCCCAGACCACGCAACAAGGCCGATCTCCAGGCGTTCTTAGGCCTCATTAATTTGTATAATGTGTTTTTACCACACAAAGCAACTGTCACTGAACCGTTACACCGATTATTAGATAAGAAAGCATTGTGGGTATGGGGTTACCGGGAAGAGCAAGCATTTCAGAATGTTAAAAAACTGCTCACATCTGACTCTGTACTTATGCAGTATAACGAGACTTTGCCGTTAGTTATAACCTGCGATGCATCGCCTTTCGAGGTGGACGCCATTTTGAGCCATGTACTGCCTAATGGGAACGAAGCCCCTGTTGCATACTTTTCGAAGACTCTTTCACAAGCAGAGCGGAACTATGGACAAATTGATAAAGAAGCTCTCGCAATCATTTCAGCTGTAAAGAAATTTCATGAATATGTGTATGGAAGGACATTTACCATTATAACTGACCACAAACCGTTGTTAGGGATAATAGCCGGGGACAAGCCAACCCCCTACATATTATCCCCTAGAATGACCCGATGGTCAGAATTCCTAACTGCTTATAATTATCGGCTGCAATATCGCCCGGGGAAAGCCATTCCCCACGCCGACGCATTAAGCCGAACACCGCTTCCAGAGACTCTCGACGATCCGGCACCAACGGCAACTACGTTGCAGATCGAAACACTCAACTCGCCGCCTATGACCACCCGAGACATCGCGAGAGAAACCAAACGAGACCACACCTAGCTTGAGTCCTAGGCTGGGTAGAACATGGATGGCCATTGGACCAAGTACCAGATGACTTCGCACCATTTAAATCTTGACAGACTGAACTTTTTTCCCAAAAAGGCTGTATCATCTGAGGCGATAGAGTCGTTGTCCCAGAATGACTCCGGAAGATGCTGCTACGAGTTCTGCACGAGGGCCACCCCGGCATCATGTGGATGAAAGCGCTTGCACGAAGCTATGCATGGTGGCCGGGAATGGACCGGCAAATCGAGCACTGGGTCAAAGCGTGTGCCAATTGCCAACAAGTCAGCAACGCCCCACCAAAAGCCATGCCTACTGAATGGGAGATGCCACGTGGACCCTGGTCCAGAATCCACTTGGATTTCGCAGGGCCAACCAAGGGCTATATCTTCCTGCTGACAGTCGACGCATACTCCAATTGGTTAGAAATTTTATGACGGCTACATCTTCCGAGGCAGTGATCAAGATCCTAAACAGACTCTTTGCAACCCACAGATTACCTGACGTCATGGTGTCCGATAACGGGCCACAGTTTACAGCACTAATGTTCGAGCAGTACCTCGCTGACCACGGCATCCGCCATGCGCTCACCTCGCCTGCGCACCCTGCGACCAATGGCCGAGCAGAACGCATGGTCCAATTTGTTAAAAAGATCTTGCAAAAAATGGACTATGACAATATCGATGACAAGGTCAACCAAATTCTCTTTTTGCAACACATAACTCCACATAGTGTCACCGGCAGAACTCCCGCCGAACTACTGATGGGACGAAGACTCCGCTCCCACCTCGACTGGTTGCACCCTGCTTACGAACCGGAAAAGCCAATAGGATCCAGTGGCCGCTGTCGCACCTTCCAGGTAGGAGACCTCATTTACGCACAAAACTTATCGGGCGATCCGTTATGGATAGAGGCAACGGTAGTACAAGTGACCGGCCCCAAATCCTACGTAATGAAATGCTGTGACAATAGACTGTGGAAATGGCATATCGACCAATTAAGGTCACGATTCACAACGGCCAGTCAACAACTCCCCCATGACCAAACCGAGCGGGGGGGAGGTACAGAAGAAGATGACGTTCCAGGGAACCTGCTCGAAGGGAGCGACGAACTAAGTGATACTCAGGAAATGGAGCAGGAAGGAGAATCGTTTGCACTGCAAGAAATTGCACCTGAACAAATAGCAGATCCACTGCCAAACAACAATCTACCACAACAGGATTGCAACCAACCAGTCCAATGAAAATACGAAAGACTTAAAAGACAACCGTCCTATTTAAAGGACTATATAACTACACCGTAATTAAGAAGCCAGGGGGAAGGGGTGTTGTGTATGTACCATAGTTAATAAAGTATGAGCTTGAGGTAAAGTGCAGGGTTCTGGTCCTGCACTTCTGATTGGCTGTTAGGCGGCCAGATCGGATTGGTTAGTTCTGAGGAATCCGATTGGCCCTTAACAGAGGATTCTTATTGGTTAAAAGAGTTAGCGTTCATTGCTCACTATTGGACAATTCTTACAAGGGTTGCCTATATAAGGCAGAGTTCACTGTTGTTGTTTTGAGAAGTCACTATTGTAATAAAAAGCTGAAAATCACTATTCAGAGGCTGTCTCCATTTACTCCGACCCATGTCCAAGTACTTAACACTATTCTTTGCACCAAACAAGAATTCACAGAGACAATTAAAAAACAAACAAGCAAATCCACAATACATGCTTCTTTCAGAATTGTGCCACAGAAGAATAACCTCTATATTTACACAGAGAGAGAAAGAAAGAGAGGGAGGGAGAGAGAGGGAGAGATAAAATGGAAGAAAAGCAGGCTGGCTTGATCATTTTTCTCATACCCCTTTTAACCTATTCAAAATGAAAGCAAGGGAGAAAAATCAAGGGATGTTCATAGAAAATAACAGCATTGGCAAAGCATGTGAAAAAAGGAAGCTAGAGTTCCTTACCAATATACTGATTTTTTTTTCTCTGTATGGTCCTTTTAATTATCTATGTGGTTATCAAAAGCTACATGAATTTCAAATAACCAGGCTCTTTTCATTATGCCAGTCAGGTGACAACTTGTTTTCCTTTTCTTCTTCTTTTACTTTAATGTTTGCATTTAGCAGCAATTTTGGGGGGTTAGCCAACACCCCACCCCACCAAACACGAAATACATTAAAAATAAGGAACTGTTTTTAGTATTCTTAAAAAAATATTCAATTTTTTTTTAAAAACATCATTCAAAGGTAACCATGGATTTTGTGCACAATAATGCTCCTGTCAAAACTTTGTGTTATTTCACTAGGTTCATGTAAGAGTCATGTTTAGTTGTGTGGATCCTTAATATTAAAACTGGGTAAGTTGAATCTCTTTGATTCAAAAAGCAAATTGGAATGGTTGGAAAATTCATTTAATTTTTTTTTCATATACTGTTGGAAAAAAACAGTCCTTCAACTACTATGAATGGGAGATAGTATTTTCCTTTTAAAAAATAAGTTTGCACTGATTCAATATAGTTACTCTTGTCTTTTACCTAATTAATCTAATCACTGATTGTCAGTAAACATATCAAGACAACAGAAATCCATTTACTATAAAGTGATTGTTAATTTCATGCTAGCATGAAAATTAACACAAGCTGTTTTAAATTTTTATCTTGGGACAATTAAAAAAATTAACCATTTTCAGTGACCTCTTCCAAGTGACTTAAATACCATCAAGGTGATGATCATGGATGGTTCACAGCACTGCAAACCAATACAGGAAAAGAGGAAGCAAAAGAAAAAAGAAAAAGCCCATGGGATGATATAAGGAAGGAAGATTCTTGTTTCAGTAAAAAAGAAAAAAAGCACAAAAAAGCACAGAAAAGTTAAAAGACACCATGAATAACTGGCAACTTGAATCTTCCTCGTATTTTGGAATACTGTTAAGTGCTGTTAAGCACCAACTAATCGGGATTTTTTATTAGAATCCCAAGTTCACAGAATATAAAATACCAGTGGAAGAAACTTTAAACAATACATAAAGATAACAACTGGACCGGCCATATTAATTAAGCAAAGATTTTGTTTAGAAAGAAATAAAAAAAAATAAAAGAAAAAGAAAAAAAAGAAAACCCTTCTATCTTCTTAACTGTGGTAGGGTGTCATTTCATCTTTGGTATAAAGCAGGCCATCCATATTTGATCACAACTAGGAAAGACTACAAAAATTGTCAACAATTTCTTCTAGCTATTGCTTTTTTGCAGTTTTTTTACCATAAGCTCCTATCTAAGATTTCCCCCCAATACTTTTAAGCTAGGTGTTTGCAACGTGACAAGCAAAGCTTACTAAAAACGTTTTAAAGCTCATAAAAAAAGACTGTAGATAAGGAGCTCTAATGCTTGGCCAACAATCACATTTTGTAAATTAAAAAAAAAATCTGAATCCTCCCCACCAATTCTTTAAATTGCAAGTTGACCTTCCTTTTCAATAATTTTATTGTAAAACACTTTAGCCTTTTATATTCTTCTCTGTCAACACTAAAAAAATTCATAAAAGTCTTTGCATTGATCTTTTTTTCAATTCTTGAAGTTGCCACAGTTTTTCCTTAATCAATAGCTTTTGTTTAACATTTTCTGTTAAGCTGTACAATTTTTACGTTTTTGCTATTTGTTTGTTTGTTTGTTAGCTCTAAAAATTCAGTCTGTTGAACTTCAACACCAGTTGATCCAGGTGTACATACATTGGAATCCATTTGCTTTTCTTCTACCAAAACGTTGACAGCTCACCTTGAAAGCCTTTGACATCCTTAAAATTAAGGCAATTAAGATTCAATATAAATCTTCCCTAAACATTTCTTTTTTAAAAAAATCACACACATATGCAAACAAATTCAAAAGGAAAGACACAGTTGATTTCAACAATGGAGAAATAATTAGCTGGATTCTCGAGAAAAACCACTAGTTTTCATCTCAGCTTTCTCCCTCTTATTATCATCATTCTTGGTTTTTTCAGAAAACAAAGTAAAGCAAACAAAACAAAAAAACAAAACGAACAAAAACTATAAATGTACAGTTCCAAGTAATTCTGAATTTCAAATGTTCATTCAGATAAAATATTAACATAGTATTTTGCCATGTTTTCCCCTTTAATTAAAAAAATTAGCAAAAATAAAACTTTTAGACTATTTGACCAAACAATTGCACAGCACACAGAAACACTCTTGCTGGATAAAGTAGGGAAAAAATGTCACCGCCTATGCAAATGGGAAGCCATCTTCTTGTTCAATGAAGTTTTTTTCATTCAAGGAAAGCTTTGCTGACTGACATTTTTCAGGTGTGTTCACTGTCTGTGAAAAGAATGAATTAAAACATTCATTTAAGTAAAAATATCTGTCTTTTAAAAAAATTTTTTTTTAAAATTCTGTTGAAGCTAAATTTCCTTAGCCTAGAGAGAATGAATTATAAGCATAAATTTAATTTTTTTTAATTTTTTTTAAATTAGTTTGAAGGTCACTTAATGAAGAACATGTCATTTCTCATAGAATTTTTGGGATTTCAATAATTTCTTTGAAATATTGCAAGAATTTAGCACATCATGGGGTAGCATAATTGAAAGAATATTTAGGATGAAATGAACATCATTGTTGGCAGTTGCCAACATAATTCCAAAACATCCTGACAAATTAATTGCAAGGAACTGGTAGCAACCCATGAATGCCCATCTCCTAATTGTTGTTCATTCCCTGAACAACAAATGTATTTGTCTCTTGTACCTCTAAATAAGTTAAACTTACTGAAATTTTGCTTTGGCAATATATACAGCTCTGAATTCTACCCAAGAATTTTTTAAAAAATCTTAAAGTCTACCTGGATTACTTGAAGGAGCTCTTGAGCCATGTCATGATAAAAGTAGATTGCTAATGTCGAATGGTTATACTATAATATTTATTTGGGAATACTATAGCATTGTGAAAGAACTGCTGCTAAATTTTTAAAAATGCCTAGGAATTCCAAATATTAATATTTCTGTAATTCAGTCAATTCCTTTGAACCCTAAATGGCAGTACCAAGTCAATTTTGGGTGATCTCAGAAAGCTAAGCAAGCTTTCACTAGTACATGGATAGGAGAAGACTGGGAAACTGCAATGCTTCAAACTAGACTTGGAAATTGGAAAAAAAATATCCCAAAAGACAATGGCAAAACACTTTTATACTGGTATAAAGTAAACTATGTGGAAAAGTTCATGAAGTAACCAGGATGGAGCTCAAATCAAGGGAGACTTTACCTTATTCATATCAGTGAGGTAACAGACTTCCCTTCCTCCAAGGAAACTTCCTGTTTTTGCATGAGGACTGTTTTGGTTTTATATTTTTCCAAGGAGAGACCATTCTTAGATCAGTGGTTCACATAGATATAAAGAGGTGGATACTTTGGAAGCTGGTTTCTATTGGATATAAAATTAAATACACCTCTGATTTTGATTTGAAAGAAAAGCAGGCTGCATATTTGACCCCAAAGTTTTCAAACTTTTTTTGAAAGGATTTGTAAATGATTTTTGCCTGCCCCATGATAGAAACAAAACTGTATGTATGTTTCTTCATACATCTACAGCCATTCTGTCATTACATTTAGCATGTATACTGAAGTAATATGCATGTATTACTGAAGATTAAGGGTTCAACACTTCTATCATGTCTTTATCACTCAGTTTTAGAAGGTTACATCAGTTCCCTTAGCTCAATCTGCACTGTTACTTTCAAGAAAGTCCCACCTAATTAGATGGCCTTAATATGTGAACAAGATTATAATTCTTTATATAAATTGAAATAGCAGGCACCCACTTTTTAATGTTGCTTGATGACAATCTTGAATTGTTTATCTGTGTATCTATAGACAGCAAAATATTTTGTAACATAAAATAGAAAAATGATTGATATTTAGCCTATCATTCACATCTATTCATCAGTTTCAAAATGGTTATGTGGGTATTGACACTGTTAATGAATCTGAAATTGTGTTTAAGAAAAAAACCTAATTTTAGTGGAATTAAAATATCTTACTTTGACTGTTGGTATGAATATGCAGATGCATGTTCACTGGATGTTTCGACAGCTATCTGTTGCTGTTGACCATTGGATTCCTGTGATGAAGATGCTACTGTCTGTGGAGAGGTATCAGCAACTAGACCCTGAAGAACATAGAACAAGGTGTCAAACTTGTGACCCATGCGTCATGTGTTGACCTTCTCCCGCACAGTTTAGCAAAGGAAAATAAAGTCCTGATATGGGCAGTGGTGGGATTCAAAAAATTTAACAACCAGTTCTCTGCCCTAACAACTGGGTGGGTGTGGCTGGGTTGTCATGTGATGGGTGACATGGCTAACTTGATTGGTCTCCACCTTAGGAAATTTCTCCTTAATCTAACTCACAATAAAATAGCACTGTTCTGATATTTAGAATAGAATAAAATAGAATAACAGAGTTGGAAAGAAATGGGAAGTCTTCTAGTCCAACTCCTTGCTTGGGCAGGAAATCCTACACCACTTCAGACAAATGGTTATCCAGTCTCTTCTTTAAAATTTCCAGTGTTGGAGTACTTACATCTTCTGGAAGCAAGTTGTTCTACTGATTAATTGTTCTGTCAGGAAATTTGAGGGGCTCATACAAAAATGAGGGAGTCAATCTAATGGTGCATTAAAGCACCAAAAGGCACAACGAGAAACAATGTATGGAAAGTAACTAAAGAGAAAAGCAACATAGAATTAAGGAAAAATTTCCTAAGGGTGGAACCAATCAACCAAGTTGTGGGTGCTCCATCACTAGAGGCTTTCAAAAAAAGTGAGGAAAGTACACCCCAAAAGACTTGTGCCAGGAACCACTAAAACAGTGCAGAAAACTCAAGAGACATTTCCCCTTAAAAAAAAAGTCAACCCCAAAGCAGCTGAGAGGGAAACTAAGAGCAGCTGCTCATGCTAATTGAAAGCCTGGGCATGTTGCCAAAAGCCATTAACCCTTCCAACTCTATTATTCTATGTTCTCTATGTTCTAAACTGGATGCTTCACAGCAGAAGCAATATAGCTGACAGGACCATACATGCATTAAATTCACAGCCTGTATGATCAGGCTGCATCATTGTCCCTTTTCCCCCAGGAAGAAACAAGAAGTAGCCAACACTGCAGCAGCAATAAAAGATCTTGGAGAACTCCAGGGAGTATCAGCTGATCAGATAACTATTACTTAATACTCTTTATAATGATAATGTTTGTAATCTTGTCCTTCTTCCTGAAGGGAAGGGCTTAATCCCATCCCTAGATGACTAATTGATGGATTTCCCTGCCCTAATCTTGTCAATTTCTGTTTATTGACTTGATTTAGCATGTATCAGCTGCATTTCAGCTGCAACTATTAAGTGGTTCTTCCCTGTCTTCCAAGAGCTATTGACTGAAGGGAGAGAGAGAGAGAAATATCTCCTGCATTTTATTTTTAACCAGTTCTCCGAACTGCACAAGCAATTAACTAATAGTTCGGGCAAACCAATGAGAACCAGCTGAATCCCACCTGTGGATATGTCACGTGACACTGCCGTGATGACATGAGTTTGACACCCTGACACAGAGCATCTTATAATTTTGACTACAATCAGTAATTGTAGAATACAATAGCCAGCACTTAACTAACTTCATTATTTAAGGGCAGTGGTACCATTTTTTAATTTGTCAATCTCAGATATAACTGGAGTCATGGGTTGCTAAACTGTTTATTTAATCAAATGTATTGCCTTGGTTACAGTCACAACTCTATTATTAGGACATCAATGTTATAAAGTTTCAAAGAAAAACATACTATGGTGCATTTTGCACCAGCTGCTAGAATAGTTTATATTTATAATGAAACCCTGATATACTCTAGACTGCTATCATTTAACAAGACAGTCTCATTTGGATCTCATCAAAAGAAAATTCATTTATTTGTTCTTTCAGTATTACTGAGTTATTTGTTCTCTCCATATTACCGAGTTTGTAATTCCTTGATTGGGCTAATGTTTAGGGCTTGGTTATTTGTATAATATACCACGACGACACTATTAAAGCCAACCACTTTAACACATTCTTTGGCTCAGTATTTGTAAACAGCAATGGATCATGCCCAGTATTTCCTAGTCGAACCACAGACAACTACAATGATCTAATACATATCAATTTTACAGAAGACAATGTTGAAAAAGCACTATGCAATCTAAAACCATCTCTATCTATTGGACCGGACAGGATATGTGCCTACTTCTTAAAAAAAGCTATCCACTGCCATAACAGAACCTCTAAGCATAATCTTTGAAAAATCTTTCTGGACCAGCTCCTTGCCAAAACTATGGTCACAAGCCACGGTCATCCCCAACTTCAAAAAGGGAGACCCCAACCTAGTTGAAAATTACAGACCAATCTCTTTATGCTGTGTCACCTGTAAAGTCTTGGAATCAATTATTAACCAATCCATCATCCTCCACTTAGAAACAAACAACCTACTCTCTAATAAACAATTTGGTTTCAGGAAAAAAAACTATCATATAATCTGCAACTCTTACACTGCAAAAACATATGGACTACACAACTCGATCAGGGCAAAGCAATAAACGGAATATACATAGACTTTTGTAAAGCCTTTGATTCAGTGGTACATGACAAACTACTCCTAAAACTAAAATCATACGGTATCTCTGGACACCTGCATAACTGGATAGAAGCATTCCTGTCAAACAGACAACAAATGGTCAAAATTGGGAGCATCCTATCAACTTCTGTACCTTTCAACAGTACTGTCCCCCAAGGCAGTGTTCTAGGACCAACTCTTTTCATACTCTACATAAATGACCTCTGTGATCATATCAATAGCAACTGCATTCTCTTCGCTGATGACATAAAGCTATTCAACACCACAGACAATACTGATACCCTTCAAAAAGACTTTAACTATGTATCAAAATGGTCAAACAAACGGCAACTTCAAATCCCAACAAATAAATGCTCTGTCCTACATATTAGCAAAAAAAAATAAATAAATCAGAAAACAAAATGCAGGCTGAATAGTCAAGACCTTGTTGATGATCCAAGCTCTGTAAAGGATCTTGGAGCACTCATCTCTAATGACCTAAGTGCTAGAGCCCACTATAACTACATAGCCAAAAAGGCATTAAGAGTTGTTAATCTAATCTTACATAGCTTTTTCTCTGGTAATATTACACTAATAACTAGAGCATACAAAACATTTGCTAGACCAATACTTGAATACAGCTCAACTGTCTGGAACCCACATTACGTATCTGATATTAACACAGTTGAGAAAGTTGAGAAATATTTCACAAGAAGAGTTCTCCACTCCTCTACTCATTGCAGAATACCTTATGCCACCAGACTCGAAATTCTAGACCTAGAAAACCTAGAACTACGCCGCCTTCGGTCCAATCTAAATATAGCATATAAAATCATACATTGCAATGTCCTACCTGTCAATGAATACTTCAGTTTCTACCACAACAACACAAGAGCAAACAATAGATATAAACTCAAGGTTAATCGCACCAAACTTGATTGCGGAAAATAAAACTTCAGCAACAGAGTGGTCAATGTCTGGAATACTCTACCTGACTCTGTGGTTTCTTCCCCAATCCCCAAAAACCTCTCTCCTAAGAGGTCTGTAGGGGGTGTGCATAAGCGCACCAACGTGCCTACCAACCCTGTCCTATTTTTTCTTTTCTTTTTCTTTTATCCATGTATTCATAACTATGTTTTTACTTATACTTATTATCTTGTAAACAATTGACAAAAATAAATAAATAAAAATAAATAACTAATATTAATTCTGGTATTTTGGTCTTTTTCATTAGTTTATAGCTTCTTGGTTGTTTCTTTCGAATGGTATGAAGATGTTGTTTATTTCTATGTGCCTATTGATGGCTGATTTGTCTGAGTGCCAAGATTCAGAAATTATCTTGCATTTTTGGATTTAGCTTGGTCTAGAACGCTTACAATTTCCAAGTTGAAAGTATGATTGAGTCTATTCATGTGTTGTGCATTTTCATCATGTCTTCTGATTGGTAATTGGTGTTCATGGAGCACTCTCCTGGTCTTCTGCCTGTATGTATATACTAGCTGTTACAATCAGTGGTGGGATTCAAAAAAAATTTTACCACTGGTTCTGTGGGTGTGGTTTGGTGAGCATGGTGTGACTTGGTGGGAGTGGCTTGGTAAGTGTGGCTGGAGAAGGATATTGTAAAATTTCCATTCCCTGAGTAGAGCATTGTGAGTCAGTTAGTGACTCAGATGTAATAGTAAATGAAAATGCAATAAGTATCAGTTAGTCATGATTAGTAGGACTATCAAACTCTATAACAAATGGAATGTGTTATTATACAAACTATTGTTTTTGTATTTTTTAAACTTGTATGTTTTTAATCTTTGTAAATAAAGTTTGTTTGAAAATTAAAAAAAATATTTCCATTCCCACCCCGCTCCAGGGGAAGGATACTGCAAAATCCCATTCCCTCCCAACCCCACTAATCTGCTTTCCAGCTCTGTTCTCCTATGCAGAAAAGAAGACCCAGCCGAGTCAGCTGGGATTCGGGAGGCAGAGAATAAGTGGCGGTGGAGCCAATCAGAGGTGCTATTTGTCAGTAGCTGCAAATCCACCTAGTGTTGATATTGTCTATCCGATATTTATTTTTAACTTACCAAGAAGTAGGTTATGGTCTACTTTGTCAAATGTCATACTGAAATCCAAATATACTATGTCCACTACATTTTGCAAGTCCATTAATTTTATCACTTTGTCAAAAATGAAATAAGATTTGTTTGACATGATCTGTTTTTGACAAACCCATGTTGTCATCTAGTTATAATTTTGCTTGCTTCTAGGTGTTCATAGATCTCATCTTCAATTTTCAAATTTAATAGAAAGTTATATAGTTTTTAATCAGTTTTTCATTCAACAATATCTGATCAAATATGGTCTGTTCTTTATAAAAAGAACCTGGTTTTTATAGGTATTTATAAATCTGTTGCTTGATTATCTTTTCAAGGATCTTTCCAGCTATTGATGTCAGGTTGATTGTCTGTTTCCTGATTCTGCTTCTCCCTCCACCCCCACTTTTTTGAACATGGGAACCACATGCTCTTTTCCAGTCCACTCCTCAGTGGTCCAGCATCTTTGAAAGACAAGGTTCAATGATTTTGAGATCACATCTCTATCAGTTCCTCTACAACTCTGGGATTTAATCCATCAAATCATGTAAATTCATCTAGAACATACTTATTTTAATTTGTATTCCTAGTCTGTCTTTTATGTTATGTTTTTGGTAGATTGGGCTGGATTATCTTTTTGCATGAAGACAAGTGCAAAGAATGAATTAAATAGCTCTGCTTTCTCTCTATTGCTTGTTTAGCTTTTCTGACTTCATCTTTGCAAGTTTGGATTATTTGTTGATATTCTGCCTTAGTTATGTGTCCCTCTTTCCTTTTTTTGTACTTATACTTTTTGTCTTTCAATTTATCAGAGTATCCTTTGTGTAACCATGCTAGTTTCTTCTCAGATTTCTTGTTTTTCTTTTTCAGTGCTATTGAGTTGGACATATTTTTGAGTTTCCATAGTTTCTTGAATTTTTTCCTCCTTTAATATTTTCATCCATGGAATCCTTCCTAAACTCCGTCTGTTAAAATCAGATCTTTTAAATGCTTTTATTATGTTTTATTGTTTGTGTTTGCATTATATTAAAATCCAATATGACATGATCAAAGTTCTGGCCACTTCAATCCCTTCTATCTCTTCTTCTCTGTTAGGAAGAATTAGATATAGTATAGCTGTCTCTCTATTTCCCTCTTCTACATTTGGATGACAAAGTTGCCAGCCTGTTATCAGGGGTGGGATTCAAATTTCTTAACAACCAGTTCTGTGGGTATGGCCTAATTTGTGGGTATGGCTTGGTGGTCATGTGACTGGGTCAGTGTCGCTTGCTGACTGGACATGGCTTGGTGGTCTGTGACTGGGTGAGCATGGCTTGTATGTAAATATTATAAATATTTATGTAAATATTGATTTTTTTTTAAAAAAAAAGAACAACTTTTACCCAAAAGCAGGCAGGCAGATTGAGTTGCTCACAGAATTACAGATTCACTTAGAAATCTATCTATCTGCAATCAGCTATCTGAGTCTGTCACATAAAATTTGCTAGCAAGCAAACTCACAAAATTAACTCACAACACACCGTGTATTGAATATTGAATTTTTTATTTAAAAAAAAAGAAATTTTACCCCAAAGCAGGCAAAGCAGGCAGGCAGATTGAGTTGCTGACAGAATCACAGATTTACTTAGAGCTCTATCTGCAATCAGCTACCTGAGTCTGCACTGAAAGCTTCAGTCCTAAGGAAGGTGTGGCTCTGCTTTTAGATTATTTATAAAGCAAGAAATCCAAGGATTTCCTGATTTCTAGATAATCTAAATCTCCTGGCAGAGCAGAACAGCTGATGGTCGGGGGAAAAAAAAGGAAAAATAGCAACTTACCAAACAGGCAAGTTGGATGGCTCGCATGCAGGTAAGGAGTCAGTGGGTGGGGAGGGATGGAGCCAGCCAGTGGAGTGATTTGCCGGTTCTCTGAACTGGGGACAATCATGTGTGCAGCATTTGCAAGAAATCATCAGCTGTGCTGCCTGGACAGCTGACAAGCGCTGCGCTCAGGTGCTCAGCGTTTGAAAATCCTCGTTTCCTGCTTTTTCAACCTCAGCTGTTGCGTAAAATAGCGGAGGATGGAAAAGCAGGGAATAAAGGACAGCCTAAAGCCGGGGCAGGCGGGTGGGCCAAACACCAAACCGGTTCGGTGTCAGCTGCTCTTTGTAGCTACAAGTTCTATCGAACCAGGCCGAACCAGTAGCATCCCACCTTTGCTGTTGATCTCTCACTTGATGCAGAGTTTGTTTCCCAGTTGATGTCAGGCAGTTAAAATTCTCCATTACTTAACTTATTATTTCTCCATTTGTTAACTGATTAGCAAAAAGGTATATATTTCTTCTGGGGGTCGAGTGACCCATAGTATATACCTATGACAATGTCTTTTTTTCATTTTATATTGACCAATATGTATTTCAGGAGGCTTTCATTCATGGTTTTGTGCATTTTGTAGAGATGCAATGCTCTTACATATATTGCAACTTCACCTCCCCTATTGTTAGATCCATTACTTTTGAATAGTTTGTAACCTTCTATTATACATCATGAGTTCACCCCACCAAGTTTCAGTAATGTTTAAAGTAAAATTTAAGTTTATCTTATTTGTTCACCAAACTTTGAGCACATGTGGCTAGGCATTTGAGTTCTTTATCTTTGACCCTGGGAAGGTTTCTTATATCTCCTACTTTATATCTGAGTTTTTCTTCCTTTCTATCACTTCCTATCTCATTGTTTGATTGGTTGTTTTTGGGATAAAGCTTGGGATCAGGTCCTAAAGATCATAATGATATTGATAAGGAAAGTTTTTCTTTTTTCCAAGTCCTGTTTTGTGGTCGCTCTTGGCTTTAGCAGTTGCTAGTAGTTCTTATCGTTGTGGTAAGATAGAATCAAAATATTCTTTGAAGTCTTTTCTCCTTTGTCTAAAGAGATAGCATTTGTGCCATTTCTTAACCTATGAGCAATAAGCTATCAATGGAATATTCCATCTTGTCTTGGATGAAAACAAAACTAAGCATGTACCTATTTCTTCAAGGATATGTTTTTTTTAAAAAAATATTTTTTAAAACTCTTAAGATTTTAATCCAAATGATTAAAACAATGCAGACTTTACCTGCATAAAAATATACAAGATAGACTTACTTCAAGAGGGACAGCTGTTGGAGGCACAGGAGTATACTGGGGAATATAGGTCCCTTGCATAGGTGCAGCAGTCATCATATACTGGAAGAAGAAGAAATGATCATTATTATATAACTAGAGCATCCTAAAATTGGAAGAGAAGGATTCAGGCCAAATATTTTTATTTAATTATTTTAGCTATATCATAGAGGAAGGGAATAAAGGAAAGTCAATCTTGTTGGATTAACTGAAATGGTCACTATACTGTACCCAATTATATACAGTACTGAATTTCACACAGTATTATGACTCCAAATCTTCTGAACAACTATAGGTGAGATGGTGGTTGTTAATAAAATAATTCTTTAAAAGTATAGTATGCAGTGCCTTTATCATGGTTGAATAAACTTCAATCAATGTTGCTAACCAGCAGTAAACAGTTTATACAACTGAAATACCATGCAGCAGAACTGTTTTTATACTAGTCTTATAATAAACATAAACATATGAGTTACTTCATGGAATAAATAATAGGGTTTTTAAAGTTGTATTGATTTCAGCAGAAAAATAACTCATTGGATGCTTTTTCCCAACTGAAAATCATTAATGCTGGAATTGCTTTAAATTGTTTGGCTCAAAGCAAATGTAATAACAGAATCTACTGATATATTAAAGTATGTGCAGATTTTTATCATTCCATCTGGATTTGCTGATAATAATGTTAATTCTTGCATTTTAAAAGAAAATATGGATGATTTGCAGAGATAGGAAAAGGTTTTCATCAGGATTATAATATAGAAAAATGAATGTTATTTTCTAAAATCCCAAATAGCTCCTTTCATATGTTTACTATTTGGTTTAGAAAGAAGGTTCCACTGGTATTAATGAGGCTGTCTTTTAGGACACCAGCATTGGTTTGGTGTAATGGTTAAGGTGCTAGACTAGAAACTGGAAGAGTGTAAATGCTTTCCTTAGAATGGAACTTGGCCAGATGATTTTGCGAAGTCAAACTCTCTCAGCCCTGCCCCATAGTGTTGTTGTGGGAAGAAGAGGAGCAGACGTTATGAACTATAAAAATAAAGGTAGGATATAAATTTAATGAATAAATATGTGATGGCAGAGTAGGAACACAGAGGAATAGAAAAAAATCTAAAACATTAAAGCATTAATTTAAAAAATAGATGCTTTAATTTCTACATATTTTCATTTTTGTAGAATGCAAGAAAAAACTGAAATGTGTTTGACCCAATCTACCAAAGATTACATATTCAAGATTTTAAAAATATCATGCTCAACATAAGATGCTTATGGGCTAAAGGTTTTTTTCCCCAATGACATTTGATCTGAAAAATAAGAAAAAGAAATGGCTGACACCACAATTACTCCTCTTTAATAAATGGTCTGGAGATTAGAACTAAATACAATATTTTCAGCATATTTTCTCTGGCATAGATTTGTCATTTTAACACACACATACTATTTATATGATTTGGAGCAAAAACAGAGTATATTTAAAACCTTTATATGACTATCCAACTCAGCCAAAGTGACTCTGAGCAGCAAATGAAGCAAACCTCACCCCCAATATGTAATACACATGTTAACAAACAAAAATAAAACAATAAATGGTGATTCAAACAGCAATAACATCTAATCAGAATTGTAATATCCCAAATGCTTTGGAAAAAAGATTTTGACAGCATTTCTAAAAGCAAGAATAACAACCAAATGTCAGGAAGAAGATTGTTTTGAAAAATGAGAGCCATCATCGAGAAGTTGATAAGAATCTGGAATCTCATAAGATAACATTATTTTAATGAAGTGAGTGACTCAGAGCATAGCTTCCTTATCACAAGATGTAGGACAACATGTATCATAGGCAGAAGATGGTTCCTTGAGTAACTTAATTGTATGCCATATAGGGTTTTAAAGGGGACAACTAGCACCTTTAATTGCTAGTTTGAATGGCTGAGACCCAATGTAATTGCACAGTAATGGTGTCACATGTGGACATAGTTAAAAGCATGCATAACTACTTGTACAGTGCATTCTAGACCAATTGTAGATTCTAGATTTTTTTCAAGAGCAGTCCCATATAAGATATATTGTAACAATCTAGCTGGGATATGGCTAACATATGAATGACCATAAGCAAGTTCTCTAAATCCATGAAGTGGCTCATTGGCATGTACAAACTTGTGCAAAGGTTGCCATCTGTCAAAGCCACAACCCAGTTTCTGTGACTTCAGGAAGAAATCCCAACTATGCAGTTCTACACCATACTCAAGATTGGAAACCTTCCAATTCTATAATTGAGGCACCCAAACCCCTAGACCCTCTGTTTTAGCAAGATTGACATGAAACCTATTCATTCCAACTCATAGCCTCCAGGTGCAGATATGGCCAGAGATACTGAAGATATGCCATGATATAATATTGTACTCCCTCAGACAGATCTCTCTCAGATGATTCATGTAGAAGTTAAAGAAGAGGGAGTAAAGGTCCAAACTCTGCGGAAATTCAAGAAACACCAACTGGAAGTAGCCATGAAGGAGGAAAAAGAACCCACTCTCAATGCCCTAAACTGGTCCACAAGAATACCATGGTATTGAAGGCAATTAAGATGTCAAAAGAGGGCAGAATGGCAGCACTATATCCAATCCAAGTTCACCAAAGATGAGCCACTTTTGTGATGAATATCATACAGATGAATACCTGTACTTCAGAACTATGGTTGAAAAACAGACTAAAAGAATCTAGATAAACTACTTTTTCTAGGACGCCATGGAATTGGAGGGCAGCTACCTTCTGAACAGGTTGGAAACTGGTGAAAGTCAAAATAGGACAATTCACCACAGCCAACTTGCCATAGCCATCTTGGCATGGCCATTTTGCCACAGCCAATTCACCATTTGACATTTCGCTGCAGCCAAATTGCTATGGAACAACTTGCTGTGGATAACTTGCTGCAGACAATTCCATGTGGGATAACTCAGCATGATAAATATTATCTGCCACTGTTTTTTTTTACATTATTCTATTTTTACCAATGGAAATGTCAGGAAAAAGTGGCAGAAAACATTTATTGCCTTGAGTATCCCATGTGGAACTGTCTGCAGTGAGTTGTCCTGCGGTGAGTTGGCTGTGGAGAGTTGTCCCATAGCACTTTGGCCATGGGGGATGGCCATAGTGGGTTGGCTAAGGGCAAAATGACCATGGTGACACCGTAACAAGATGGCCATGGCAAGATTGTCATGGCAAATTGAATGCAGCAAGTTGTCATAGACCTGGTGAAAGTTGTCCAATTTAGCAAAGATGAGAAGGATTTTAAGAGCCATCAGAACAACCCTTCTCTAAATAGCTATCGCTATATAGATCCATTCACACATTCTCTCCCTGGAGTCTTTTAACCAGCTACGAGGGATATATATCAAAATAACAAGTGCATGCATCCACAGCGCTGAAAATCTTGTCTACCTCTCTAGGAGTAGCAGAGTCAAACTCCTTCTAGATATCATTACAAGACTGTGCCACAATCTTCTTCAGTGATTTGCCCATCTAGAGTCCAACTCAGAGCAAATCTGAGTGGTTTAATTCATCAACTGTCAATAATAATTCTTAGAGTTATCCTGTAGATAATATACTAACCCAGGAGGGACTGGGTTGCCCTGATTATAGCCAAAGGGCATTGCCCCAAGATAAGTTCCAATAAAGTTCTTATTTTTCTCCAGTTGGATTCACTCTTTGTTTTCCTCCAGTGTTAATTTAAGCACCTCTTCTGCCATTTCACCCTAGAAGGCCCTTGAATATCCTGAGGGCATACTGCAATCTCTACATGCACTCTGCATAAATGTGATCCAGTCTAAAAGTTTGCCACTGCTTGAATTGAACTTTGTACATTAGATGCATTTCATCACAGCAGCATCTATTCTTCCCAGCAATTTTTAAAAATGAGACTAGCTACATATCTAATTACCCAGAAAGAGAAAGAGCAGAAAACATAAAATAGTAAAGGAAACAGATGTTCCAGAGTTCCTCCCTTCTTAACCTAGATTGTTCACTTGAATATTTTCTATGCATGAATTGCTTCTAGCTTCCAGATACCCTTCTGAAAATTCTTATCCTCAAGACCTATTGAAATGTCCCTAATTAGAAATGGGATTTTTTTTGACACTTTTATAGCATTACTCCTTTCCTGTATGTTACTTATAGAAGAATTTTGCTGGAGGCAACAAATTACTCAAATCCTTCAATGTCTATTGGTATTAAACTGTCAGATCCCAACACAGCTTTGTTTTGCTATAATTTCATTTATCTCTATTCACTGACATAATACTCATAGCACAAAGCTCTTAATATTTTTTACCTGGTGCATTGAAGATCTAAGTGTTCTCCAAATGTGTGTGATAATTTGAAACATATTAAAAGAGACCAAATCTGCTAATTAAAACTATGAACACTGAAAATGGCTAACATTTTAAACATTAATTCTAGTTTAAATGTTCTTCACTATAGCTTTTCTAAATTAATTCAAATAGCTTTCTTTGATGGACCTATGAATCAAAATATACTGTTTCATGAATGTTATTCAGCAGCATAAGAAGTGGCAACGAGGCCAGGTGAGCAGGCGGCTGGAAGGTCAAGCCAGCAGGTGGCTCTTGGATCAGCTGCTTGAGCTAAGCAGGAGAAGTGGAGGCAAGATCAGGCAAGCAGATGGCTCTCGGATCAGCTGCTTGGGCTTGGCAGCCAAGTGGCAATAAGGCCAGGTGAATGAGCAGCCATGGAAGACCAGGTGAGCTGCCGGCTCTCAGATTAGTTGCTCAGGCTTGGCAGCCAGAAAAGTGGCAGTGAGGCCAATCAAGTGGGCAGCCCAAAGAGCTTTTCTGGCTGCTGAACCTAAGTAGCTGATCCAAGAGCTGGTGGCTTGCCTGGTCTTCTGGCCATCTGCTCACCTGGCCTCATTGTCACTTCTCTGGATGTCAAAGCTGAGCAGCTGATCCAATAGTGCTAGATTTCAAAAGCCAAGGAACTCAGTGCTACAAGGAGAAGTGTCAAGAAGCCATTGGCAAGTATCAAAGGGCGCTGCTGGAGCTGAAGGGGCTGTTGCTGGTCCAGAAAAACTCCAGGGACACCGCTTCAACTGCCTCCTCCATGGGGGCTACTGGCCTGGGAAAATTGGCAAGTTGGTGGTCATTTTCGGGGGGTTTGGCCCTAGGGTGGATGGAAAGGGAGTGAGAATGGTGAGCAGAGGGCTGGGAAAGAAAGGGAGATGAAAAGCGATTCTTAGCTCTCTCTCTGGCCTGGAGCGCTCCAACCAAACTTTGTATTCATCTTGAGACGGAGGGAAAGGCAAGGGCTTTGGGGTGGAGAGAGACCAGAGATATTTCTTCTCGCTGCAGTTGTTTGTAAGTTTAATAGCCAGATTGATTCATGAAATAGGGATGAGGACTGTTATGTCCTGAATTGGAATACTCGAAATCCCCGAGCCTTGATTGGCTAAGGCGCGGGGATTTCTGATTGGCCAGGCGAGCCGCGCTGATTGGCCCGATTGAAGTCTCCCGCGATTGGTTCAAACCAAGAGCGGGAGACTTGAATCGCTGCCATTGGCCGCGGCCGCCGTTGCGAAAGGTATAAAAGCCGCGGGCTTTTTGCCTTTCGCCGGTTCGGTTCTCCCATTGTAAATAAAGAGCTTTGAATGAAAGTCACCGACTCTGAGCATCTTTTTGCGGACACGACACTGACGATGAGGGTGGGATCTCGCCCTTGAACCGAACCCCGTGTCCATTCAAGTACCAGCTCCAGCGCAGAGATGGCGAAAATAGCACCGCCCGCCCCCTTCAACCCCGCCGCCGAGGACTGGGAATCGTACTCGGATCGGTTCCGTATGTACCTGGAATGCGCCGGAATGAAGGACGCCCCGGGCCCGCTAAAACGCGCCGTCTTCCTTACTCACTGCGGACCAGAGGTCTTCCAGATGGCCAAAGCATTGGCCAAGCCGGCAGACGCAACCGCCATGGACTGGGACGTCCTCGAACCTATACTGCGGCGCCATTACGCCCCCGAAGTCCCCATCCTGATACGGCGCAACGAGTTCTACCGCCGAAACCAGAAACCAGACGAAAAATTGAGCGACTTCGTCGCAGAGCTACGGCGCCTAGGAGGACTCTGCGAGTTTGAAGGTCTGAACAGTCTCATAAGAGACCGCTTCGTACTCGGCTTATGGGATCCTACACTCCAGAGCCGACTTATGGCCAAGGGCGACATCAGCCTAGCCGATGCCCTTACCGCAGCCGCAGCCGCAGAAGCAACCCGCACGTCAGCGGACAGCATGCGAAGATCTGACGCGAAAGGCGGAAACAACAACCCGGCAAGGTCGGCCGACACAAGAAACGAAGCAACCGCACACTACGGTGAATACCAGTCAACCTCCAGCACGTCGGAAGACGAGGAGGACATACATCGCGTGCAGACGGGACGCGGCGACCAACGAAGTCGAAAAGGTCGTAGGTCGAGGACCAACTGCGCCGGGTGCGGCGGTGACCACCCCAGGTCAGAATGCCGATTCTTTGACTCTATCTGTAGGCATTGTGAACGACGGGGCCACATCGCTCGAGTTTGCCGCCAAAAGAAGACCCGCAGCCCGCCCAAATGGGAACAGCACGACAGAAGGAGAGAAAGCTCCCCGCCCAGAGCCAGAGAGCGCCAGCCGGACGGTCGGTGGGACCGTACTCAACGATCTCAAAGAAGCGGCGACGGTCGGCGAAAAGAAGAGACCCACCAGACGGTGACCATCGGCCACGCCATCTCCGACGGCGCCAGAAAGGTACACGTAGAAGTCCATATCGAAGACCAGCCATGCAAAATGGAAGTGGACTCCGGGTCCTACCTTTCCATGATTGCATGGCGCGAAATCAAAAGACTAGTGCCTACACTACAAAAAAGAAACGTGCATGCCCAAAAGATCATCATAAAAGACTACCAAGGGAATCGCGTCCCGGTAGTGGGCACCAAGAACTTTAATATAACTTACAAAGGCCACACCGAACAACTGCCACTCACGATCGTCGACCGCGACCGCCCAAGCCTACTGGGCTTACAATGGTTCGCCCCGCTTAACATCGCGCTGACAGGTGTCAACCACATCACCATCGAAGCTTGGGAACAGCGGCTAACCCAGGAGTTCCAGGAGGTCTTCGATGGAGGCTTGGGCAAGTACCAGGGGCCCCTTATCTCGTTTGACCTAGACCCAAGGGTTCCCCCTAAGCGGCTTAAACCTAGAAGGGTACCATTCGCCTTAAAGCCTAAAATTGACGAGCAGATCGACAAGCTCGTCAAACAAGGGGTATTGCAACCGATAGACCATGCCAGATGGGAGACCCCTATAGTGACCCCAGTAAAGCCAGATGGGTCCGTGAGAATCTGCGGGGACTATAAGGCCACCCTAAATGGCGCGTTGCAACAAAGCGCCTACCCAGTCCCAATAGTGCAACATTTACTGCACTCACTGGGAGGGGGCAAAGTCTTTGCCAAGCTCGACTTCACCCAGGCATATCAGCAGCTACCTGTGGACGAGAAAACGGCGGAAGCCCAAACAATCGTGACCCATCGGGGGGCCTTCAAGTGTAACCGACTCCAATTTGGAGTCAGCGTGGCACCAGGCATCTTTCAGAGCCTGATGGAACGTTTGCTACAGGGCATCAAGGGGGTGGTGCCCTATTTCGATGACGTATTAGTGGCGGCGCCAAACGAAGCCGAATTAGAAAACCGACTCAGACAAGTCTTAACAAAATTTAAAGAAACAGGACTTAAAGTCAAACGAGAAAAATGCCAACTATGTACAAAGCAAGTAGAGTTTTTGGGCTATCTCCTAGATCGGCATGGCATTCACCCTACGACTAAAAAAGTGAAAGCCATCAAGGAAGCCCCCACCCCAAAGTCCAAAACGGAACTACAAGCGTTCCTAGGCTTACTAAATTTTTATAATGTTTTCCTACCTCAAAAGGCAACGGCGGCGGAACCTTTACATAGACTCCTAGACAAGAAGGCAGCCTGGACTTGGGGGAGACGAGAGCAAGCCGCCTTTCAAAAAACCAAAGACCTCCTCACCTCCGATGCCCTCCTGATGCAATTCAGCGAAACCTTGCCCTTAGCTGTCACTTGCGACGCATCACCTTTCGGCGTCGGTGCTGTCCTCAGCCACACCCTCCCAGACCAGAGAGAAGCACCCATCGCTTTTTTCTCCAGGACTCTGACTAAACCGGAACGGAACTATAGCCAGCTGGACAAAGAAGCTTTGGCTATAGTTGCCGCCGTTAAGCGTTTCCACGAATACCTGTACGGCCGCCCGTTCACCATCATGACGGATCATAAGCCATTGCTGGGCATCCTCGCTGGAAACCGAGCCACGCCGAACATCTTGTCACCCCGGATGACAAGATGGTCCGAATTCCTGGCAGCCTACAGTTACGAACTGCTACACAAGCCAGGTAAGAAAATTTCGCACACGGACGCTTTAAGCCGCTCGCCTTTACCTGACTCTGAACCTGACCCAGCACCAACAACAAACACCCTAAGTATCGAGAGTTTACCTATTACCGCATCAGACATTGCCAGAGAAACCGTTAAGGACAGGCGTCTGGCACGAATCTTACACTGGTTAGAAAAAGGCTGGCCGGAGAAAGACAATGACGAGACTTTTAAAACATTCCGTCAGCGCCAGACTGAACTTTCACTACTGAGAGGATGTATTCTGTGGGGTGACCGGGTGGTAATTCCGGACAGATTGCAAGAGAGGGTATTAGAGATGCTACATGAGGGTCATCCTGGCATCGTCAGGACTAAAGCCCTGGCCAGGAGTTACGCTTGGTGGCCAGGGATGGACAAGCAAATTGAAGCATGGGTCGCCAAATGCCACCGGTGCCAGGAGACCAGATCCAGCCCACCCGCAGCACCTATCCGGGACTGGGAAACCCCACGGGGGCCCTGGTCCAGAATCCATCTAGACTTTGCTGGCCCCACAAATGGGCATACTTTTCTAATCACAGTTGACGCGTACTCCAATTGGTTGGAGGTATGCGACATGAAATCCACTACCACAGAGGCCGTCGTTAAAGAACTGTGTAAACTGTTTTCCACACACGGCCTCCCAGACGTCGTCTCAGACAACGGGCCCCAGTTCACTTCCATCGATTTCGAACGGTTCCTGGCGGAGAGGGGTATCCGCCACGCATTAACAGCACCGGCGCATCCGGCGGCGAACGGTAGGGCGGAACGGATGGTCCAGTTTACGAAAAAGACCCTCCGGAAAATGGACC
Organism: Hydrophis major; assembly: GCA_033807585.1. Lineage (NCBI taxonomy): Eukaryota > Metazoa > Chordata > Lepidosauria > Squamata > Elapidae > Hydrophis > Hydrophis major. Next base: position 142,799,732 of record CM066343.1, on the reverse strand, counting down.
ACGGGGAGATCAGCGACAAAATCAACAAACTGCTCTTCATACAGCATATCACTCCCAATACCACAACTAACAAGAGCCCTGCAGAACTTCTAATGGGCAGAAAGCTGAGGTCCCCACTCGACAGATTACACCCGACCTATAACCCGGAGCGGCCCCCAGACTCCAGCTCCAGGTACCGGACATTTGACCCAGGTGACTTAGTCTATGCAAAGAACATGACGGGGGACCCCCTATGGATCCCAGCCGTCATAACTCAAGTCACTGGTCCACGGTCGTACCGGCTCCAAACCATCGATGGGCGAGCCTGGAAACGACATATCGACCAGCTCAGGTCACGAACAGCGACTGACCTCAACCCCCAAGACACGAACCAAGGGGGGAGGGAATACCCGGAGAGACAATCGCAGGAAAAAATAAACCAAAAATACTCACCGGAACACAGCCATCGCGAGTCCCCTCCGGAGAAGAACCACCTGGCCAGCTCTACCGACTCGGAGAAGCCAAGCGGGAGCGGCAAAATCCGTAGCTCAACCGACCCGGTAGGCCCAGGCGGGAGCCACGGCGAAAGAACCGGCCCGATCATCCAGCCGGTTCGCACAGAGGCAGGAGCAGCCAAAAAGATGACCGCTCCGGCCGAGTTACAGCATGCAAGTGAGTTGCGCAGGTCAACTAGGACTCGACGGAGCCCCGCCTACCTGCGTGACTACACCACGTGATGGACCATACCAAGAGGGGAGGGGTGTTATGTCCTGAATTGGAATACTCGAAATCCCCGAGCCTTGATTGGCTAAGGCATGGGGATTTCTGATTGGCCAGGCGAGCCGCGCTGATTGGCCCGATTGAAGTCTCCCGCGATTGGTTCAAACCAAGAGCGGGAGACTTGAATTGCTGCCATTGGCTGCGGCCGCCGCTGCGAAAGGTATAAAAGCCGCGGGCTTTTTGCCTTTCGCCGGTTCGGTTCTCCCATTGTAAATAAAGAGCTTTGAATGAAAGTCACCGACTCTGAGCATCTTTTTGCGGACACGACAAGGACAATGACAGATGTCATTTCCTCTCCTTTCCTCCCTCCCCCGCCCTAACTTCTGCCTTTCTGCAATGGGCTCGGAAGAAAGGGTTTTGCTGAAATCAGGTGCAGGAATTTGCCACCTGCTGTCATGAAATCTGGAGATAGAAAGCATCCCAGATGTGTTTCAAAAGATTCCTTCAGCCAGAGAAGCATATAAAGGCCATATTTATTTATGAATTGGCATTCTTATAGGTTTGCTTTGTAAGTTGATTCTGTCATTGTGTGCGTGTGCATGTGCGTGTGTGCATGTGTGTAAAAGGCAGCACTGATCACTGATCATAACAGCACAAGAACAACCACTAAGCACCAGATTCATAGAAGCAGGGATTTACCACACTAGGTAGAACCCAAGGGATAGATCAGTGTCTCTCAGTTGAAAGATGTGTGGACTTTAACTCCCAGAATTCCCCATCCAGCAAGAAGTTTCCACAGAAGGTTGTGGAGAATAGAGCTAAGAATCTGTGGGAGTTCCAGATCCAGATGGACAGATAGGCATTAGATAATCAACCAAACACTGTAGTAGTGGACAAATGCAAAGTAATGGCCCCTCCTTCAAGAAGATAAAAGCCAGCTGTGAAGCAAACATTCTTTGCAGGAAGCAAAGACATTTTGAAACTCAGCCTCATGGACATTACAGTTGGTATTTGAAGACTCTTGTATTGTGAATTATTTCTTATCTGTGATTCTTGGCAGTTTTGTAGTTTTGGCAAGGTTTGTGCTTATCAAAGTTAGTTTGCAGCAGCCTTTTAACCAGGGATTTGTAAGACTCATTAAAAGGTTTCTGTTCCTTTTGGTTATTGTTTGTCTTATTGGAAAAGGGTTTGGATCAGAACAGGTTTAGATTCTTAATGTCACTATTTGAAAGAACAGCCTGTTGGGATCTGAATCACAGATTATCCTATTTCCTTCTGGGTTCTAATGTATACATTGTGAGCAGAACTGCTATGTTTGCAGTTAAGGCAGTTGATTTAAGAATCTATTGAACAGATGGGGTAACTTGTGAAGGTAATTTATTTACCTGAATGTTTAACTTTGTATTTATCACATATGTATTTTATTAATGTATCTTCTTTTATCTATTTTATGCTAGAATCAGATCCTGTATTTTATTTTTGTTTTATATTTTTCATATGGTTGTAAGACTAATCATAGTCGTAATAAACTAATCAGTCATAATAAGACTAATCATAGTTGTAATAAACTATCTATAATTATGCATATCCATTTTTAAAATAACAATATTACAGATTAAGGAAGAAATAAACTTATGAATATATAAATCATTTTGGGAAAGTTAAAATAAAATTTAATATTTGAGATCAGTCAGAAACACACACAACTCTGTTCCCGCCTGGCTAATATATATGTATTTAGTGCTTATCTCCCTGTGTTTGTGTGAGGTAACATTAATTGCTGAAAGCACTACAAAATTATGGTTCATTGCACAGTTAACCTAATGTCCTGAGTGGATCTGACATTTCCTTTCACATATCAAGTCCCTTCTAAGGACCTGTGATAGGCAGATGTGGATTTCTGATAGTATTAAAAGTATCATTGTGGACTTCCGGTTTGGATCTCTTCAGCAACAGACCTAAATCTGCAATCATGCGTGGTTTCAATCTTGCCACTGGAGCAATCTTGCCACTGAATCCTTTGCATTCGGGGCTGAAGTCATCCCATAGAGGTGGTGAAGAGGAGGGAGACTGCTACGCAAGATGAACTGTGGGTATCATTAGTATGATAATCAACAACCAGTTTCATAGTTTTTCATCAATTACATAGTTAAATTAATGACATTGTGACATTCTGAATTATTTTAAGGCCACATTAAATACATTAATGTTAGTCAGAACATTTATGACTACCTGTCATGATGGCTACATCATAACTCCAGATGCAAATGCAGCATGTTTTTGACTTCCAAATGGTAAAAGAGCAAATGCAGAACATGGCTTATGACCAAAAAAGTCACACTGATAATCTTCTGAGCAGCTTCCTTTATTGTTTTTCACTGTATTTTTGCCAAACTAAAGCAGACTCTTGTATCATAAAACATATTGTGGAGACTACTAATGAAGAACTATTTTCAACCTTTCCGCCCACACAAAGTATCTAAACTGTGCCGTCTTTTGTTATTCTGAGTCATGCACCTCCTCCCTCCTGAAAAGTGAAAAACATCCAATTACAGGGCTCTTGCATTTCTTTACCAATTCTTTTTTTTTTTAACAAAAGTTTTATTTGTTTCCACAAAACATACAAACACAAATAAAACATCTTTTTTTAAGAACAGTGTGACCCCGGGTTATCACTTCTCCATACAGACATAAACTCAATACATATTTATCTTATACATTCTAATCCATATCTTATTTTCACAATTTTTTAAATAGCTTTTCCCTTTCTTTACTTCCTATAGCCTTATTTTAAATTATCTCATTCATTTCTTAATTCAATTACATATCTTTTTCTGATTTTTAAAATCTTTCTAAACAATGTTTGTTAAACATTCATCTGTTCTGTTTACAATTTCATATTATCTTTTCTCATAAAACAAATTTTCCCCTGTAATTACTAAACTGGAGTGTAACACCTGTGTATCTTTTTTCAAATCTTGTTTAAAAATTTAAGTGATACCTTTATAGTTATAACATTCATATTTTTAATCTCTATTTTATAACACATACCTATTTTCAATCGAATTCTGCTTGGTACATTCCCTTAAAAATATACACTAAATTCTTAAAAGAAAAAAGTATATATGTATATATATCTGTGCATATATGTATAACAATAGTAAATGGAATAATTATTCTATTCATGTACAGCTCTGCCATTAATATAAATAACAATCTTTTACATTTCTATTTCTTTTAACAAACATTACCTAGTAATATCAGTTCTTTCACTTTAATCATCTATATTTTGTATTTTACTTAGTACTGTCTTTAACTAAAAAACAATAGTTATTAACAGTAGTAAATAAAATTCTTATTCTTATTCAAATTCATCTTGTCAACTGATAAAATTTTCCATGTTTCTTTTCAGTTTTTTTAACTTTCTTTTTAAATCGAGAGCCTTATTCTCTTTACAAATATTCTATTACACATCAATACATTTTTTTTTCTATTACTTTAATCCTCTAAACATATTTTCTAACCCTTTTCTATTTCTAATATAGCAATGCTATCCCATGCACCCTTGTAGAATCCTCTCAAGTTAAATTTTAACCATTGTCTCTGTGTCTTTTAAATACGTTTATACCTTTAATTCTTGTACGCTTTTCCTGTATCTTTATATCTTTTTTCTGTCCTTTGTAGCTTCTTTTCCTTTCCCTCTTCCCTCTTTTCTTCTCCCTCCCCTTTTAATTCCCTTTTCTTTCTGATTCTCTCTTCTGTGATCCTTCCTTCTGCTTCTTCCTGATATTATGATTGCTTTTCAAATTATTCTTTTTTTTGGTTGTTGCTTCAATGCTTAAGTTTTTAACTCCCTTTCCCCCCTTTCCCCCCTTTCCCTTTTTTACCCCGCTTAAAGTTGCTTGGTATTAAAGATGGCTTCTTCTTTATCTCGCCCTTCCTCTTCTGCCAGTGTTTCTTGTTTTTCATAGTTCAAAATCTCCATTTCTAAAAATAGAAATACAAAGCCAAAAGATCCTCTTCCCTCTTGTGCTTCTTCTTCTTGTTCTTTAAGTCTCATTTTTAACTCTTCAAGGAGTGATGCCATTTTAAAAATTTTGAAACAACCCCCAATTGATTTTATTTTGTTTTATTAGAATCCACCATCCAAAATTCCAGGAATCATCCAATAATCTAAAACTGTTTCTTGTTTCTTTTCTCACTTTCTCTTTCCAGGAGATTTGTTATCTTGTAACAAAGTTTCAGCTACAATGTATCTTTTGCAAGCTTTGTTAAAATTCCACTATCCATTTTCCAGGTGGTCTCCTCCATTTTCCAGACTCCACCCTCTTGTTTTCTTTTTCCCTCCTCTGCTTTCTTTCTTTTTTAAAGAAAATTTTTAAATTATCCAAGAATCTTTATCCCTTTGACACTTTATTTTCAGCTAGAAATAGCCTATTAATGTCAAAGTGGATTAGTATTAATTTCTGAGTCGAATCGTATTCTTCTCATTAACGTTCCAAGTCAATTACAATTGTCAATGTGAGAGGAAAAAAAGCCAATTCCATTTCCTTTCCCTTTATCTTTCACCACTTATCTTTTTTAGGAATAATATTAGTCTTTAAAATTCAAGTTTCAGGTACCTTAAGTAGATTTTCTCCATTCAACCCGGTCAGTCAAATTTTCTCTTTTAAACTTCCTCCTGCACAATCCTGTCTAGTCGGGTTCTTCTTTGAGGTGGCCATTTCTGACCACCTCTGAAACCAAAATGGCCAACTGAGGAGATATGCGGCTCTCAACCCCGCTGATGGCTCCCCTTTCTTCACCACCTCTATGGGGTGGCCTCAGCCCCAAATCTGGGCGGCTCAGGGCGCTCCAGCAGCAAGCATGGATCAAAACCGCACATGATCATGGATTTTGGTCCGTCCTGAAGAAGCCCAAACCGGAAGTCCACATTTCTTTACCGATTCTAAGTTTCAGGTAAATCCCCAGCTTCCTCCTCTATTACCACAGTGAGAAGTACCTTAAGGGTTGAATTTCTCCAAATATATTAAATCAGTAGTTCTCAACCTGTGGTCTGCAGACCTCTGGGTTCCATGAAATCTTTTTTTAAAAAAAATATGATTTAAATCTTGAGTTAGGTCTTGGGAATCCATAACCACGATCTATGGCCACAACAGGTATTTAAAGAGGACCTATGGCAGAGGTGGTATTCAGCAGGTTCTGATCAGTTCTGGAGAACCAGTAGTGGAAATTTGAGTAGTTCAACGGACTGGAAAATGCCACCTCTGATTGGCCTCGCCCTCATTATTCTCTGTCTCCCAAGTTCCAGCTGATCGGCTGGGTCTTCTTTTGTTGCCCTGCACAGGAGAACAGAGTTGGAATGCAGGTTAATGGAGTGGGGAGGGAATGGGATTTTGGAGTATCTTTCCCCCAGGAGTGGGGTGGAAATGGAGATTTTACAGTATCCTTCCCCTGCCATGCTCATCAAGCCATGCCACACCTACAAAACTGGTAGTAAAATTTTTTGAATCCCACCACTGGCCTGTGATGAAGAAAAGGTTGAGAAACACTGTATTAAAGCAATGAGACTGACAAAATACATTATAATCCACGTTAGTTTATTAAAACATGTCATTCTATTACTTAGCACAATATATGCATATGTAGATACTTTTCTCATTCTCAGGTGATACTTTTTAGTTTTTGCATATTAAAATCATACACTGGAATTGAACAAAAACCTCAAGTATTTTTATTTTATATCATTCAACAATGATCTGAGAACTGCTCTTCTATGGATAAAAATCAGGCTTGTGTATTGGGTTCGTCTATGTGTCAGTCTTTGCAGCCATTTCTGTTTTAAATTTGGTACTAGCCTCGTGCTTTGTTAGAATGTTTTTTTCTTCATCCTGATTGGTTGTGAGTCTTGGTCTGTGTTCATTGGTCTTGGAGTTTGCTGTGTTCTGCTGGATTGGTGTTTCTAATATCTTCTGTCTGTTTTGTGGCTTTTTTGTGTGTCTTGATTGGCTGGCAACATTGTGCTCCTGTATTGGAGGCTTTTAGTGCAGATTGGCTCCGTGTAAATGGCTATCATTTGTTAGGAAGCTAGGTTTCATCTGGGTGCCTGGTTGGGGTGTGTTTGAGCTGGAGGTATTGGGGGGGGGTTTGTTTGTACCCAGGTGTTTGCTTGGGTTTGTGGGTGGCATTAGCCAGGGCACCTGAAAGCATAATAGAAGAGATGATTCCACCAGACTGTCAATTATTTGGAAGCCTGCACTCACAAAAAAAAAAAAAAAACCTCCACACCACTAGCCAGGCAAACACCTGGGCACAAACAGACGGGGTTCCCACCGCCGTCCTCCCCTCCCCTCCCCAGGCCAGACCTTTTCTGGGCACCCTGCCTAAGTCCCTTTACCTGCTGTCGCCGCTGGTTTGGGGAGCGGGGGGGTGCATTGGGGAGGGAAGCAGAGACAGCAGAGCTTGGCTACCCTTAGAAGGGAAATCGGGTGGGCTTCCAAAAGGAGCGGTCCTCGTGGGAATGTGGCGGGGAAGCAGGGTGAGTGTGAAAGTGTCGTCGCGGCAGAACAGGAGGTCAGGAGGAAGCTGGAGTGAAGAAGGGCCGGGGAGAAACTAAATCGTCCTTTCAATTACTCTGGTGAGGGCTGAATATTTGCAGGGGCTGGTTGGAAAGGCCTAATTTTAGTATGAACCTTGAGTCATGGGGAGAGTTGAACGGTGAAGGCACTGTGCACATGATCCGAGGCAATCCTGCCACAGCTCACAAGTGGCGCTGCTAACAGTTGGGGGGAACCTGAGAGCTTCAGCAATGCCTCCTTTTCTCTTTCTCTCTCTCTGAACACCTGAAAGAGCACCCATCATTAACCAATTAACCAACGCCAGCCTCAGAATCCCTTATTTCAGCATAATTCAGGATGAGATAGGAACTGTAAAACCAGGGACTAGGCGACAAGGTGCAGGTTTGTTTGTTCTAATTTTTATTGGTTTTTAAAACAAACATAAACAAACAAAACATAAAAACATCAAGCCATCTTCCATACACACACACACACACACACATACACAGAGTGCCGGTTGGTTTACAAATTGTTTTGTGCTTCCATTTCGTAGTCTTCAATTACAATTACATTGTATGTATTCTCAAATTTTCAATCAAGTATTAAATACATTAATATTATTATTAATCAGTCATTTGACTATACTTTTATTCATTCATGTTTCACGAAATAATCATATTTTACTTAATTTGTTTTATGACAGTTCATATTATCATCTCAAATCTATCCTGCAATCATTTTGTAGATATAAGAAAAGAATACATCTTTATATATTTAGTATTTTTTAAGAATCTACATATTTCATTACCATGTTTTATTGTCTAACCATTCATAGAATAGATCCCAAATTTTATAAAATTGTTTATCATCTTGTTTTCTGATTTCAAATGTCACTCTACTCATTTCAGCACATTCCAGTATTTTCTTAATGATTTCCTCCTGTGATGGTATTTTCTCATTTTTCCAGTTTTTGGCAAATACAATCCTAGCTGCTGTTAATATATTTACAATCAGGTATTTCAAGTCTTTACTATATATTTCAGGTAAAATTCCCAATAAAAATATCTCTGATTTCAAATCTATATGCTTTTTTGTCATTTTTTCCAGCCACATGTGAATTTTAGTCCAATATTTTTTCGCATCTACACAAGTCCATCACATATGGTAATATGAGCCAGGTGTCTGATGACATTTCCAATGTTTTTCAGATTTATTCTTGAACATTCTTGCTATTCTTGTTGGGGGGAAATGCCACCTGTAAGACATCCTTTCCAAATTTTCTTTATATGCTGTTGACATTGTCATTTTATAATTTTGAAACCACAATTTTTGCCATTTTTCTAAATCAATCCCATATCCAAAATTCTTCCCCCAAGCAATCATTGTTTCTTTAACTTGTTCTTCTTCTAGTTTAATTTCTAATAAGTATCCATACAATTTTTTAATCACCTTTTCTTCAGTACCTGTCAAAATCTTATCTAAATCAGTCAGTTTATCATAGAAACATTCTGTTTTAAAATCTTTATCATACCTTGAATGTATTTCCACTTATGAAAACCAATTCATCTTTATACCTTGTTCCTCTAATTGTATAGATTTAAGTTCACCCTTTTCATTCAATATTTCACCATATCTAACTGTTTGTTCCTTTTTATATATTATAGGATAAGAAAATGCTTCAATAGTCGATAGCCAGTCTGGAATTTTCAAATAACATTGTCTTTTAGTCTTCTCCCAGTTTAACCACAGAGACTCCCGTATATAATGTCTTCTAAAATACCCCTGTATTTTAATTTCTTTATACCATAGAAAAGCATGCCACCCCAACAACAGATCATGTCCTTCTAATGTCAATGATCTAGTATTTCCTAATGTTATCCATTCCTTAACCCACATCAAATTTGTATCTTGGAAATATAACTCCCAATTAGGCAAACCAAATCTTCTCTTATTCTGGTATCTTGCAAAAGTTTTAACTTTATTCTTGCTTTCTTACCTTGCCATATATATTTCAACACAATTTTATTTAATTCTTCAAAGTAATCTTTTCCAAGCCTAATTGGAATTGTTTAGAACAAATATAAAATTATGGGTAATATATTCATCTTGATTGTTGATATTCTCCCTATTAATGACAGTTGTAAATTTTCCCATTTCGCCAAATCTAGTGCTATCTGCTGCTTAAGTTTGATATAATTATTCTCTTTTAAAGTACTGCATCTTGCTGTCAAATGTATCCCCAAGTGCTTTATCATATTTGTGACCTCAATTTTCAATAGATCTGCCAGTTCTTCCTTTTGTCTTGACAGCATATTCTTTGTCAAAATCTTTGTCTTATCTTTATTTATTTTCAAACCAGCCACCTTTCCATATGTCTCTCTTTTCTATCAATTTTGATGCTGTTTCTAAAGGGCCTTCTAAGATGAAAACCAGATCATCTGCGAATGCTTGCAACTCGAAGTTTTCCTTTTTAACTTTCATTTCTTTTATATCCTTTTCTTCTCTAATATTTCTATTTAGCACTTCCAAGGTTGACACAAACAACAGAGGTGATAGTGGGCACCCTTGTCTTGTTCCTTTTCTTATATCGATAGATTTTGTGTTCTCCCTCTATCATTACCTTTGCCGTTTGCTTATGATATATAACTTCTATTGCTTGAATAAATTTTTTAGCAAAGCCCATCTGTTCCAGCTGTAATAACATGAATCGTCAATTCACATTATCAAATGCCTTCTGTGCATCTAGAAATATCAAAGCCATTTGTTTTTCCGGGTGTGCCTTGTAGTATTCCAGTGTCCAAGATTACTCTCATACTATCTTTAATTTGTCTCTTTGGCAGAAATCCATTTTGATCAGGATGGATAAAATTGTTTAAGTATTTTTTAAGTCTTTCTGCCAATATTGAAGCAAAATTTTTATAATCTGCGTTTCATAAGGAAATAGGTCTATAGTTCTTGATTTGTAATGGATCAGCCTCCTCTTTTGGAACAAGTGTAATATAAGCTTCTGACCATGATTTAGGTATCTTCTTCTTTAACATAACTTCATAACTTCTAGCAATGGAAGGTTCAACGATTCTTGTAGTGTTTTATAAAATTCTGCCAGAAGTCCATCTGGGCCTGGTGCCTTTCCATTATTTTGCTTCTTGAGTGCTTCAGTTAACTCCATCATCGTTATATTGCTTTCTAACATTGTTTTAATCTCTTTAGGTATCTGGGGTAAATTAGCATTCTGTAAATAGTTCAACTCTTTCCTCATCAATATTCTCTTGTGTGTATAGTTTCCCAAAATAGTCTCATATGATTTCCTTCTTTTTTTTACTACCATAGCAAACTTGGCCTTGGTCATCTATTAATTGTAATATTTTCCTTGATTCTTTCTCCTTTCTCAGTTTATATGCGAACCATCTACCTGGTTTATTTGCATCTTCAAAGTAGTTCTGTTTAGCACCTCTGATTTTCTGTGCTAATTCTTCTTTTTCTATTAGACCCATTTTATGTTTAATTATATCGATTTTTAATTTAATGTCCTTTTCTGTGCCATTTTCTGTAGCTCTTTTTCAAGTCCTTTATACTCATCCTCTAATGCCTTAGAAGCTAGTCTTTTCATGGTATTTCTTTTCCTTGTGTAGTCTATTATCAAGCCTCTGGCATATGCCTTCATTGTATCCCATACATTCTGAATTTATGTATCTTCTTTTTTGTTTTCTCTAAAGAGGAAAGCCTGTTCTTTCTCCATCCACTGTGTGAAGTCTTTTTCCTTTAAAATAGTATTATTTAACGTCCATCTAGATCTTCTTTTTTGTCCTTTCCATTTAACTGTCATTGGATTGTGATCTGCCCAAGTACTTGTTTCGATATTTATTTATTGAATATTAGCTAACAATTCTGTTGACATCCATATCATATCTATTCTGGACCATGATAAATGTCTATTTGAGTAGAAGGTGTATTGTTTAGTTTTAGCATATCTTTTAAATTTATTTCATCTACCATTTTAAAAAAGGGCTTAGGGAGTCTTTCTGTTTTGCTTTGTTGTTTTCTTTGCTGTATAGTCCAGTTTATTATCTATAATTCCATTAAAATCTCCCATCATAACTATATTAGCATAGTCCAGTTCAATTATTTTCATATGTAATTTTATACAGAATTTTTCTTGATTGTCATTTGGGGCATAGATTGCAATCAGGAGTGTTTTTATATTATTGTCCATTATTTCCACCATTAGTATTCTTCCATCATCATCAGTATAGATCAATTTCGTTGGGATAATATCTTTAATGTATAAAACCACTTCTCTTTTCTTGCATTGTGTCAAAGAAGCAAATATTTTCCCTAATTTTGGCTGTATCAACAGTTGTTCATGTTGCTTTTTGATATGTACTTCTTTTAGGCAGATTATATCAAATTTTAATTTCTCTAATTTATGGAAAGTTTTCCTTCTTTTAACAGCTGAGTTGTCCATTTATCTTAATTGTAATCAGTTTTTTCTCTTCCATGGTTATATTTTATAGTTAGGTTTAGCAGCTCTCGTAGATCTTGGTTCACGTTGTTCTTTGGCTTCCACCTTTCCACCCACTGCACCTTCTTCTTTTTCATTCGCCATTTGGCAGTCCTCTTGGAATTCAATGAGTGAGATTTCTTTTCTGCCTCTTCCTCTTTCCCTCCAAAAAATTCTGTGTAAAATAGTTCAGCTTTCTCAATTGAGTCAATTCTATGTCTCTGATCTTGTCATGTGAACCTTAAACCTTCTCAAATCAGCCATCTATAATTCACCTCTTTTTTAAATAGCATTTTGGTCAGAAATCAGTATTCTCTTTCCATCTCTCTCACTCTTCTGGGTACTTGTTTCAGGACCACAATCTCCTTGTCTTTATATTTCAATGTTTTATCTCTTGCCACTTGCAATATTTGCGTTTTAATGGCTTTCTCTGTAAATCTGAACTTTTCTTGGTAAGCTATTTCTCATTCCATATCTTGTGAAGACTTGACAAACCTCATCTATTTCATCCATCATCTTCTCTTCAGTTATTTCCAAAGTTTCAGCCAATATTTCTATCATTATCTCAGCTAAATTTTGTCCTTTTTCTTCCTCTGTTTTGGAATCTGAGATAAAATTTGGATCTGTCCATCTCCCATCTCAGCATCCCACTTTTATCTTGTTCAACAGTTAATCTGCTATCAATATCTCCAATCTTCTTATTTCTTTATCATCTTCTTCAATTTTTTGGAATCTCTCATCATACTTCATCATCAGTTTTCCCTGTTCTTTGTTCAATGTTCTCTGTTCTTATTTGAATATATTGAATTCCTTGCATAATCATCTGCAGGGTCACTTTTCTCTACTCTTTTTTTTGCTACAACATTGTCTGTATTGCACATTGTCCTCCAGATAGTGAAGAGGAAGAAGTAGAAGTTGAGGAACCAGGGGCTGTTAGTTCCTACTCATATCGAACAATTCAGAATCTTCAGGTTCTTCTAAACCTTAATCCACTTGTGAAATATCCAATTGCAATTCCAAATAAAAACAGTAGGGAAAAAGAAACCAAATAGTGGCAATAATAATAATAATAATAATAATAATAATAATAATAATAATAATAATAATAATAATAATAACAACAACAACAACAACAACAACAACGAAACAACAACAATAATAATAATAAAATTTCTTTAGGTTCTTGTATACCTTAATCCAATCGATTGGCTAGATAGCAGTAAAACTCAAAAATGGAAGAAAAGACCAAAAACACACACAAAAAAGAAAAAAATTGTTAAATCCTGAAAAAGGCAGAAAAGTAAAAACTAAAAAACTAAAAAAGAGAAAAGTTCTTCAGGTTCTTCAACACGTTAATCCAATTAAGAGGTCTCCGGTATAAAAGGATGCATCAGAAAAAAAAGAAAGCCACAAAAATAAAAAAATAAAAAAAATATTATGGAAGGTAAATAGGTAAAAAAAAAAAGGGAGGGAGAAAGAGAGAAAAAATAAGATCCCTTAAAAAGAAAAGGAAGGAGATCATTAATACTAAAGCTTTTCCTTTAATATAAAATGCAAACGTAAAAATTTGACTTCAAAAGACAAAAAGAAAGACAAAAAACAAGTTCCAAAAGGCCAAAAATCCAAATAGCTATTACGAAAAGTAAACTAGTAAGGAGGGGATTTGTTGAAGTAAGAAATAGCACAACATAAAAAGAAAATAAAGAAAATAAAAAGAGCACACTGCCCCTTATTTGATTATCCAAGGCTTTTGTTAAAATTTATAACTCTCTTCTCCAGAGTCTTATCACCTTTTTTTCCCCTAAGCTTCAACACCAGACTCTAGCTGTTGATAGAAACCCAGAAGAGCACCTGCAATAATACTCTCCCATGCTCTTCCCTCTATCTTATCAAATAGCAATATCATTGAAAAGAAGTCTCAGTTCTTTCTCAGCTTTTTCTGGTCAAGAAAAAGAAATAGAATATTTCCAAGCCTCTAGTTGGCAGTATTACAAAGTTTCTTTTGCTTTCACTTTCCCCCTCCTTTTCCAAACAAAATATAATAAATTTTAATTAAAAAGGGAAAAAGATATTTAAAAGGATGACTAAAAGGGAGTCTCTAGCCTAGAATATTATAAAATCAAAAAGGAGAGAAAGAACAGCTGAAAGAAGAAAAAAAAAACAGTCCAGTTTCAAAATATAAAATCATGTGTAGAAAATCCAGCAATGAGAAAAAAAATATATTACTTTGACATTCCTGTTTAAGATTGCCGCTTAATCACTTCTGTCAAAACTTTTACAGTCTTTCTTTTCCTTAGGGTGTCCTTTCAAATCTTAAAATAAAGAAGAAGTTCTCTCCGAACTGGCACAGTTTCTCCTTTCGTTCTCTTTTGTTTCAGAGCTGTCCCAACTTCAGCAGCTTTAATGGCTGCCTTTCTGCTACTGGCAAAAAGAGCTTCTCCTGGATCTACCAGGGACTTTGTGATATCCCTGGAATCGACAGAATGCGCTTTACATTCACTGTCTCTTCAGGATAGTTTAGATCCAATTGGACTGTCCAGGAGCAAATATATCGGCAGCGATTTCAGACCTCCAAGATTGCATGCCATATCGTCGCAACGCCAGCTCCGCCCTCATAGATCTTCACATATGATTTATTCTGAATGGACCACCGTTTGTTTGTTTTTATTGATTTCAATCACAAGACATTTCTGGATTTCATCAGATGTCCAAGGCGTTCAGAAGAACTTCTGAAAAGCTTGTGGGTCTAACTTTGAGAAGCAATGAGTTCGGTCCTCTCAAATGGCGGAGGTTAGGGATGGTCTTTGGAGACCTCCCCTCTCCTTTAGCTGAGGGAGACCTGGGCGATTTTAGGCCAAAAACTGCCCCAGAGAGATTAGTCAGAGAATGAGCAGGATAGCAAAACAAGAACACATTTGGGCCTTTTCTCCCATTCCCTCCGTTGCAATCTCACAATTTTTATCCAGACACAGATACATGTGTGCTTTCCCACTGGTAGATTCAAAGACAACTAATGAGCTCCTCTCACCACGAGGCCATTTCTATCAGCCGATGGAAGCTCCCCAAAGGCAGAGTCACCAGCCGCTTCTATCGGCCGGTAGAAGTGGCTGGTGACTCTGCCTTTGGGGAGCTTCCATGGCCTCGTGGCGAGGGGAGTGCGCACAAGCGCTCGCCCCGAGGCCGCTTCTACCGGCCAATAGAAGCAACTGGTGATTCTGCCTTCAGGGAGCTTCTATCAGCTGATGTTCTATCGGTAGTAGATCAGGGTGTTCTAACCTGCATGGTGCTCCTAAAGGCAAGTTTTCTCCCCCTCCTTCCATTCCCCAATTCTCTTCACCTCATGTAGTTCTAACGAATGATGTGAGAAATGGTGAGGAAATGCATGGTTTAAATAGGCCTAAATTTGGGGGGTAGGGCTTAATTTTACCTCATGCCTAAAAATCATGCTGGGCCTTCCTATTGGTGGAGGCCGTATTGTTGGAGAAACACAGCAGATATGAGATAATTAAAAATAAAGTTGAGAAAACCAAGGAAAGGAAAAAAAATTTGAGAAAATGTTAAAATAGTAATAAGATATGGAATAAAACACAAAGATGAATATTAAATTGAGTTTGTGTCTGTGTGGAGAAGTGATAACCCAGGATCATGCTATTCTCAAAAAAAGATGTTTTATTTGTATTATGTTTTGTGAAAACCCAAATAAAATTTATATATATAAAAAAAACAATCGCAGTGATTCAGTTGACAACTTTGGTAAAACTATCATAAAAATGGGGCAAAATTCACTTATCTCTTTAAGAAACAAAAATTTTGAGCTCAAGTCATCTATCTGTAGTGAGTTATATTAGAAGCCCAATGTTTGTTACTTCAGTTCAAGCCATACTGCTGACTAAAATCTGAGGACAATACTTTTGGCTGAAATATGTTATGCTGATTAACAAAGCAAGTGAGGATATGAAAGCTTTTTAAATAACAGCATTTTGCATACTGCAAGCTTTTAAACTAATGTGGGACAGAACAATGCTGCTCATTGTTCTGTATCAGATACTCATGACACAGAACAGTTCATTAATTTCTAGCTTGTCTGCAGAAAATGGCTTGTTGAAAGTTAGCCAATGAACTTTTATAGCACCCTCTTCCAGATTTTTAAAGGGCAACATTGGAATTCTAAACACAATGAAAATGGATTGTTCATATTTGGATATGCCCTGAAATGTAATCACTTAACTACTGTAATCCCCTAACTACATTTGTAATGCTTTCTACTGCAATTGTTTGGATGATTAAGATTCACTTTTGCAAAACAGAGCAGAATTATTATGAATGATTTCAAAACTGGTTGAAATCACTAAAACCCAAACCAATGATACAGACTAGTATCTATTGACAAAAGAATTCTGGGAAAATGCTCCCATCATTTCTTGCTGTTATATTAACATCGAATGCCTTTTTTAGTTTGAAAAGTTATTACTACTTTAAAATGCTGAACATTATGCCTGAAGTCCACAGATTATAAAAAAGGACCCTTGGAGTATTGATTATTTTAAGCATTGGGGTTATTTCAACAGCTTTTATTGGACATTAGGCCTCAGTCTAGCCTGCTGATTAAATTCAATGGTAGGAAAAGAAAGAACCATGAGTTTAAAATGAAAAAAAGCTTTTTTTTGAAGATTTTGAGTTTTTGGTGGGAAAAGAGGTGGCTTATAGTGAAATGCAACTACAGTAACATGGACATTTCAATATGAAGTACTTTTGTAAGTATTCATTTTTAAAAGGAGATAATTTTATGTATTTATGTACTTATTTTAAGCATAAAGAGTAGAATATATAGGTTGGATTAACCATAAAGCATCATACACGTATAAGTTTTATATTAATTTAAAACCCCTGTAAAAACAATGAAAGTAAAAGCTACATTTCAGTTAAAATATGATAAACACTAGAAAACAACAGATCAAATTTACCAAATCAAAATAACTAGCCTTAAAAGGGGTGTCAAACTCAATTTCATTGAGGGCCACATCAAGGCTATGATTGATCTCAGGGAAGGGCATGTGTGCGTGGTTGACTGGTTGGGTGTGGCCAACTAGGTGGGCATGGTCAGCTTGACACCACTGACTGGGTAGGTTTTGATCTCTACTAAGAACTGGAAACTTTAATCAATAAACCATGTTACTCACACTTGTAGAGTGGAAATTGAAGAGTTTATTGCTGTATTCACAACCGTGGTAAGAGTTGCAACAATGGATGTCTGTGTAAAGTCAGCGATGAAAACAGTTAACTCCCAACATTGTTTTATCCATCCCTGCCCAATTACCTCCTCACCCTAATCCGCCCATTATCTAATTGTCCACACCAACACCCCATGCCTAATTACACCACGTATAAGCTAGTATTATGTTTCTCCCTTCACCCTACTTCCCATTAGTATCCTAAATAACAATGATCACTTTGCTTTAAACCCAGCACTGTGTTAAAGCCAAACATTGCAAAAGAAACATCTATCTGTATTATCTGAGTTCCAAGGCTACACAGCCCTCCCACATTCCAGAGTTGACTTCTGAGGCTGTGAAATGTCACCCACAGCCCTCCCTTCCTTCTCTGCTGGTCTGGTTTGGCTGACTGCCAAGTTGCAATGCCGGATTCAAAGTGTAGATCAGGTGCAGATCAGGGATTCACAGCTATCAGGGATTCACAGCTCAAAGGCACAGCTATGTCGGGCTTCAGGACGCTGGTAATATGTAGAGCTCGACATGCCACCCCCTCTAGCCCCTCTTTTGAAAAAGAATTAACAGTTTTAATAAAATTCTTTTGATAGATCTCTTCCCTCCCCCGCTTTGGAAGGGTGTTGCCAATGAAATAGTCTTTATAATTTTGGGGCTGACACAGCTGCAGATGTCACCCAAGAAGCGTCTGCCATTAGATATCCTTTCCATTTCACTAGGTATTGTAGGACCTCTCGTCATCAGGAATCAAGGATGTCCTCTACTTCATATCCCTAATGGGCCCTGGGCACTTTAAGAGAGGTTCAAGCTGTGTCATGTCAGCAGGCTTTAGCAAGCTACTATGGAAAATGGGATGAATTCTTTTAAACCGTGATGGTAATTGTAAATGGATTGTAAACTGGGTTAATCACTTAAGTATTTGAAATGGATCAATATATTTTGGGCCCAGTTTTTTACATGGTAAACCCAAATTAATATATTTTGTAGATAGGTATACCCATTTTCCTATTTCTCATGATTCCTGTTCTGATAGTTTCTGCATATTTGTCTGCATATTTTTTATATATTTCAGTGGATTTGACCAACATGTTTTGAACTGCTTTCCAACGAGCTTGTATACAATCCATTTAGTGGTGGTGATTAGTTCATTAGGCACATGGGGCCATTCTGGAATAGGAATAAAATCCATCCTGTTCACTATTCGAAAGGGAGTATATTCAGTACTGTTATGAACAGTATTATTATAAGCAACTTCAAGGAATGACAATGTATCAACCCAATTGGTTTGCTGATAATTTATATAGTATCGCAAATATTGCTCGATAGCTGTGTTAGCTCTTTCGGCTGCTCCATTAGTACATGGATGGCACACAGTACTTAGTCCTTGTGACGAGCCAATAAGTTGAATAAACTTCTTCCAGAAACAAGCTGTGAAATGGACTCCTCTATCCGAAATTATTCATTTTGGTACTCCAATAGATACACATTCCTTATAAACAAATCAGCTAATTGTTTTGCTGAGGGTCACCCTTTACATGCAATAAAATGAGCTTGTTTGGACAACAAATCAATTACTGTCCAAATAACTGTGTATCCCTGATTTTCAGTAGATCTACTATGAAGTCCATTCCAATCTCCTCTCATGGTCTTGTGGGTTCGGCTACCATTTCTAGTAATCCAAAAGGCTTACCAATTTGGATTTTGGTGGTTGTACATACCAGACATCCTTTCACATATTTTTCAATATCAAGTTTCATAGATGGCCACCAAAACTGTCTTCTAGCTAAATGTAAAGTCTTAAGGAAATCGTAATGACCTGCTTGTCATGACAATGTTTCAATACTATAGAATGTAATATTTCTGGTACATACAATTTTTTCCCTCACCAGGCTATGCCATCTTTCATTATAACCTGATCTTTATTTGCAGATAACCATGGATCTTTCGCTAGAACCTCTGGAAGGTCTATTGTCATAATCATCGTTCATAATGAGTTTATATGATCGTTATTCGTTCCCCTTGTAATGGGTTCTCCAAACATCCAGACTGTTCCAGAATTGGCCAACCTTTAGGTTGTGATCTTCCTGCCCTTAAAGTGAGAAGGAGGCTTTCACAAGATACGTTTGGCCATAGGACCATCGCCATTACAAAACGATCGGCCATCTGAGACATCTGTAAAGATACGCCAAGATACTGAATCAACTATCCCCAAAACTAAATATCCTCAGGAATATGAGGACTTAGTAGAGGTCTTTAGTGAAGATGGAACCAATTGCCTGCCTCCCTATAGACCAAGTGATTATGCGATAGAGTTAATTCTGGGAGCCAACTTACCAAAACCTCGTATGTATTCCATGACCCCCAAAGAAATGGAAGAAATGAGAAAGTATATTGACAAGAATCTAAAACGTGGATTTATTACGCCTAGCAGATCTCATATAGCTGCTCCAGTATTATTTAGGGAAAAGAAAGATGGCAGTTTGCATCTATGTGTTGACTTCTGAGATCTTAATGCGATATGTGCTGAACCTCTATACCCACTCCTGTTGATAAAAGACTTATTATGTACATTGGCACAGGACCGTATTTTTACCAAACTGGACTTATGGGAGGCACACTATCGGGTACGTATCCGTGCTGGGGATGAGTGGAAAACCACTTTCAATTGTTAATTGGGAAGCTATCATTTTAATGTCATGCCATTTGGATTACAGGGAGCTCCTGCAGTTTTTATGCAATTAATAAATGGCATATTGCATGAACATTTATATTGGGGAGTACTTGTCTACTTGAGTGATATTCTAATATATACAAACACTATGGAAGCACATTCAGCTAGTACAACAAGTTCTTTTAGATGCACATCTGTATGTTAAATTATCCAAATGCGAATTCCATTCCACCAAATTAGATTACCTAGAATATTGCATTTCAGTAAATGGTCTTGAGATGGATCCGAATACAGTTCATACAGTGTTGGAATGGCAAATTCCGCATACAAGGAAACATTGCAAGTAGGCATGGCCAGCTTGATGCCATTCCCCAAACTGCTGGCATGTTTCCTCTTTGCATTGGGTAAACTGAGCTGAAGCAACTCTGGCCTGATGTTTTGTCTTCGCACTGGGTAGACCAGGCCGAAGTGATGCGGGTCTCTTACATTTTCCAGGGGAGCTCCACTGGCCATATCTGACCACATCATGGGTCACATAGGGCCCACAGGCCTTGTATTTGACACCCCTGCCTTAAAACAATGCTACTACCACCACCACCAAAGTGATCACCAACATCATCTATACAATAAAATTTATATTGCTTGGGACAGAGAAAGACTTATTTTTCATGTCAGAAAAACTTTGGTGGTCAATCTATGGTCCATAAAAATAAATCTGAAAGTTTAGTTGAGATGCACTCTCAGAGATTTTCAATATAACCCAACTTTAACTAATAGAACAAGAAATTCCTTGAAAATGTGAACAATCATAATGTATTCCAGAAAAGGTCACAACTTAGTACAAAAAAGAGCTCATGTTAATTCAGTATGTATAAAATGTAATAGAAACATTTTAGTCTACTGGGGAATGTTCTTTCTTTTAATATAGCTTTTTAGGATATTTGGAGAAAAATATGAAAAATAACCAACAATAGTGAATATAACAGGGAATATAATAAAAACCTTTTACATGAAAAGAGTGTGTTTGAAAGTTCAAATGTAATAAATGAATTATTAGAGTAGAAAAGACAAGGAAAAACAAAGACAACTAAAATTATACTACCTGAAGATATTAAATATAAAGATGAATAAAACAGCTTGTTTAAACAAAATCAATAACTTGTAATGCATTAATTTTTACTAAGAACCTGTTTCACATGTGATGTCCTCTCACATGATGGACAGGTAGAAATACAATAAGACTCAGCCTGAGTCTGCATGGTTGTGATAGTCTGGATCCTCAGGTCCTAGAAAAGTTTAGTGTAACTTTTGCGGGACAGCTTATACCAGGTCATCTTGGATAAAGAAAACTGGGGTCATTTATATAAAAGCGAAATCCTGGGAAAGTGGGAAAGAAGGGGACAACACTCTTACCTTCTTGTTTAATTACCTGTCCATCATGTGAAAGGACATCTACACCCATCTCTCTGCAAATTCAGGCACAAAAGGAGGAAGACTTAGCTGAAAGATAGCCCTGGAAAAGTCTAAGGGAGTTGGAAAGTGGAAATCACAGGAAGGGATTTAGCATACTGTATTTATGTATTTATGAATGACAACTTGCTATAGCTAAGAACTACATTTGTCCTCATAAAACATACAGGTTTATCTGAGATATATGACAGTGGTGACATGAGTTTTCACATATTGCTATAGAGCAGTGATGGGATTCAAATTTTTTTACTGCCGGTTCTGTGGGCATGGCTTATTTGGTGGTCATGTTTGGTGGTCATGTGACTGGGTGGCATGGCTTAGTGGTCATGTGACTGGGTGAGCGTGGTCAACTTGACATCACTCACATCAAGGGGTGTCTTGCCTGGCCTCAAAGAGATACAATTTTCCTCTCTGTTTATTTACCATTATAGAACAATCAAAATACACTATTTAATCCTATGCATATATGCCATATGTGTACATACATATTACATAGTATAGTGTGTGTAAAAACAAAAAAAAATACATTATCTACTATATATAGTGTATGTGTATGTACACACACACAGCTCTTCCAAATTCAACCTCAATGCATTTGGAAAAACACACCCATAATCCACTTTCTGCCACACATTTAACTATAACTTCTGTACATTAGAACATTGCATATACCTTCAGATTTACTTCCCTAGCCTGCACATGACCACTAGACCCAGGAGATATTATGGATTGAGTAAAATGTGGTGAAACTCAAATAACAATGCTCTTGCTTAGCAACTACAATTTTGGGCTCAATTGTGGTCATAAGTGAAGGACTATTTGTGCTTTCCTCTGCATGGCAGCCTTGTCTTAGTAAACTCCTCTGCCAATTTTACTCTCTGTTAGAGGCACAAAATAATCCAGATTCCAGGTGATATGTCTGCCGGAGCAGGGGGTTGGACTAGATGGCCTCCAAGGTTCCTTCTAACTTTGATATTCTATGATTCTGTAAGGATCTCCTGCTGGAGCAGGGGGTTGGACTAGATGGCCTCCAAGGTTCCTTCTAACTTTGATATTCTATGATTCTGTAAGGATCTCCTGCTGGAGCAGGGGGTTGGACAGGGGTCTTCAAACTTGACAGCTTTAAGACTTGTGGACTTCAACTCCCAGAATTCTTCCTCCAGTCATGTTAGCTGAGGAATTCTGGGAGTTGAAGTCGACAAGTCTTAAACTTGCCAAATTTGAAGACCCTTTGACTAGAATATTTCCCTCTCTCTTTTTCCCCCTCTCTCTTTCCCTTTCTTTCTATCCCTTCCCTCTCTCCTTCTAAAGCTAGGAGATCCACCTGAAACAAACACACACACACACACACACTTCCAAGTGCCCACCTGAAACAAACACACACACCCCACTCTCTCTCATGATACTGGTCTGGAACAAACTGATTTAGCAAGAACAAACTGATTTAGCAAGCTCCAGATCAGCAGGAGAATGAAGAAAGCTTGTGGAGATACTCCAGCAAGTGGATGGCGGCAGGACTACCCTGGGAGTTGCCACCCTCCCTTTCGGGGCGCTGCTGTTCGCTTCACAGGCCACACTTACATCCAAACACTGCCCTTAGCAACAAACTCCTCATGCACCCCAGGCAGCTCCTCAGGCAGCTCCCAATGCTCATCCTGCAGCTGCGCCTCTCAGCTTGCCCCAATGGGGCAGCTGCACCAGCCACGACCAGACTCCCTCCTCCTCCTCCACCTCCCTTAAAGTCCTGGCTCCGTGCTGCCCCACACCTTTGCCACTCATTGAGGAGGAACTGGAGCACAAACCGTTTGAACAACAAAATAATCTGCATTTTGTCCAGAGCCTGGTAGCTCACTGGCTGCGAATACACGAGTTTTAAAAGAGTAGACATGAAAAAAAGCACGGGCAAAGCCTTCCCCTGCATCGCCCTTTCGACCTCACGCTCTGTGCCAATCAACTGCCATCCGGAATATCTCAATTCCCCACAGTTAACGTACAGAAAAATCCACGTTCTTTTCGCAATGCCATCCAGTCGCAAAGGGGGGCTACCGGAGCCCAATCTCCAAATCCAGGGGGGCGGGGCTGATGAATCCCTCGGAGGAGTCTCTTTCACGGATGGGGCTGCTCTGGAAAAGGACGGCAGTTTCATCTCCGCAGAATGGAGGCTTGAGCATGTTGCACCCGTGCCTTTCTTCCTCTTTCTTCCCCCCGGGAGAAGGAGGAAGAGAGCAATGGAAGCTTGAGCATACTGCGCCCATACTTTTCTTTCTTTCCCCTGGGGAGATGGAGGACACGGGTGGACGAAAGGAAATAAGTGAACGTCCACAGCGGTGGTATTCCGGGAGGGCGGGGCGGGCAAAAGAACTGGGGCTGCTGCATGGGGCACCTAGCTCTGCCACCTCTCTCAGCCCCAGCGCTGTAGAGATGCCCCTCAAGGGCTGGCTGCCCGCCCACCTGATGGCCAGGCCAGGCGGGAAGCGGCGCGTCTCCTGGGAGGAGGAAAAAACAAGCGGTGCTGCTGCTCCGGCCTCTGTTGCCCGCGTCCTCTTTCTGGGGGGAGGGGGGAATGAAAAAAGGCACAGCCACATCAAATTGTGCACATGTGCAACCCAGTACATCTGCTCTCCAGGTCCCACCAGATGAGCCGGGAATGGGGGGGGGGGGGGGGGGGGAAACAGTTAGCTAAGCCGCGCCAAGCAACGAAACGAACCAAGTGAGCCTGGGAATGGTGAGGGACCCTTGGCAAGTTCAGGGGACAGTGGAGGGCCCTGAAGGCAAGCTCCAGGGATGCTGGGGGGGGGGGCAAGCATGACTCGGAGGCTTACCTTTCAGCAGGAAGATCAGAGCTGCTCAATTGGGACATAGGGCCAAGCACCATGTGGGAAGGCAAGTTAAGCCACGAGAA
Source organism: Hydrophis major (assembly GCA_033807585.1). Classification (NCBI taxonomy): domain Eukaryota; kingdom Metazoa; phylum Chordata; class Lepidosauria; order Squamata; family Elapidae; genus Hydrophis; species Hydrophis major. The sequence continues at coordinate 142,775,707 of CM066343.1, read as the reverse complement.
CCCAGTGTGGAGTGAAGAGTGACTGGGCGGGGCGAGCATTGGGCGGGGCAAGTGAGCAAGCTGCGACCGGGAACTGGTTCAGGGGTGTGGCCAGCTAGAAGTCGCTATCTGTTCGGCAACCCATGCCAAATTATCGCTACGGGTTCTCTCGATTAGGTGTGAACCGGCTGAATACCACCTCTGCTATAGAGTTGGTTGTTGTCAGAAGAGTTAGAAAGCTTTGTTTCTGCTACTTGGTCTTTTTGGTTCTGCTTTTTTGTCAGTGATTTTCTTTTTCTTGATTTGTATTTTGTTCCTTTTTAGATTTTTTAGTTATAGGTTGATCAGACTTATCATGTATTTGGGCAGCCTCAAAAAAACTGACTGACTAAATACATAAGTAAAGCTCCTATATTGGGATATCCATAAACTTTATTTTAGGCAGTATTCAATATTGGCATGAAAAGCTTTGTCCATTTACCAAAGGTGATAATGAACATGAAAATGCTTTAGCTCTGTAGACAATCTAAGGTTTATAATTACATTACATGAGCATGCTTATAAACAAAAATGTGTCCCTAACTTAAAAATTAAGTTAAAAGGTGGTCACAATATGTAAGAGTAATCCAATCAGAAGATGATGATGCCTGTGGATTTCTTTGTTTTAAAGTTCCTCTATCAGTGGTACAATTTGCTCCATAGGAAATTAACACAAACATTAATTTCCTGCCATTCTTTTCTGGTAAAATCAAACAACTGATACAAATGTAGCATTGTCAATGAACACCATTCTATGGTAGCAGTTTCTAAGAAATAGCAAACTTTCTCATTAATCAACTCTGGATTCCAGCATATATCAATCTAAATACTTAATCGCTAATTTATTATCTGGCAAATCTATAAATTAGTCATGTAAAAAGACAGGAAAAAAAGAGAGTAAATGATCACTGGACAGATCTGTTGCTCATATTTGCTGACAGAAAAAAAGTTAAAGAAAATCTAATTTTACCAGTTACTGATAATATTTTAACCAATTTAATATTTCCTTCACCATAATCAACTTAGTCTTCTACAATAGACACAAACACTCTAGTCTAGAACAAGAATTTAATGTCATCATTAAAATTCACACTAACCAACTGCACCCTCTTGCAGTTCACTATGCCATGACATACATAATTTCTGAAAAAAATGCAAATTATATGTTTGTACATATTGTGTATGGATGATGAAGCAAATATTTTATACATGGCATAGTAAGAGAAGAGCCATGTTAGCCTCTCTGGAGGTAGTAACTTTTTGGATAAACAAAGTTCATTTAAAAGTGTAAGCTTTCATATAAGCAGCAATTCAGTTCATCTGATACTGGGAGGCATACTGATTCAGGTTTAAACTGACACAAGATAGAGACAGGCTGATTATAAAGGTGGAAAATACATATGAAACAGATTATAAGTACCTCATTCATTCACAATTGTAATGTGTTAGAAACATTATATTTCTTGAGGCATTCTGAGATTGCCTAGAAAACCTTTGATATTTACTTTTTCCAAAACAGTCACTATAAGAGCTTCCATAGACTGCCTTACAATGTCCTTATTTTGAAGTCTGATCTCAAATTTGGAATTAAAAATTGTAGCAAAAGTAAAGATAACATGAATAAGGACTTTTGTAGTTAGGAATTTCAATTGTACTATATTATTTCTATACATTACAAATTCTATTATTACAGACAGAATGAATATGACATTACTTTCAATAATGAAATATTGAAAACTGTTCAAAAATTATGAGGATATCTGCAAGTTTTACATGGAGCACAATGGCAACTAGGGTAATTTGGAGTAGGAAAACAGCACAAAATAGCCTGAAACAGCATGATTCAAAGAAAAATGCTGCTATTACTGTGTTGAATAAACTATGATATTCTTATATTGTACATCTTCAGCTGTGCACTGAGATCACTTTTACTATCTCTACATTTTGTTATCAATATTTAATATTAAATAAATTGAAAGTGATTAAATGACAAATTACAATTTTATTAGCTAATAATGCTCAAATAATAGACAGAAATGGACATACACTGAAGAATAGAGAACTACCGTATATACTCGAGTATAAGTCGACCCGAATATAAGTCGAGGCACCCAATTTTACCACAAAAAACTGGGAAAACTTATTGACTTGAGTATAAGTCGAGGGTGGGAAATGCAGCAGCTACTGGTAAATTTCAAAAATAAAAATAGATACCAATAAAATTACATGAATTGAGGCATCAGTAGGTTAAATGTTTCTGAATATTTATTTCAAAGAAAAACAGTAAACTAGCTCTGTAAGTGGAAAAGAGAGCCAACAAAACCAATATGGTATCAACAATAACTTTAAAAGTACAAAAACCTTAGCTCAATCAGCAACCAAGCTAAAACACAAGAGTTAAAATCCTTCAAAACTGGATTCCTCCTCATCATCTGTATGTCCAAACAGAGTCACTCTCTCCCATGCAAGAAAAAAGCATGTGTATGTGCTGCATGTACATCCTGTTTTGGAGAGCCACCATCTCTTTCACAGCTCTCCCTCATGCCTCCATTGCATGTGCACACATGCCATGGCTCAATAGTAGGTCAACATACAGATGTCACACTAGGTTCCCTCCTCAAAAGGAACATCCAACCTTTCTTGAGAAGTACAAACTTCATCTGTTCAGGATTGTGGTGACAAAGGTGAAGGAGGATGGGGCTGAGAGAAGGGAAGGGAAGAAAAGATCATTGACAGGGAGAAAGACAGGGAGAAACACCTGGAAATGTGAGCCCTCGAGTTTCCTTAGGGAAGACCAGACAACAAGGGGAGAGGAGAGGAGGAGGAGGAGGAGAGTTAAAAAAAAAGAGTGGGAAGCCAACTCACGCGTGCCATCAAAGCCAGGGGGAAGCGGGGCTTTCTCCGTCTGCTGCCGCCAAAGGAGTGCGGGGGGGAGTGCGGGGAAAGGGGGTTCGTGCCGAGGCTCCGCAAGCGATTACCAGATTTGCAGCTCCGTTTGTTGGTGAAGCTGGAAGCGCGCAACACAGGAGCTCACGGGGGGCCCGGGCGCCCGTTAATGGGGAAGGAGAGGCCGCTTGGGGTCACCAGGCTCAGGTAGCCTCCCCCGCCTCCTCCCTTAGCAGCGAAGAGCTGCTCCGGGGGCTCCCGCCATGGCGCAGCCAGGCACTTTGTCTCGCTGCCCCCGGAGCAGCTCTTCGCTGCTAGGCTAGGGGGCGGGGGAGGCTGCCTGAGCCTGGCGGTTTCTTGGCAAAGCTGGAAGCGTGCAACACAGGAGCTCGCGGGGGCCCTGGGCGCCTGTTAATGGGGAAGGAGAGGCCGCTTGGGTCGCCAGGCTCAGGTAGCCTCCCCCTCCCCCTCCCCTAGCAGCGAAGAGCTGCTCCAGGGGGTTCCCGCCACGGCGCAGCCAGGCACTTTGTCTCACTGCCCCTGGAGCAGCTCTTCGCTGCTAGGCTAGGGGGCGGGGGAGGCTGCCTGAGCCTGGCGGTTTCTTGGCGAAGCTGGAAGCGTGCAACACAGGAGCTCACGGGGGCCCCGGGGGCCCGTTAATGGGGAAGGAGAGGCCGCTTGGGATCGCCAGGCTCAGGTAGCCTCCCCTGCCCCCTCCCCTAGCAGCGAAGAGCTGCTCCGGGGGGTTCCCGCCATGGCGCAGCCAGGCACTTTGTCTCACTGCCCCCGGAGCAGCTCTTCGCTGCTAGGCTAGGGGGTGGGGGAGTCTGCCTGAGAGTGGCGGTTTCTTGGCGAAGCTGGAAGCGCGCAACACAGGAGCTCGCGGGGGCCCTGGGCGCCCGTTAATGGGGAAGGAGAGGCCGCTTGGGGTCGCCAGGCTCAGGCAGCCTCCCCCGCCCCCTTCCCTAGCAGCGAAGAGCTGCTCCGGGGGGTTCCCGCCACGGCACAGCCAGGCACTTTGTCTCGCTGCCCCCGGAGCAGCTCTTCGCTTCTTGGCGAAGCTGGAAGCGCGCAACGCAGGAGCTCGCGGAGGCCCCGGGCACCCGTTAATGGGGAAGGAGAGGCCGCTGGGGGTCGCCTGTGTGGCCCTCAGTGGGTAGACAGCCGCGGCGGTGATGCTGCCCTGGAGGCGCGATCGGTTGCAGCCATGCCAGCGCAGGCCAGGCTTGGTGCCGTAGTGACTGGCTCGAATATAAGCCGAGGGTGGTTTTTTCAGCACAAAAAATGGGCTGAAAAACTCAGCTTATACTCGAGTATATACGGTATCTAGAGCAGCTTTTCCAACCTTTTGGATGTGAAGTAATCTTTGAAATAATTTTCAATCTTCATGAATCTGTTGCATAAAAATCTCACAAAACATGAAAACTGTACAGTACAATTAATTTTTAACTACACATTCCACACATTTTACAGTATTTACAAACAGCACAATGAAGGTTTTATCAAAATTCCCACATTGTAAGTGCTAGCATTGCTTTCCACATAAAATTTTAAAAATGTTTATTTTTTATTTTTTAAGTCAGAGAATCCCTAGCAACCCCTTTGAACTCTGTGATGGTGAACCTATGGCACACATACCAGAAGTGGCACACAGAGTCATCTCTCTGGGCATGGCTGTTGGTCATTGTTCTTCTGGGATCTGGCACGCACATGTGTGCCGGCCAACTGGTCTTCGCACGCATGAGAGCACCAGAAACTGGAAGAGCAGCTCCCGGCACACAATTTTGTGCTGGGAAGCTGAGCTTCAGTTTCCGGCACATAAATGTGTACCGGTCAGCTGGTCTTTGCACACGCATTCACGTGTCAGAACCCAGAAGACTAAGTGGCCGACACACATGTGCACGCCAGAAATTGGAAGCACATCGCAAAGCTGTTCTTCCAGTTTCCAGTAGTCCCGCATGCATATACCACGGAGTTGCTCTTCCAGTTTCTAGTGCTCCCCCTGCATGCGCTCCCATTTTGGCACTCGGTGCTGAAAAGGTTTTCCAACACTACCCTAGGTTTATGCAGAATTTCAATTGAGAAAGGCTGCTGGAGTCTATAGAGTGAAAGAGCACTATTTAAAAAGTGAAATTTAACCACGTTCTCTCAACTTACTGTTCCTGTAGTGCCCAAGGAAAGATGACTCATCTGTTGTGTCAAGGGGCCCATCATACTTGTTGGCTGCATGGACATTGTATGATCCATTGCTGGCGTTAACACAGCACCCTATAAATATACATAAATTATGCAAAGTCTAGAAAAGGAATAAACAAAAGTTAGCCAAAACCAGGACATGAACTTAAAAGATAAATAAAAGGAAATATAACTAAATCCAATTTAGTCCTTCTGTGATATCTTTCTCTATACATATCCTTGCAAACCATTCTTAATTATATCATATCCACAATTTCTATTTATATACTTCATACATTTGCTATTTGCTTTTTTAAATTTTTGATTAAATATTTGTAAAGTATTGCTTTTTATTGCCCTCTTCTTCCACACATACTCCTTAAATTACCAATTCCTATTGCATTCAACTTACTTTCATGTGACTCCTGACATCTGCAATTCCACGTAACATTTCTTTTAGCAAACATTTACAGGTGAAACTCGAAAAATTAGAATATCATGAAAAAGTTCACTTATTTCAGTAATGCAACTTAAAAGGTGAAACGAATATTTGAGATAGACTCACTACATGCAAAGCAAGATAGTTCAAGCCGTGATTTGTCATAATTGTGATGGTTATGAAACAGTTCATGAAAACCCCAAATCCACAATCTCAGAAAATTAGAATATTACATGCAATCAATAAAACAAGGATTGTACATAGAAAAATATCGGATCTCTGAAAAGTATAAGCATGCGTATGTACTCAGTACTTGGTTTGGACCCTTTTGCAGCAATTACTACCTCAATGCAATATGGCATGGAAGCTATCAGTCTGTAGCACTGCTGAGGTGTTATGGAAGATGGGATGCTTCAATAGCAGCCTTCACTCTTCTGCATTGTTCGGTCTCATGTCTCTCATCTTTCTCTTGGCAATGCCCCATAGATTCTCTATGGGGTTCAGGTCAGGCGAGTTTGCTGGCTAATCAGCACAATAATCCCACGGTCATTGAACCAGGTTTTGGTGCTTTTGGCAGTGTGGGCAGGTACCAAGTCCTGCTGGAAAATGAAGTCAGCATCCCCATAAAGCTCATCTGCGGAAGGAAGCATAAAGTGCTCCAAAATCTCCTGGTAGACTGCTGAGCTGACCCTGGACTTAATGAAGCACAGTGGACCAACACCAGCAGATGACATGGCTCCCCAAATCAACACAGACTGTGGAAACCTCACATTGGACTTCAAACCTCTTGCAGTGTGTGCCTCTCCATTCTTCCTCCAGACTCTGGGTCCTTGGTTTCCAAATGAGATGCAAAAGTTGCTCTCATCAGAAAAGAGGACTTTGGACCACTGAGCGACAGGCCAGTTCTGTTTTCCTTTAGCCCAAGTAAGACACTTCTGATGTTGTTTGTTGTTCAGGAGTGGCTTGACAAGAGAAATACAACATTTGAAGCCCATGTCCAAGATCCATCTGTGTGTGGTGGCTCTTGATGCACTGACTCCAGCCTCAGTCCACTCCTTGCGAAAGTCCCCAACACTTTTGAATGGCTGTTTCCTGACAATCCTCTCCAGGCTGCGGTCATCTCTGCTGCTTGTGCACCTTTCTCTTCCACACCTTTCCCTTCCACATAACTTTCTATTAATGTGCTTGATACAGCACTTTCCCTCCTTATGGAGGGTGTCAATGATGGTTTCCTACACAACCCAGCAGTCTTTCCCATGATTGTGATTCCTACTGAACCAGACTGAGAGACCATTTAAAGGCTCAGGAACTCTTTGCAGGTGTTATGGCTTAATTAGTTGATTAGAGTGGGATACTTTGAACCTAGAATATTGAACCTTTTCACAATGTTCTAATTTTCTGAGATTGTGGATTTGGGGTTTTCATGAGATGTAAGCCATAATCATCTCAATTATGACACATCACAGCTTGAACTATCTTGCTTTGCATGTGATGAGTCTATCTGATGTATTATGTTAACCTTTTAAGTTGCATTATTGAAAGAAATGAACTTTTGCACAATATACTAATTTTTCGAGTTTCACCTCTATTCCTCAAAGCAGGCATACACATACAAACACAATGTGTCTGTCAATATTTACATGCTTTAAATTATTTTCATCCATATTCCTTTTATGGAATCATTGTCCCAACTGCATGATATAAGCTGTTTAATATTTTATCTATATCATTTAAGTTTTCAGGCACCAAGATAGGATTGTCTGCTTATAAAATTCAGATGTACACCTTGTACCAACATACCTATAATGTCACTGCAATATTTATTTATTATTTATTTATTTATTTATTTATTCTTGAAGGTTTTAAACAACCAGGGAATATCATATATTCTTGTGTTAGTGCTAATTGCTGAATCATTCACTAAGAATTTGATTTAGTCTCATTTATGTTTTACTCTATCATTATAGTTTCATAGCATTCAGAAATTAAATTCAATCCATATTTATCAAGCTAGACATGAAAAGAAAGGCTAGCAGTGATAGCAGTTCCAATATCTCAGAGGCTGCCATAAAGAAGAGGGGGTCAAGTTATTCTCCAAAGCACCTGAGGACAGGTTAGATAAGTTTGTTGTTATAGGAGTGGTTAGTATCCTGTAATTATTGTGTAAAAGTAAACAGTTATTTTATATTCGCCCTTTTTATGATCCTGTAAATCCTTAATTCGGGTACAGTTGGGGCAACTAGAGTGGAGTTGCATCAGTAAACACTGACTGGATGCCCTTCCTGATGCAATGTGGCTGGATGCCCTTCCTGATGCAATGTGGAGTTCGTAGCAGATATTTTTTCTTTGCATCTTAGGAGAAAAAATATCTGCTGCTACCTAGGATTAAATTTTTAACTTTCCTGGATAGAGGTGAGCATCTTTATCACTCGGCCACCACATCTCTCAATGTTATTGTTCTGTCCTTAATTAACATACTCGAGATCCCGCGCTTTGATTGGCCAAAGCGCGGGGCTCTCCGATTGGTCAGGCGAACCGCGCCGATTGGCTCGCTAAGAATCTCCCGCGATTGGTCCATTCGGATCGCGGGAGATTCAAAGCGGTGCCATTGGCCGCGGCTGCCACGGCGAAAGGAATAAAAGCCGCGGGCTTTTTTCCTTTCGCCAGTTCGGTTCCAACTTCCTAATAAAGAGCTTTGCACTAAAGTCACCGACTCCTGGCATCATTTCGCGGACACAACACTGGCGACGTGGATGGGATCCAGACCCTGAACCGAACCACGTGTCCGACGGAAGCCAGACGAACCACCGAGATGGCGAAAATCGCACCACCCGCACCCTTCAACCCCGCCACCGAGGACTGGGAATCGTTCTCTGACCGATTCCGCATGTACCTCGAGTGCAGCGGCCTGAAGGACGCCACCGGCCCAATGAAACGCGCTGTCTTCCTGATCCACTGCGGGACCGAGGTCTTCCAGATGGCCAAGGCGCTTGCCAAACCCGCCGATGCGACCGCGATGGACTGGGACGTCCTCGAACCCATACTTCGGCGGCACTACGCTCCAGAGGTATCCATCCTGATCCGGCGCAACGAGTTCTACCGGCGGGACCAGAGGTCGGATGAGAGCTTCAGCGACTTTGTCGCCGAGCTGCGGCGCTTAGGGGGGCTCTGCGAATTCGATAACCTAAACGACGCCCTGCGAGACCGAATCGTGCTCGGTTTGTGGGACCCCGTCCTCCAGAGCCGGCTGATGGCCAAGGGCAACATCAGCCTAGCAGACACCCTCACCGCAGCCGCAGCCGCCGAAGCAACCCGAACTTCTGCCGACCGCATGCGCAGACCGAACACTGGGGACCGCAGCGGAAACAACAACCCGGCGAGGTCGACCGAGCCCAAACCCGAGAAGACCACCCACCAGGACGATTTCCACTCGGCATCAGGCACTTCCGATGACGAGGAGGATATCCATCGACTCCAGACAAGCCGCGACCCATGGAACCGGCGAGGTCGTAAGTCGAGGACCAACTGTGCCGGCTGCGGCGGCGACCACCCCAGATCGGAATGCCGGTTTTTCGAATCGATCTGCCGGCATTGCGACAAGAAGGGACACATCGCCCGTGTCTGCCGCCTGAAGAAAAATCGCAGCCCAGCACGATGGGACCAGAACGACCGGAGGAGAGAAAGCACACCACCCTGGACCAGAGATCGCCCCTCGGACAGCTGATGGGACCAGAACGGGCGATTCTCGCAAGACGGTGACAACCGGCGGAGAGAGGAAACCCACCAGATGGTCAGCATCGGCCACGCCATCACCAACGATGCCCGGAAGGTCCACGTGGAAGTAGGCATCGAGGGCCAGCCATGCAAAATGGAGGTGGACTCCGGGTCCTACCTCTTCATGATTGCATGGTATGAAATAAAGCGCTTGGTGCCTACCCTCCAAAGGAAGAACGTAGACAGCCAGAGACTCATTGTAAAGGACTACCAGGGAAACCGCATCCCGGTAGTCGGAACCAAACACTTCAACATCACGTACAAGGGGCGCACCGAACGACTTCCCCTAACAATCGTCGACCACAACCGCCCAAGCCTCCTGGGACTGCAATGGTTCACCCCGCTCGACATCGCACTCACGGGAGTCGACCACGTCACCGACGACAGCTGGGAGCGGCAACTGGCCCGGGAGTTCCAAGAGGTCTTCGACGGAAACCTAGGCAAGTACCGAGGGCCCCTTATATCTTTCGACCTAGACCCTAAAGTCCCCCCAAAATGCCTGAAACCAAGGCGGGTGCCATTTGCACTGAAACCCAAGATAGACGAGCAAATTGACAAGCTCGTCAAACAAGGGGTTCTACAGCCAATAGACCACGCCCGGTGGGAGACCCCCATAGTCACCCCAATCAATCCCGATGGGTCGGTGAGGATCTGTGGGGACTATAAGGCCACCCTAAATGGCGCGCTGCAACAAAGCGCCTACCCCGTCCCAGTAGTGCAACACCTACTGCACTCACTGGGAGGGGGCAAGGTTTTCGCCAAGCTCGCCCTCGCCCAGGCATACCAACAGTTGACGGTCGACGAGCAAATGGCAGAAGCGCAGACCATAGTCACTCACCGGGGGGCATTCAAATGCAACCGACTCCAATTCGGAGTCAGCATGGCACCGGGCATATTCCAAAGCCTAATGGAGAGACTATTGCAAGGTATCAAGGGGGTGGTACCTTACTTCGATGACGTCCTAGTGTCGGCAGCTAACCAAGCCGAACTAGAGGGTCGACTAAGGGAGGTCCTAACCAAATTTAAAGAGACCGGACTAAAAGTCAAGAGGGAGAAATGCCAGCTATGCATGGAACGAGTAGAATTCCTGGGCTACCTTCTAGACCGTCACAGCATTCACCCCACAAACAAAAAAATCAAGGCCATCAAAGAAGCCCCCACACCCAAGTCAAAGACTGAGCTACAGGTGTTCCTGGGGTTACTGAACTTTTACAATGTTTTCCTACCCCAAAAGGCGACGGAGGCGGAGCCCTTGCATAGGCTCCTGGAGAAAGCGGCGACCTGGACTTGGAGGAAACGCGAGCAAGCCGCCTTCCAAAGAACGAAGGACCTCCTCACCTCCGACACCGTCCTTATACAATTCAACGAGACCCTACCTCTGGCAGTCACATGCGACGCATCACCCTTCGGCGTCGGCGCTGTCCTCAGCCATACCCTTCCCGACAGAAAAGAAGTGCCCATCGCATTCTTTTCAAGGACCCTTACCAAACCGGAGCGGAACTATAGCCAACTGGACAAAGAGGCTCTGGCTATAGTTGCCGCCGTAAAACGATTCCACGAATACCTCTACGGCCGGACTTTCACCATCATAACGGATCACAAGCCGCTGCTGGGAATCCTTGCAGGAAACCGGGCCACCCCGAACATTCTGTCTCCCCGAATGACAAGGTGGTCTGAGTTCCTGGCAGCCTACAACTACGAACTCATACACAGACCGGGTAAGACGATCTCCCATGCAGACGCCTTAAGCCGCTCACCGCTACCGGAACCAGACACCGACCCAGCACCCACGACGACCACCCTCAGCATAGAGACTCTACCCAACCTGCCCATAACCGCATCAGACATTGCCCGAGAGACTAATAAAGACAAACATCTGGCGCGGGTGTTGCATTGGGTGGAGAAAGGGTGGCCGGAAAGGTACAACAACGAGTCCGTCAAAACGTTCCGAAACCGCCAAACGGACCTCTCGTTATTAAAAGGGTGCATACTATGGGGGGATAGGGTGGTCATTCCGGAAAAGCTACAGGGGAAGGTTTTGGAATTGCTACACGAGGGGCACCCTGGCATCGTTAGGACTAAAGCCCTGGCCAGAAGTTACGCTTGGTGGCCAGGGATGGACAAACAAATAGAGGCCTGGGTAGCTAAGTGCCAACGATGCCAGGAAACTAGGCCAAGCCCACCCACAGCACCCGTCCTAGAGTGGGAAACCCCAAGGGGACCTTGGTCGAGGATCCATATAGACTTCGCCGGCCCACAAAAGGACACACCTTCTTCATAACAGTTGACGCTTACTCCAACTGGCTGGAGGTAAGCAACATGAAGACAACAACCACGGAGGCCGTGATCAAGGAACTCTGCAAACTCTGCAACGCACGGCCTCCCAGACATCGTCGTCTCCGACAACGGGCCCCAGTTCACCTCGTTGGAATTCGAAAAATTCCTAGCGGAAAGGGGCATCCGCCACGCGCTGACAGCACCGGTGCACCCAGCGGCGAACGGTAGGGCGGAACGGATGGTCCAATTCACTAAAAAGACCATCCGGAAAATAGACCACGGGGAGATCCAGGAGAAAATAAACAAACTACTCTTCACCCAACACATAACCCCAAATACCACAACCAATAAAAGCCCAGCCGAACTATTAATGGGCAGAAAACTAAGGTCCCCACTCGACAGGTTACACCCCACGTGTAACCCGGAGAGGCCCCCAGACTCAAACAGCAAACACCGAACCTTCGCACCCGGCGACCCCGTATACGCAAAGAACCTGACTGGAGACCCGCTATGGATTCCAGCCGTCATCACACAAACAACAGGCCCACACTCGTACCGGCTACAAACAGCAGACGGACGAGCGTGGAAACGCCACATTGACCAACTAAGGTCGAGGACTACCAACCAACAAACCGCCGACGCACAAACAGGCGAAACCAACCCCCACAACACAAACCAAGGGGGGAGGGAATACCCAGGGGACCAAAACAAAAGAAGAATAAACCAGCAGTACTCACCGGAAAGCAGCCATCACGACCCCTCGCCAGGAAGGAACAGCCAGGCCAGCTCGACCGACCCGGAAAGACCGAGGGGGAGTGGCGAAACCCGCAGCTCAACCAACCCGGAAGGCCCAGGAGGGAGCTACGGAGAAAGGACCGGCCCGATCGACCAGCCGGTTCCCACGACGGCAGCAGGAGCAGCAGAGATCCCGACTGAACCGGCCGGGATCCAGCCTACAACTGAGTTGCGCAGGTCAAGTAGAACCAGACAGAGCCCCGCCTACCTACGTGACTACGCAACGTAAGGACTGAACCAAGAGGGGAGGGGTGTTCTGTCCTTAATTAACATACTCGAGATCCCCACGCTTTGATTGGCCAAAGCGCGGGGCTCTCCGATTGGTCAGGCTTTGGTCAGACTTTGCACTAAAGTCACCGACTCCTGGCATCATTTCGCGGACACAATAGTTATTATCTTCTACTGTGCTAAAAAGAGTCAAATCAACTCCGATGCCCACAAATGAAAGCAGTGTTTAGCATTATATCATTGATATTATAAGGTCCTATTTGCTGGATAACCCCCTTTTGAAGGATTAGTGTTCACTATGTTACCACAAACTTTGTACAAATATCAGCTAATTCAATCTAGTAACATGGTAACATCTGATATGTTATTTTATTTTATTCTTTGATTAGAATCTTCCTCAAATCCTTAAAAATATATATTTTTTAATTGCACAGATAGCCCTTGTCTACAACCTGTGCCTAAAATCACAACTTGGTTTGGAACTTCTATTGCTAGCAAGGTGATTGTTAAGTGAGACACACCTAATTTTATGATCTTTATTGCCATGGTGTTCAATGAATCATAAGATCATTAAGTGATTCCGATTTCCCCCATTGATTTTGTCAAAAGCCAACTGGAAAAATTGGAGAAGGGTGCCTGTGTGGATCCTGTTGGGGGGAATAGGCATGGGGCATGCTGCACGATCTCTGAGATTGGTTGTGAGCATGAACAACAGCTGTGGTACACAACTTGGGGATGGTACACAACTTGGAACCACTACTTTGTGAACTGTCGTAATTCAAGGACCTGTAAAGCCTGCTATGGTATATTATTGACCAGTTAACTTGGTCAATATTTAAAACAGAATTCTATTGGGTCTCTTTATCATTGCATTAATCTTAATTTTTCATTGTGGATCTTCTGTAGATATCACAGAGTTTTTATAATTTGTATATTTTTCTATGTTGCTTTTAAGAGGACAGTATTAAAAGATGGCTTATAAAATTTTTAAATAAGTAAATGAAACAACTCTTAAAAGTTAATATATTTTAGGAACTTCTGGTTTGAAGGGCTTCGGTGGCAGGCAGGAATCCGTGATCGTGTGCCGTTTCTGCCTGGGCTCGCTGCTGGAACGCCCCGAGCCAGCTGGCTTCAGGGCTAAGCGACCCTGTAGAGGTGGTGAAGAGGGGGGAGATCGCCAGCAGGGTTGAGGAGATCTGCATCTCTCCTCCTCAGCTGGCCAAACTCCCTTTCCTGAAGGCGGTAGGAGTGGCCATTTCTGACTACTTCAAAGAAGCACTCAACCGGAAAAGAAAGTGCAGGAGGAAGATAAGAAGTGAAAGTTTTGGCTGACTGGGTTAAAAAGCAACTAAGGTACCCTGGAATTTAAATTTTATAAAAGATAGCATCGTTTCCAAAGAAGAGTCGGAAGCAGCAAAAGAACGTGAAAAGGGAAAGTTTTTTTTTCTTCTCTCTCCTTCCTTACATTGACAATTAAGAGATCTGAATAAGAAATTGGAAAAATCTGCTTTGGCATCAATAGGCAATTAAGCTGGAAATATAATTAAATGCCAAAGGGACAATAAAGATTTCTGGACACTAACAAAAAATTTTTATAAGCAGGAAGGGAGAAGAAAAGAATAAGGGCAGGATTTGGAGGGAGGAGACTGCCTAGACTTCAAAGTAAAATCTCAGTAAGATTTCTAAAAGATACATTTTTACTGGACTTTTGCAACTAAATTGTAACCCCAAGAAGAGAAAGTGAAAAAAAAGAAGAAAGTGTAAAAAGAAACAGCTTGTGTGTATTTGGATTGCTTGGTGACTTTTGGATTTTGGTTATTATATTTGAATGACTAAAAACAATTGGGTGATTGTTTACATTTTTTTTTACAATGGCATCACTCCTGGATTAATTGAAAAAGGAACTTAAAAATATAAAGAAGATGCACAAGAAGGGAAGGGCTCTTTTGGCTTCATTTTTCAATTTTTAGAAATGGAGATCTGTAACTATGAGGAACAACAAGAAAAGACTGTGCAACAAGAAGATTGAGATAAAGAAGAAGCCATCTTTAATGAACAAGTAACTCTATGTGGGGAAGAAAGGGGAAAGGGGGGGAAAGAAAATGGAGAATTTAAGACTAAAAAAAACAGCCAAAAAAGGAAAAATAATTTGAAAAGTGGATATAATGTTGGAAAGTAACAGAAAAGGGGAATACAGAAAAGGCAAATGGAGGTGGAGACACAGGGGGGTAAAAAGGGGAGAGAGAAGAAGAGAGGGAAGATGGAAAGGAAGAGAAGTTACAAAGGTTTGGAGCAAGATGTAAAGAAACAGGACCTATTTAGAGATAATGGGTGAAAATCTAACTGAAAAAGGGATTATGTGAAGGTACGTAAGATTGTATTGTTATATTTGTAATAGAAATAATGTTAAAAAATTGGAAACAACATATGATTAAAAAGAGGGACAAAATAGTGTAATTTAGTGAAATGTTTGTGACTAAAATAAATGAAATAAAATAAATGAGAAAATTGAATTAGGAAGGAACAGGAACGTTTTAATTAGTCAATGTTTTATAAAATATAAGTGAAGGGGGGGGAATTAACTATGGAAAGTTTATAATTGTTCCCATAGAAGTATGATATTTATTTGAAAAGTAATGTGCAAAATGTTAAGATTTAAATTAATATTAATATTAATGATAGAATTGAATTGGAATGGATTGTTGTTTTAATTATATTATACATTTATAATTTCATCTTTTTTCAAGAATACAGTGTGTAGTTTTAGAATGTACCAAGCAGAATCCGAATGGAAGTTATGTATTATATTAAGTGTTATAATTTTAGGGGAAAGATATAAAGGTGTCATACTCCAATCAGGAGAAATTTTGTTTAATGAGAAAAGATGGTAGACAGTTGAAACGGGACAGACAAAGAATATAAGTACAATTATTTGAATTGAGATGAAATAAATAAAATAAAATTAAGAAAGTTAAAAGAGGGGAGAAGCTATATAGAAAATGTAGAATAGTAATAAGATATGGAATGGAATATAAAAATGAGCATGAACTTGAATTTGTGTCTGTATGAAGAGATGTAACCCGGGATTATGCTGCTTTCAAAAAAGATGTTTTATGTTTTTATGTTTTATGTTTTGTTTGTTTATGTTCGTTTTTAAAAACCAATAAAATTTACAAAAAAAAAGTTAATATATTTTACAAGGAAATGCTTCTTTTCTTCTGTTTTACTCTTCTAAGCCATTCAGAGGAGCCCTAAAGCAAGATGGGTGCCAAATAAATTTAACAAACAAACAATAAATAAATAATAACAAGAAAACAGGTCTATTAATTTGTTACTCTGATATATTATGAAAAACATTTTTGAAACAGCAAGATTAACTTCTACTAAGCAACCCTTTAACAATTTTTTCATTAAGTTTTTCTAAATTTCTAATCATAGATTAGAAATCTATGATTATATCATTCAAGTATATCATTCCACATATTTGATAAGTAACATTTTACTTTTCAGCTGAGTAGAACTTTACATTTATCTTATATTATTCAATATAAGGTATAAGAACTAGGTATTTGCTGCAAATCTACTAACAGAAAAGTATTATGTGACATAATAAGAAACACAGTTGGCACCCTGGCACCCTCTTTCTGGAAAACAGAAGAGGAGATAAGCATGCTATCCTTTAATATTAGAATTGTGATCTGATTAGAAGTTCTATAGAACTCTCTTGACGTATACTGTAGTAAGAAAAGTTTTAGATGTAGATTTAATTTCCCACCTAATTGTGGAAAAGATAAATGACTCTAGGCCAATAATCTCCCAGCTCAACCAACCTCATAAGGTAGTTATGTTTAGGGGAGTTATTTATATATTCTATCTTGATCCTTAAGAGAAAAAGCAAAAGAGAAATCTAATCATATTTGAAATAAAATACCAGTATATTCCAGAAGAGCTGCATTTAATATGTCTATTGTTAAGTCCTGGGCATGGGCGCAAAGAACGGAGACGAGACATCGGACGGTGACTTCAACTCTTTATTTAACAAGAAAGAACGGAGCAAAAGACTTGGGCAGCAGTAGTTATAGAGCTTGCTGCCGTTAAACAACCAATGAACTGAGTCTATTGCTTTCACAAGCGTCCAATCAGGGGTTCCCATTAACAGCCAATCAGACTGGCCAAACCTGACCAAACACAACTCGCTATTCACGGGCCAATGAGAATTGCAGGATTACAAGCCTGCTGTAAGACAAAGCTGTTTAGGGTTGTACCGCTGCGATGGTTTAATCCATAACACCCCTCCCCCTTTGGTTCTGTCTGAGGGGTGGGGTGACGTATTCTCGTAAATAGGCAGGCCGCTTCACCTGTCTGCTCGACCCGCTGTTCCACCAGGTTCTGTTCTGGTTCTGGCTCTGGCTCTGGCTCCGGTGGGCTGTCCGCTGGGCTGGATAGCGAAGACTGTGGTTCCGGGTTGCCCTCATCAGCGCTGTCTTCCGGGTTCCCTGGATCCGCCTTCGTTGCAGTGCTGTCACGTGGCGAGGCCGCTCCCTGGTTCGGTTCTCCCTCAGATGGTGAGTATCTCCTGGGCTGTTGGGTTTCAATTTCTTCTTCGTCCTCCTCCATCTTCCTTTTCCCCCCCAGCTGGAGGTTCCGGCACTAATCTGGAACGGAGTTGGTCTATGTGGCGTTTCCACATCTTACCGTCTGCCGTTTGTAGGCGATAGGATTGGGGTCCTGTAAATTGTGTTATTGTCATGGGGATCCACAATGGGTCACCCAAGAAATTTTTTTGCAAACACAGGGTCCTCTTTCTGGAATGCCCGACACTTGCTGCTGGATCCCGGGGGCTGTTCTGGCGTGTAGTTTGTGTGGAGGTGATCAAGATGCGAGCGAAGTTTTTGGCCCATCAGGAGTTCTGCTGGGGTTTTGTTCGTGGTGCTGTTTGGGGTTATGTGTTGGATAAAAAGCATTTGGTTTATTTTGTCATCAATGTCGCCGTGGTCCATTTTGTGCAGGGTCTGTTTTACAAATTGAACCATTCGCTCAGCCCTACCATTGGCTGCAGGGTGAGCTGGCAATGTTAAAGCATGGCGGATGCCTTGATCTGCCAAGTATTGTTCGAATGGCAGGGCAGTGAATTGGGGGCCATTATCTGAGACGAGGACATCAGGAAGTCTGTGGGTAACAAATAGCTTATTCAGTTTTTTAGTGACTGCGTCTGTGGTGGTGCTTTCTATTTTTTGGACTTCAAGCCAGTTTGAATAGGCATCCACCATTAAGAGGAAAGTGTGTCCTCTTGTGGGTCCCACAAAATTGATGTGGATACAGGACCAAGGACCTCAAGGCATTTCTCACTGAGTTGGGGGAGTCTTTGGAGGAGCGGAGCGAGTCTCCTGGCATTTACTGCATTTTGCTATCCAAGTTTCAATTTATCTATCTAAACCAGGCCACCATGAGTAACTCCTGGCCAGTGCCTTCATCCGCACGATGCCTGGATGTCCCTCGTGCAGCATTTTCAATACTCTATATTGTAACTTCTCTGGGACTATGACTCTGTCTCCCCATACTATGCAACATTTCTGGGAGAACAGTTCTGTTTGATGATTCTTAAATGGCTTGAACGTGTCATCGGTTGCACTTACTGGCCAACAGCATTCTACCCAGCTGAGGACTCGTGCCAAAACAGAGTCCTTTTTTTGTCTCTAAGGCAATATCTCAGGCGGTTAATGGCAGCGATTTGAGGGTTTCGATTTGTAGTACGGTTATGGTTGGAGCAGGGCCCTCTATAATTTCTGGTAGTGGCGAGTGGCTCAAAGCATCAGCGTGGGGAATGGTTTTCCTTGGGCGATGTTGCAATTGGTAATCGTAGGCGGCTAAAAATTCTGACCATCATGTCATTCTTGGTGATAATATATGGGGAGTTGGTTTGTTTCCCGCCAAAATCCCAAGTAGCGGCTTGTGGTCTGTAATTATGGTAAAGGGTCTCCCATATACATATTCATGGAAGCGTTTAATTACGGATACAATAGCGAGGGCCTCTTTATCAAGTTGACTATAGTTCCTTTCAGTTTTAGACAAAGTTCTCGAAAAGAACGCAATGGGTGCCTCATTTCCATTTGGGAGGACATGACTTAAGATAGCTCCTACTCCAAATGGTGAGGCATCACAGGTAACTGTCAAAGGGAGAGTCTTGTTGTATTGCATTAATATGGCATTGGAGGTTAAAAGGTCTTTTATCTCTTTGAACGCTTTCTCTTCACGCCGTCCCCAAACCCAAGGAGCCTTTTTATCGAGAAGTCTATGTAGGGGTTCGGCTACGGTTGCCTTCTGGGGCAAGAAAATGTTATAAAAGTTAATGAGTCCCAGGAAGGCTTGAAGGTCTGTCTTATTCCTAGGTCTCGGGGCTTTTTTTATTGCGGTTAGTTTTTTTTCGGTGGGGTGGATTCCCTGTCTGTCGAGAAGGTATCTCAGGAACTCCACTCTCTCCATACAAAGTTGACACTTGTCTCGTTTTACCTTAAGACCCGCATCTTTGAATTTCTGCAGGACTTTTTTGAGTCTTTGTGCTAATAATTCTTTAGTGGGGGCAGCTATTAGGACGTCATCAAAATAAGGCACGATGCCTTTTATGCCTTTCTCTCCATTAAACTTTGGAAAATGCCTGGCACCACGCTTACTCCGAATTGGAGTCTATTGCACTTAAAAGCGCCTCTATGTTTAACTATTGTCTGGGCTTCTGCAGTTGCTGCGTCCACAGGGAGTTGCTGGTACGCCTGAGCTAAGTCCAATTTCACAAATATTTTTCCGCCACCCAGGGAATGAAGAATGTGTTGAACCACCGGTACTGGATAAGCGCTCTGTTGAAGAGCATGATTTAGGGTGGCCCGATAGTCCCCGCAAATTCTTAACGAACCATCTGGCTTCATGGGTGTTACTATCGGGGTTTCCCAATGGGCGTGGTCAATCAGTTCCAATACGTCCTGGGATATCAGTTTATCTAGCTGCTCGTCGATCTTAGGTTTTAAGGCAAAAGGTGCTCGACGGGGCTTAAGCCGAATGGGAGTTACATCGGGGCTGAGATTAAACGATATAGGGGTCCCCTTGTACTTGCCTAATGCTCCTGTGAACATGTCCTGGAATTCCTGGATGATAGTATCTTCCCAGTCGTCATTTCTGGTATGGTGTATGCCAACTAGTTCACTTCTGAGTGGGGCGAACCACTGTAACCCTAACAAGCTGGGTCAGTCACAATCGACGACAGTCAGGGGAAGCATTGCTGTGTGGTCCTTGAATGATACTTGGACGTTGCTGGAACCGACAACTGGGATTCTGTTTCCCTGATAATCTTTCAGGACGATTCGCTGTGTGCTGAGGTCCTGGTGGGAAATGGCAGGGATCAGTTGTTTGAGGGTTTTCCAGGATACCATCAACAGAGATGATCCCGAATCGACTTCCATCACACATGGTCGATTCTCAATAGTAACCTTCATGCGTATCTTCCTTGCATCGAACGATAAAGCATGGCCGATGATTATGGTTTGGTGGGCCTCTTCTCATCTCGTTGAAAAGGCAGGTGCTTGGTTTCTGTAGTAGTAGTGGTTGTTCCATTGGTGGTTCAGATGGTCCCAGTTCTCAGGAGGTTTGCCTATTTCCCGACGGAGGTTGTTCTCCTTTCGGTTGGGATTGGACTCTCGTCTGCTTCTGCAGACCTTCGTGATGTGGCCTTTTTTCCCGCAGTTATGGCAGAGTGCGTCGAGGAATTTGCAGTCCGATCGCGGATGGTTTGCCCCGCAACCCACACATTGGCGTGGATGTCGCTGGTTCCTTTTCTCTCATGCCGAGCGGAGCCGGTTGACCTCCTTGTCATCACTGTCTGAGGATGACTCGAGGTCTTCATGGTGGGTAGTGGTAGCGTGCTTCTCAGTGGCGAGTGGGACCTCGTCGGCGAGTTGGTGAAGCGGTGCGTTTGCTCGGCGCATTCGAGCAGCTGACTTTCTGGTTGCTTCTGCGGCAGTAGCATCGGCGATGACATCTGTAAGGCTGATGTCGCCTTTCACCATCAGCTTACTCTGCACATGCGGTGCATTTAATCCCAGAACTATTCGGTCTCTTAGGGCTTCCTCTAAGTTTGCAAAACCACAAAGGACTCCTAAGCTCCAGAGGTCAGCTACGAAATTACCAACGCTTTTGTCCTTCCGTTGGGCCCTCTGGTAAAATTCGTGTCTTCATATCAGTGTAGGTACTGAGGGTACATAATGGGCCCTGAGGATTGGAGCGAGGGTGTCCCAATCCATGGTCTTCATTTCCGCCGGTTTTGCTAATGCTTTAGCCATTTTGAAAATGGCGGGGCCACAATGAGTCAGGAACACCGCTCGTTTCTTGCCAGACGTAGCATCTTTTAAATTGTTGGTCTCTAGGAACATCTGGAAGCGGTCTATATACGAGTCCCAGTCTTCGGTTGCTGGGTCGAATGGAGCGGGTGGTATGGCACCGCTAATCATCTTGCTGTCTGTTGTGTGTGCTCTTTCGCCACGTGCTCTGTCTTTGTCCGATATGTTCTTTTCAGCTCTATCATCTCCGCATCCCATCCTCATCACCAGTGTTAAGTCCTGGGCATGGGCGCAAAGAATGGAGACGAGACATCGGACGGTGACTTCAACTCTTTATTTAACAAGAAAGAACGGAGCAAAAGACTTGGGCAGCAGTAGCTTTTTTATAGAGCTTGCTGCCGTTAAACAACCAATGAACTGAGTCTATTGCTTTCACAAGCGTCCAATCAGGGGTTCCCGTTAACAGCCAATCAGACTGGCCAAACCTGACCAATCATGACTCGCTATTCACGGGCCAATCAGAATTGCAGGATTACAAGCCTGCTGTAAGACGAAGCTGTTTAGGGTTGTACCGCTGCGATGGTTTAATCCATAACATCTATAGCAATGGTGGGATTCAAAATTTTTTACTACCAGTTCTGTGGGCATGGCTTGGTGGGCATGGAATGGCTTGGTGGGTGTGGCTTGGTTGGCGTGGCAGGGGAAGGATACTGTGAAATCTCATTCCCACCCCACTCCAGGGGAAGGATACTGCAAAATCTCCATTCCCACCCCACTCCAGGGGAAGGATACTGCAAAATCTTCATTCCCACACCAATCCTGAGGAAAGGTTACCACCAGTTCTCCAAACTATTCAAAATTTCCACTACCAGTTCTCCAGAACTGGTCAGAATCTGCTGAATATCACCTCTGGTATATAGGAATTTACTGAATATTTTCAAACTGAGTACACAAACTTGGCATCTCCATAACCACCACCACCATTACCCCACCACCACCATAATACCATTGCTACAAACAAAATACACCTATGTATCAGAAATAATGGAATATAGATCAGACAAAATTAACTGGCATTAGATTATCTTGCTATGTAAACATTTCCCTGATTCTACTGTTTAGCATTCATTTAATAATGAATCAAGTGGGTTGTATGCTAGTTAAAATCAATACTATGATTATACAGTATTTGAAATTTACAAAAAATAAATGTGTGAGATAATATATATTATGCAACCTTAATATATGTGTACATTATAAATTAATCTCCTTTTTCAATTCACCTGATTTTAAATCTTATTTTGATCTAGTCTACAGTGCCATAATCCATCTTTACTCATGCTTATTTATTAATAACTGTCTTTGTAGGTTATTTCCAATCAGTAGAGGCATATATTTATTGGTATCATTATTAGTAATGAGTAACAAAATTAAGGTTATTTTTTAAATACATGAAAAGCTTTGTTTTGCAATATATATGCAACATAAAATATGCACTAATGTAAATTGTATTTATTTTTACTATTGGACTTTACTGTGGGATACCAGAATCAAAACTCCAAAACTTGCAGAAATACTTTGGAACTCAATTTGTCTAAGACTGATTGTATTGTCTTAAAAAGAAAAGTCTTTAATGAAACTCTGACAAGAGTAAATAGATCTGTCCATTCCACAGTCTTTAAGTGAGCCATCAGTTGGGGAAAACTCATATAATCTCCATGTGTTTTGAATAAAATTTGCTCTTTTTTAATTTTAAAATTTTATTGCACAAAAAAGAAACATTTAAAAACAGTGAACGTTTTAATCATCCTGACCACATCTAATTGTCTTACATAGCTATTTCGAATGATAAATAATATATGTACATAGTATATACATAATATATACATCAATATCAATATCTTAATTAATACTAGTCTATAGTTTTAACATCCTTATTTTAATTTACATTTTGAGTCCTTCCTTTTTCCCAACCAGTGGTAAAACTTTTCCCATACTTTATAATATTCAAATTTGTCTTTATTTTTTAATTCCTGTGATAATTTATCCATTTCTGTGCATTCAATATCTCTATTTCATCTGGAATTTCCTTAAGTTTCCATTTTTTGAGCATAGACTTCAGCCGTAATCACGTATATTATTAGGTACATCAAGAACTCCGGTTTATATTCAATTTTCACCCATTTCCTCTTACCAGCTCTGAATTTTATGCCAAAATTTTGGGCTTTCCTACAAGTCCACCATACATGATAGTATGACCCATTTTCCTGGGAGCATTTCCAACAAATAGGGGATAAATATGGGTACATTTTAGCTAATTTTGTTGGCAGGATGTGCCATCTGTAAAACATTTTGTATAAATTTTCTTTATACAATGTGGCCAATGTTATATTTTTATTTCTGTCCCATAGAATTTGTCATTTGTCCAAATTAATACCATGATCAATGTCTTTCATCCATGCCAACATTGTTTCTTTTACTTTTTCTTCCTCTAATTTACATTCCAATAATACTCTATAAATTTTCCTTATCAATTTATCATCTGTTCCCAGTAATATTTCATCTAATTGTGTTTTTTGTCTACTAATTCCCTGATCTTTCATATCTTTCCTGTATCTCGATTGGCCATCATTCCAAATCCACTCCTTGCTGTTTCAATTCTCAGCTTGATTTCAATTCTCCCGTTCATTTAAAATATCCTTATATGTATAATTTTTCCTTGACGAAGCAAATTTGTTTCTTAGTTTACTCCATTTTTCCAAATCTTCTGTTATGCGTTTAATTAATGGAGTGCAATTGTCATCATTAACTGCTACACATCTTGCAAAAATCTTAATTCCCAGATACTTTAATTTATATGTTATCTGGATTTCCATTGTCTTGGTCAATGCTTCTTTTTGCTTATTTGTCATGTTTTTAGTAATTTTTTTGTTTTTTCCCTGTTAATTTTCAGCCACGCAACCTCTCCAAATTCTTCTAGATTTTCTATAAGTTTTGGTCCCAAATCTTGTGGATCTTCTAAAATAAAGACTAAGTCATCTGTGAAGGCTTGTAGTTTAAACTCTTTCTTAATTTTTAATCCTTTTATTTGTGTTTCTTTTCTAATTGTTCTCACTAGTATCAAAATAAACAAAAGTGGTGATAATGACAACCCTGCCTTGTTCCTTTTTGTATTTTAAATTTGTTGGTTGTTTCCCCATTCATTAATATTTTGGCTTCTTGATTGTTATATATTGCTGAAATCACATTCAAAAATTTCTGTCCGAAATCAGTATATTTAATGTGGAGCGAGCGGATGGACAACCAGCAATGGCTGTCCATAAAGGCTGACAGCAGGACACATTAGCAGTGATATAGCAGAATGACAGTGAAATCAGAACTGATGATTTTGAAAACCAACTTCAAAGTGAGTAAAGCGAAAAAAATCGGAGTGTGACAGGAGTGTTAACAAGTGAAGTCTGGCAGATTGAGCCAGCCCTAGCTAGCGGCAAAAGGAACGGCAAGACAAACTGTGAGCAGAAAGATCGAAGGAAGATAGAGAAGAAGCCAGGGAAATAGAGTACAGGATATGAATATAGAACAGGAGTGGTGAGAAGATTTGGCAATATACTAGGAGAGCTGATAATTGCAAGAGATTACTTTTTGGACATTTTTTGAAACTGAAAACTGAGAATACTTGAACTGTGGGACTTTGGATTAAAAAAGAGGAAAGATTGGATTGAAACTAAAAACTAAAAAGTAATAGATTAAAAAAGATAAAGGTGAAAGGGGGGGGAAACGGAGAAAAGATATTTATGATTTCTAAAATATTGATGTATTATTTTTATCTCTAGTTATATATTTGATATTAAGGTTTCTGGTGTTTGACAGTGATATTAATTTTGTTTCTAGACTTATATATTTGATATTAAGGTTTCTGATACTTGAAATTGATAGTATCACATTATATATTACATCATATTTGTCTCTAGATTCATACATTTGATATTAAGGTTTTGGATACTGATTGATACTACTATATTATTATATGTTATTTTATATCAGATTATTACATATTATTATCTAACCTTGCTAGTATATTTAATAATATGCATTAGTGATATTAAGGTTATTCTAGTTTTGATTAAGAATTAATTTTTGGAGTAAGACTTATATAATAACAATATAAACTAATTAGCATAATATAAATTTATAGATAGCATTGATTTTAATAACTGATAAATTGAGATTATTGAACAGCCAATAAGTGAATAAGCAATTAAGTAATTATTGATTACCACATATTGGGGAGGAGCATTAGAAACCTGTGACAATTGAGGTTAAACCTATCCTTTTTATTATTGGGATACAGCAAAAGCATTTATGAGAGGGGTGGCAATAACATATATGGCAAAAAAGAATAAAGAGAAGAAGCAATGACGAAGAACTTTAGAAGGAGAATATAGAGGACTAGAGATGAAACTGGAAGAAGAACCTAAAAAAAAAAAAAATTACAAATGGACCTAATAAAATATAAAATATAAAATAAATCTACTTGAGAAAGAAACCCTACCGCAACAACTGAAAACGACAAAACTATTTTTTTTTTGAGAATGCTAACAAGCCAGGACTATGGCTGGCCTACAAATTGAAAAAACAAGGAGAAAAGAGGTGGATTACTAAACTACAAAATGAACAGGGGGAGTTGTGCTATAAGAGGAGGAAAAAAGAAACATAACCCAGAAATTCTATGAGACTTTATATAATTAAGAAAATCACTCTATATTAGAAAAAGTGATAAGATATTTAAAGAAAGCAGAACTTCCAAAAATATCGGAAGAAAATAAAGATATGCTAAATGAGGAAATAAGAAATTTAGGCGATAAATTAAAAAAAAATAGCAAGGCGCCAAGACCAGATGGGCTTCCAGCAGAGCTATACAAGAGTCAACAAGATATATTAGGTGAAAAACTACTTAAAATATTTAATGCGGTTTTAGAAGAGGCAAAAGTCCCTGGAACGACATGATGATTATAATTATTCCTAAAGAAAATAGTGATCAGACAAATATTAGAATTTATAGACCAATATCCTTGCTAATTGTGGACTATAAAATTTTTGTAACAATAATAGCTGACAGACTTTAAAAAATCTTAAATTCATATTGATCAGAATAGCTTTCTTCCACATAAGCAACTTAAAAATAATATAAGTGATATAGTTTCAGGCATGGGTGAAATGACTGGAGACAATCTTAGTGGGTGAACTTTCAGCTCTTTATTACATAGTGACTTAAGAGAGTGAACAACAACAACTCTGCCTTATATAAGTGACCTTAATGTGAAATAACCAATAGGCAGCTGTAAGACGCTAGCTCCAGAACCAATAAGAGTCCTTCGTTAAGGGTCAATCGGATTCTCTAAAACCAAGCAATCCGATCGAGCCGCTTAACACCCAATCAGAAGTGCAGGGCCAGAACCCTGCACTTTACCCCAAGCTTGCTTTTATTTAAACTATTTACATACATAACAATAAGGACAATTTTGGACATTTTAGAATATTATGAAGAACATAGTGGTGATCAGGTGGCATTATTGTTTCTAGACACCCAAAAGGCATTCAATAAATGTAAAGTAGAACTTTATTTTGCAATAAAATTTGCTCTTAACAACAATGACAAACCCCACTGAAAAGTTTGAACACTTTTTAAACTGTTCTAAAATGGAACCAGTTCTCATTTCTTGGAGCAACAAAACACAATTATAGTGTTAGCCTCACAATAAAGATTAGCTTAGTTTTTCTTATTTTTAAATGTTGGAGGCAATCAGTTTATTTATGTAACACTAAATTATAATTTAACATGACTGGTACCTGTTTTTTGACAATAACTTTTCTATCTCCCAGAAATAGTATCTATTCTATTCACAAAATTCTTATTTGGGGGCATGGGGAAGAATATTATAATGTAGGCAAAGCCCTGGATTTCTAGAATCAAAAAATGAAACTTCTTAGGACAAGGAGACTGAAGATTGCAGTCACAAGTGCTCTGGACAGCTGTTCTTTTCAAGGAGACCCCAATCTTTAGTGGGTTTATAGCACTGGGAAATGAAGAAGAGGTCATCTTGCTCAAACTGATTAGTGCCTTTGAAAAGACACTAAGTTTGCATACTTCCTTTATGAATCAATTTTGGAAATTGCTTTTCAGCTATTAGAAATCTCTGGAAATCTCTTTACCTTGTAAAAATTTTTCAATCCTTGTTGAACAAAAATGTTAACTTCAAGCTTAAGAACTTGAATCTTTTTTTTTTTTTGCTAAAATGAGCAGTAAAATATGATCAAAATTTTGATAATACAAGAGAAAGTTGCAAATTGCTTAGAAGTTCCAATAAAATTGAAAAATATATTTTGGAATTAATTATAATGAATTCTTCCTGTGGGAAATGCTCTTGTTTTGATTTTTTTAAATAAAAAAACAGATTTTAAAAAATTGATATTAGGGACTTCCGGTTTTGCGTGGCTTCGGCAGAGCAGGAATTCACTTGTCTGCGATTCCAGCTGTGCTTGCTGCCAAGGTGCCCCCGATCCAAGTGGGTCTGGGGGATATGGCTGCCCTGTAGAGGCAGCCGAAGAGAGAGGGGATCTGGACAGGGGTTTGGGGATGTCGCAGACCCCCTCCCCAGGAGGAAAACCCCCTTTTTCCCAAAGTGGTGGAGCGGCGGTCAGTGATGGCTGTCACAAAGAAGCCTGCAGCCGGGTAAAGATTTGTGCTGGAGGATGCAGGAGGAAGTGAAAATCTGGCTGAGCCAAGACAATAACAATTCTTAATTACCCTGGAAACTGAACTGTTTGAATTGCCTGAGGATACATTGTTTCCCAAAGAAGTCTGGAAAGCTGCGGTTAAACCTGTTAAGGGAAAAGAAATTTTTTTCTTAACTCTCCCTCCCCATAGAAATAGCAGACGGAGATCTGGAAAATCTACTTGGGCACAGAAGGTAACTCAATTTGAAATTTAAAGCCAAGGGATAAAGGATTTCTGGACATTGGATTTTTTAAGAAACAAAACTTAAAATTCTTTTTATTTTTTACAAGGGGAAGGGAAGAGATAAAGACTTATTATAAGATTGTACTGAAGGAGATTGCTTTGAGCCTATAAGAACAGGATTAAAAAACACTAAGACTTCTAGAAGATCATCTTGGAAGTGTGTATTTGAATTCTACCCCAGGAGGTGAAAATATAGAAAGAAGAAAGTGCTAAATGAAGCTGTTTGTTTTGATTTGGTTTGCTTTGTGACTTTGAGATCTCTGTGAAATTTTGTTTTTTAAAAAAAGGGACTAAAGACATTAGGGTTGCGTTAAAAAAGAAAGAAAGAAAAAATGGCATTATCTTTTGAAGGACTACAAATGGAATTTCAAAAACTGAAAAAAGAAGATAAGGACTCTTTTGGATCTATCTTTCACTTTTTGGAAATGGTGATTTCTACCTACCAAGAAATATGACAGGAAGGCTGGGATGAAGGAGAAGAAGCCATCTTTAATGGACAAACACACTTAGTGGAGGAAGAAAAGCGGAAGGGGGGCAAGGAAAAGATGAACTTAGAACTTAAAAAAGCAACCAAGAAAAAGAAAAAGGAGATGAAAAAGCGATATGATGTCAGAAAGCAACAGAAAAGAGAAATACAACAGAGAGGGAAGATTAAGAGAGTGAAATTGGAGAGATGAGGGGGGTCAAAAAGTTAGAATGGAGAAGGAAGAAAGGGGGAAAGGAAAGAGAAGTCATAAAGGCTTTAAACAAGATGCAAAAAAATGTTTTTTTTTTCAGAGATAAGGGGTGAGATAATTTTTTAAAAAAATGATTCTGCAAAAGTACATAAGAATGCATTGTAGACATTAGTATTTGAAGTTGAGTTAGAAAATTAGAATATTATATGATTTAAAAATGTATTAAAGCGAAGTCATAATTTAATTATAGTTTAATTTCTTATGAAATAGTGTTTTTATTGTTTAAGAATTAATAATAGAATTTAATTTCCTATGAAACGTTGTTTCTACTATATTATAAATTTAATATTTCTTTTTTACTTGTTTTTAGTTTTATTATTACTTATTAAATTCAATATTATTTGTTTGTTTTACTATTTTGAAATGTAATACTTTGAATATACAGAGAAGAATCAGCATGGAAAATATGTATTATTTTAAGTGTTATTTAGGGGGAAGATAAAAAGTTGTCATACTTCAATCTGGGTTTACAAGAGAAATATTGTATTAGATAGAAAGGATAAGTAGGTGATTGAAAGAAAATAGACCAAAGATGCAAATATAATTATTTAATTGAGATGGAATAAATAAAATAGAATTAAAAGAATGAGTAGGAGAGAGAAAATATATGGAAAATAGAGAATGCCAAATAAGATATGAGATAGTATATTAAGTGAGTATAAATTTTGATTTATGTCTGTATAAAAAGAGTTAACTCGTGGCAAGCCGCCTTCCAAAAAGAAGTTTTATGTTTTTATATTTTGTGTAATGTTGTTTAAGTCTGACAGGATGTGGAAGAATACTAATGAAAATATATTCAATGAGTATATATTTTTTAAGGCAGAAGAAATATGATTAAATAGAACGAAAGGGAGTAATAAAGAAAAGTTTTGAAAAGATATGAAGTTGATTAGATAAGACAAATATATATATAGAAGTGTGATAATTTGGAATTATCTTCTTTTTAAATAAGATGGTTTATTTGTTTCTTCTAGAAAAGATATTTTATGTTACTACATCCTATGTTTTGTTTGTGTGTGTTAAAAAAAAAATAATCAAGTTTGTTAAAAAAAATGGATATTAGAAGAAACTAAACATTTCAAGAAAAAGAGAAGAACACATAAGTTTGATGTGTAATTACAGAATGAAACAAAACATTCTAAAATTGGACATGGTGAAGATTATCTTTTGAAAAATGTGATATGAGATTAGTTTTTATCCAATTAAATTAAATTGAATTGAAAGTGGAAATACAAAAGAAACCAGCTGAATATTTTAATAATTGAAGGGGATATACAAACAATAAAGCAATGGATAATTTTTTTAAAATTGGATTTAAAAAGAGGCTCATTAAAATTTTGAGGAATTGAGGAATGAGAAAAGACAAAGACAAAATGAAAAAAACCAAGTTCTACATTACTTGAATAGACTAAAGATTAAGGTTGTTAGAAGTAAATATAAAATTGGTTTATTTGATCAAGGTTACAATATATAAGTTATTATTTATAGTAATTCTAATGGACTTTATGGTAATTCCTAATGGGTATTTGCTGACACCAGAACTAAAATGAAAATATTTTATCAATTTGTTCAAATATAAGATACGGAATAGGGGAAAAAGAGATCATTCTTTGCATTGTAACAGAAAGTTTCAAAAGATGTTGCAAAATTTGTTTCTGTTTGTTATGAGAAATGTGGAAAAATACTTTGTTTCTTCTTTCTCTTTGACATATTCTTACTATTTTATTTTATAATTTATAAAACATTTTAGCTATATTGTCTTACATAGCAGGATTATACTTATCAGACTTTGTAGGCTTCCTTTGGGTTAAGTCTGGGGGATGAGTCTGCCTATCGAAATGAGGTGGGACTAGTTACTTTCATTGTGTGGAGACAGTAACTTGGTCCTTAACATCAATAAGACCAAGGAGCTTATAGTGGACTACAGAAGGAGTAGACATCCAGCCCTTGATTATCAATGGAGACCAAGTGGAGCAAGTGGCTTGTTTTAAGTCTCTGGATGTTATCATAAAAGAGGACCTGACCTGGGTCACTTGCATTGTAGTACTGGTCAAAAGGGCTCAGCAGAGATTATACTTCCTGAGACTTCTCAGGAAACAACAATGAAAACAATGAAAACTTGCTGGTGACCTTCTACCGCTGCACCATAGAGAATATTTTAACTTACTGCACCTGTGTACGGTTTGCTAAATTACACAGTGGCAGATAGGACAGCGTTCCAAAGGGTTAACATCATTGCCCAGAGGACCGTTGGTTGTCCTCTTCCCTCTTTGGAAGAGTATTATAACTCCTGCTGCCTTAAGAAAGTTCAAAACATTCTTAAAGATCCATCTCATCCTGGGTACCCTTTTTTTGAACTATTACCATCTGGCAGATGGTACAAGACAATAAAAACAAGGATAAATAGGCTGAAAAACAGCTTCTAGAGCAGTAACTATACTGAATTCTACTGTTTAGTGCAATATTAATGCAATATCAGGGATTTTAAATTCAATTGTATAGAAGGTGAAGTGTGGAATCTGTTTTTGTTTTATTTTTTATGTATAATGTATATTGAAAATGGCATTTAATTTTGTTTTATGAGATGCAATTACAATAAAGTAAACTAACTAACTAACTGACTGGGGAAAATATTTATTTTTTAGCTGGCTGGCATTTGGTATTAGCAGCAAAAATGAAATGTGAATGATAACTCTTGATCCATATTTTCATGCCTGCATTATAATATGTGAAGCAAGTATGTAAGTTATGTGGTTTGCACTGCAACTCACATTTCATCATTTCCCCCTTCATGCCCCTTCCCCAGAAGACACCTGCAATTATTATGGTCTGTTCTGATGTCTTCAAATCAAAAGCTGAAGGGTTTAATAATCAAATTTCTTGTTTCAAAAGCCACCAGACAACCGGAAATAGTAACTGAAAATTTGTGGGCAGACTCAGGTTACAAGGGATAAGTTTCTATCAGGGCTGCTTGCCACAAGATATGCCAGCAGTTTCAGAGAACATAGCAAAGATGATCTGTTCCTTGATAAGTAAGTACAACAACATCCCTAGGATTAGTGATTAATGAGCCACGGTGGCACACTGGTTAGAGTGCAGTACTGCAGGCTACTTCTGCTGACTGCCAGCTGCCTGCAATTTGTCAGTTCAAATTTCATCAGGCTCAAGGTTAACTCAGCTTTCCATCCTTCGGAGATGGGTAAAATGGGGATCCAAATTGTTGGAGACAATATGCTAAACTGCTTAGAGAGGGCTGTAAAGCACTATAAAGCTTTATATAAGTCTAAGTGCTATTACTATTAGCCTGTGAGTATTAAAATTCTACAGTAAATATGCACCCAAAATAGCAAGCAACTTTGTTTATTTGTATTTTATCTTTTAAGTGATCTCATTTACTAGATTGTGCTCATTTTTCAACTAATGGACACTATTTGCCCAAAATACCTATTTTGGTGGATGAGCAAATTTAAGTCATGTAAGTCATATAAGAAGAATGGATTTTAAACGGAAGTAAAGTTTTGTAAGATGAGTTTCTCTTACAATAATTTTATTGCTGATAAAGTATGCACTAAAGTCTACTGTAGATCTATATTGGGTACTGTATGTATAGTGTAGAAATTTATTTCAACTGTTCAATATAAAATCTAAATGGACATGTCGGAAGATAACTACTGCAGTTACCATTCTGTTGGTTTTCCAAAGGTGCTGAGATACACATTTTTTTTAATAATTGAGAATTTTATTTGGATCAGAAATGCCTTACACTGATGAAATGAGACAGAATTATTTACAGTAAGAATTGTCCTGCTGACTATGCTCATTAATCAAGATTACTAAAATAAAAGGGTATTTGTTTATTTAAAAGACAGCTTAACTGCTGAGTAGTTATCTCCTCAATCACCCACTGACTAGTGGTCCCTGCAGAGTTTTGCCTCTCATTTCAAAGTAATGCAAATTTAAGAAAGCAATGGATCCATATGTAAAATAGTCTCTGTTGCTTTAAATTGCACAGTTAATTGAAGATATCAAATGAAAATTTTTTCTTGTGGAAATGTTATTCTCCCTTCAAAACCAGCTAGTCTTCTCTTCCAACTAACAATAGTTTTGATGTGAAATTTCCTTTGACTAGCTGAAAAATATAAGCAATATTTTTAAGAATTATATACACCAGGAGCAGAGGTGGTATTCAGCAGGTTCTTACCAGTTCTGGGGAACAGGTAGCGGAAATTTTTCAGTAGTTCAGAGAACCAGAAAATACCACCCCTACCTGGAGATTTTACAGAACCCTTCCCCTGCTACACCCACCAAGTCACACCCACAGAACCGGTAGTAAAAAAAATTTGAATAACAACAATGGACCATGTTAAGTTTGGAGCATGGGCGAGAAAGAATGGAGACGAGCCTCTGGAATGGTGAACTTCAACTCTTTATTTACATGGTGACAGCTCAAAACTTAATGGCAGTTATAGCCCTCCTTATAAAGGCAACCCAATAACTATTTAACCAATAACAATCTAAGAGTGCTAGCTCCCTTAACCAATATGAACGCTCCGTTAATGGCCAATCAGATCCCCCGGAATGGGCCAATCCGATCCTGCCATTAACAGCCAATCAGAAGTGCAGGGCCAGAACCCTGTACTTGACTCCAAGCTCAAGATAACTTTATTAAACCTTATGCATTCACAACACCCCTTCCCCCTGGCTTCTGTTTACAGGGCGCAGTTACATAGTCCTTAAGGTAGGACGGTTGCTTTATTAGTCTTTTTGATTTTCGCTGTGTGTTTTGCATTTGGCTGCAATCTCGCTGAGGTAGATCGTTGTTTGGCGAAGGAGTTGCCTCTGGTTCAGGGTTCATGTTTCCGTCATCACCAATATCTTCGGCAACTCCCTGAAGTGAATCTATTCCCATCTCTGGTTCCAATTCCTGTGTCTCTATTCCGCTATCATTCCCTTCGAACGGGTTTTCTTCTAATTGAAATTCGTCTTCTTCCGTATCTCCCCCCCCTCGGTTTGGTCATAAGGGAGTTGAGAAATGCCCGACCTGAGCCGTGATCGTAATTGATCGATATGGCGTTTCCATAGTCTATCGTCAAGGCATTGTACAAGGTAGGATCTCGGGCCGGTTACACGAACTACTGTTGCCTCTACCCACAGCGGATCGCCCAATAGGTTTTTAGCATATACCAAATGGCCTACCTGGAAGTTACGACATTGGCCACTGGATCCTAGTGGTTTTTCCAGTTCATAAGCTGGGTGTAACCGGTCGAGGTGGGAGCGGAGTTTTCGTCCCATTAGCAGTTCGGTGGGAGTTTTGTTGGTAATGCTATGAGGTGTGATGTGTTGTAGAAAAAGGATTTGGTTGATTTTGTCATCGATGTTATTGTAGTCTAATTTCTGCAAAGTTTTCTTAACAAATTGGACCATGCGCTCAGCCCTGCCATTGGTCACAGGGTACACAGGCGAGGTGAGCGCATGTCAGATGCCGCGGTCAGCCAGGTACTGCTCGAAGGACAGCGCGGTAAATTGGGGCCCGTTGTCAGATACCAGAACGTCTGGTAATCCGTGGGTTGCAAACAGTCTTTCCAATTTTTTGATAACTGCTTCGGTGGTTGTGTTTGTCATGCGGTGAATCTCGAGCCAATTCGAATAGGCATTGATGGTTAGAAGAAAGGTGTGGCCTTTGGTCGGCCCTGCAAAGTCCAGGTGAATACGGGACCAGGGTCCCCGTGGTGTCTCCCATTCAATAGGGATGGCTTTAGGTGGGGTGTTGCTCACTTCCTGGCATCTATGACAAGCTTTAACCCAATTCTTGATTTGTTTGTCGATGCCCGGCCACCATGCGTAGCTTCGTGCGAGGGCTTTCATTCGCATGATATCGGGGTGGCCATCGTGCAAATTTCTCAGTACTGCTTTTTGGAGTCGTTCTGGGATAACGACTCTATCACCCCAGATGACACAGCCTTTTTGAGAAAACAACTCCGTTTGTCGAGTCTTGAATGGTGTGAAGTCATCTGATAATTGGTCCAATGGCCATCCGCATTCTACCCAGCCGAGGACTCACGCTAAGGTGGGGTCACATCTGGTTTCTCTCACAATATCTCGGGCGGTTAATGGCGGCGTGTGGAGTGTTTCAATCTGTAACATGGTTACCATTGGTGCGGGATCATCGAGAGTCTCTGGAAGCGGTGCTTAGCTCAATGTGTCGGCGTGGGGAGTGGCTTTCCCCGGGCGGTATTGCAGCCGATAATTATAAGCAGCCAAGAATTCTGACCAGCGAGTTATCCTGGGGGATAATATGTAGGGAGTCGGCTTATCTCCAGCTATTATCCCCAATAACGGTTTGTGGTCAGTCACGATAGTAAAAGCTCGGCCATACACGTACTCGTGAAATCTTTTAACGGCAGATACAATTGCGAGGGCTTCTTTATTGATTTGGCTATAATTTCGCTCAGTTTTTGAAAGTGTCTTTGAAAAATATGCAACAGGGGCTTCGTTACCATTAGGCAGTACATGGCTCAGAATGGCGCCCACTCTGAAAGGCGAAGCATCACATGTGATATTTAACGGCAAAGTCTCATTGTACTACATGAGTACAGCATCAGAAGTCAGTAGTTTTTTTACATTACGGAACGCCTGTTCTTCTTTATGACCCCATAACCAAATTGCTTTTTTGTCTAGCAAACGATGTAACGGCTCAGCGACAGTTGCTTTATGTGGTAGAAATACATTATAAAAGTTGATGAGGCCTAGGAACGTCTGGAGATCGGCCTTGTTCCGAGGCCTGGGAGCGTTTTTTATTGCTCTCAATTTACTGTCGGTAGGGTGAATACTCTGACTGTCAATTAGGTACCCTAAAAACTCGACACGATCTGTGCACAAATTACACTTATTCTTTTTCACTTTGAGACCGGCGTCTTGGAATTTTTGTAGAACTAATTTTAAACGATCCCGTAAGATATTTTTTGTAGGTGCAGCAATTAATACATCGTCAAAGTAGGGGACCACACCTTTAATCCCTTGTAGGAACCTCTCCGTAAGGCTCTGAAAAATTCCCGGGGCTACACTGACTCCGAATTGGAGCCGGGTACATTTAAAGACACCTCGGTGCGTCACAATCGTTTGTGCCTGTGCCGTCTTTTCATCAACAGGTAATTATTGATATGCCTGAGTTAAGTCTAATTTAGCGAAGACTTTTCCGCCCCCCAGGGAATGGAGGAGATGCTGCACCACCGGCACCGGATATGCATTTTGCTGTAGGGCGTGGTTCAGGGTGGCCCGGTAGTCCCCACAAATTCGAATTGAACCATCTGGCTTAATTGGTGTTACGATTGGGGTCTCCCAGGGGGAGTGATCGGTAGGTTCTAGCACCCCCTGAGCTATTAATTTATCGAGTTGTTTGTTGATTTTCGGCTTTAAGGCAAACGGAACTCGATGGGGCTTAAGGCGGATGGGAGTTATCTTTGGATTAAGGCTGAACGATATTGGGGTCCCCTTGTACTCGCCTAAATTTTCCGCAAAGACATCCCTGAATTCATGGATGAGGTCCTCCTCCCAGTCACTTCCGCTGATTCGGTTTATACCTGCCACTTCAATGCCAAGTGGTGCGAACCATTGGAGACCTAGAAGACTAGGCCGAACTTTGTCGATCACAGTTAGCGGTAAGTATGCTGTGTGCTTCTTGAATGAGAACCGGACTCGGCTGGAACCAACGACAAGGATTCGATTCCTTTGATAGTCCTTAAGAATAAGTCTTTGGGAACGGAGGTCTTGGCGCTGGATCATGGGGATGAGTTGCTTGAGGGTCTTCCAGGATACCATCGAGAGGGACGATCCCGAGTCGACTTCCATTTGGCAAGGCTGGTTCTCGATGGCCACTGTAATTTGGATTTTCTTGGCATCCAAGGCAGAGGCGTGACCAATAGTGATAGTATGGTGAGCCTCTTCTCGCTTCGTGGGGCGATTCAAAACTCGGTTTCTGTAGGAGTGGTTTACTGGTTCTCGCCTTACAGGACGGTTTCCTGTCGATTGGCGATAGTTAGTCCCTTTTGAGGCCTGGCCGGGTCCTTGTAAATTTCAGCAGACCCGGCCGATGTGGCCTCTCTTCCCGCACTCATGGCAGAGCGCGTTGCGGAATTTGCATTCGGACCTGGCATGGTTGGCTCCACAGCCAGTGCAAGGGTGTAGGGACTTCGGGTAGTGGTCCTGGTCGGACCGCAGTCGATGGACCTCTTCTTCATCGCTATCTGACGACGAAGAGAGGTTCTCGTGGTGGGCCGTTGTAAGCTGCCCATCTGATTGGGTAAAATGTCGCCTGTCGATTGGTGTACCAGAGCGCGGTTGCGGTGTAATTGTGCAGCTGATTTCCTGGTTGCTTCTGCTGCAGTAGCATCGGCGACGGCATTGGCAAGGCTGATGTCGCCTTTCGCCATCAGCTTGCTCTGCACGCCTGGCACATCTAGTCCCAGAATTATTCGATCTCTCAGTGCCTCTTCCAAATCTGCGAATCCGCAGAGGCCTCCCAGATTTCGAAAGTCTGCTATGAAATCGGCAACGCTTTCTCCTTTTCGCTGTTTCTTTGAGAGAACTCGTGCCGTCTCACAAGCGTGGGCACGGTCGGTGTGTAATGAGCTCTTAGTAGGGGTTCGAGAACGTCCCAGTCCATCGCCTTCACTTCTGCAGGTTTGGCTAGTGCTTTAGCCATCTTAAATACGGTTGGCCCGCAATGCGTTAGGAATACCGCCCGTTTCTTCCCGGTTGTGGCATCCTTTAAATTGTTAGTTTCCAAAAACATTTGGAAACGATCCATGTAGGACTCCCAGTCCTCTTGCACTGGATTGAACAGAGCGGGTGGTACGACGATGCCGGACATGGTTCCGTCGTGTAGTGCTGTCAGCCACGTGCTCAGTGTTTCTTCTTAGTTCAGTCAGCTCTGACGTCTCCACATCCCATCCTCATCGCCAGTGTTAAGTTTGGAGCATGGGCGAGAAAGAATGGAGACGAGCCTCTGGAATGGTGAACTTCAACTCTTTATTTACATGGTGACAGCTCAAAACTTAATGGCAGTTATAGCCCTCCTTATATAGGCAACCCAATAACTATTTAACCAATAACAATCTAGGAGCGCTAGCTCCCTTAACCAATATGAATGCTCCGTTAATGGCCAATCAGATCCCCCGGAACAGGCCAATCCGATCCTGCCATTAACAGCCAATCAGAAGTGCAGGGCCAGAACCCTGCACTTGACTCCAAGCTCAAGATAACTTTATTAAACCTTATGCATTCACAACAGACCAGGAGTCTATCAATAAATAATATTTGTCTATTGTAGGTTTTAACTTGACTAGATTCAAGTTACTGAATTTATTCTTGTCTAGCCAAAAAATGGAAATTGATAGCCTCAATATCAACAGAAAGCACTCATGTTAAAATGTTCTCTTTGGTCTGTTTATAAAAGATATTTTGTGTCACATATATTTTATGAACTATATCATCTGCAAGGAATTGCCTTCACTTGCTGAGGTGCATCCAGCTGTGAAAATAGTTCAAGTGCCATTTTGTAGACATTTTCATTCCATTCTTCTGATCTCATAGAAACTCACTAACCACAGCCAAGTTGAAAATAAAGGAAGAAACAAAGAGGGACAATTGAGAACATCCATTTCTTAAAAAAAAAAAAATTCCAGTGTGGGAGTAATGTTTTTTTTTTTTTCAGACAGGAAGCATTTCTAAATGGAATGTGACCAATGCCAAAGAAAGATATTCTAATCTTCTAGAGTTGCTGCTTTTGAGACGAATACTGACTTGTGTTCCTATAATGATGCTAAGAACATTTGATTAATTTGATGTCCACACGGTCATTCAATTATCATTTCTCACTAAAAACCATTCTTATTTCAAGAGTTATAGCATCAGTTCAATTCACTCTGTGAGCACTTTTCTATATTTTATGTATTTGTGAGATAGAAAATCAAATCATTTTAAACTGTTCTGAAGTAATTCCATAATAATTTGTTAAGAGCAGTGAAGAAGATGCACTGAAGCTAGTATACCAGGAAGGCTTACTGACTACTGGAGAGACAAAACTGGCTTACAAGAATGACCAAATGAACAAGAGAATGGAAACATAGAAAGTCACAGAATTACATGGCCAGGGAAAAAAAATAGCAGGGAAAGCTGATAATGACAAGACCTGGCAATGGCTAAGAGCAAGAAAGTTGAAGAAAGAGATCAATTAGAAAGAGACTAATTCTAGCTGCACAAGACCAGGTCTGAAGAACAAATTCATACAGAGCCAAAAAGCAACCTATGCAGGAGTTGAAAAAACAGTGGTCCATCTTGCTAGATTGCACAAACTGACTACAAGTAACGACAATGCATTTAGCAAAATCATATACAATCATATATATAACTCTTTTTGTTCTTTTATATATAACTCTTTAAAAAAAAAGTATAAACAAGTATAGCAGCAGAACTACCTCTTCTAGCAACTGGGGATTCACAGGAGTGCAATATTCTGTTCTTCCTAATGTAATAACTCATAAAAGATGCAATATGTACTTTATTCTGTAAATAATAT
Organism: Hydrophis major; assembly: GCA_033807585.1. NCBI lineage: Eukaryota > Metazoa > Chordata > Lepidosauria > Squamata > Elapidae > Hydrophis > Hydrophis major. Next base: position 142,736,457 of record CM066343.1, on the reverse strand, counting down.
TAAAATAATTTCTGGTAAATTATGAAATAATAATTAAATATTAAATAATATTTACTGCTATTAAATAATATTTGCTGCTAAATAGTTCTTTCTGGACATTGTACTGAAATTACACGCGCACACCCACACCCACATATATGTACACTGATAATACCAATATTTTTCTATATTAGAAGTTCATACACTGCATGGTTATATATCATTTAACTAATTTAACAAAGAACAGTAGAAGGAACAATGATGCAATCTCAATCCGAGACTGATTTTATAAATGTCTGGCTTGATTCTAAGGTATATCAAGAAGCAATTCATGGTTTTCTGCCTCAGAAATACTTGGAGATTTAATTATTCCATTCTTTAGTTTTATATGTTTTAACAAGTTCAAGTATGTTTTTTTCTTTTGTAGAAAGGATAGGAAAACTCTATTTTATGATACATTTTCTATTTGCTTTTTTATGTAAGTGAACCTATTACATTTCATTTGGAACAATAAACACAGCTGTTCACATAATCCAAAGTCTTTTATCATTCAAAAAGTCATTTTATTTTATAATATTAAATATTTATTAATATTTATTTATAATAATTAACATGAATAATGAATAAATGCTATTTTTTCTGAGCATATACAACAAAAAGGTTAAATATATTTCAAAATACTGATCTGGAATTATTGACTAAAACAGGAAAATAGCAACTATAAAACTAAAAGTGGTAACATCTTAAAATGAGAAAACTGAATTCTTTAATTTTTTTTTTTAATATAACAAATGAAAATTGGTGTCCAAAGTTGCATACACACACACACAGACACACACACACGAGTGGACTTCACACTCTGACTTTGTGAAGTTACAAATTCAAAAATCTGATAATTATGATTTAACATTTTGTTTTATTCTGGCTAAGACACTATCTTAATGAATTGTGTTAAACTCTAGGGGGCAAAAGTGACAGTTGTATAACAACAGCTATAAGTATAGTTCTTGTAGCTAACGTTCAGTTAAAAACAAAAAAATGTTTTTCTACCATTCAAATAGGTTCTGAAATGCCTTTGGATGGCCATGCTTAATATTTAGGAAGCTGGGCTAAAAATCACAGTGGATAGAATAAAAAGATTACTTTCAGTCCGGCATCAGGATTTTCTTTCAAGGTTGTGTGAGAATTTTCTTTCTTTCTTTCTTTCTTTCTTTCCTTCTTTCTTTCTTTCTTTCTTTCTTTCTTTCTTTCTTTCTTTCTTTCTTTCTTTCTTTCTTTCTTTCTTTCTTTCTTTCTTTCTTTCTTTCCTTCCTTCCTTCCTTCCTTCCTTCCTTCCTTCCTTCCTTCCTTCCTGTCTCTGTCTCTCTTTCTATTTTTCTTTTTCAATTAAAGGCTACCATTTTTCACCATATTTCTGTTTTCCCTTTCAAAATTACAGGGAAAAAAATGAAGTATTATCATTTTTTAAAAAGATTTGAAAGAAAGTACTGTGGATTTGAAAAAACAGGGCACAAAATGTTTGGGTTTAAGGGTACTCTTCCTATTCAAAATAATATATAATTTGTTATATAAAACTGTAATTCTTGAAAAGGTAACCATTTTATCTTGTATTAAACATGAAATCCATAAAACCTTTATTTTCTTACTGGGAAAAAGAGTTTCAGCATGAACTGATATTAATATAACTGAATTACTACAATTTAATATTTTATTTCATTTATTTAGGACATAAAAGGGTATGAACCAGTTGACCTGAAAGCACACTTAAAATTTTCTGTCTCTTGCACAGAGGTGGATTTGTAGCTGTGCAGATGCAGACAGATAAATTCCACAAAACATCCATAACAAAGTACATTTATTGGTATATCAGGTATCTTCATAACTCACATTTGTGACAAAGTTCTTTTTTAATGGCCAATCCTTTGTATATCAGCCTTGCAGGTAAAAGATGGTTATCTCCTAATCCATCTCATAGCGGTAGAAAAAGTTATTATCAGTTCATGAGTCCAGGCAAGAATGGAGGGAAACCTCCCCAAACCCCTCGAGGGTCAATTTAGTAACCAATCAGGATTGCAGATGTGGTCACGTGACATGGACCACATTTCCCAGGATATCTTTAACTACATTTACCATGATGCATTCCCTTAAGGGGACAGCTCATAATTCCTAAGTAACTATCCAATTCCCATAGACTGACTGGGACAGCACACTCCGCGCCTGGAATTATAAATTCCACTATTAAGAGAAAAGAAAAAAACTATAATTAAGATAAGCAGTAAACAGTAATACTAACTGAATAGCATATAACTACATAACTAAGATAAACAGTAAGCTGTATAATTAAGAGAAAAACAGTAAACATTGATAAAGCATCAAGCAAAGCAAAGCATGCAAAGCTTGAGGTTCAATCTTCATGTTCGGCCTCTTGGTACAAGTTTGCTGGTCACCTCTGACAGCCTTTTAGGGTGTATAGGTACTCTCGATGGCAAAGATGAAAGTCTGCTGGTCACCTCTGGCGGCCTTTTAGGGTGTACAGATACTCTTGGCGGCAAAGGTGAAAGTCTGCTGGTCACCTCTGGCGGCCTTTTAGAGTGTACAGGTACTCTTGGTAGCAAAGGTGAAAGTCTGCTGGTCGCTTCTGGCAGCCTTTTAGGGTTGGAACGGTACTCTTGCTTCCACGGTGTCATAGGGCATCGGGAAGCTGTTGGAAAGGGTGTTGCATATGCATATGCCCGTGCAGACCATCTAAGTGGATCTGGTGGTTGTTGGCGGTCATTTAGGGTGTCCTAGCAAATGTGTACTGATCGGCGGTGGCCTTTTAGACTGGAATGTCATTCTTGTTTTCAATGGTGCTAAAGGATTTCGGAAGGCTGTTGGATTGGATGGTGCTAAGGCATTTGCTTGGGTTGGAGTCTGCATCTGATTGACACTGACAATTCCTATGATCCCTCATCCTAGTGGAGATTTGATGGCCACTGGGCCATCTACAGGGCCACCGACTGATTCGGAGAAGAGAAAGGCGCGCGGGGCGTTATTTCCCAGCAAGAGTAGGATATCAGCCTCTGGATCTAGAGCGGAAAAGTGATAAGCCAGGTGCTGTAGGTGAGGCATGCTGCTTATGACCTCAGGTGTTGCAATCTGACTGCAGTCATTCTGTATCCCATTGCATTCAAATACGGGTGGTAGTGGGAACTGGGAACTTCCATCCAATAACTCTATGCAGAGTCCAGTAGTTCTCCTTCCCTCCGTGCTTCTTGGTCCATGGCATGTTGATACAGTGAAGGGAAGTTTTTCTTGTTGCGGTCGAAGAATACAGGTCTGGCCAGGGTGCAGGTGCTTTGAGTATCTATTTGCACATACATTTTCACAGCATCTTCAGGATGTCTTTCAGGGTACACTTTGGCTAAACAGATGGGAAGACACGAACGAGGGTGTAGTGAGTTGGCACAGAGTGCTGTGCAGCTGATGCTCAGCCTTGATTGTGGTTGCAGTTTGGCAGTCTGTTGAGGAGCCCTGCATGCTTCTGTGTTATGTTGAGGCTCCTTGTCCGAGGGAGGGTTACGAGATATCTGCCATGGCAGATGAGTCTGGATGCAGCACAGTTGGGTGCTGGTTACTATTGCAAAAGTCACATTGCACCTTGGCTGTGGGCCCAAACCTTGATCAGTAACAGGCCCAGAGCTCCACTTCCACTCAGATGCCAGCAAGGTGGGAATGGAGCACTGGTAGGAGCTGGTATTATTAAAGATGAGCTAATTGGACCTTTTCAGATTGAAGATGGCCTCAAAATCAACTACCAAACCTCCTGACCGTTTTTAGAAGGCCCTTTATTCAAGCAATGGTACTCGAAGCAGTCTGCATCTTTCTAGAAAACCATGATGTTTATGCTGGATGTTCCACCACATGTATTGAAGTACTCTATGGAGTATCTAGCCAGTGAACTTAAAGATGAAAGAATAATGGCACCTTCCTCATCTGACCTAAACTCTATTGAGAACTTGTGGGCCCTCCTGAAAAGGGAGATTTACAGTGAAGGAAAACATACACTTCTCTGAACAGTGTCTGGGAGACTGAGGTTGCTGCTGCATAAAAAGTTGATCATCAACAGATCAAGAAATGACAGACTCCATGAATGGTAGGCTTATGACTATTATTGAAAAGAAAGTCACTATATTGGTCACTGGTTTTTTTTTTTGAAATGTCAGAAATGTTTATTTGTAAATTTTGAGTTGTTTGTTCATTATTTTCACTTTAACAGATGCAAATAAATGAGTGAGATGGGCAAATTTTTGTTTTCCATTTAGTTGCATAATAATTCTGCACACTAATAATTGCCCAATAATTGTTGCACACATATTCTTCTAAGAAAGCCCAAACCTCACTTTTACTTTCTTATCAATTCAAGTTTGAAGTTCATTAACATTTAGGATTGACTGAGAGCACAATAGTTATTCAATAATAACATTAATCCTTCAAAATACAATTTGCCTAATAATTGTGCACACAATGTATAGTTAATCAAGTTTGAATGGGATATTTATGTCACATTCTAACCAAACAATTTGATCAAGAAAAAATCAAAACACCATCCCTATTTTATTTTGGTGAATATTTCAGTATGATTTGTGTCGTGTCCGCAAAGAACGCTCAGAGTCGGTGACTTTCATTCAAAGCTCTTTATTAACAATGGAAGAACCGAACCAGCGAAAGGCAAAAAGCCCGCGGCTTTTATACCTTTCGCAGCGGCGGCCGCGGCCAATGGCAGCGATTCAAGTCTCCCGCTCTTGGTTTGCACCAATCACGGGAGACCTCAATCGGGCCAATCAGCGTGGCTTGCCTGGCCAATCAGAAATCCCCGCGCCTTAGCCAATCAAGGCTCGGGGATTTCGAGTATTCCAATTCAGGACATAACACCCCTCCCCTCTTGGTATGGTCCATCACGTGGTGTAGTCACGCAGGTAGGCGGGGCTCCGTCGAGTCCTAGTTGACCTGCGCAACTCACTTGCATGCTGTAACTCGGCCGGAGCGGTCATCTTTTTGGCTGCTCCTGCCTCTGTGCGAACCGGCTGGATGATCGGGCCGGTTCTTTCGCCGTGGCTCCCGCCTGGGCCTACCGGGTCGGTTGAGCTTCGGATTTCGCCGCTCCCGCTTGGCTTCTCCGAGTCGGTAGAGCTGGCCAGGTGGTTCTTCTCCGGAGGGGACTCGCGATGGCTGTGTTCCGGTGAGTATTTTTGGTTTATTTTTTCCTGCGATTGTCTCTCCGGGTATTCCCTCCCCCCTTGGTTCGTGTCTCGGGGGTTGAGGTCAGTCGCTGTTCGTGACCTGAGCTGGTCGATATGTCGTTTCCAGGCTCGCCCATCGATGGTTTGGAGCCGGTACGACCATGGACCAGTGACTTGAGTTATGACGGCTGGGATCCATAGGGGGTCCCCCGTCATGTTCTTTGCATAGACTAAGTCACCTGGGTCAAATGTCCGGTACCTGGAGCTGGAGTCTGGGGGCCGCTCCGGGTTATAGGTCGGGTGCAATCTGTCGAGTGGGGACCTCAGCTTTCTGCCCATCAGAAGCTCTGCAGGGCTCTTGTTAGTTGTGGTATTGGGAGTGATGTGCTGTATGAAAAGCAGTCGGTTGATTTTGTCGCTGATCTCCCCGTGGTCCATTTTCCGGAGGGTCTTTTTCGTAAACTGGACCATCCGTTCCGCCCTACCGTTCGCCGCCGGATGCGCCGGTGCTGTTAATGCGTGGCGGATACCCCTCTCCGCCAGGAACCGTTCAAAATCGATGGAAGTGAACTGGGGCCCATTGTCTGAGACGATGACGTCTGGGAGGACGTGTGTGGAAAACAGTTTACACAGTTCTTTAACGACGGCCTCTGTGGTAGTGGATTTCATGTCGCTTACTTCCAACCAATTGGAGTACGCGTCAACTGTGATTAGAAAAGTATGCCCATTTGTGGGGCCAGCAAAGTCTAGATGGATTCTGGACCAGGGCCCCCGTGGTGTTTCCCAGTCCCGGATAGGTGCTGCGGGTGGGCTGGATCTGGTCTCCTGGCATCGGTGGCATTTGGCGACCCATGCTTCGATTTGCTTGTCCATCCCCGGCCACCAAGCGTAACTCCTGGCCAGGGCTTTAGTCCTGACGATGCCAGGATGACCCTCATGTAGCATCTCTAATACCCTCTCTTGCAATCTGTCCGGAATTACCACCCGGTCACCCCACAGAATACACCCTCTTAGTAGTGAAAGTTCAGTCTGGCGCTGACGGAATGTTTTAAAAGTCTCGTCACTGTCTTTCTCCGGCCAGCCTTTTTCTAACCAGTGTAAGATTCGCGCCAGACGCCTGTCCTTAACGGTTTCTCTGGCAATGTCTGATGCGGTAATAGGTAAACTCTCGATACTTAGGGTGTTTGTTGTTGGTGCTGGGTCAGGTTCAGAGTCAGGTAAAGGCGAGCGGCTTAAAGCGTCCGCGTGCGAAATTTTCTTACCTGGCTTGTGTAGCAGTTCGTAACTGTAGGCTGCCAGGAATTCGGACCATCTTGTCATCCGGGGTGACAAGTTGTTTGGCGTGGCTCGGTTTCCAGCGAGGATGCCCAGCAATGGCTTATGATCCGTCACGATGGTGAACGGGCGGCCATACAGGTATTCGTGAAAACGTTTAACGGCGGCAACTATAGCCAAAGCTTCTTTGTCCAGCTGGCTATAGTTCCGTTCCGGTTTAGTCAGAGTCCTGGAGAAAAAAGCGATGGGTGCTTCTCTCTGGTCTGGGAGGGTGTGGCTGAGGACAGCGCCGACGCCGAAGGGTGATGCGTCGCAAGTGACATCTAAGGGCAAGGTTTCGCTGAATTGCATCAGGACGGCGTCGGAGGTGAGGAGGTCTTTGGTTTTTTGAAAGGCGGCTTGCTCTCGTCTCCCCCAAGTCCAGGCTGCCTTCTTGTCTAGGAGTCTATGTAAAGGTTCCGCCGCCGTTGCCTTTTGAGGTAGGAAAACATTATAAAAATTTAGTAAGCCTAGGAACGCTTGTAGTTCCGTTTTGGACTTTGGGGTGGGGGCTTCCTTGATGGCTTTCACTTTTTTAGTCGTAGGGTGAATGCCATCCCGGTCTAGGAGATAGCCCAAAAACTCTACTTGCTTTGTACATAGTTGGCATTTTTCTCGTTTGACTTTAAGTCCTGTTTCTTTAAATTTTGTTAAGACTTGTCTGAGTCGGTTTTCTAATTCGGCTTCGTTTGGCGCCGCCACTAATACGTCATCGAAATAGGGCACCACCCCCTTGATGCCCTGTAGCAAACGTTCCATCAGGCTCTGAAAGATGCCTGGTGCCACGCTGACTCCAAATTGGAGCCGGTTACACTTGAAAGCCCCCCGATGGGTCACGATTGTTTGGGCTTCCGCCGTTTTCTCGTCCACAGGTAGCTGCTGATATGCCTGGGTGAGGTCGAGCTTGGCAAAGACTTTGCCCCCTCCCAGTGAGTGCAGTAAATGTTGCACTATTGGGACTGGGTAGGCGCTTTGTTGCAACGCGCCATTTAGGGTGGCCTTATAGTCCCCGCAGATTCTCACGGACCCGTCTGGCTTTACTGGGGTCACTATAGGGGTTTCCCATCTGGCATGGTCTATCGGTTGCAATACCCCTTGTTTGACGAGCTTGTCAATCTGCTCGTCAATTTTAGGCTTTAAGGCGAATGGTACCCTTCTAGGTTTAAGCCGCTTAGGGGGAACCCCTGGGTCTAGGTCAAACGAGATAAGGGGCCCCTGGTACTTGCCCAAGCCTCCATCGAAGACCTCCTGGAACTCCTGGGCTAGCCGCTGTTCCCAAGCTTCGATGGTGACGTGGTTGACACCTGTCAGCGCGATGTTAAGCGGGGCGAACCATTGTAAACCCAGTAGGCTTGGGCGGTCGCGATCGACGATTGTGAGTGGCAGTTGTTCGGTGCGGCCTTTGTAAGTTATATTGAAGTTCTTGGTGCCCACTACCGGGATGCGATTCCCTTGGTAGTCTTTAATGATGATCTTTTGGGCATGCACGTTTCTTTTTTGTAGTGTAGGCACCAGTCTTTTGATTTCGCGCCATGCAATCATGGAAAGGTAGGACCCGGAGTCCACTTCCATTTTGCATGGCTGGCCTTCGATATGGACTTCTACGTGTACCTTTCTGGCGCCGTTGGAGATGGCGTGGCCGATGGTCACCGTCTGGTGGGTTTCTTCTTTTCGCCGACCGTCGCCGCTTCTTTGAGATCGTTGAGTGCGGTCCCACCGACCGTCTGGCTGGCGCTCCCTGGTTCTGGGCGGGGAGCTTTCTCTCCGTCTGTCGTGCTGTTCCCATTTGGGCGGGCTGCGGGTCTTCTTTTGGTGGCAAACTCGGGCGATGTGACCCCGTCGTTCACAATGCCCACAGATAGAGTCAAAAAATCGGCATTCTGACCTGGGGTGATCGCCGCCGCACCCGGCGCAGTTGGTCCTCGACCTACGACCTTTTCGACTTCGTTGGTCACCGCGTCCCGTCTGCACGCGATGTATGTCCTCCTCGTCTTCCGACGTGCTGGAGGTTGATTGGTATTCACCGTAGTGTGCGGTTGCTTCGTTTCTTGTGTCGGCCGACCTTGCCGGGTTGTTGTTTCCGCCCTTCGCGTCAGATCTTCGCATGCTGTCTGCCGACGTGCGGGTTGCTTCAGCGTCTGCGGCTGCGGTAAGGGCATCGGCTAGGCTGATGTCGCCCTTGGCCATAAGTCGGCTCTGGAGTGTAGGATCCCATAAGCCGAGTACGAAGCGGTCTCTTATGAGACTGTTCAGACCTTCGAACTCGCAGAGTCCTCCTAGGCGCCGTAGCTCTGCAATGAAGTCGCTGAATTTTTCGTCTGGTTTCTGGTTTCGGTGGTAGAACTCGTTGTGCCGTATCAGGATGGGGACTTCTGGGGCGTAATGGCGCCGCAGTATAGGTTCGAGGACGTCCCAGTCCATGGCGGTTGCGTCTGCCGGCTTGGCCAATGCTTTGGCCATCTGGAAGACCTCTGGTCCGCAGTGCATAAGGAAGACGGCGCGTTTTAGCGGGCCCGGGGCGTCCTTCATTCCGGCGCATTTCAGGTACATCCGGAACCGATCCGAGTACGATTCCCAATCCTCGGCGGCGGGGTTGAAGGAGGCGGGCGGTGCTATCTTCGCCATCTCTGCGCTGGAGCTGGTTCTTGGGTGGACACGGGGTTCGGTTCAGGGGCGAGATCCCACCCTCGTCGCCAGTGTCATGTCCGCAAAGAACGCTCAGAGTCGGTGACTTTCATTCAAAGCTCTTTATTAACAATGGAAGAACCGAACCAGCGAAAGGCAAAAAGTCCGCAGCTTTTATACCTTTCGCAGCGGCGGCCGCGGCCAATGGCAGCGATTCAAGTCTCCCGCTCTTGGTTTGCACCAATCGCGGGAGACCTCAATCGGGCCAATCAGTGCGGCTTGCCTGGCCAATCAGAAATCCCCGCGCCTTAGCCAATCAAGGCTCGGGGATTTCGAGTATTCCAATTCAGGACATAACAATTTGTTCTTCCAATAAAAACTTTTTTCATTCTTTAAAAAAGATGTAAACAAGAGTGGCAGCAGATGTACTTGTCCTGACAACTTAGTATTCACAGAAGTGTGGTTTTCTTGTTATTTCTAATGTAATAATTCATAAAGTATGCAATATCTACTTAGTAATTCCCTTACCATCAAGAAAAACAGCATATCAACATCATCTTTTAGTACAAACAATATTGAATTTAACGAGATTCTCTAAGAACATTTCCAGAATGAAGATTTCAATACATCTGATAAATGGAAATCATTCAGGATTGCCACTTCTTAGTACAAAAAGAAAACAGAAGATTGCTCCCCCCCAAAAAAAAAAATGAATGCAAGGGTTAATTGCAACAATACAAAACAAAACAAAACACCTCACCTAAGCTTAAACAGAATACTGTATATATTTTATTTATGGAATTTTCACTACAGCCATACAAAAACCTGCTTAATAAATGTTGTCTTATACCTGCTGTCATACCCTTATGTAGCAGAATCCTCTTTATCATTTTGGACAGATCAAGTTACCTCTGAAAATATAAACTTTGCTTCCATAAGATACTCTCAAAAACACATATAAATATATGCATGAAACTTTCCAAAACCTTCAGTAGATTTTTCTCATTATTTGCTACCTGGCTTTTTATCCTGAAGTTCTAGGAAATAAACTGAAAGTCCCTAAAAGAGTGCCCAACACTGAGCTCTTAGCCCAGGGAAATTGTCAGGGAATTCTTAGTCATAATTACAGCTCTGAATTCCTGCAAAAATGACATGTTAACTACTGCTTTTGGCAATCCATGTACTTTTAAGAGCAATCCATAGAAGCAATGTGCGCACATATGATCCACAGAGAATTCCATCTAATTCCCCACTAATATTTAATGTTTTGTAGTTTAGATCACTTAAATAAATGGTCAGTTTAATGAATCTGTTTCAGCAAGAGCAGTGGAGAGCATCTGACTAATTCTTAATAAAACAAGAAAGGCAGTTGTTGTTGTATTTACTTACTGTTGGTTGCATAACATATGATGGATGGGGCATCCATGAAGTACTCTGAACCTGTGTACCAGAAAGAACAGTCTATTAGCTAAATGGCAAGGAAAAAAGGGGGAATCAATAAATAGTCCTGCTTTGAAAAAAAATTAGAATGAAAACTTTGTGTTACATTTTGAAAATTTCACAATTTTAAATGTTTATAACTTATAATTATATCAGAGCTGGAATACAGGTATTCCTCAACTTATGACCACAATTGAGTCCAACATTTGTTAAGCGAGTTTTGCCTCATTTTACAACTTTTCTTGCCACAGTTGCTAAGTGAATCACTGCAGTTGATAAATTAATAATACAGTTGTAAGTGAATCTGATTTCCCCATTGAAGTTCCTTGTCAGAAGGTCACAAAATGGGATCATATGATCCCAGGACACTGCAACCATCATAAATGTGAATCAGTTGTCAAGCATCTGAATAATAAATCATGTGACCAGGGAGATACTGCAATGATCATAAGTCACTTTTTTCAGTGCTGTTGTAACTTTGAACAGTCACTAAACGAACTGTTGTAAAGTTGAGTACTATCTGTATTTTGGACATTAAAAAAAAGATCTGATCTAGTTGGACAGGACTGATACTGCTATTCAGTATTCAGCAATATCAAGTAACACAGAGACCTAAATACTATCTTTTACTCAGGATCAAATATAAGGCTGATGTACACAGCAATTAACTGAGAAATTCTTCATTAAATTTCAAATTAAAACTACTTCAAAAATCAAAGAAATGTATTTTCTAATAATCCTGAACTTTTTGCAATTCTACTCGTTAAAAATAATCCTACTTTCATAGATCTTGTTTACTAATGCTATGGTACTTTCAGATAACAAAGGGACAAATATCAGGCTTAATCAAGCTTAAAAGGACCAATAAATAATCAAATCAGACAGTAATAGACTTTGAATTACCTAATGTAACATAAATATAAAAGGTCACAAATCCAAGGCCACTGTTTGCTTTTAATTCTTTCTGCAACTATTTCTCACTTTACAGAGCAGCAACTATAATACAATTATCAGAACAACAGCATGATAACAAATTAAGGAATTATGTCAAGTCTGTTCCAATAATTTGTGGGGTATTATGTAATGGAGTCTAGCATGGTAGCATGTAATATATTGTTCAAAACATTTCAAAATGGCACTGATATCAACCCTCTTTTGTTCTTCCCATCTGTTTGGAAGCCATTTTTGTGATCAATTAAAGTTTTACTTGCTGTCTTTTTGGCCTTTACTGGCAAAAACAAGCAAAGAACATGCTTTAATCAACACTAATTAGTGTCTCTTCCAGTAGACCAACAAGGAAGCATCACTTCTCTTTAAAACCTAATTGAGAATGGGTCCAGGATAATTGATGCCAGGCACATTGCCATGCGTACTCCAATGTGGGCTCCCCACCTCAGCCAATCCATCACTGATGTTTATGCTCGGTGGGCCCTCCCCTGGTGCTCTCCCCTGACAATGGTCTGCTTACATTCCTGTCCCACCCTCTTGTTCCATCATAGAGAAACACTTGTACCTGGATGATCTGTTCTGTGGGACAATTAAATGTGCCTCTCGGCAGCCAGGTGGGGCAAGTAGCAGTCTTGGGCACTGGGCGAGGAGGCAAGTGACTCAGTGGTTGCTGTGCAGGGCAACAGGCTGCACAAAATATCCAAGGGCCCTTTGAAGCGGCAAAGAGGAGTGGGAAGCAGGATGGCTCCCTCCTCCAAGCTTTCTTGCTCTTCATGGGATAGGAAGAAAAAGGTCCATCCTGACCCAGGCCACTGGAGGAGTCAACATGTGATTCACATGTGTCAACACCACAGAGTGCCCTCATGGCAGTGCGACAGGACACCAGATGCTGCAGCAGCAGTGGCGGCGGCTGTGATGGTAGTAGCAGGCCAGCCAGTGATTGCAGCTGCTGGGGCCAGACTGCATTTGTAGCCATGCAGAGCTAGAGTCAGCCCACCTAATCATGCAGCTACCTCCATGCCTCCTGTCTACCCATCTTTTGTTTCTCCCCATGTGGGCCCCTTCCTTTCTGGTGTTTTTAAGCAGGGATACCTGCTTCAAGCTCCCATCCAGTGTCCTTGGGCAGTCCCAGGCAGGCGAATGTTTCCTGCATGGGCTCCCCTGCATGACTCATGCTTGCTCACTCCACCGGCTGTGGCTGCATGGACTCTATGGCTGCCTTAAGTTTCTTAGGCTTTTGTAGGCTATTAGCAATTTTTTTTTTTTGTTGTATTTTCAGCTCTTCAAATAATCATCTTATCAGTCATTTAACTGTTTGGTGGCTAAACAGTTCTTTTCATGAAACACTTGTAAACTTTTACAAGTATCACAGTATCACAGATCTAATCATTCTTTTTTTTTTTTCTGATTTCACTAATAGGTTCCATTTGACAAATTAATTTATTGTGATTCTATATATTTGAAAATTTATCCACAGATGCTTAATAAACAAAAGGTGTCCTCAGGGACACAGGTGGTAACCCTCCCTCATGAGCAATTGTGGCCATCATCTTGATTTTTTTAATGTATTTTTCTTACATCGTTATACATTTTGTGATGTGTTGTTTCAAAATAATATATTTATCTAACAGTATTAAAGATTATTAATCTATTGTTTAGCTAGATTAGAGCAGGGATGTAAAACTGGTGACCCGTGATGTGTCAGGTGCAGGCTAAGCCCACCCAAGCTTCGCAAAGGGAAAAAAGTCTCAATATGTCACGTGATGGCAACTTGACGCAGCGAGTTTGACACCCATGGCTTAGAGTATTGAGAAGAAAGAAAAAAAGGAAAAATATTCTATCAATTTTAATAACAATTTATGGTGCACTAATACAAACATAAAATAACACATTCAAAGTTGAGTATAATGGTAAAAAAGAATCATTATCACAAGTATTTGTTGTGTTGTAGATACTTCAATCTGTTTACTTAATATTGAAGTCTCTATTGTATTGTTAACACAAACACTTGTTATTAAAAGAAAAAAATAGATAAATGGAGCAAATGGAAAAAGAATTACAATACAAAAATGTGGAAAGAAAACAAGAAACAAGAAAATGGAATATTAAAAAGAATTTCTGAGTTTGTGACTGTTTCCTTTTAATATATTTTCTGATTCACAATATTTGTAGACATTTAAGTCCTCTTAGAAATCAGACAGCATTTAATTACATTTTCTATGTTGTATGATAAGTTATAGTTATGGGAACTATTTTGGCTTAAATTTAGTTAAACTTTTATTGTGTACATACTAGTATACTGTTAATTTTACCACTTCTGCATATTCTACAAGTTCCCAATCAGGGATTGTTGGAATTGTGTCATTCTTCCAGTTCAAGTGAAATTTATTGTTGCTACTGTTTATCTAACTGAATTAATATTTCTTGTTGATTGTTATTGATTCAGAAATCATATGTAGTACAAAAAGTTGTGATTTCATTTCAAATTTAAATTTCAAGATTTTCTGCACTATACTATGAGTTTCTAGCACCTTTGAGGTTTTTTTTTCATAGCTCTATCAGATGTGGTAAAATAGCCTTCTGACCTTTTTGAGCCTAACTGAACATGTGCCTGGTTGATTCCATATTTTTTGTATAATAATCTATCTTTCTAATGTATTGACACAAACAGTTGAAATTTCATTAGGCCAAAATTATAAAAATTAAAATAACTCAGCATATAATGAAAGCTTAAGCTAATGCCACAGGTTTTGCATGGAACAAACAAAATTTTGAGCTATTTAATGTCATTGTATAATCATTTTTGTAAACATTATATAACTGTTTAATATGCCAATATGCAATTGAAGCAAGTCACAGATATGTGACTGACTGAATTAACTGATATGTGTGTAACAGGCATGTCTTATTCCCTCAGCCCTGCCAACTTCACCTCTTACAGTAAAGTTATACTATAATTTAATATGTCCTCTTCATCTACAAAATATTCAGTGTTGGTTGAAAATATTATGCAGAGGCAAATGCATTATGATAATACATTTACAAACTAAAAGTTGTGACAACTAATCATTCAGTAAACTAAACGACATTTAAAAGTCAATCTAAAATTATTTTTACAAAAATATAATTTACTCTAGGCATGCTATGCTACTTCTGCATTTGCTACTTGAAGCTCAGGTAGACACCTAGAAAAAGGGCGTTGGTACTTACCTGATATGCCCATTCTCTGTGAGCTGTAAAGAGCATCCAGAAGTGGGAGGTGCTTCAGTCTCTTCTGGAAAGGCTGGGCTTAAAACTCCGGGACGCTCCTCCTCCTCCACGGGACACCTCCTCAGTGTCCCCCAGTTTTGCAAAGACTGAGTGCCAAAGTCCAGGACTCATCATCTAATCTAGATCCCTGACTGGAATGGAACCCCACCAGACGGAAAGAAATGGGTTGGGCTGGATGCTCTTCACAGTTCACAGAGAACGAGCGTATCAGGTAAGTACCAATGCCCTTTCTCCCATGAGCTGTTCAGAGCATACAGAAGTGGGACATACCAAAGCTTGGCCTGTCCTTAGGGAGGGACTCCGTTTGGATCGAAATCCACTCCTAAACTCTGTGGACCCTCTGCAGGACTCTTCTGCCAAATGAAGCATCCTCTGAGGCATAGACATCAATTTTATAATTTCTGACAAAGGGAGATGGTGAAGCCCAAGTTGCCGCTCTGAAAATTTCATCTATGAAGCCTGTGTGGCCCATGCTGCTGATGTTGCCGCACTCCTTGTTGAGTGGGCTGCAATGCCCTTAGGAACTGAGATGGACTGGCAATTGTAACTTTTAGCTATGGTGGCTCTCAACCATCTACCGATGGTCATCGATGACACCTTTTGCCCTAAAGTGGATGGGTTGAAGGATAGGAATAGAGTCTCAGATTTTTGAAATGCCACGTGCGGTCTAGATAGATGCTTAAGACCCTTCGAACGTCAAGTCGATACCATTGATGTTCCAGTCTATGAGATGGTTTTGCACAAAAATTTAGAGGCACCAACTCCTGCATTCTGTGGAAGGCTGAATTTTCTTTAAGAATGAATGATGGATCCAATCGAAGAATCACTCTGTCCTCATGAAACGTGCACAGGTCCTTTCTCATTGACAATGCTGCCAATTCGGAAATCCTCCTTGCTGATGTGATTGCAATTAGGAAGGCCACCTTATATGACAGGAATTTAAGACTATCAGTTCTTAAAGGCTCGAATGGGCCAGTTGTAAGTGCTGTTAACACCTTGTTGAGGTCCCAGGTGGGATAGTGATGAATTACAGGAGCTCGTAAGTTTGCAGCACCCTTAAGAAAGCTGCGGTCATGTGGATGGTGTGCTGTGGACTGGGGGTCACCCCAGGCTATCACCAAGGCTAAAGCCTCCACCTGTCTGCGTAAAGTATTTGGAGATAGGCCGTTGGTCAACCCCTCCTGTAAAAAGGCCAATAATTGTTGTATTGATGGGGTAGTTGGGTCGATCTTAGACCCCTGGCACCAGCGACAGAAGGCAGACCACGTGGCCTCGTATATACGATTTGTTGAGGACCATCTGGATGCTTGAATGGTGGCAATAGTATCCTCTGAAATCTGTTGGGCCCTTAAATGACTCCTCTCAACCTCCATGCGGTCAGACTGAGCCATTGTGGGTTAGGATGAAGTATCGGCCCTTGGGAGAAGAAAACCTTCGACAATGGAATTTTCCAAGGTTGTTCTCTCAACATCCTGTAAGTCTGCGAACAATGTTTGCCTGGACCCATAAGGGGCAACCAATATCAATTCCGCTCGTTCCTCCAATAACTTCTGGATCAACCTGGGTATTATCGAGAATGGAGGAAATGCATATAGAAGTCCAGGAGGCCACTGACAACACAGGGCATTGATGGCCTCTGCCGCCTGAGTTGGGTACCTTGAAATATACTGGGGCAATTGGGCATTGAGAGGAGAGGCAAATACATTGATCACTGGTTGCCCAAACCTCCGCACTGCTTCCTGGAAGACAGACGAGTGTAGGTGCCACTCTGCCTGATCTATCACAGCCCTGCTGAGCCAGTCTGCTGTGTGTTTAAGGCCCCTGCTATGTGTTCTGCCTTGAGCGAAAACAGATTGGCCTCGGCCCACTTGAACAACTTGGCCATCTCCAGCATCAGAAGTTTGGAATGGGTACCCCCCTGTCTGTTTACATGGGTCTTGGTTGTGATATTGTCTGTCACAACCAGAACGTGGCATGATTGGAAAAGGGGTAGAAGCTGCGTAAGGCCAGGTGAACTGCTCACAGCTCCAACAGGTTGATGCTTTGTGATTGTTCGGAAATAGTCCAAATTCCCTGTGCAGTGTGGGATTGGAAGTGAGCTCCCCATCCTACCAGACTGGCATCGGTTGTGATCGTTGCCCTGTAAGGTTTCTTGAAAAAGGACACCCCTTGTTTATCATTTTTTCCAAACACCAGCGGAACGATCGAATAACATGTGCAGTACCTTTATCCGGACGTTGGAAATGGCTCTTCTGGGTCGCTGGAAAGGTAGCAGGAACCATTGCAGCTCTCTAGAATGGAATCGAGCCCAAGGCACAATGGAAATACAAGAAATCAGTTTTCCTAACAGTTGAGACAGCACTGACAGGGAAACCCTCTTTAAGGCTCTGATCTTTCTGGCCAAAGACTGGATACTGTTTAACCTGTCCTGAGAGAGAAAGACCCTGCCCTCCACGGTATCTATCACTGCCCCTAAATGAACTAACCTAGTTGAGGGCATTAAATGGCTTTTATCCCAATTTATGGAAAAGCCTGACCTTGAAGGGTCTCCAGAGTAATCTTGGTATCCAATTTTGCTTGATGTCTGGAAGATGACAAAATTAAAATATCATCCAGATAACATTGTAAGCGAATAGATTTGATCCTGAGTGAGGCAGCCAAAGCCGCGAGGACCTTGGTAAAAGTCCTAGGGGCCGAAGCCAGACTGGATGGTAGGGTGATATATTCGTAGTGCCAATCATAATATCAGAATCTAAGATATTTGTAGTGAGCAGGTCTAATTGGTATATGTAGATAAGCCTCTGTCAGATCTATAGAGGTCAGGACATCGTTCTCTCTGATGCTGAGCAGAATGGACTGGAGAGTAGTCATTTTGAATTTTCAATAAACCAATGATCTGTTCAGATGTTTGAGGTCCAGAATTGCCCTCCAGCCCCCCAAAACTCTTTGGGACCACAAACAATAGAGAGTAACAGCCATGACCCCGCTGTTCAGATGGGACCTCTCTAATGGTCTGAATATGTAGAAGATGATTGATAGCCTCCTGCACCAATGCCCTCTTAACGGGTCCCGTGGACCTAGGGCTCCTAATGAAAAAGTTTGGGGGGGAGGATTGAAACTCTAGTGCCAAACCAAACCTAATAATGTCCTTGATCCACGCATCAGAGGTGCAGCTGTCCCATTGATCAGCAAATAATTTTAGTTGCCCTCCAATGGGAACTGCTGTCAAGGACTCACTTGGGGCAACGAAAAAATTGGCCTCCGGTGCCTCTGGGGTTTCTTCTGTTCTGGCCTCCCCACTGACCTTTATCAGAAGATTCCGACCTATCCTGTCTAAAACTAGGTCTGTAGCCTGATGTTCTCTGAGATCTGGGAAAGTATGGGCCTTGATAGTAGGGCCGAAAGGAACCCCTTCGAAACGACTGGGGCTGTTGTGTCCGCGAAATGATGCCAGGAGTCGGTGACTTCAAATCATGCTCTTTTATTAAAGTAGGAACCGAACTTGCTCTTCGCAAAAGGTTCGCGGCTTTTATTCTTTCAGCCGCGGCAGCCGCGGCCAATGGCACCGCTTTGAATCTCCCGCGATTCGAATGGACCAATCGCGGGAGATTTTTAGCGAGCCAATCGGCGCGGCTCGCCTGACCAATCAAAGTGCCCCGCACTTTGGCCAATCTCAAGAATGCTAATTAGGGACAGAACACCCCTCCCCTCTTGGTTTAGTCCTTACGTCGCGTAGTCACGTAGGTAGGCGGGGCTCCGTCTGAGCCTATTGGACCTGCGCAGCTCAGTCGTAGGTTGGATCCCGGCCGGTTCGGTCGGGATCTCTGTTGCTCCTGATGCCGTCGTGGGAACCGGCTGGTCGGTTGGGCCGGGCTGCTCTCCGTAGCTCCCTCCTGGGCCTCCCGGGTTGGTTGAGCTGCGGGTTTCGCCGCTCCCGCTCGGTCTTTCCGGGTCGGTCGAGCTGGCCTGGCTGTCTCTTCCTGGCGATGGGTCGTGATGGCTGCTTTCCGGTAAGTATGGCTGGTTTATTCTTCTTTGGTTTTGGTCCCCTGGGTATTCCCTCCCCCCTTGGTTTGTGTTGTGGGGGTTGGTTTCGCCTGTTTGTGCATCGGTGGTCTCTTGGTTGGCAGTCCTCGACCTTAATTGGTCGATGTGGCGTTTCCACGCTCGTCCGTCTGCTGTTTGTAGCCGGTACAAGTGTGGGCCTGTTATTTGTGTGATGACGGCCGGTATCCATAGCGGGTCTCCCGTCAGGTTTCTTGCGTATACGGGGTCGCCTGGTGCGAAAGTTCGATGTTTGCTGTTTGAGTCTGGGGGCTTCTCCGGGTTATACGTGGGGTGTAACCTATCGAGTGGGGACCTTAATTTCCTCCCCATTAATAGTTCGGCTGGGCTCTTATTCGTTATGGTATTTGGGGTTATGTGTTGGGTGAAGAGTAGTTTGTTTATTTTCTCCTGGATCTCCCCGTGGTCTATTTTCCGGATGGTTTTCTTAGTGAATTGCACCATCCGTTCCGCCCTACCGTTCGCCGCTGGGTGCGCCGGTGCTGTCAGCGCGTGGCGGATGCCCCTTTCCGCTAGGAATTTTTTGAATTCCAGCGAGGTGAATTGGGGCCCGTTGTCGGAAACGACGACATCTGGGAGGCCGTGCGTTGCAGAGTTTGCAGAGTTCCTTGATCACGGCCTCCGTGGTTGTTGTCTTCATGTTGCTTACCTCCAGCCAGTTGGAGTAAGCGTCTACTGTTATAAGGAAGGTGTGTCCTTTTGTGGGCCCGGCGAAGAATGTGAATCCTAGACCAAGGTCCCCTCGGGGTTTCCCACTCTAGGATGGGTGCTGTGGGTGGGCTTGGCCTAGTTTTCTGGCATTGTTGGCACCTTGCTACCCAGGTCTCAATTTGTTTGTCCATCCCTGGCCACCAAGCGTAACTTCTGGCCAGGGCTTTAGTCCTAACGATGCCAGGGTGCCCCTCGTGTAGCAGTTCCAGAACCTTCCCTTGTAGCTTTTCTGGAATGACCACCCTATCCCCACATAGTATGCACCCTTTTAATAACGAGAGTTCCGTTTGACGGTTTTGGAATGTTTTGACGGACTCGTCGTTGTCCCTTTCCGGCCACCCTTTCTCTACCCAATGCAACACCCGCGCCAGACGTTTGTCTTTATTAGTCTCTCGGGCAATGTCTGATGTGGTTATGGGCAGGTTGGGTAGAGTCTCTATGCTGAGGGTGGTCGTCGTAGGTGCTGGGTCAGTGTCAGGTTCCGGTAGCGGCGAGCGGCTTAAGGCGTCTGCATGGGAGATCGTCTTATCCGGTTTGTGTATGAGTCCGTAGTTGTAGGCTGCCAGGAACTCGGACCACCTTGTCATTCGGGGAGACAGAATGTTCGGGGTGGCCCGGCTTCCTGCAAGGATTCCCAGCAGCGGCTTGTGGTTGGTTATGATGGTGAATGTCCGGCCGTAGAGATACTCGTGGAATCTTTTTATGGCGGCAACGATAGCCAGAGCCTCTTTGTCCAACTGGCTATAGTTCCGCTCCGGTTTGGTGAGGGTCCTTGAAAAGAACGCAATGGGTGCTTCTTTTCCGTCGGGGAGGGTATGGCTGAGGACAGCGCCGACGCTGAAAGGTGATGCATCGCATGTGACGGCCAGAGATAGGGTCTCGTTATACTGTATAAGGACGGCATCCGAAGTGAGGAGGTCCTTTGTTCTTTGGAAGGCGGCTTGCTCACGTTTCCCCCAAGTCCAGGTTGCCGCTTGTCCAGGAGCCTATGCAAGGGCTCCGCCACCGTCGCCTTTTGGGGCAGGAACACATTGTAAAAGTTAAGTAGCCCCAGGAATGCCTGTAGTTCCGTCTTCGACTTGGGTGTGGGGGCTTCTTTGATGGCCTTGATTTTTTGGTTTGTGGGGTGAATGCCGTGACGGTCTAGGAGGTATCCTAGGAATTCTACCCGTTCCGTGTATAATTGGCATTTCTCCCTCTTGACTTTGAGCCCAGTCTCTTTGAATTTGGTTAGGACCTCCCTTAGGCGACCCTCTAGTTCGGCTTGGTTGGTTGCCGACATTAGGACGTCGTCGAAGTAAGGTACCACCCCCTTGATGCCTTGCAATAGTCTTTCCATTAGGCTTTGGAATATTCCCGGTGCCACGCTGACTCCGAATTGGAGTCGGTTGCATTTAAATGCTCCCCGGTGGGTGACTATGGTTTGCGCTTCTGCCATTTGCTCGTCGACTGGCAACTGTTGGTATGCCTGGGCGAGGTCGAACTTGGCGAAAACCTTGCCCCCTCCCAGTGAGTGCAGTAGGTGTTGCACTACTGGGACGGGGTAGGCGCTTTGTTGTAGCGCGCCATTTAGGGTGGCCTTATAGTCCCCACAGATCCTCACCGACCCATCGGGCTAGATCGGGGTGACTATGGGGGTCTCCCACCGGGCGTGTTCTATGGGCTGTAGGACCCCTTGCTTGACGAGCTTGTCAATTTGCTTGTCTATCTTGGGTTTAAGTGTGAATGGCACCCGCCTTGGTTTCAGGCCTTTTGGGGGGACGTTTGGGTCTAGGCTGAATGATATAAGGGGCCCTCGGTACTTGCCTAGGTTTCCGTCGAAGACCTCCTGGAATTCCCGGGCCAGTTGCTGCTCCCAGCTGTCGTCGGTGACGTGGTCGACTCCCGTGACTGCGATGCCGAGCGGGGTGAACCATTGCAGTCCCAGTAGGCTTGGGCGGTTGCGGTCGACGATTGTCAGGGGAAGCCTTTCGGTGTGCCCTTTATATGTGATGTTGAAGTGTTTGGTTCTGACTACCGGGATGCGGTTTCCCTGGTAGTCCTTTACGATGAGTCTCTGGCTGTCTAGGTTCCTCCTTTGGAGGGTAGGCACCAAGCGCTTTATTTCATGCCATGCTATCATGGAGAGGTAGGACCCAGAGTCCACCTCCATTTTGCATGGCTCGCCCTCGATGCCTACCTCCATGTGGACCTTCCGGGCATCATTGGTTATGGCGTGGCCGATGGTGACCGTCTGATGGATCTCCTCTCTTCGCCAGTTATCGCCACCTCGCAGGGATCGTCCGTTCTGGTCTCATCTGTTGTCCGAGGGGCGATCTCTGGTCCGGGGGTGTGTGCTCTCTCTCCTCCGGTCACTCTGGTCCCATCGTGCCGGGCTGCAGTTCTTTTTTAGGCGGCAGACATGGGCGATGTGTCCCTTCTTGTCGCAATGCCGGCAGATCGATTCGAAAAACCGGCATTCCGACCTGGGGTGGTCGCCGCCGCAACCGGCACAGTTGGTTCTCGACTTACGACCCCACCGGTTCAATGGGTCGCGGCCTCTCTGGAGGCGATGGATGTCCTCCTCGTCATCGGAAGTGCCCGATGCCGAGTGGAAGTTGCCCTGGTGGGTGGTCATCTCGGGTTGGCCTCAGCCGACCTCGCAGGGTTGTTGTTTCCGCTGCGGTCCCCAGCGTTCGGTCTGCGCATGCGGTCGGAGGAGGTTCGGGTTGCTTTGGTGGCTGCAGCTGCGATGAGGGTGTCTGCTAGGCTGATGTTGCCCTTGGCCATCAGCCAGCTCTGGAGGACGGGGTCCCACAAACCGAGCACGATTCTGTCTCGCAGGGCGTCGTTCAGGTTGTCGAATTCGCAGAGCCCCCCTAAGCGCCGTAGCTCGGCGACGAAGTCGCTGAAGCTCTCACCCGACCGTTGGTCCCGACGGTAAAATTCGTTGCGTCGGATCAGGATGGGTACCTCTGGAGCGTAGTGCCGCCGAAGTATTGGCTCGAGGACGTCCTAGTCCATCGCGGTCGCATCGGCGGGTTTGGCAAGCGCCTTGGCCATCTTGAATACCTCGGTCCCGCAGTGGGTCAGGAAGACGGCGCGTTTCATTGGGCCGGTGGCATCCTTCAGGTCGCTGCACTCAAGGAACATGCAGAATCGGTCGGAGTACGATTCCCAGTCCTCGGTGGCGGGGTTGAAGGGTGCGGGGGGTGCGATTTTCGCCATCGTGGTGGTTCGTCTGGCTTCCGTCGGACACGTGGTTCGGTTCAGGGTCTGGATCCCACCTTCGTCGCCAGTGTTGTGTCCGCGAAATGATGCCAGGAGTCGGTGACTTCAAATCATGCTCTTTTATTAAAGTAGGAACCGAACTCGCTCTTCACAAAAGGTTCGCGGCTTTTATTCTTTCAGCTGCGGCGGCCGCGGCCAATGGCACCGCTTTGAATCTCCCGCGATTTGAATGGACCAATCGGCGAGCCAATCGGCGCGGCTCGCCTGACCAATCAGAGTGCCCCGCGATTTGGCCAATCAAAGCGCGGGGATCTCAAGAATGCTAATTAGGGACAGAACAGGGGCGTTCTGTTTTCAGACCTCCGAAAGAGAGGGGGAAGCACTTTTTTCTTGTTTCTATTCTCTATAAGGAGGGGCTCCAAGACACTGCCAAATAATTTTCCCCCCAATATTGGGGCTGATGCCAACTTGCATTTATGCTTGGTATCTGCCTGCCAATGTCTGAGTCATAGCAGTCTCCGTGCTGATACGTGAGATACTATGGCCCTAGATGAGAATTTGACTGCATTAAATGTGGTGTCGGCAGAGAATTCTGCCACTGCAATTATCTTAGCTATGTCCTGGTGGGCTCTGACATTTGATGCCGGTAATATATCCCTCAAGTGGAAGATCCATCGTAGGGAAGACCGTGTAAAAAAGGATGCCGCTGTAGCTGCCCTAATAGCCTAGGCGTCAGAAACATGCACCTTATGGAGTTTCAACTGTGCTCTCTTTTCTTCCAGTCTCAGGGCTTCCTTGGCCTTGTTGGGAAAGGTTGAAGAAGAGGCCAGTGCCACAATGGGCTCATCCACCTCCGGCGTTTTGAGAAAATTTGAAAACTGTGGAGCCAAATTATAATATTGTTTATTGTACCCTGTTGGGTCTGGGTAGGATGCTGCTGATGCCCATTGATTTTGTACTAATTAAGCAAACATACGAGGGATAGGAATAGTTTCCGCCTCATTAGCCGGTTTTGAGAATATTAGATCCTCGGATTCGTCCTGAGACCCTGTTGACAATGGATGAGGGTTTGATGTGCCTAGTTTAGCAGTGTTCTTTGCCTTGAACAGTAAGGATTTAAAGAGGTGCAGGTGAAAAAGGCCAGAAAGGTAGGTTGGTCCAGAATGAGGCCTTTGTCATCCAACATTCCCCATTCTAGTGGGTCAGCCTCTGACAACCCCAAGTCCATCTTATGGATCAACCCCACCTCCATGGGAACATCCTGATCCTCAAATTCTACCTCCTCCCGAAGGCCCTGGGCTGGTATGTTAGGAATATTGGGGAATACCTGAGTTTGATGTTGTCCCATATGCACAAAGGATCGAGCGGACAGGGATCCCACATCTGAAGCAGCCAAGAAGTGTCTGGTCCTGGTGGATTGCTAAACTCCAGCCGCAATGCCCCTTTGAATCGCCATCTCCATCCATTGCCTCATTTCGATGGGGATAGTCTCAGGTAATCCCTCCTCCTGTCTTAGGCTGGCGACCGTAAGGGTGAAGGTTGCCTCTGGGATTAGCCAGGCAGTGCTCATTGGAGGAGATGTGCCTATGGGAGGTTGTCCAGAAACAGCCTGCCTGGGCTGGGTGGATAAGTCCTAGGGCCCCAACAATGGACTTGGATCCTGATCAGATTGTTGTGTCATAGCCATCTTGTCTGCCTCCCTGGCTCGTTTCTGCAGTTGCCTTTCCAAAGCTAGGTGCCATCTATGGGCATCCTTATCCGCTGCCTTAGAGGCCTTTTTGGGGCCCACTGGCTTATCTCGGGACTTATTTGTCTTGGAGCAGTTTTTTTTTTTAAGGCGTTGTCACCTTCCATTGTGGGTGACTGATTCTCTTGCCTCTGACTTTAATTTTTAATTATTTTTTTAAAATTATTATTATTAGTAGTAGTATTTGTACTTTGGGGTGATGCCTTCCCCTGTGGTTGAAAGCAGAATGCTTCTCCAGGAGAGTAAGTCAATATATACATGCCCGTATGCATAAACATGTGCCTATATCTATATGTAAAACTGTGCATATGGTAAACAGTATCTAAGGGTCCCCAACAAGGGAAACCCCCAAGCGCTCCAAGCGAGAACTTTCTGGTTCCCTGGTCCCCAACAAGGGAAACCAGCTATACAGGATCTGAGGTGGATATTCTTTCCTGTCAAAATGAAACATCCCACTGTTCAAAATGGCACTTGCAGCTTCACTCCAAAGAAATGATCCAAAGGCAATTGCAAGGAAATTCCCGTTTAATGACTAGCCTGCTTATCCAACGTCAGCCAGACAAGGGAAAGCTAAACCCAGGGAGAACGAAGTGAGAAGGTACTGCCCTAGTCCCCAAAAAGGGACACCAGTGGGGAATGGCGCCTGAGATATTTAGGCATGAACTTGAGCCAGCCGTTGAAAAAGGCGGGAAGCCAGAATCTCTGCTGCTAATGTCTGAGAAGTCTAATGAGCCGCTGCTGCTGAGGCTTTAACTTGCGAGTTAAATGCTCCTGTCAGACGAAACGGCAAGGCGAAGTGAGCCATGGCTGCGAGCGCTCCACTACGATCACAGAGAAGACGATCGGAAAGTTAGATAAGGTAATTGCCTGAGGCAGTCACCTCAGGCTGCCCGCAGAGTGGTAGGCTCCGCTAGTTACAAAGAAACTGTTTTTAAACTGATCGAGGCAACCTAACAGAGGCACAAGCCTGAAAAAAGCCATATTTAATGGGGAAGATTTTTACAAGCCAAAATAACCCAAGAGCAAACCTGAATCAGAAAACCGTTCCAGTCAAGGAGTGCACAATCTCTTACCATAAAGGCTGAGCTAAAACTGGGGGACACTGAGAAGGTGTCCCGTGGAGAAGGAGGAACGTCCCAGAGTTTTAAGCCCAGCCTTTCCAGAAGAGACTGAAGCACCTCCCACTTCTGGATGCTCTGAACAGCTCATGGGAGAATTGGAAGAGATGGAAGACAATATTCAGGTTTTAAAAATAGTGAAAAAATCACTTTGGATTATTCCTTAAGATGTTGTGCAGCATGGTCCCATTTTAATAAATTAATCATAATTCCAAACAATTAGAATTTAGAATCAAAGAAGAGATTAGCCTTTTGTATGTATGCATATTTATTGATTTGATTTCTGTTCCGTGGTAAACTTATGACACTTTTCTTTTATGCCTCTGAATTTTCTCTGCATGTGTGCTTTATGGGAGCAGAGTTACATGTTACAGAGGACCAAGCCAGCCCCCCAAAAACTTATTTGCCTGATTTTTAAGTAGACCTCCAATGTAACAACCACAATGCACAGAAGTTCCTCCAGGCAAAGCAACATGGCTGGAACTATAAGAATCTTTCAACAAATGGGGTTGTTGTATTGATTCAGGAGGCTGTGTTTTGTATGCATTTCCATTCTATTTTGATGTAAGTCATAATTTCACTGCAACTTTAGCTCACACTAAAAATACACACACTGCTTAGGTAAAAAAGCCTGTTTTTATTATAGTAAATACTTAATAAGAGTCATTGCTATTGTTGGTGTTATAGTAGCTATGGGATGTCAAACAGTATCAGTTTTCAATAGAAGAGTATATATGTAGCTCAGAGTGGTGTTCTGTGAGGTTGATTATTTGCTTGTAGAGATTTTATTACAAAACTACAATAGGAGAGTTGTCAATGTTATTTTTTTCAGACCATCACTTCTTGTTTAAAAGATATACTTAGATTATAAACTGTAAACTGAAATCTTAATCTAGGGAAGTATGAATGTAAATTTTCTGGGAAAATTTGGGTAATTATGGGGTAATTTTTAAAAACAGTTTAATTCTTACTCTAATATGATAATTAGAACAATGATATCTGAAAATTAAACTGATTTTTGTACTAACAAATATTTTCTTTTTTCTTTACATGAAGCACCATAACCAGAATACACCAAGAATTGTAAATACCTCTCTTTTTTAAGTGCTACTAAACAACAAAGTTCATGTGTAGGTCTGGATTATATGTTGTATACATTTACCCTCTATTGTTATTCAGATCACAGATATTGAATCAGGGGCATATGAGGCAATTCAAACATACCTGATATGTGGAGACAGGAGAAGCAGTAATGAATGGTGTGATAGATGTCTGTGGAATCATGCGGTTTGTAGCAATATTGTACGTTGAGGAATAAAATCTGTGAACAAAACAAAAAAAGTAAGAAAAAGAAAAAAGAGGTAATGGACTGCTTCATAAACCACTACCAACTAAAGATAAATGTATCGGTAATTAATGTAAATCTCTATTGTAATTATTTTTAACCTTGTAGAATATTAATTAGAAAAGAATGGTGAGATATAAATCAGAGAAATTAACAAAATAAAGCAGTAAATGGGAATAATCGCCCTTTTATATTTCTGCCTTTTCATTAGCAAAATCATTTTTTTTTTTAAAAAAAATCCTGCACTAATTTTTGGACTAACATTAAGACATTGGGAATTTTCAATTAAAAACTTGTTTTACACAGATTTCTAATTAACTGTGAAGTCAGAGACTAACCAAAATAAGGTTGAAATAAGATTCTGGTCTTTATTTCATATTAGCCTTGGAAATGGGCATTTTTTCAGATTTGTCATAAAATTTATGTTTATTGTATTTGGCCTACAATCCTTCATATTGCAATAATACACAGTCCCTTTTTAGAAAGGAAGAGAGGTCTGTTTGAAATATGAACATAAGAATATATACTGTTTTAATGGATTTATAATTCATGTTCAATCAATATGAGTAACAGGAATGTCTGTTGTAGGATGATGAAGAGTAGGTTGTGAAAAAGAAAAACAATATGGCAACCACAGCTGTGCAATTAAGGCAATATTTTATCCTAGTTTTATTATATCAGCCTTGCACCTCAAGAAAAAAAAAGTTCTAACCCCTACTCTGTTAAGGGATTTGTAGGTTTTATTTCTGAAAACAGTATTTAAAATGTGCATATTAAGGAACATCCATATTAAAAAAATAAATACTGGGAAACAGGTGCTCATAATAAAGCGTACCCACACTTAAAAGGTATTATCAAAGTTAATGTTAAAACCGACAAACATAATCAATTGTATTAACTATTGTGTTGCCTTTTTTGATTTTTTTTTTTGAATTTTGAGATGGTTGCAGAAATAAGTCAATGTGAGCACAGTACTGCAGATGGTAAAAAAGAAAATATGAATGAAAATTGAGGGATTTTGTCTTTCTTGACTTTCTAAAGGCTTCATCAACTTCGGGAATTGGGAGGAGAAATTTATTTCTCCATAAAATTGTACCAACAATTAAGACAAGATGAAGCCTTAATTTCTAAGCCTGCAGTTACATATTTACCTCAGAACAGAATAGATGAGAGACAGATATATGCAGACATAAGGATGGTATGATGTTGGAATTTGATAACAGGTTATACTTTGTTGATAAAATAACTTTACTGAGAATTAATTGCTTTGGGAACTTAAAAGAAACAAAAAATTATGTGCCACAAAATGAATACCATTTTGAATAATACTGAATAATTACATGGGTTATTTCTGACTTTATAATCATTGCACTGCTTAGATTAATTTAACTACAGATGATTTTTTTTTAAAGTGTCCCATTCAATTCTGACAAACTCTGTTCATGATTAATGCAATTGATTCAAATTTCCCAATAAATAAAAATCATTAAAAGCCCCTTATGGCATGGGTCCAGGATAATTGTGTAATTGTTTTTCCTAATAGGATTGGCCGTCCTCACTTGTGCTGGCAGAAGGACCACATCAGCCAAGGAATTTTAGCTTATGGAATCTAGAAGATACTTTTCTATTACAGCCCCTGTTCTCTGCCACAGAGAACATCTTGCCACAGAGATAAGATCCGCCCGCTCTCTTTAGGCCTTTAAGAAAGTCCTTAAACCCTGGCTAGGCTTGGGGTCTAGAAAGATGCTGCTGATTAGATGTGGTTGATACACTAATAGAAAGCCACCCCATCTCTCCTTTCCACAAGTTTTTAAAATTGTTTTAATTTTTGTAATTTTAATTCACTTTTAAATTATAATTGCTGTTATGATGTAAGCATCTCAGAGACTTTTGATCCGTGAGATGGCTGGCAAATAACATTCATAAATAAATTAAAATACATATCTATTATAAATATAAAAATAATTATAAAGTAAGGATAATTGTATTAATTATCAAAATTAATATTTCTCTGAAATTTGGTAGTGGAAAAACAAATAATTTTTATGAATAAAGACAAGCAATCTGGAACATATCAAGCCATAGAAAATAATATAATCAACCACAAAGATGAAGTAAAGATAGATTTCTGGTTTTTTTTTTCCATATTCTCAAACTGCTGCAAAAGTGTTTTAATAAAATTCAACAAGAAATTAATCACTATATAAAGAAATTAATTGCTATATACAATTTTTTATTATATTTTCTCTCACACAAATAGAGAGTGAGAGTTAGTGAGTGAGTGTGTGTGTGTGTGTGTGTGAGAGAGAGAGAGACAGAGACAGAGACAGAGAGAGAACACTAAGGTCTTTTCCTTTTTATTTTGCCTGTTATAAGGTTTTAGGGTGAAATTAAAAAGCTTCATATCCTGTCCTTGTTTGAGCTTTTCCTAATGGGACTTGAAATCAACTTTATTTATTTTTTCATATGTTTAATGTTATTTTCAAGCAATTAACTGTTGTTACTGTATCCTCACTTCCTCCTGGCTCTTTTAGTGACTAGTTCAAAAGTCTTTGTTTTTTTGTTTCTTTTCAAAATACTTCTTACCTCCTAAGATAATATGTTGCAATATTTCCCTGTAAGAATTTTGCAGCAGTCATGTAGTGGTCAAAAAAAAAATTATGTTGTAAGGTATACAAAGTAGTTGAATACAAGAGAGGTGATAAATAAATTTCATAATAAAGCCACCTAATTTGGGTAATGAAATATCATCAAGAAAACAACCTAGTTCTTAACTGAGACATTAAAGAGACAAAATACTAGAAGAGCCCCAGGCCCGGATGGACTACCAGTGGAATTTTACAAAATTCTACAGGAATCTTTAAGTATCCCAATGTTTGAAGTGATGAATGATGTTTTGTTCATTCAACACTTTAAGCAACACCTAACTCATGGACAGAGGCATACATTAACCTCATAACAAAAGAGGACACTGAGCTACAACAAATCAAAAATTATAGGTGTATCTCCGTGTTGAATTCAGATTATAAAATTTTTGCCTTGATAATGGCAGAAAGACTTAAGAGATACTTGAATAATTTTATACATGTTGATCAAAATGGATTTCTGCCAAAGAGGCAAATCAAGGATAATATGGGAATAATTTTGAATACTTTGAAATATTATGAAACACATCCTGAAAAACAAATGGCCTTGGTATATTTAGATGCACAAAAAGCTTTTGATAATGTAAATCGGCAGTTTATGATATTACAAATGGAATAAATGGGATTTAGTGGAAAATTTGTTGAAGCTATAAAGGCAATATATCATAAGCAATCTGCTAAAGTAATGATAAATGGAGACTTAACAGATAATTTCAATATTAAAAAAGGAACTAGGCAAGAATTCCTGCTGTCGTCTCTGTCTTGACTTTGGAGGTACTAAATAGAAATATTAGAGATGACAGTGAAATAAAGGGAATGAAAATAAGAAAGAGGAATACAAGTTATAAGCATTAACAGATGATCTGGTTTTCATATTAGCGGAATCATTAAAAACAGCACTCAAAGTGATAGAAAAGATTGAAGAATATGGCCAGGTAGCAGGTTTGAAAATAAAGAAAGATAAAACTAAGATTTTAATTAAAAATATGGTGGAAAAACAAAAGAAAGAATTCATAGAGAGATTGAACATCCAGATCACAAACAAAGTTAAGTATCTAGGAATATAACTGACAGCAAGATGTGGGACGCTCAAAGAAGATAGCTACTAAAACTGAAACAGCAGATCGTAAAGATTTGAAAAACTTAGAAAATTTACAGTTATCTCTAATAGGGAGAATATCTACAATTAAGATGAATATATTACCAAGGATTTTATATTTGTTTCAGACAATTCCAATTAAACTAGGAAAAGAATATTTTGAGGATAAAAAAAATGTTAGATCGTTAATTTTTCCCATTCTCTTTTCATCACAATCTTTTATTATAAACTGAAGGGATTCTGCAAATTGCAGAGATGTTTTCCAAGAAGTACAGGATATTTAAGAGAATAGGAAAAAAATCCATGAGCATTACTTCTTAACAAGTTTAACCATGAGTTCTCAGACACTCGGTTTATGTCAGCATTGCAAGATAATCCAGATTAGCACACCCAAAAGTACTAGTTCTGATTTTATTGTAAGATATTAATAGCATCTTCCAAGTCTGAAAGTAAATATTTCCCCATCATCTTACAATTCAAGGAATTAAATAGAGTCCCACAACAAAACAGAATAACAGATTTGGAAGGGACCTTGGAGGTCTTCTAGTCCAACCTGCTGCTCAGACAGAAAGCCTTATACCATTTCAAACAAATGTTTGCCCAATTTCTTCTTTAAAACTTCCAGTGTGGGAACATCCACAACTTCTGGAGGCAAGGCCTTCCACTGATTAATTATTCTGTCAGGAAATTTCTCCTTAGTTCTAGGTTGCTTCTCTCTTGAATAATTTCCATCCATTGCTTTTTGTCCTGCCTTCTGGTGCGGTGGAAAATAAGTTGATCATCTCTTCTTTGTGAAATAATTTTAATAAAGATAACTTTATTGTCATTTCTTTTTACTGCAAACACTGGCCCACATTAAAAATAAAATTCTGTTGCCTGCTCTCAAGAGAAAGTATATACACATACTTAACACACATAGACACATGCTATATACATACATAAATATATAACTGCATCATACATATACATTTTGAATATGTAGTGGAAAGAAAAACCTGACAATTCACAAGGTTGATGCTATATGAAACAAAAATGTGACTGAATCTAGATGAACCTGATACCACAAAGCCTCCACCCAGAAAGTAACAAGGAAAACATCCTGCAGACTCTGCCCAAGCATCGCTTATGTCAGTGATGGCTAACCAAAACGGGAGTGTGCATGCCAGAACCAAAAAAAAAACAAAAAACCAGCAGATGATCTTCCGGTTTCCGGTGAGCCTGGTCTTCCAGTTTCTGATGCGGATGTGCAGACCAGCTGGCCAGATGCATGCGTTGGCTCAACCTGGCCTTTTGGGGTCCTTGCACCTCCCTGCCTGTCCCCTGATCCCCATTGAGATGGCAGGACATCCCCATTGATAACCGGTTCCACAGCTGGGACAGGGAGAGAAAGTTAGGTGGGGAATGCCGCCTTCCTCTGCTGGAAAGTTGGAGCCCCTTTCTGGCCTTGAAGGGAAGGGGTGTTGGTGTTCCTGGGGCTTGTGTTGGGGACCCAGCAGGTGGGAGAGCTTTGCCCCAACTCTAGCCAGGATGAAGCGTCCCTCTCCAGCCCGGCACAGAGAAGAAGCTAACAAAAACCCAGCCCCCCCACTTCTGCCAAGGGAGCGTTACTGCTTCTTAGCCACTGTGCCTCTTAACCTGGCATTCCTCCTGCAAGCATTTGCTGGCTGGGCAGTCAATTGCCCTGCTCACTGCTCCTGCCACCGTGGGCAAAAGGGTGGCAAGAGTTCTTGCTCCTGTCTCTCGCCCTGTTGTGTCTGCCGTTACTGCTATTTTGGGGAGATGGTGCTGTGCATGGTTCAACCCCTGTCCTCAAGCCCCCGGGGTGGCAGGAGCCGCAGCAGACACAGCTGCAAGGGCAAAGGCAGGAGTGACTGGGCAGCCACCACAGCATCTCCCAGGCCCTTAGTGGCATCTCCATTTGGGCAGCTTGCCTCCCCACAGGCAACTCTTCCTCCAGCATCTTGCCTGGCAGCAACAGTGCAACAGCCTGGAGAGGGGCAGAGCTGTGGGCCAGGATGGCAGGCTGGGGCTTCCTCCCCACTCAAGCTGGCCAGGTGCTCTGGAGCATGGATGTGGCTGGGGCCACGCAAGAATCCCACTCAGGCAGAGAGGGAGGGAAACCCCTGCCCACGCATCCTGGCCCACAGCTCTGCCCCTCTCCAGGTCTTTTGGCATGTGCGCCCGAAACTCTTCCCGTTGCTGGTCTTTGCACCCACATGCACACCCAAAACCAGAAACATGTGCATGTTGGAAACAAGATCATCCTGGCATGAGCATGTGCACCAGATGGCTG
This sequence comes from Hydrophis major, assembly GCA_033807585.1. Taxonomy (NCBI): domain Eukaryota; kingdom Metazoa; phylum Chordata; class Lepidosauria; order Squamata; family Elapidae; genus Hydrophis; species Hydrophis major. Next base: position 142,703,426 of record CM066343.1, on the reverse strand, counting down.
TTCTTCTGGTTTTTGGTACACATGCACACATGAAATCCAGCTGGCCAGCCAGAACCTGGAAGAGAACATTCGATGGCTCAGAGTGCCCGGAGAAATAGCTCTGCGTGCCATTTCCAGCATGTGTGCCTTTGGTTCGCCTTCGTGGGCTTTTGTGTTAAGTCCTGAATAGAAGGAAGTGAACTGCCAATAATCTTTTCTGCCATTCTCACCACCTCTGCACTGTCTTCCTGTCTGAAGTGGTAATTCTTCCAAACCAGACAGTAATGCAATATGACAGGATGCTCTCAATCTTCCCTATAGAAAGTGGTAATCAAAGTGGAAGGAAGATTAAGTTTTCTCATGAAATGCAGAAAATGGAGATGCTGTTGAGCCCACTTCACCAGTGTCTCACTGTTGAGCAACCAAGCTAGCCTACTCATTAGCTGCACACCCAGAATCTTTATGCTGCTAAGCACCTTCAGAGATGAATTATTAATATTTAGAGGGTGTGGTTGTGCCTGCCTTTTCTGAAATTCACAATAATCTCTTTAGTTTTTCTTACATTTAAAATGATGCTGTTTTTGTTACACCGTTCACTAATCCTTTTCCCTCCTTGCGGTAAGCATCCTCACTCATCTTGAATAAGACTCACTATTGTTGTATTGTTTGCATACTTCACCATATAGTTGGTGGTAAACATAGCACAACAGTTATGGGTCAACAGGGTGAACAACAGCAGACATAGAACACAGCCCTGAGGTGAACTTGTGCTCAAGAAAATTGTGTTCAAAGTTCTTTTCGTCGACGGACTGGGGACTGCGACTTTCTGCAGCTTTGGTCCATGCTCTCTTGTTGGAGAGCCCCAATCACTGTGATTAGGGGCTGAAGCTGCCTCAGAGGGGTGGCGGAGTAAGGGAAAGCTTCCAGCCAGGTTGAGGGGAGCCACATCCTCCCTCCCTGGGCTAGGCAATTTTTCTTCCTGAAGACGACCAAGTGGTGGTCTAAAATGGCCATCCTGAAGAGGAGGACTTAGCTGGAGAGAAGGAAGAGGTGGACAACATAAGAACCGGGCAACTTGGCGCAACAATTAATTAAAAGGTACCCCAGGACGGTATTTTAAAAATTTTATGAAAGAATAAGAAAGCGGCAGATTTTTAAAGGGAAAGGGGGAAAAAAGTGAAAATATCTTTGACAGCTGAGCAGCAGGATTGGATTCGAATCAGGATTGGATTTGAATCAGGATTGGAAGAAGCTGGAACAAGATATCCAAACAAATTGAATTAAAATACATTGCTTACAAACAGGCACAATTTAAAGCTGGACTTAGGAGTTTTCAAAAAGAAGGGGGAAATATTCAAATTGAAGATTTTATTGTTTTGGAATACGGAGGTTTGGAAAGCCCCAAACAATAAAATGGGGGGGGGGAGAGGAGGGGAGGACATTGTATAAGGGAGAGTGCCATCTGGTGGACACAAATTTAAGCTGAAAAAGGGAAAGTTCCTATTTCTCTATGAATCAGATCTGATACAATGAAAAGGAAATATTGAAACAAGTATCTTAAAAAGTGATAATTGAATTAGAACAAAAGAAAAAATATGGATTGTTGGACTGATTGGTGATTTTGTTACAAACCCAGTTTGGGAATAGTTGTTAATCCAGAAAGCTTGAAGAAGAAAAAAGATTGGTGATTGGTGGATTTTAATGAGTATACGATATAAAAGTGTGTAAACAATGATATCTCTGTGGGATCTAAAAATAGAACTTAAAAATTTGAAAGAACTACTACATGCAAGAGGTGAAGTAAAGGGAGAAAATACATTGCGGAATCTGACTGAAAAGTACAACGTAAAGTAGTTTACTTTTCTAGGGATTAATTAGTACAATAACCAAGTAAAATAGATGTTTAATTGGGAATTACAGATGAGGGAATTAAGGCATACTTAAACCACTGAGGTGACACCCCAAACTAGTAAAAGAGGAGGGGAAATTTATGTTTTGTTTTATGTGAAACACTTGTATTAATCTAGACTTTATGAAAAGAATATGTGATGGAATTGCAAATTTGACAAGATAAAAAAGAATTAAAAGGGAATAAGTATGAAGATATGGAAACTATTAGTGATTTAAATGAGAAAAGAATGCTTTGGAAAAGGCAACGTTTAAAAGAAATGTTAAGGCTTAAGAAATACATTTGAAATAAATTGAAATGAACTGAGAAGATGTTTAGAATGAGAATAATATTAATGAATAGCATTAACTTGCCTGTTCCTTTTCTTATATAAAAGTTGAGAGGTAAAATCAGAAAAGAGTACTTTGGAAAATGCCACACTTAAAAGAAATGTTAATGTTTAAAAAATATATCTGAAATAAATTGAAATGAATTAACAGATTTAATGTGTTCGTTTCTTTTCTTATGTAAAAGTTGAAATGGAGAAGTAATAATAGAATTAAAAATAGACAAGACAGAATGTTGAATGTAAAAATGAATATATAATTACTGTCATATTTGCATATAAAAGTGGTGACTCAGAATTATATTGTACACTGAAAAGAGCTTTTTTTAAATATTGTTTTGGAAAAATTGAATAAAACTTGTTTTAAAAAAATTGTGTTCAAGATATTAGTCCCAACTCGCACATATTGGGGCAGGGCAATAAGAATCCAGTTGCACAAAGGAGTATTGATGCCTAAAAGGCCCAGTTTGTCTGCTAGATGCTGTGGGATGATCGTGTTAAATGCCAAACTGAAATCAACAAACAGGATTCACACATGAGTGTTTCTTTCCTCTAGGTGTATCATGTTCAGATAAAGAACAGAAGAAATAACATCCTCTGTAGAGTGATTTGGACAGTAAGCAAACTGAAGAGAGTCAAATGTTGGAGGGAGGCTGGATACAATGTTTTTAATCAGCCCCTCAAAACATTTCATTATGATGGATGGGAGTGCAACTGGACAGTAATCATTGAGACCCATAATTGTAGACTTTGTTTTTGACACTGACAAAATAATAGCTGTTTTAAAACATGACAGGACCATTGCTTGCTGCAGTGAATGATTGAAAATATCTGTGAGAACACAAGCCAACTCGTCTGCACATTCCTAAGAACTCAGCTAGGGATGTTATCTGGCTCTGCTTTCCGAATATTAACTTTCTGCAATGTTCTCCGAAGAGAGGTAGTGTCAAAGCTAATCACTTGCTCATCAGGACAGGCACAGCTTTCCTCGCAGGGATGCCTCAAATCTTCCAAAAATATGTTCAGCTCATTTTAAAAGTCTGTGTCCCTCTTGCCACACAGTGGAGCCATTTTATAATGGCCTGGATGCCTTGCCACATACAATTAGTGTTTGTCAGGTCCTGAAAATAGTTCTGAATTTTCTGATTATGGGCTTTCTTTGCTCTTTTTATGGTGCTTTTCGAATTGACTCTGGCAGTTTTAAGTGCCAGCATATCCCTGGATTTAAAAGCCACATTTAGCACTTTCAGCATCTTGATGTCATCCATGGTTTTTCATTTGCGGTCTCAACTATTGGAAAACTGCTATCTAGTCCTTCTTTTCATTAAATTAGTCCTTCTTTTCATTAAATTCCAGCAACCATTCTTTATATGTTTTAGCCTCCAGTCCCCTAATCATCTTTGTTGCTCTTCTCTGCACTTTTTCTTGAGTCTCAATATCTTTTTTACATTTTGGCCACAAAAGCTGGATGCAATAATCCATGTTACCACATGATATACCAAGGCATAATACAGGAAAAATATTACTCCTGAGCAAATTAATACTTAAATATTACCAAATTATTACTGAAACAGAATTTTCAAAATGTGTAATTTGAATTAGCAAGTCTTACTAAATAATAAAGTAGCAAGATTTTGTATATGTAGATCTCAAATATAGAATTGGATAGCTCTGTTGGAAAAGGCAGACTTGAAGACCAATGAGAATATTATGGAGAGCTGGTCATGTCCCCGTCGGACCCTGAATCTCTGGAGGAAGACAAGCTGGAGTTGGAGATTGAAGCTTGGTTGGCTTTGAAGGAATGTGGGGAGGAGGCAGGCCAAGGCCCCTCAGGAGTGGAACAGCTTGCTAGCAGAGAGGAATGGGGCCAGGACAACCAAGAGCGGCAGGCAATGGAAATGAGGAAAGACGGAGCTCAGGCAATGAGCAAGAACCTCCCCTTCCTGATCTCCAAGCATGGAGATGGAGAGGAGGTGGGAAGAGTGTAGGCTGACCTGATAACTTGAGAGGAGAGTGCCCTGTCCCTATTCCTAAGGTACACCTGGCGATTGAGACTCAAGAAGACACTCAACTTTTTACCCCTACCAAAAATAGCAGAAATGGGTGATTCAAGTCTCATAACAAAGTCATATATAATAATGGATGATTCAAGTCTCATATTATACTCATATATAATATGAACTATAATACTTCCATTGAGATAGTCTTTATAGGTAGGTCCATACCATCAAAAGGATTAGTGCAGTGGCCTCGAGATGGAGTTCTTCCCTCACAATCAGGACGCTATGACTTTGATCCTGGGTAGAGGCGGATATTTTTGTCTATGGGCACACTGAAAATGTATCTGCTGAACAAAACTCTACATTGGTGACAGAAAGGGCATCCGGCCATACCACAAGGGATTATGGGATCATTAAAAGAGGATGATGATGATGATACTGTCAAAAGGATTATATTAGATTATCCGCACACTCAGAGCTTTCACATGATACCATTAAAGTATTTCTATCCAACAAAAACCATAAATATCCCAATCCTTGTCAGAGATGCTGTTGAGTGTGAATGAAAGCGTCCTAACAGCATCTTTTTTGGTCTAGAGGACATCAATAACAATGATGATATCACAATAGTCCACAACTATTATCAGTGACTATCAAGCATCAACCATTTCCCCTGATGAAATACTTGACATTTCCCACATTGGCTGAGAGCTCAAAAACAGAGACAGCTCTGTGGCCCCATGTTTCTGCAGGGTCATTTGCAAAAATGAATTAACCAAACGTAAATCCATTTATACTATAAATTCACTCACCAAAAATGACACCAAAGAAAATACGACTTCAGCAACAGAGTGGTCAATGTTTGGAATACTCTACCTGACTCTGTGGTTTCTTCCCCAAACCCCAAAAACTTTAACCTTAAACTGTCTACTATTGACCTCACCTCTTTCCTAAGAGGCCTGTAGTGGGCATGCATAAGTGCACCAATCGTGCCTACCGTCCCTGTCCTATTGTTTATTTTTATTTTTCTTATAAGTATCTATCTCATGTATTCAAAACTATGTTTATTCTTATATCTGTAACTTGTAAGGGATTGATAAATCAAATAAATAAATAAATAAATAAAATATCAAGTATGGGAGAAAACTGTTAATTTTAATGAAAAGCTCACCAGACTTCCAGGTCCTGATTTGTCTCAACAATAAAGCAGTGTGAGATTTCTAAACTGTGATGAGAGGTGGCAGTTGAAGGTTTCTGGATCAGAATGCCTTCTTTCAATGCTTAGTAGTGATACCACCAAAGATAACAAAATAATTACCCTTTTTTCTCCCGATATTTAATTCTGGGAGTGATAATTTTCTGCAATTAGACAGCTAATAGAAAAGATCCCCTCAAAGCCCAACTATACCAATCTCTTTATGCTGCGTCACCTGTAAAGTTATGGAATCAATTATTAACCAATCCATTATCCTCCACTCAGAGACAAACAACCTACTCTCTTATAAAAAATTTGGTTTCAGGAAAAAACTATCCTGTAATCTGCAACTCTTACACTACAAAAACATATGGACTACACAACTGCAAAGCAATGGACGCAATCTACATAGTCTTCTGTAAAGCCTTTGATTCAGTGGTACACGACAAACTACTCCTAAAACTAAAATCTTATGGTATCTCTGGACACCTGCATAACTGGATAGAATCATTCCTGTCAAACAGACAACAAATGGTCAACATTGGGAGTGTCCTATCAAATTCTGTACCTGTCAATAGTGGTGTCCCCCAAGGCAGTGTTCTAGGACCAATTCTCTTCATACTCTACATAAATGACCTCAATTTACGGAATACAAATTAAAGAATCCTTTTCCAACAGTGACCATAACATGATTGACTTTTGTCTCAACATATGTCCACACAAAAATCATCATAATGACAGAATCCCCAATTATAACTTCAAAAAAGGCAACTATGATCTTATAGACAATGATCTCTCATCCCTTGATTGGCAACTTTTGTTCACTGGATGCAATACTGTTGAAGACCATTACAACATATTTTTACTTAAAGTCAAAAGAGTCATCAAATTATATGTACCAATAACAACCCCCAAAACTATAAAACACAAATTACCCATAACAATAAGAAAGCTTCAATCCAAAAATAAATCACACTGGCGGAAAAACAAATCTAGTCTTGTTGCCAACTTCAAAAGCAAATACAAAAATTTATGCCACCAGATAAACACTGAATGCACCAATTATCACATTAAACAAGAGGAAAACTTTCTAATAAACAATTTGGTTTCAGAAAAAACCTTTCCTGTAATCTGTAACTCTTACACTGCAAAAACATACGGACTACACAACTCGATCAGGGCAAAGCAATAGACGCATTTTACATGGACTTCTTAAAACAAAAATCTTATGGTATATATGGATACCTGCATAACTGGATAGAAGCATTCCTGTGAAACAGGCAACAAATGGTCAAAATTGGGAACGTCCTATCAAATTCTGTACCTGTCAACAGTGGTGTCCCCCAAGGCAGTATTTAAGGACCAACTCTCTTCATACTCTACATCAATGGTTCCCAAACTTTTTCAGTCCACCACCCCCTTGGTGCTACAAGTTCATCCTCGATGCCCCCCATCCAGGGGTGGGATTCAAATTTCTGTGGGCGTGGCCTAATTTGAGGGTCTGGCTTGCTGATCACGTGACTGGGTGGGCATGACTTGCTGGTCACATAACAGCTGGGCATGGCTTGCTGGCTGGGTGTGACTTGCTGGTCACGTGACCTGGTACCTGTGGTTTGGTGGTCATGTGTCTGGGTGAGCGTAGCCAGGTGACTGGCAAACCAAATACAAGTGGTTCTCACTTAATGACCAGTTGTTTAGCAAGTGTCCTAATTTATGACTGGCCTTCCAAGAGCTACTTGACCTATTTCTGGAGTTTTGACAGCCATGCACACACATACACACACGCTCCTTTCTAACCCTGCTGGAGCAGGTCACTGGACTAGAATCACCAAAACATCTCTGATTAGATTCTAGCAGTGAATAGAATCTAATCAGAGATGCTTTGCTGATTCTTGTTGATTTGTTTTATTTGTATTTCTTTATTTTATGTTGCTGAATTGCATTGACATGTGTGTCCCTTCTTGTGCGTAGCCCAAAAGCTTTTGTGATTCTTTGCAGCAAAAATTACCGACCTCTGGCTTTGCTCTACTTTTCAAACGTGCCGCCACTACCGTGTTCTAGGTGCTGGTCCCACCCCATTGAGCCCATTCCCCCGGAGGGACCTGCCCAAGCACATCTGAGTGGAGTGGTGCACCAAGTCAATGGGGTGAACCTGAGAGAGAGAAAGAAAGAGAGAGAAAAGAAAGAGAGAAAGAAGAAAAGAAAAAGGGAAAGAAAGAAAAAGGGACAAAGAAAGAAGGGAGGATGGAAGGAAGGGACAGAAAGAAAAATAAATAAGGGAGGGAGGGAAGAGAAAGATAATGAGATATCTATTCTAGTCCAATCACCTACTCCAGCAGGGTTAGAAGGGAATGTGTGTGTTTGTTCTCCTTGCAATTTACCAGTACATTTTGGTTTTGCCTTCTTCAGAATTGGCACGGTAATACATTGGGGAAAAGTAATTTTTTAGGATGGAGGTCTGGTCCAATGGATCCAGTTTAAAGCCTCAACAAAATGTGAGAGCTTCCTCATAGTCTTGGCCATGTTTCATCCACAAAACCCTTAATATAAGCCAAAAATGTTTCAATATACTGGCAAAAAATGTTTCAATGTGGAAAAGGGCCTCGTCTAAACTAGGCCTCATTTCAATCTGATTCATCAGGTCTCTCTCTCTCTCTCTCAGTCTCTCTCTCTCTCTCTCCCCCCTCCCCCCCTCTCTTTGTTCCTTTTTCTTTCTTTCCCTTTTCTCTTTCTTTTCTTCTTTCTCTCTTTCTTTTCTCTCTCTCACTTTCTCTCTCTGAGGCTCAGCCCATTGATTTGGTGCACTGCTCCGCTTGGACTTGCTTGGGCAGGTCCCTCCAGTGCAGTGGGTTCGATGAGGTGGACCACCAAGAATGCAGCAGTGGCAATGCATTTGAAAAATAGAGTACCAGACTGCCTGTGGGGCCGGCGCCTCCTTTCTCTGACATTTCTCCTTCCCTTTCCTTCCTTTTCTCATTTCCTCACTTGCTTTATTTTTTTTTCTATTTTACACATGATAAAATAATAATAAATAAATAATGAAGAAAAACCATTAGAAAAAGGACCCTTGTTATAACAGCGCTTTCTATTCCACAGCTGAGATATACAAATTTCTGAGGGAAAAAAAGTTCATCACGACTCCACTTCTATGTCTTCATTTTTATATTGACAATTTCCCTCCAAAATGTTACTTTGTATACTTTTTTCTGGTGAAAGTATTGATTATTGAGCTTTTGAAATGATAGGCAGATGTTGAAATTGTCTGAGAAAAGGAGTGGAAAATGGAGGAGAAATGGCCAAACTTTGTTCTGGGATCTTCATCAGGGGCTGTTTTGCAAGGAAAAGTGGGATCCCAAGCCACAGAAAGAAAGGGGGAGATGCTTTCCCATTGGGGGCTGAGGGGAGATCGGAAGGGACTCTTCAAATGAGACGCGGGTTTCAAGGATGGAAAATGCTGTTTTCTTCTGTAAAGCCGAGAGATCCCTATGGAAATCCCCCCTTCAAGGGGAGAGGCCTGGGGAGAGGATCTGGCTGGATTGGGGGGGGGGTACCCTGCAAATCCTCTCAGTGTCTTCCTGCATGGATTGTCAGCTGAGAGTTTTCCTGGCTTTTCTTCAGATTTGGGGAAGTGTGGGACTCCCAAGTCCTGGCTGCTGTGGGGCCGTGCCTCCCCATTGTCCTCTGCAGCACCTGCTGGGGGCTTCCTCCTTCCAGACAGTGGGGGGGAGCCCAAAGGACCCCTTGAGCTCTGGCTCCATTTTACCCATCTGGAGTATTGGCAGCTCCAGTCTGGTCGCCCTCTGGGCACTGTGGGAACTCAAAGAGCATCTAGTCCACCCCTCCAGGCACACAGAGAAAGGGAGATTGATGAGAATCATGGGGAGGTGCAAAAGGAAGTCCACCCTACCCTCCGGAGCTGGCATGAAAGACCCCCCCCCAGAATGCAGCCCCCAAGATTGAAAAGATCCCCCTTCCACTTTCTCTGCTTCTCTCTCTGCTCAGAACTCTTTCCTCCCTCAGGCGAAGTCAAGGGAGACTCTGCCCGGAGATAGATGACACTGGCGCAGGGAGAATTCCCATTCCCGTTTTTCTTGGAGTTTTGAGAAAAACGTTTCCTCCCCCTCGACACACATTTCTCCTCTGACACACACACACGTTCATTTCATGGGTAGATTCTGCCGTGGGAAGAGCTGCTGCACAGGACAACAGGAGGGGAGAGAGGTAGCCATCTGAGTGCCACCTGTTCCCCCCGAGGCTGCTGGACAGAGTGCCACCGCCCTGTTGCCTTTTAGCACCCTCTGCCAGCCCCCTTGCCTCTTAGCGCCCCCCTAAGGTATCCCACCGCCCCTCAGTACCGCCCACTTTGGGAACCACTGCTCTACATAAATGACCTCTGTGATCATATTAAGAGCAACTGGATTCTCTTTGTTGATGATGTAAAGCTATTCAACACCACTGACAATATTGCTACCCTTCAAAAAGACCTTGAGTATGTGTCAGAATGATCAAACAAATGGCAACTTCAAATCTCAATTAATAAATGCTCTGTCTTACATATTGGCAAAAAAAAATCAGAAAATAAAATACAAGACCTTGTTGATGATCCAAACTCTGTCAAGGACCTTGGAGTACTCATCTCTAATGATCTAAGTGCTAGAGCCCAGTGTAAATACATAGCCAAAAAGGCATTAAGAGTTGTTAATCTAATCCTGTGTAGCTTTTTCTCTGGTAATATCACACTACTAACTAGAGCATATAAAACATTTGCTAGACCAATACTTGAACACAGCTCATCAGCCTGGAACCTGCATTACATATCTGATATTAATACAGTTGAGAATGCCCAGAAATATTTCACAAGAAGAGTTCTCCACTCCTCTACTCATTTTAGAATATCTTATGCCACAAGACTTGAAATTCTAGACCTAGAAAACCTTGAATTACACCGTCTTTGGTCTGACCTAAGTATGGTATATAAAATCATACATTGCAATGACTTACCTGTCAATGAATACTTCAGATTCAACCATAACAACACAAGAGCACACAAAAGATGCAAACTCAAGGTTAACCGCACCAAACTTGATTGCAGGAAATACAACTTCAGCAACAGAGTGGTCAATGTCTGGAATAATCTACCTCAGTGGCCCCCAACCTTTTTTGTGCCACGGCCCGATACCGGCATGAATGATCCACAACCCGGTACCAGCATCAGCACGCATGACAAGGTAAGGCGAGCCGAGCGACCAGCCAGCCAGCTGTCCCCCGCTTCTCCCCACCACCTTCAACTCCTCCTTTGTACCTTTGTTGATGGGCTTCGCTTCGGGACGGCTTCGGGACCATCGCTCGGCTTGCCTTGCCTTGGGTGCTGAAAGAATCCTCGCACCTTAGTTTCATTCGAAGCCCCCCCTTCGATAAAACTAAGGCACGAGGATTCCTTCAGGACCCAAACGCCGCTTTCCAATCAGAAAAGCTCACTCGGAAGCACTTTTTTGTCAAACAAGATGGCAGTGCCCAGCAAACCAGTGGCCAGGTAGGAAATGTTCCATGGACCGGTACCGGTCCAGGGCCCGGTGGTTGGGGACCCCTGCTCTACCTGATTCTGTGGTTTCTTCCCCAAACCCCAAAAACTTTAACCTTAGACTGTCTACTATTGACCTCACCCCTTTCCTAAGAGGTCTGTAGGGGGCATGTATAAGTGCACCAACGTGCCTACTGTCCCTGTCCTATTATTTCTTTTATTTTTCTTATATGTACCCATTTCATGTATTCATAACTATGTATATACTTATACTTGTTATCTTGAAAGTGATTGACAAATAAATATAAACAAATAAATAAATAAATATTGTGTGATAAGCATGCATAAGCGCACAATCGTGCCTACCGCCCTGTCCTATTGTCCCCAATTATTAGTTCCTATTTCTTGTATTTAAACTTATGTTTGTTCTTGTTTATATTGTAAGCTCTTGACAAATAAATAAATAAATAAATATTATTATTGGAGATTTGAATGCAAAAGTGGTAGAAATGGAAGAAACAGGGATCACAAGCACATTTGGCCTTGGTGAATGAAATGAGGCAGGAAAACATCTGATTCAGCTATGCCATGAACAATAGCAAAGCATAATCAGCACATGGTTTAAGCAACCAAAGCAACAATTATATATTTTGATTTCCCCAAATGAAGTACATTAAAACCAAACTGGCTACATATTATGTCAAAAGAAGTTCAAAAGTTCCATCCTCAGTGTGAAACTATCAGTTTCAGATTGTGGGTCATGAACTATTAGCTGCCAAAGTAAAATTCAGGTATTGCAGTATCAAACAACTTCCCATGATTCAGAAATTTGCAGTTGAAGTTAAAAACATATTTGAACTGTTCAGCTTCACATAAAGACAACTAGATAAGTTGTGGGAGGAATAAACACAATGGTCATGGAAGTAGCACAAAAACATATTACATACAAGAAACCAATGAAATTGACAAGATGGATACAAAAGCCATTGGCAACAGGGAAGAAATATGAGGACTAAATAAAAAAGCCTTTGATTGCGTTGACCATAACAAGTTCTGGAACTTCCTCAAAGAACTGGAAATATCACCATACCACATCCAGATTGTTGTGAATGAATAATGCCAATAAAGTTATCTTGAGCTTGAAGTCAAGTACAGGGTTCTGGCCCTGCATTTCTGATTGGCTGTTAATGGCAGGATCGGATTGGTCCATTCAGGAGCATCTGATTGGCCATTAACAGGCCATTCTCATTGGTTAACGGAGCTAGTGCTCCCGGATTACTATTGGTTGAATAGTTAATAAGTTGCCTATATAAGGAAGGCTATAGCAGCCATGGAGCTGAGCTGTCACACCATGTAAATCAAGAGTTTGAAGTTCACTGTTTCTACTGGCTCGTCTCCATTATTCGCACCCATGCTCCAGACTTAACACAGATCTTTCAGTCATTGTACTCTGATAGATAGCCATCGGAAGGAGACACAAAATGGTTCAGAATTGAAAAGGACACTTGGCAAGATTGCATACTGTTATCATGTACATGTACACAGACATAGACATAGTTATGAGAAATGCACATTTGGAGGAATCTACCATTGGGGTTAAAATTGGTGGTAGGAATATCAATAACGTATGATATGTAGGTTATACAGCATTGGTCATGGAAATCCAGGAGGATCTGGAGTGCCTAATCCTGTCAGTCAAAGATGAAAGTGAAAAATTTGGAGTGTATCTTAACAACAAGAAAACAAAGATAGTGACAATTGCAGAGAATACACAGATCAGAGTGATGATAAAACCATAAAAACAATAAAGGAATTCTTCTTCCTGGTCTCTAATATCACAAAGTGGTGACTGCAGTCCTACCAAATACATATTTGTTAATTATTTTTCCAATTGCAACTTATGGCTGTGAAACTTGGACTCTGAAAAAGGTAGAAAGAAGAAATGTGGACATATCTGAATTGTGATGTAGGTGGTGACTATTTCACATCCAAACAGACAGTAAAAAATAACAAAGAAGTCTTAGACCAAATCTTACACAAAAATATCCCTTGAAGTCAAGATCATACTTTGGTCATGTCATAGAAGCTAACCTATTGGAAAAGTTCATCATACTGGGAGTGATCAGCAGAAAAAGAAGGGACCACCTGTACTCTAAAAACCACAATATCTGCTGGTTGGACACTATAAAGGACAACACTGGAATGACCATGGCATATCTGAAGGAGGCAGTGTGACACCCAGGAGCATGGAGAATGCTGATCCATAGAGCGGCTGAGAGTCAGACACTATTGAATGGTTGATGACAACAAGGAGAAAAGATTTATTATTTTCTATAGGACAGATTCCCTTACTGAACTTATTTTAAAACTTGTACCACAGCAAGAATTTATATGTAGAAGCTGATTCATAATAGGTTGGAGATAGATTTAGGATTACACTGTATATTACATTGTGTATCCTTTCAAAGTAGTATGCAGGCCTTGTACTGGGAAAGCAGAACATGTGGAAGAATAAAAGCCATATAACATGCCCTTCTACAGATGAGTCTAGATCAGAGGTGTCAAACTCAAGGCCTGCGAATTGGATCCTGCCCACAGGGCCAGCCTGGAAATATCGAAGAACCAGTTTGTGTGGACCTCGCTGCCCATTTTTGCCTTCTTGGCCCCTAGCAGCACTCTGCCAGTCAAAAAAAGGGCCACACAGAGGCCATGCTGCTTTTACCATTGTTCATATATCTTGCTGTTGTGCATTTCTTCTGTTCTTTAAATATCTTGCTTCTCTCTTTCATCAACTCCAACTAACACAGAACTTTCCAAATCAAAAACAAGCAGTTTCAGCTGTTCATATCCTATATGGCTAAAGATCTGGCTCATCTTGCAAAATGATTTTCATTTTTTAAAGTAGCAGTCTTTCAGAAACAAACTCTGGACAGGACAAATATTTACTTGGCTATCCATGTTTTAAACCATAACTTAAAATATTTGTTTATACTGATGTTAGATTATTGCTAAGACCTTAAGTTAAATTTTGATTAAATTTAATACAACTGGACGGAGCTTGCAGAAGTTTTGAACCCTCCCCTCCAATCATGATTTATATGATTATATTAGAGTTCTAGGTATCAGGAATTACCAAACTTTTAGGATTTGAGGAACACATTTAGTGTAGTGATCACATTCTTGTACCTAATGATGTATTTAAAAACTGCACGTGGCAGGACTAACAAAATAGGGCAAATGGGAAAGTAGACAGAACCAGGATAATAAAAATGAACTAGAAATTAAATTCAATTAATTTAATACACAAAATAAATTTTCTGTCTCCAAACCAGACTGCCACATGTAATCCAGCCTACATTGAAAGCTCTTGGATTAAAGTTGTGAATAGGGCTTCAAATACTACTTTCAACTGAGAAAGCAGACATGCATCTATTAATCACTATATGCCTGGCTTACTTATTTAACCCAACCTTCTGATGCGGCAGAATGCCTCGTTACAGGGAGTATAATACAGCCGGCTAAAATGAAGTATGTTTTGTAAACACAGTCAAAAAGTGAGTTCCAGTAGGGGTAGAGAATTAATATCAGCTCTTCTAAATACTTAGTTCTGAGGAAATGGGCACAGAATGCAAAAGATATTTGCAAACATACAACCCTGGAAGGAAAATTCCTAGGCTTCCCTTTGCCATTTATATACATGGCAGTTTCATTAAAATTGTACTCTAAAAACATTAATCACTATGCAAAAAGAAAAAGAGAAAATAAAATAAAAAGTGGACATTTTGCTATGTTAGACAACATGGTATACTTCAAGATGAAATCACTTGGAGATGTTTATCACATCTCCCCCCTTGCCTCCCAATAGACCACCAGTCCCATACTTACTTCTCATATCCTAAGGCCAGGATCTCTGATAATTTCTTCTGCCATTAGAATGATTCCACTTTATTAGAAGTGCTTACTGGACCATAAAGTATCCAGTCATGCAGTTACTTTGGGGAGTTAAGATGGCCTGTGAACTCAGATATTAGAGCTCATTAAGGAAACCATTTTGCTCTTAGCATTTTCAAAAAAGTAGTATAGTAAGCTAAAGAAAACTATAGTATAGAATTGCAGCAATAAAGGAAGATACTGAAAAATACTAATTGAATTTGAATGTATTTAAGTGCAACATTTAGTACATTTTCTAGTCTTATCTAAAATTTATTACAGCATGATCAGAATCCAAACAAAACAAAAATTGAAAGTATGCAGGATTTGAAAGCAATTAGAGAGATGTAACAATATGAACTTGTACACTTGCCACAGTTTTGATTGCTAGGATTAACAATACATTTTCTAAAACACTCTGGATAAACAGTTTCGTGTGTCCGCCCCAATATTTGGTGGAAATGCTATAAAGTTCAATATTTCTGTAGAATGAAGTTAGTAGAATAAAAATAATCTTAAAACTGAAATCCAATTTCAGCCCACTATAGTTTTATTGAGCTTTATCAGACCACATATTCTTATAAAGTATACTGACATTAACTGATATTAACTGTCTTTTTTTTTAAAACAAATTTTATTCAGTTTTTCACATTAAAAACAAAAATCTCTTTTTAGTGGATAACATATTTCCGGGTCATCATCTTTACATGCAAATATGACAACAATTATATATTCATATATGCATACTTAATTCTATTATTACCTTTTCCATTCCAAATTTTCAGTAAGGAGAGAAACAAACACATTTTCTAGCCTAATTAATTCTTTCATTAATCTCAGCCAAAACATCTTTTTGTTTCATTTCAATTATTTCAAATATAATCCTTTAATATTTATTTTAAAAATAAAGATAAACAATATGTGTTTGCCTAATAATAATAATAAAAAGGTTACCAATGTCTCTCCTTGCTTTTAATAGTCTATATTAACTTATTAATTTAGTTGGTTCTTTAGTTTGTCATATTCCCTTTCCATTACACATTCTTTTTATAAATTCTAGATTAATACAAATTTTAACACTAAAAAAAAACAAGCATAGGTTTCCCCGCTTTTATTGTTTTGAGTGTGACACCTCAATGATTAAAATATACCTTTATTCCCTCATCTTGATTCCCAATAAACCATTATTTTTAAGAAGTTACAATGATAATGATCACATCTTTTCATTTGGATTCTGCAGCATATTTTCCCTGCTTGATTTTTAATAAGAGTTATAAGTATATTACCCTATTTTCTAAATATTTTTAATTTCAGCAATATTCTTATTACTCCTTGTCACTCTGCAGAATTCCCTTTTTAATTCATCAATCATTATCTCTGAGAAAAACAATTTCTTTTCAACATTTTACTATTTCTGTATTTCTTTATTTCATGCACCTGTTTCTTACTGCTCCTCCCCCTCTTTTCCCCATATCTTTTCTCATTCCAATTTATATCCCTCTCTTTCTTAATATCTTCTTTTCCCCTTTGCTGCTGGGTCTTTCTGCCTTTCCTGACTTCATAGGTATTCCCCCTTTTGATTGCCTTCCTAAATTTCAACTCTTTAGCCTTCCTTCTTTCCCCACGTCTTTGTAGTGTTCTTTGTGTTAATTGTCTATTTAAAATGTCTTCTCCTGGAATCGACTCATCCTCCTCTGAAGTTCTTTCTTCTTGTTCTTCAATCACCATTTCCATTTTTTCTAACACAGAGCAAAGTGATTCGCCTCTTTCCTGTAGTAATTCTCTCATATTTTTAAGTTCCATTTTTAATTCCCGAAGAGATATAATCATTACACACTTATATTTTATGATTGTTAAAGTCCACAAAAAAACCACTTTTACTTTCCTTCTTTCTTCTTTCAATTTTCTAAAATTCTCAATTATTTCAGCTGAGAGTCTATTCCAAAAACATCAACCAATCCCACAGTCAGTCTTTCCTTGCTTTTTTCTTTATTCTGGTTCTGCTTTCACTTTCTAAGATTCTTACTTTGTTTCAATATTTCTTTAATGTTATATCCACACAAGTTCATTCAAAAACAGGATGCTTTCCCTTTTGTTTGAGCTCAAGTTTTTGTCAAAAGGTGGCACTCTCCATTATACAAAGTCTTCATCTTTTCCCCCTATTTTTTTATTTAGGGTTTTTCGAACCTCAATAGTCCAGTCTCCAATTTGTAAACTTTATTATTATTATTCTTTGACAATCTTAAGTCCAGCTTTATTTTATGCCTGTTTATTCCCAAAATATTTTAGTCCAATTTAGTTAAATCTCTAGTATCAGCTTCTTCCTTTCCTGGTTTGAAGCCCCGCTTAGCTGTTAAAAATATTTCCTTTTTTCCCCCCTGTCCCTTTGTAATTTCACTGCTCACTTTTCTTTTCTTAAAAAATCCGGGAGAAGCCCTTTTGCTGGTGGCGGAGAGGCAGTCTCCATAGCTGCTGAAGTCGGGACATCTCCGGAAAGAAAGTGGCTGGAAAGAAGTGTGAAGGTTGGGTGAGAAAAACTCTTTTGTGTTGTAAATTCGCTGAGGTTGGAAAGGGCATCCTGAACAAAGAAGAAATCTGTGAGACTTTTTTTTTGACTGAAACTGTCTAAACGGCATTTTTTAAAGTGATGTCAAATTGAGGCTTGGGTTTTGTTTTGTTTTTTTCCTATATTTTTTGGGGGGGACTTTAGTGTGACTTTGTAGGTAACCGGATTGAATTTTCTCTTATATATATTTTTATGCTCCCTTTGATTTTTTAACTTTCTTTAGGATAGAGGCTCCCTTTGGCTATTTTTTTTTCTGTATATATTACTCCTTTTTTCTGGCTGGGGGGGAGGAAGAGCATTAAGAAACTTTGCAACACTGCCAACTAGAGGCTTGAAAGTATTTTATTTGAATTGGAGAGAATTGCAAAAAGACCTCTTCTCAAGGACATTTTAATGTGATAAGATAGAGGGAGAGCACAGCAAAATATTATTGCAGGTGCTTTCCTGGACTGTTATCAATATTTCAACACTTGAGGTTTGGCTTTGAAGCTGCTGGAGAAGAGAGTCATAACAAGAGCCTTGGATAAATAAATAAAGTGCAGTGGCTGATACTAGAAGGTCTCATGTTTACCTGGCAGGAACAAAGACACAGAATTGATACAGTTGAAAAACCTGAGTTATTCTATCTGAGTTATTCTATCTTCAGAGGAAAGGAGGAAGATGCAAGAAAAGAAGAGTTGTTAATTGAATTTCAAGAGGAATGTATAGCAGTAATTGAAAAAGAAGAAGGAGCTGTAGGTGGTGTATCCAGAGAGCAACGAGAACTAAGATCTACTAGAGCAATAAAACCCTCTTATAAAGCTTTATATGGATGAAAGAAAATTGATTATGATTAACATAAATGGACTTAATTTGGCTACTAAAAGAAGAAAAGTATTCCATAAATTAGAGAAATTAAAATTTGATATAATTTGCTTACAAGAAGTACATATCAAAAAATAACATGAATATATATTGAAACAAAAAAAATTAGGGCAATTATTCATTTTGCTGACACAATGTAAAAAAAAGAGGTGTGGTCTTATATATTAGAGGTACAGTTTTGGCAGAACTAATTTATACAGATGATGATGGAAAGATTTTGATGGTGAAAATTATGGACAATAATGTTAAAACACTTTTAATTGCAATTTATGCCCCAAACGACAATCAAGAAGAATTTTACAGGAAATTACATATGAAAATAATTGAACTGGATTATGCTAATATTTGTATGATGGGAGATTTCAATGGAATAATTATTGACCAGTTGGACTACAAAACGCAGAAATCAACAAACTAGAAAGATACTACCAAAATCTTTGTTTCGAATGATAGAAGAAGCAAACTTATGGAGCAAACTGCATAGAGAGAGAGAAATGTGGAAAACAAGCAATATACTTTTTACTCAAACAGACATACATCATGGTCTAGAACAGACATGATATGGATGTCAGCAAAATTACTTTCTAACATATGAGAAATTGAAATAGAAACAAGCACTTCAGCAGACCACAACCCAATGACAATCATCTAGAAAGGACAAAAGAGGAGAACTAGATGGACTTTAAATAATATGATATTAAAGGAAAAAGACTTTAAACAAAAAAGAATTGGGATTCTTTTTTAAAGAAAATAGAAAAGAGGATATAGCTTGACAATATCTCTGGGACACGATGAAGGCCTATACAAGAGGCTTGATAATAGATTATACAAGGAAAAGAAAACAGAAAAAGACTTCCAAAGCATTAGAAGATGACTATAAAAGACTGGAAAAAGAATTGCAGAAATCCCCACAAAAAAAGACATTAAAATTAAAATGGACATAACTAAACATAAAATGGGACTAATGGAAAAAGAGGAATGAGCACAGAAAATTAAAAATGCTGGGAGAAGGCAGAGCTTCGTCATGGCGATACAGCTGCAATCTTGGGGCTCTGAGATTGCAGCTGATATTTTCACCCCTGGTTGGTCCCAACGGACCTAAACCATCCCATAGAGATGGTGATCGTGAAGGGAACACTCTCTGGATCCCAGGGACATCGCAAAGTCCCTGGTTGTTCCGGGAAAAGCCCTTTTGCCGGTGGCGGAGAGGCAGCCTCCATAGCTGCTGAAGTCGGGACAGCTCCGGAAAGGAAGAGCCTGAAAGTGAAAGTGTGTCGGATGGGTGACAAATTTCTTTTTTTGCTGAGATTTGAAAGGACACTCTGAATATGAGAGGAAACCTGTGAGATTTTTTGACAAAGCTGTATGAGCGGCATTTTTTAAAGGGACATCAAATTGAGGCTTGGATTTTTTTTTCTCTTTCTCTTACTTTTTTTTACTGGACTTTAGCGTGATTTTGTAGTTAACCGGACTGAATTTTCTCTTATATATATATTTACTTCTTATGCTCCTTTTTGATTTTATAATTTTCTTTTAGGACAGAGGCTCCCTTTGGTTATTTTTTCTTCTTTTTTTTAATATATATACATGTAAATATTTTCTCTTTTTTCTCAACTTAAACTAAGTTTTTCTGGCTGGGGGGGGAAGTGTATTAAGAAATTTTGTAACACTGCCAACTAGAGGCTTGAAAATATTTTATTTGAATTGGAGAGAACTGTGAAAAGACTCCTTCTCAAGGACATTTTAATTTGATAAGATAGAGGGAAGAACACAGCAGAATATTATTACAGGTGCCTTCCTAGACTCTTATCAATATTTTAACACTTGAGGCTTGGCTTTGAAGCTTGTGGAGAAGAGAGTCATGATAAGAGCCTTGGACAACGAAACAAAGTGCAGTCTGTTTTCTTATCTTTTTTCAGTTGTGGTACCCCTCCTTACCAGCTTCTCTGTCAATTTTAATTTTAGTAATATTCTTATTTTTGCTTTTTATTTTAAAGGGAAAGCCTCAGAATTTTTTCTTTATTTTTCTTTTCTTTTCCTTCTTTTTACTGGGATTTTTTTCTTTTTCCATCCATGTTTTTGGACCATCCTGCCTTTTCCTTTTTATTATTGAGATTTCCTAATTGGATTAAGGTGTAAAGAACCTGAAGGAATTTTTTTCTTTTCTTCCATTATTATTATTATTATTATTATTATTATTATTATTATTATTATTATTATTATTATTATTATTATTATTATTATCATTATCATCATCATCATCATCTTTGGGCTTTTTTCTTCTTTCTATTTTTAATTTTTTGTTGTGGACTACTTCATAATTGGATTAGGGTCTAGAAGAACCTGAAGATTTTTCTTCTTCTCTTTTTCCTTTTTGCCATCAGGCTTTTTACTGTTGAATCTTCCCATTTTGGATTATAATTGGCTATTCTACCAGTTGGATAAAAATTTATAAAGAATTTGAAGGTCTGGAAGAGACTAAAATGAGCAGGAAACCCATACCTTCTGGCATTTCTACCTCTACCTCTGCCTCTCCACCAGCTGGAGGACCACATTTAATTCAGACAATGCTGAAGCAAGATAAAGAACAAGAAAAAGTGACCTTACAGATGATTATGCAAGGAATCCAAGATCTCAAGATAAAAACAGATACTATTGAACAAAGAACAGAGAAAACTGATGAAAAAGTGAAAAATATTCAATAAATGATGGGGAAGTATGAGGAGAGATTCCAAAAAATTGAAGAAGAAGGTAAACAAAGAGAGGAGAAGATTGGAAATATTGACAGCAGATTAGCAGTGGTTGAACAAGATAAAAGTGGGATGTTGAGGTGGGAGATGGAGAGGTCAGAATTCTATCTCAGATTTCAAAATATAGAAGAAGAAAAAGGACAAAATTTGGCTGCGATAATGATAGAAATTTTGGCGGATGCTTTGGAAATTACAGAGGAAAAGATAATGGATGGAGTAGATGAGGTATACCGAGTTTTTACAAGATATGCGATGAGAAAGAAATTACCAAGGGAAGTCCATATCAGATTTAATAAAAAATCCATCAAAACACAAATATTGCAAGCAGTAAGAGAGAAGACATTGAAATACAAAGGCAAAGAGATTGTGCTTTTAAAACAAATACCCAGAAGAGTGAGAGAGATGAGAAGAGAATATCGATTCCTGACCAAAATGCTATTGAAAAAGGAAGTGAATTATAGATGGCTGATTCCAGAAGGATTAATGTTTATGTGGCAAGAACAGAGACATAGAATTGATTCAATTGAGAAAGCAGAACTTTTCCACGCAGAATTTTTTGGAAGGAGAGGAGAAGAAGAGGCAGAGAAACTCAATTAATTGAGTTTCAAGAGGAACAACTGGAGACTGAAAAAGAGGAAGGCGCAGTAGGTGGACAGGTGGACAGTAAAGAACAGCGTGAAGCAAGATCCACAAGAGCTGTTAGACCTAAATATAAAGCATAATCATGGAAGAAAAAAAATTGATTACAATGAATATAAATGGACTCAATTCAGCTGTTAAAAGAAGGAAAACCTTTCATAAATTAGAGAAATTAAAATTTGATATAATTTGTCTACAAGAAGTACATATCAAAAAACAACATGATCAATTGTTAGTACAGCCAAAATTAGGGAAAATATTTACTTCTTTGACTCAGTGCAAGAAAAGAGGAATACATTAAAGAGGCCATCCCAGCAAAATTGATTTATACTGATGAATACGGAAGAGTATTAATGGTGGAAATAATGGACAACAATATAAAAATACTCTTGATTGCAATTTACGCTCCGAATGATAAACAAGAAGAATTCTATAAAACTTACACATGAAAATAACTGGACTGGACTATGTTAATCTAATTATGATGGGAGACTTTGATGGAATTGTGGACAATAAACTGGACTATATAGCAAAAACAACAAAGCAAAATAGAAAAACTCTCCCAAAATCCTTTTTTAAAATGACAGACGAATTAACCTTAAAAGACATTTGGAGAGAAAGAAATGTTAAAGCTAAACAATATACTTTCTACTCAAATAGACATTTATCATTGTCCAGATTGGATATGATTTGGATCTCAACAGAATTAATATTTAATATTCAAGAAACAAATATTGAAACAAGTACTTGGGCAGACCATAGCCCAATGACAATTAAATGGAAGGGACAAAAAAAAATTGAGATGGACATTAAACAATACTATTTTAAAGGAAAAAGATTTTACACAATGGATGGAGAAAGAATTGGCTTTTTTCTTTAGAGAAAATAAAAAAGAAGATACTTCAACGCAGAATGTTTGGGATACAATGAAGGCATATGCTAGAGGTTTGATAATAGATTATACAAGAAAAAAGAATATTAGGAAAAGGCAAGCTTCTAAGGCCTTGGAAGATGGGTATAAAAGACTTGAAAAAGAATTACAGAAAACGCCACAGAAAAAAGATATTAAATTGAAGCTGGATGTAATTAAACATAAAATGGAATTAATAGAGAAAGAAGAATTGGCCCAGAAAATTAGAAATGTTAAACAGAATTATTTTGAAGATGCAAATAAACCAGGTAGATGGTTAGCATACAAATTGACAAAGGAGAAAGAATCAAGAAAAATATTGAAGTTAATAGATGACCAAGGCCAAGTTTGTTATGGTAATAAGGAGAAAAAGGAAATTATTCGAGACTTCTATGGGCAACTATATAAACAAGAGAATATTAATGAGGAAAAAGTCAAATTGTATCTACAGAATGCTAACCTACCGAAGATATCTAAAGAGACTGAAGAAATGCTAGAAAGCAACTTAACAATGATGGAACTAATTGAAGCATTTAAGAAACAAAATAATGGGAAAGCACCAGGTCCAGATGGGCTTCCGGCAGAATTCTATAAAACATTACAAGAATCATTGAGCATTCCATTGCTAGAAGTTATGAATGAAGCTATGTCAAAGAAGATGATACCCAAAACATGGTCAGAGGCTTATATTACACTTATTCCAAAAGAAGAGGCTGATCCACTGCAAATTAAGAACTATAGACCTATTTCTTTATTAAATGCAGACTATAAAATCTTTGCTTCAATTTTAGCAGAAAGACTTAAAAAATATTTAAATAATTTTATCCATCCTGACCAATATGGATTTCTGCCAAAGAGACAAATTAGGGACAATATGAGAGCAATCCTGGATACTTTGGAATACTATAAGGTACATCCTGAAAAGCAAATGGCTTTGATATTCCTAGATGCTCAAAAGGCATTTGATAATGTGAACTGGAGATTCATGTTATTACTATTGGAACAGATGGGTTTTGCCAGAAAATTTATTCAAGCAATAGAAGCCATATACAATAAGCAGACAGCAAAGGTAATGATGGAGGGCTTTATTAATATAAGAAAAGGCACAAGACAAGGATGTCCCCTATCTCCTTTGCTATTTGTATTGACTTTGGAAGTGTTGAATAGAAATATTAGAGATGATAAAAGCATAAAAGGAATGAAAATTAAAAAGGAAGAATTTAAACTGCAAGCCTTTGCTGATGACTTAACCTTTATCTTGGAAGATCCGTTAGAAAGAGCTCCAAAGTTATTGGAAAAGATAGAGATATATGGTGAGGTGGCTGGTTTGAAAATAAATAAAGATAAAACAAAGATTTTGACAAAGAACATGCTAATAAGACAAAGAGAAGAATTGGCAGACCTGCTGAAAATCCAAGTTACGAATAAGGTCAAGTATCTGAGGATATACTTGACAGCAAGATGTAGCACATTAAAAAAGAATAATTATATTAAACTTAAACAACAGATAGCTTTAGATTTGAAGAAATGGGAAAATTTACAATTGTCATTAATAGGGAGAATTTCAACAATCAAGATGAATATTTTACCCAGAATCCTATTTTTGTTTCAAACAATACCAATTAGGCTCGGAAAAGACTATTTTGAAGATTTAAATAAAATTATGCTGAAGTATATAGGGCAAGGTAAGAAAGCCAGAATAAAGCTAAAGCTTTTGCAAGACGCTAGAATTAGAGGAGGTTTTGGCCTGCTTAATTGGGAATTGTACTACCAAGCTGCAAATTTGATGTGGGTCAAGGAATGGATAACATTAAGAAAGACTAGATTGTTGACACTAGAAGGTCATGATTTGCTCTTGGGTTGGCACGCTTTTTTATGGTATAAGGGAACTAAAACACAGGGTTATTTTAGAAGACATTATATATGGGAGTCTTTGTGGTTAAACTGGCAGAAGATAAAAAGACAATGTTATTTGAAAATTCCAGTTTGGTTATCAACTATTGAAGCATTTTCCTATCCTATAATTTATAAGAAGGAACAAACAGTTTGATATGGGGAATTATTGGATGAAAAGGATGAACTTAAATTGATAGAAAATTTAGAGGAACAAGGTATAAAGATGAATTGGTTTTCATATGCGCAAATACATTGAAGGTATGATGAAGATTCTAAAACAGAGGGATTTTATGATAAACAGACTGATCTAGATAAGATTTTGATGGGTACTGATGAGAAGGTGATTAAAAAATTATATGGTTATTTACTGGGAATTAAGTTAGAGGAAGAACAAGTTAAAGAAACTATGATTGTTTGGGGGAAGAATTTTGGATATGGGATTGATTTAGAGAAATGGCAAAAATTGTGGTCTCAACATTATAAAATGACAATGTCAACAGCATATAAAGAAAATTTGTATAAGATATTTTACAGGTGGCACTTTCCTCCGACAAGAATAGCAAGAATGTTCAAGAATAAATCTGAAAAATGCTGGAAATGTCATCAGATACCTGGCTCATATTACTATATGTGGTGGACTTGTGAGGATGCTAGAAAATATTGAACTAAAATTCACATGTGTTTGGAAAAAATGACAAAGAAACGTATAGATTTGAAACCAGAGTTCTTTTTATTGGGAATCTTACCAGATACATACAGTAAAGCCTTGAAATATCTGATTGTAAATGTATTAACAGCGGCTAGGATTGTATTTGCTAAAAATTGGAAGAATGAGAAAATACCATCACAGGAAGAAATTATTAAGAAAATATTGGAATGTGCTGAGATGAGTAGATTGACATTTGATATTAGAGAGAAAGAGGATAAACAATTTTATGAAATTTGGGATCTTTTTTATCAATGGTTGGATGACAAAACACAATAATAGAATATTTAGAATGTTAGACAACAAGGAATATCTTTGTTTCTTTTTTTTTGTTATTTGATATCATATTTATAAAGTGTTTTTAGGATAGATCTGGTATGATTATATGATTTGTTTTAGAATAAAATGTTTAAAGTATTGTTATCTCATAAAGTATGAATGATTAAAAGTATAGTCAAATGATTTTCTAATAGCGATATTAGGATATATAAGTTTGGATTGACAATATGAGCTATTATGTAATATAACTCTAATTGAGACTACGAAATGAATGCACAAAACTGATGAACCAACCGACACACTGTATGTATATAAGAGAGTTGATGTTTTTATGTTTTGTATCTTTTGTTTGTTTGTAGAAAATCAATAAAATCGTTTTCAAAAAGAAAAAAGAAAATTAAAAATGCTAAACAGAATTTTGAAGGTGCGAACAAACCAGGCAGATGGTTAGCCTATAAATTGAGAAAGGAAAGAGAATCAAGAAGGATTAGTTGATTAATAAATGAAGGACATGTCTGCTATGAAAATGAGGAGAAGAAAAAAATTATACAAGATTACCATATAAAATTATATTATCAAGAGAATATCCAAGAAGAAAAAGTTAAGCAATATTTACAGAAAGCGAATTTACTCCAGATACTCAAGGACATTGAAACAATGCTCGAAGGGAATATAACAACGATGGAATTAACAGAAGCTTTAAAAAAGCAAAATATTGGGAAAGCAGCAGGTCCGGACTGTTTGCCAGTGGAATTTTAAAAGACATTTCAGGAAACATTGAATCTTCACTTATTAGAAGTTATGAATGAAGTTATGACAAGGAAGAGAATACCCAAAACATGGTCAGAAGTATATATTACACTTGTACTGAAGGAGGACACAGACCCACAGCAAGTTAAAAATTACAGACCTGTATCCCTATTAAACTCAGATTATAAATTTTTTGCTTCAATCTTGGCAGAAAGACTGAAAAGATATTTAAATAACTTTATCCATGCTGATCAAAATGGATTTCTGAGACAAATCAAAGACAATGTGAGAATAATTCTGGACACTTTTGAATACTATGAGGCACATCCTGAAAATCAAATGGCCTTGATGTTTTTAGATGGACAAAAAGCCTTTGACGATGTGAGTTGGTGATTCATCTTACTGCAATTGACACAAATGAGCTTTGGTAAAAAAATTATTCAAGCCATTGAGACAATATGTTATAAACAAACTGCAAAGGTTATGGTAAATGGAGAACTAACAGTATCCATAGAACAGGGACAAGACAGGGTTGTCACTGTCGCCTCTCCTGTTTGTGTTAACACTGGAAGTGTTGAATGGGAATATTAGAGATGAAAAAGAAATGAAAGAATGAAAATTAAAAAGAAAGAGTATAAATTGCAAGCCTTTGTAGATGACCTGGTATTTATATTAGAGCACCCATTGGAAACAGCAACTAAATTAATAGGAAAGATAGAAAAATATGGAAAAGTAGCAGGTTTGAAAATAAACAAAGATAAAACAAAGATATTAACAAAGAGTATGTTAGCAACATGAAAGAAAGAGTTGGAAGAAGTTTTAGAAATACAGGTAACAAATAAGGTTAAGTATTTAGGGATATACATTACACCAAGATGTAGCACACTTAAGGAGGATAACTATCTTAAACTCAAACAGTAGATTGTGACAGATTTGGCAAAATGGGAAAACTTACAATTATCATTGATTGGGAGAATATCTACAATTAAGATGAATGTATTGCCTAGAATTCTGTATTTATTTCAGACAATCCCAATTTGATTAGGGAAAGAATTTTTTGAAGACTAAAATAGAATTGTGCTGAAATATATTTGGCAGGGCAAGAAAGTGAGAATAAAACTTAAACTGTTACAAGATGCAAGAACAACAGGAGGGTTTGCCTTGGCTAACTGGGAGTTATATTATCAAGCGACAAATTTGATGTGGAAAAAGGAATGGATAACATTAAGGAACAGTAGATTATTGACTTTAGAAGGGCATGACTTGCTGCTGGGATGGCATGCCTTCCTGTGGTATAAGGGAATTAAAACTCATGGGTATTTTAGAAGACATTACATTAGAGAGGCATTGTTTTTCAACTAGGAGAAGATAAAAAGACAATATTACTTGAAAATTCCATTATGGATATCTACTATTGAAGCTTTTTCTTATCCAATAATATATAAAAAGGAACAAACAGTTAGATATGGTGAGATATTGAATGAAAAAGGTGAACTTAAACGTATGCAAACATTGGAAGAACAAGGTGTAAAAATAAATTGGTTTTCATATTTGCAAATACAATCTAGATTTGATAGATATTAAAACAGAAGGTGTTAGGAATATAAGTCACCTAACAGGTATTTGGGTTAGAAATATATAAACCAGGATAAACATTTTAAAACTGTATCTTTAAGAAAATGCAAAACTAATTAGGTGTGGTTTCTCAAATGGCCATAAGATGGAGCCAGAAACCTGGTTTGTCTTAGTCTCAGAAGAGAGTGAGTCTGAGTGAGTCTCTCTGTTTCCTTCTGTTGGAAAGTATTGCCATTCTTCCATTTCTTCTAATTGATTGATATTACTGGATTTGATGTAAGTCTGATACTGAACTGTTTTTGACACTGGACTTTGTTACTGAATTATTCCTAAATTGAAAAACTGACTGATTTATCTGTGAATGACTTTGGACTGCCTATTTTGGACTTTGCTTAAACTTTTCTGGAAGTGAAAACCTACATTTACTGTACAATGTAACTGTGTTCTATGCGTGTATTATTCAAACACTGCTCTCAAATACATCTCCCTGTATGCGCTCATTCTCCTAATGGGGAATTACCTCAAGAGAAGGCATCTATGATAAGTTGACTGACTTAGATAAAATTTTGACAGGTACTGATGAAAAAGTAATTAAAAACTTTATGGACATTTGCTGGAGTTTAAATTAGAGAAAGAACAAGTTAAAGAAACAATGATTGCTTGGGGGAAAATTTTTGGATATGGGATTGACTTAGATAAATGGCAAAAATTGTGGTCTCAAAATTATAAAATGACAATGTCAACTGCATATAAAGAAAATTTGTATAAGATGTTTTACAGGTGGCACCTACCCCCAATGAGAATTGTGACAATGTTCAAGAACAAATCGGATAAATGTTGGAAATGTCATCAGATACCTGGCTCATATTACCATATGTGGTGGACATGCTCGGATGCAAAAAGATACTGGACTATAATCCACACATAGTTGGAAAAAATGATAAAACAACACATAGACTTTAAACCTGAGATATTCTTATTGGGAATTATACCGAAAATAAAGAGCTGAAATGTTTGATTGTAAATGTCTTAGCAGTGGCTAGAATTGTATTTGCTAAGAATTGGAAAAATGAAAAAATACCTATGCAGGAGGAAGTTATTAAGAAAATTATGGACTGTGCTGAAATGAGTAAATTGATATTTGAAATTAGAGAGCAAGAAGATAAGCAATTTTATATGATATGGGATTTGTTTTATCAATGGTTGGACAAAAAGACATGGTAATGTAATAGATTAGATATTTTTGTAATAGAAGTTCAATAGATTGATATAAAACACAATGTAGGCATATATAACCATTGGATGAAAGTACAATATAAATTTTAAAATAAAATTTAGAATATCTCATATAAAATGATGGAATAAATAGTTCAGTCATGGGTGATTAATTACTGATAAATAAGCATATGTTTCTTTGACAAGGTGAAAAATTATATAAACTGTGAGTAATGACAACAAAAGAATAGCACAAAAGATTTGTAATCAACTGACACACTATGTGTACAAAATGGAAGATGGTTCTATCTGACATTCTTAGTAATGGAACAATTGATCTCACCCAGAAGAAAGGTTCCCAGTCTTAATTAATGGGAAGGAATTCCAGGTATCATCTTCATCAGATAAATATGTGTCTATTTAAAGTTATAACTAAGTACAGCCACAATTGCATTGTGCAAACAGTAGTTTATCTAAACCAGGGGTGTCAAACTCAATTTCATTAAGGGCTGCATCAGCATTATGGTTGTTGTCAAAGGGTCAGTAGCGGTATCACCATGACTAGGTAGGTGTGGCTGGATGAGCGTAGTCCACTTGATGCCACTCACTGGGTGTGGCTGATTCAGGACAGCTGGATTGGGATGAACAACTTGCATGGGTTAACATGTCGGGACAATTTGGTGTCCCACAAGCTCCTCCCTTCCCCAAACTGCTTGCAGCCAAGTGCATGCCCATGTGTGTGTGTGTGTGCATGTGCACACGCACATACCACATTCCAAATTTGCAGACTTTTCTCCACAGAGGAAGGAGAGGGCCCTTTTCCCCAAGTCCAGTCATGATTGACAGTTTGTAAGCTCAGTTGTGGATAAAAATCTCCAAGCTTGGAATGGGGTGTGTGCATGCATGTGCACAGCACGCCAAAGACTTTCTCCTCCCAATGCCAGACATCATTGGCATTTCCCTGTCTGGTGCCTGCTCCCAGCAAAGCAGGAGGTGGAGGATGACACTGCTGCGTGTGGAAGCACAAAGGAGAAAGTTTGCAGGAGGCAATTTCCTCTGAGTCCAACTTCTGCCTTGACAGATCTTTGGAGAATAAGTGGAGGAGGCAGGGAAGCAGCAAGGAAGGCTGGCCCTTCTCAAAAGGGAATCCTTGTTTCCAATCATGCATAATAAGGATGCAGGCTTGTTGGGGAAGTCTTCCATCACGCAGCTCCCCTGTCACAGTCTCGTCTCCAGAAATCTGCAGGGAAGACACATCTGGAAGGCAAGATGCAGTCTCCATACTGGACACTTCAACCTTTCCAAGCCCCCTCGATTAAACATACATTATGCAAATTAAAACATAGGCAAAAAAAAAACAATTAAATCACTAACTACAGCATGTTTTACATGTTTTCTGTAAAAAAAAAATCAGAAAATTTATTTGTTATGGACTAAGCCAACGCAGCAGTAACAACCCTAAATAGCTTTACTTTGCAGCAGGCTCGTAATCCTGCACTCCTCATTGGCCCGCAAATAGCGAGTCGTGATTGGTCGTTTCTGGCTGGTCTGATTGGCTGTTAATGGGCCCTTCTGATTGGACGCTTGTGAAAGCGGTAAACTCAAATCATTGGTTGTTTTGACAGCAGCCAGCTCTATAAAAGAGCTGCTGCTGCCCAAGTATTTGTTCTGTTCTTATTTCACAATAAAGAGTTGAAGTCACCGTTTGATGTCTTGTCTCTATTCCTTGTGCTTGTGCTCAGGACTTAACATTATTATTGGTTTAGGAAGGAAGAGCAAACCTTATTAAGGAACTCTTAACATGAAGGGATTTGAAGACTCCAAAAGGTCTTTCTAATCTGCCTTCCCCTTGAGCCTTCAGTTATTATTTTATTATTATCCATTTAAGAAGATCAATGGCCTCTATAGGTCACCTTAAAATCAAAATCCAGAAGAACTTAGTTAATTCAAAATACCGGCCTATGAAGAATGAAAATAATCTTTGGGACCTGAGAGCATGCAGGTGTCAGGTTAGAACATTAGCCTCTCATTTGTCAGCAACTGGAAGTACACAAGTCCATGAAATTCCCTTTCCTGTCTCACAACTCAATCCATACATCCTTTAATTTTCAGGCACATTTTTTTCTCACAGCTTCTTAAAAAACCCACAAAGTATACCGTAATTAGCAGGAAAAATAAATCTAGCACTTCTGAATTCTTTCCCCAAGACAGAAAGAGAAGTTCACAGCATGAAGGGTGCTAGTAAATACGTCAAAGAACGTAGTTATTGCTGTTAAAGGCAAGAGTAGATAATGGAGCAATTTTGCAGCTCTTACCTCTAGAATGTGGCCTGGTATTGCACTACAGGTTAGGCTAAAATCTGGCTGACAAGTTTGAATTGAATTGAATTCTTTATTGTCATTGTATGTATGAGGGCTATCCACAAAATAGATTACGTTTTTGTCTGTAGCAAGAAGGGATGAAGCTAGCGTGGCTATCTTTGGTCTGTGCGTCTGCCGCTCAGTCTGCAACTAGTCGTGCTAGTGGGAGGTTCGTATTGTT
Organism: Hydrophis major; assembly: GCA_033807585.1. Classification (NCBI taxonomy): domain Eukaryota; kingdom Metazoa; phylum Chordata; class Lepidosauria; order Squamata; family Elapidae; genus Hydrophis; species Hydrophis major. Next base: position 142,671,876 of record CM066343.1, on the reverse strand, counting down.
GCCCGTTATTTCACAGCAAACGTTTGAAATGTGTTCTGCAATTTAAAATCCCGTGAGTTGTGAGGTGTGATCAGTGATAAGGTTTTTGTTGGCAAAAAACCATAAGCCGATTGAAATTTTAATTGAAAAATTGAAAAACTAAAAAAAGCAATTCAGAACAAGCGTAGAGGAAAATTAAGCTCAAAATTTTTGTTCCAAGCCAGGTTTTCATCCTCGGAAACAAGTGGTAGTCACTTGGTACAAGATTGGGGCTGTAGGATGAGGAAAAATCTCCCACTTGAAAGCATTCAGGACTTCTTGAGTGCAATTTGCTGTATGTGGTCGGGCATTGTCATGCAAAAACAAAATTTTTGAGCTTAACTTTCCTCTACGCTTGTTCTGAATTGCTTTTCTCAGTTTTTCAATTTTTCAATTAAAATTTCAATCGGTTTATGTTTTTTTGCCAACAAAAACCTTATCACTGATCGCACCTCACAATTCGCGGGATTTACAATTGCAGCAGACATTTCAAATGTTTGCTGTGAAATAATGGGCAATGATACGAACCTCCCACAAGCACAACTAGATGCAGACTGAGCGGTGGACACACAGACCAAAGATGGCTATGCTAGCTCCGCCCCTTCTTGCTACAGACGAAAACGTAATCTATTTTGTGGATAGCCCTCGTATATGCACAGTATAATACAACGAATTTCACATAACACCCAGAGACCAGACTCAAGATGCACACATACATGATAATCCCCAAACACCTCCCCACCCACCAAAATTCCCTGCCTCCTAAAAACACACAAGCATCCACACAACAGACCAAGTAATATTGCAGCATGGTGTTTGGTACAGACCTTGCCAATGTGATTTTAATACTCAGAAGAGATAGGAAAATCCAAGAAAAACTTGGCACACAATAAACTGTGGTGGACAATGCTTGTTTTGACCTATATTGATTCCCCTCCCCAGCAGCAGCCCATCAATTTTAGAACTGCATGGTCACAAAAATGGAGGACTTCAGCCTCCCAAACCCTGTTGATAGAGAAACCCTCTTGCATTTCAGCAATGGTCAGGCTATATGCCTGTAACCAAAGCAAAAACCCAAATGCAATAGGCCAGAATGCAGCCCAGCCACCACACCCCTCCTGTTGTCGACCCTGAAGATGACATATGTGCAGCCATACTTTATATTAGCCTTAATATTTCTTTTTCTATTAGCTTTTAGATTTATAGTAATTGAATTTACTGATACTTCAGGTTCGCCCAGGGAGGGTGTAGAGATAAAGGGAGAATGTTATGTCTAGGTGGCATTCCTTTCCCGTGAGAATGGCTCAAGATGCCTGCAGCTAGATGAAGGTGGAATTTGGAGTTGTGAGACTATGGAACCAAGAAGTGATTGCAGATTGTGACTCAGGGAGAATGCTTCACACTTTTTATTTTATTGGATATAATTCCAGATCCGGTTCAGAGTCAGAATTATATTAAGTCTGTGCCAATTTAATGTGTTCCTAATAAATGGACTTGAAATAGAAAATGGGTTCCATGGACTTTATTTTTGGGACATGTTACTTGGAGCTTAACACCTGTTCCTTTTTCTCAGCCCCTGGGCCTAGATATAATCGCTAGTCCTTGTCATAGCCGGGCCGGACTTACTGTTGTGAATGCATAAAGGTTTAATAAAGTTATCTTGAGCTTGGAGTCAAGTGCAGGGTTCTGGCCCTGCACTTCTGATTGGCTGTTAATGGCAGGATCGGATTGGCCCGTTCAGGGGAATCTGATTGGCCATTAACGAGGCATTCGTATTGGTTAACGGAGCTAGCGCTCCTGGATTGTTATTGGTTAAATAGTTATTGGGTTGCCTATATAAGGAAGGCTATAGCGGCCATCCAGTTCGAGCTGTCACACCATGTAAATAAAGAGTTGAAGTTCACCGTTCCACAGGCTCGTCTCCATTCTTTCTCGCCCATGCTCCAAACTTAACACTTACAATTACATCATCCTGCTTCATCCTGCAAAGCAGGGCTCACCCAATGCTCTCGTCTGTTGCCATGCTGGGAGCCCCAACTAAAGGCTGAACAGCAATAGCAATAGCATTTAAATTTATATACTGCTTTATAGTGCTTTACAGCCCTCTCAAAGCAATTTACAAAGTCAGCATATTTCCCCCAACAATTTGGGTCTTCATTTTACCCACCTCGGAAGCAATGGTGGGATTCAAAAACTTTTACTACTGGTTCTGTGGGCGTGGCTTGATGGGCGTGGCCATGTGACTGGGTATGCATTGGCTTTTTTTGCAGCCCCCACCCGTTTTGGGGAGCTTCTTAGCCACAGAGGAGCCTCTGCGGGGGCGTTTTTGCTTCCCTAAGGCTCCTCTGGGGCTCAGGAAGAAAAGGAACAGAGAATGGGAGGGGCATGCAGCACCCCTCCAAACTCCATTTTGGGAGCTTCCTAGTCTCAGAAGTGCCTCTGGGGGAACGTTTTTGTTCCCTAAGGCTCCTCTGGGGCTTTGGGAGGCAAAAAATGGAGGTGGGCTGAGCTCCTCCCTCCATTTTTTGCCTTCCTGGGCCTCAGCAAGGGGAATCCCGGCACAGCTGATCTTATCTACAGCTGATTATCGGTAGGGGAAAAAAAGAAAGAAATACCTTAAGCAAATGTCAGGCGGGTGGGCGGGGTGAGTGAGCATCGGGTGTGAGGGTGACTGGGTGGGGGGGCATGGCCAGCCAGAACTTACTACCAGTTTGGCAACCCGCACCAAATTCTTGCTACCGGTTCGCACGATCCAGTGTGAACCAGCTGAATACCACCACTGCTTGGAAGGATGGAAGGCTGAGTCAACCTTGAGCCTGGTGGGATTCAATCTGCCAAATTGCAGTGGGAGTAGCTTGCAGTACTGCACTCTAACCACTGTGCCACTGAATGCTCCAAGCCTCACCCTGCCAAGGAAGAGGGCAGCTAGGGCTCTGCTGAATGTTGTTAGAATTACTTCTAAATAGTTGTTTTTTCAACCAATTGTCTTGCTCACTTTTGAATGGCTTGCAGGGGAAGGGTGGATGCAACTGATTGTTTATTTTAGAAATATTGGATATTTTTCTACACAAAGACTATCTCTCCTGAAAAACAAGATGTACCAAGTGGAAGAGAAGCAAAATAAAATTTGTGTAATATGCTATGTGAGCATTCTGGAATAACCTTGCCCATTTCTGATTCCAAAACATCGTCAAGCACAGCATCTGCCTGAAATTACTAAACAAACAAAAATAAGGTAACTTTTTGATATTCACATTATTCAGTAATAGTCTAGTAATATTCTCTGAAGAGAAAGACTAGTCTAATGGTTGAGTTGTTGATCTTGTAGCAGGGAGATTCATATTTAAATCCAACTGTGGATTTCACAAATTACACTGGCCCACTCAATTACCTCTCAGTTCTGTTTAGTTATTCTTGTTGTAGGAATAAAATGAGTATTGCACTGTGAGATATAAATGGCATTTACACATGATGAATAGATAAATGAATAGAACTGCTTGCCTTATTCAAGATTCTTTAAAACATGCCTATTTCCTATTCATAGCCTACCTCACTGAACAACTTGATCAGTGTCAATAAGTTAGCTTTAGAGAATATTAAAATTGAAGCAAATCGTTTTTAAAATTCAGTTCAATTGTTCCCAATTCATAATTAATAGTCTAGAAATAAATGAGGGGAAATGATTTTTCCTGCTTAATGCATATTTAAGTTGTCTCAAATAATACCACTTGAGTTGCTTTGAAATTGTGCTAACAATTTAAAATGCTTTAGAAAATATCACAATGCCATTAAAAACAGTAAAGAATATATTACTCACTCATTATGTATAGTAGCTGTAGGTTCATATGTCAAGGCCATGCCAGCCTATACAGAAGAAAGAAATAAGAAGATTACTCTTCTTGAGTTAAAAAAAATATAATACGACTTAAATGAAAGAGATTAATAAGCCATTGTATCATCATTTGAGGAGATATTAAATAGAGGAGAGCATTAAATAGCCTCCATTGTTGATATAAACTGTTCTGTGTTGGTACTGATTTTTGTTTTCTAAGAAACTGAATATGATTATGTGTGCAATCTATATGTCCAATTTTGAAATTGAAAACAATTCTACCATCAAAGCATTACCCTAAAATATAAGCCACAACTGACATAGCAAACCAGAAATCAGTGAAACTAGTTTTCCTCAATCTGCCATCCAGATAGTTTGGGATTATTATTCTCAGAGTGTTCAGCCATCATAGTCAACTTGTCATATCACTATAACCAAGTACCAATTATTGAGAGGGGGGAAGAAATCTGGCACTCTCTGTTTTGACAGTGCTGTGAAATTAGTACCTTTGAAAGCTTTCTTTTTGAGAAACCCAAGTAAATTATTTTTATCTTTTTCATCTTAAACATTTGGAAGTATCAAAATAAATTGCCTTGCTAAAGGAGCAAGAATATCAAACATGTAGAGTATCAAATAGATAACATAAGCAATGAATAGTGGGACAGTTGCCAAAGACTAATAAATTAGGTGGAGTATGAAATGGAAGACTTACAAGAAATCATATAGTAATTAGGTGGTAAATAAGAACCAGAATTTCAAAATAAAACAAAGCAAGGGGTAGACTGATACAGATGAAAGAAGTTATAAAGGTATGAATATGATTTTAAAATATGAAAAGTAATGTGGCAAGGAAAATTAAACAAAGAATAGAATAGAATTCTTTATTGGCTAAATGTGATTGGACTTTGTCTTTGTGCATATGCTCTCAGTGTACATAAATGAAAAAAATACATTCATCAAGAATCATAAGATACAACACTTAGTGATAGTCATGGGTTACTAATAAGCAATCACATCATACTAGGAAACAAATTAAAACAATATAAATTGTAAAGATAAAGGCAACATGATTATAGTGGGAACAGATAGGTACTAGGAAGGATAAGAGGAAGAATAGTAATACAATCTATGTAAATAAGTTGACAGTGTTGTGGGAATCAGTTGTTTAGCAGAGTGATGGCATTCGGGGAAAAACTGTCCTTGTGTCTAATTGTTCTGGTGTACAGTGCACTCTAGTGTTGTTTTGATGAAAGAAGTTTATTTATTTATTTATTTTATTTGGTTTGTCAATTGCTTCCAAGATAATAGGTATAAGTAAAAACATAGTTATGAATACATGGATACATATAAGAAAAATAAAAGAAACAATAGGACAGGGACGGTAGGCACGTTGGTGCACTTGTGCATGCCCCCTACAGACCTCTTCGAAAAGGAGTGAGGTCAATAGTAGAAAGTCTAAGGTTAAAGTTTTTGGGGTTTGGGGAAGAAACTATAGAGTCAGGTAGAGTATTCCAGACATTAACCACTCTGTTGCTGAGGTCATATTTCTTGCAATCAAGTTTGGTGTGATTTACCTTGAGTTTGTATTTATTGTTTGCTCTTGTATTGTTATGGTTGAAGCTGAAGTATTCATTGACAGGTAGGACATTGCAATGTATGATTTTATATACTATATTTAGATCAGACCAAAGGCAGCGTAGTTCTAAGTTTTCTAGGTCTAGAATTTTGAGTCTGGTGGCATAAGGTATTCTGCAACGAGTACAGGAGCAGAGAACTCTTCTTGTGAAATATTTCTCAACTGTGTTAATATCAGATATGTAATGTGGGTTCCAGACTGTTGAGCTGTATTCAAGTATTGGTCTAGCAAATGTTTTGTATTCTCTAGTTATTAGTGTATTATTACCAGAGAAAAAGGTTACGTAAGGTTAGGTTAACAACTCTTAATGCCTTTTTGGCTATGTAGTTACAGTGGGCTCTAGCACTTAGATCATTAGAGATGAGTACTCCAAGATCCTTGACAGAGTTTAGATTATCAACAAGGTCTTGATTTATATTTTATTTTCTGATTTTTTTTGCCAATATGTAAGACAGAGCATTTGTTTGTTGAGATTTGAAGTTGCCATTTGTTTGACCATTCTGATACATAGTCAGGGTCATTTTGAAGGGTAGCAGTATTGTCTGTGATGTTGAATAGCTTTACATCATCAGCGAAGAGAACGCAGTTGCTCTTAATATGATAACAGAGATCATTTATGTAGAGTATGAAGAGAGTTGGTCCTAGAACACTGCCTTGGGGGACACCACTACTGACAGGTACAGAATTTGATAGGACGCTCCCAATTTTGACCATTTGTTGTCTGTTTGACAGGAATGCTTATATCCAGTTATGCAGGTATCCAGAGATACCAGAAGATTTTAGTTTTCGGAGTAGTTTGTCGTGTACCACTGAATCAAAGGCTTTACAGAAGTCTATGTAAATTATGTCTATTGCTTTGCCCTGATCGAGTTGTGTAGTCCATATGTTTTTGCAGTGTAAGAGTTGCAGATTACAGGATAGTTTTTTTTCTGAAACCAAATTGTTTATTTGAGAGTAGGTTTTTGTCTCTAAGTGGAGGACAATGGATTGGTTAATAATTGATTCCATGACTTTCCAGGTAATGCAGCATAAAGAGATTGGTCTGTAATTTTCAACTAGAGTGGGGTCTCCCTTTTTGAAGATGGGGATTGCTGTGGCTTGTGACCATAGTTTTGCCAAGGAGCTGGTCCTGAAAGATTTTTCGAAGTTTATGCTTAGAGGTTCGGCTATGGCAGTGGATAGCTTTTTTAAGAAGTCACATATTATAAGAAGGCACATATTCCATCAGGTCCAATAGACAGAGATGGTTTTAGACTGCATAGTGTTTTTTCAACATTGTGTACTGTAAAACGATATGTATTAGATCATTGTAGCTGTCTGTGGTTCGACTAGGAAATGATCTATTGCTGTTTATAAATACTGAGCCAAGAATGTGTTAAAGAGGTTGGCTTTAATAGTGAAATCGTTGCAGACTTTACCATTAGATCCTTTCAGGGATGGGATGGATCTTGAGTCTTTTAGTATGTTGTTTACAAAATTGTAGGAAGCACGGGTGGAATTGGTGCGTAGAAGGTTTTTCTCTTGTTTAATGTGATAATTGGTGCATTCAGTCTTTCTCTGGTGGCATAAATTTTTCTATCGGCTTTTGAAGTTGGCAATATGACCAGATTTGTTTCTCCACCAAAGTGATCTCTTTTTGGATTGAAGTTTCCTTATTGTTATGGGTAATCTGTTTTTTTCTGGTTTTTGGAGTTGTTATTGGTACATATATTTTGATAACTCTTTTGACTTCAAGTAAAAATATGTTGTAATGGTCTTCAACAGTATTGCATCCAGTGAATAGAAATTGCCAATCAAGGGATGAGAGATCATTGTCTAAGATCATAGTTGCCTTTTTTGAAGTTATAATTGGGGATCACATCATTGTGTTGATTTTTGTGTGGATGTATGTTGAGACAAAAGTCATGCTGTGGTCACTGTTGGAAAAGGGTTTTTTAATTTGTATTCCATAAATTGAATTCAAACTATTGCAGAAGATGAGATCAAGGCAGTTGTATTGTTGGTTACTAGTTGTTCCAGTCCCAGATTTGTTGCAGCATTATAGAAGGTTGCATGTTTGGGTTCAGTTTTATATTCATTTAGGGTCCAGTTAATGTGAAATAGATTGAAGTCACCAAGAAAGATAAAAGTGTGTGGGCAGGATGTTGCCCATGTTAGTAGTGAATTTAGTTTGTTTACATGTTCGATGTCATAATCAGGGGCTCTGTAACATAGTAAGAATCAAAATATGATATTTAAGGACAGTTCACAGACGATGGTCTCAGGAACAGCAAGCTCTTGGGTAACTTGGATGTTTTTTAGATGTAAGGACTTTTTATAGAAGATAGCAATACCGCCTCCTCTACAGATTTCATGATCTGATCAGTCAACATGATAGTCTTTTACTGTGGTAGTGGAGTCAGGGAGAGGTGCATTGAGCCTTGATTCACAGACAAATATAATGTCGAATTTAGCCATGTTTAGTAAGAGGAGAAATTCAGGTATTTTATTCACAAGGCTTCTTGCATTGAGTAGCTTGCATTTAAGTCACTTGTAGTTGGAATTGAGGTAGTTAGGGGCATGAGTGCCTAGTTTTGAGTGATGGTGGGTTGGATTAGGTAAGGTTGGATGTGGAGTTGTGGGTTGTGTGACTTACTTTTGATACAATTAGCATGGTAGTCAATGTAGAGATCCTTCTCTCCATTGTCTAGATGTCTTTTGAGTCCCTTGCAGAGTTCATGGGAGTGGATTCTTTGCAGTATGGATAAGTCTGGTCTTGAGCAAAGTTTTTTGTGGTTGGGACTGGTTTTTGCAATGGCATTTATTGCATGAATGAATATGCATTTTCTGGATTCATTTTTGCAAACAACTCTACAAAATTTTGGGGCCACCGAGCCATCATTGTATTTGGACTCAGGGCCATGTCTGGTTACTTCAATGATATCTTCAGGAGAGATTTTGTTGTATTTGAGTTGCTTATGATATTACAAACTTTGGTGATGTCATCTGATTCTTTGGTGTCTTCAAGACCAAATAAGATGGCATTTGGATATTTCTGATCACGTTCAATGTGTCTCTGATCAGTAAGGAGATATCATTTGTGGAATTATTCAATGGGATAGTAATTATTTGTGGATGTAGTTTAGTGGTTATTTTTGGTTGTAGATGAGGTAGTAGTTGTGGTAGTGGTTGTTGGATTGGGATTTGATTTTGAGCTGATAGGTAGTTGCTTATCAGTGCTGTATTTTTTTTCAAGAAAAATTAGGATTTCTTGTATAATTGTTTCAAAATGTGTTGCTCAGCATTTTTCTATTGAGTGCATGAGTGATTCTATGCTATCAACTCAGGCAGGGTACTTGGTTTGTTTAGCTTAGGAAAACATGATGGACCTAGACAAGGGAAAGTATCTGATGCTTTTAGGAGGTCACTTAGGTCTTTGTTTAAGTTTAATCAGGTAAGGTGGGCTTGATTGTCACATAGGTAACATTTGATGTTATTTTCATTTTTGTTGATGGTTTTAAGACATCTGAAGCATGTACAGGAGTCTGGGAGATCATTGTTAGAGATATTATTTATTTATTTTTTGGTAGTGGAGGATTTGGAGTTTCTGGAGTTTCTGGCTGGCATGGTCAATGACAATAGTACACTAAACCATGACAATAGCTAATTAATGTGATAGGTAGACCGTTACTTAATGAATGTTGATAATTAACAAATGTTCATTGATAAATAAGAGAACAAATCAAAAGTAAGGTTACTTATTACTAAAAATCAATCAATCAACGAATTACTAAGAATCAATCAATCAATCGACTAGATAATCAATGATACAATATTAAATCTCTATAGTTCAATGAATCAGTAAATTAGCGGTCATTTAACAATTAATTATTATACTATTATATGATAAATCAATGATTATAGACAAAGCATTATCTATAAATATTTGGTCTTGAGGTACTGAAATAATGGAAGTTGTATAGTATTGGAGGTTGGTCGTGAAAAGTTCCTTTGTTTTTCCGTAAAGCCATGTTTTTTTGTTTTTGTTTTGTTTTGTTTTAAAGAGGAAGCATTGCTGTTTAGATAGATTTGAATGGAGAAAATTTGAATAAGCTCACCAATCATCTACTTTGGAGATTGGAAAGGATGAGATTTGGGTGGGGGTTTAGTGGAGGTTGTCAAATCAGCTGAGTGGGAATTTAAATACAGGCTGACTAATCAGCTGGGTTGTTCAAATGGAGCTGGGTGATTTATATGGAGACTATCAATGAGTCTCCATGAGTCTCCTTTGTTCTCACCAATTGGTGGCCATTTAGAATTATTTTTGGTGATTTGATTTAAATGGAGACTGTAGACATCATTCGAGTTCTTCCATCATCGGAATTCACAATCAATCTCAGTTTCAAAAGACAGTTTTCCTGAATAAAAGTTGTTAAGTACTTGGACATGGGTTGGAGTAAATGGAGACAGTCTTTGAATGTGAACTTTCAGCTCTTTATTGCATAGTGACTTCTCAAAACAATAACAGTGAAATCTGTCTTATGTAGGCAACCTTTGTGAGAATTGTCCAATAGCGAGCTATGAACGCTAGCTCTTTAAACCAAAAATAATCCTCTGTTAAGGGCCAATCGGATTCCTAAGAACTGACCAATCCGATCTGGCCGCCTAACAGCCAATCAGAAATGCAGGGCCAGAACCCTGCACTTTACCTCAAGCTCATACTTTATTAACTATGGTACATACACAACACCCCTTCCCCCTGGCTTCTTAATTACGGTGTAGTTATATAGTCCTTTAAATAGGACGATTGTCTTTTAAGTCTTTCGGATTTTCGTTGGACTGGTTGATTGCAATCCTGTTGAGGAAGATTGTTGTTTGGCAGTGTCTCCGCTTCTTGCTCAGGTGCAATTTCTTGCGGTGCAAACAATTCTCCTTCCTGCTCCATTTCCTGAGTCTCGCTTGATTCGTCGCTCCCTTCGAGCAGGTTCCCTGGAACGTCATCTTCTTCTGTACCTCCCCCCCCTCAGTTTGGTCATGGGGGAGTTGTTGACTGGCCGTTGTGAGTCGTGACTGTAATTGGTCGATATGCCGTTTCCACAGTCTATTGTCACAGCATTTCACTACATAGGATTTGGGGCCAGTCACTCGCACTACCGTTGCCTCTATCCATAATGGATCGCCTGATAAGTTTCGTGCGTAAACGCGGTCTCCTACCTGGAAGGTGCGATAGCAGCCACTGGATCCTATTGGCTTTTCCAGTTCGTAAGCAGGGTGCAACTGGTCGAGGTGGGAACGGAGTCTTCGTCCCATCAATAGTTCCATGGGAGTTCTGCCGGTGACGCCATGTGGAGTTATGTGTTGCAGAAAGAGAATTTGGTTGACTTTGTCATCGATATTGTCATAGTCCATATTTTGCAAAGTCTTTTTAACAAATTGGACCATGCGTTCTGCTCGGCCATTGGTCGCAGGGTGCGCAGGCGAGGTGAGCACATGGCAGATGCCGCGGTCAGCGAGGTACTGCTCGAACATTAGTGCCGTAAACTGTGGCCCGTTATCGGACACCAGGATGTCAGGCAATCCGTGGGTTGCAAAGAGTCTATTTAGGATCTTAATCACTGCCTCGGAAGTTGTGGCCGTCATACGATGAATTTCTAACCAATTGGAGTATGCGTCGACTGTCAGCAAGAAGGTATATTCTTTGGTTGGCCCCACGAAATCCAGGTGGATTCTGGACCAGAGTCCACGTGGCGTCTCCCATTCAGTAGGCATGGCTTTTGGTGGGGCGTTGCTGGCTTGTTGGCAATTGGTACATGCTTTGACCCACTGCTCGATGTGTCGGTCCATGCCTGGCCACCATGCGTAGCTTCATGCAAGCGCTTTCATCAGCATGATGCCAGGGTGGCCCTCATGCAGAATTTATAGCAGCATCTTCTGGAGTCCTTCTGGGACAAAGACTCTATCGCCCCAGATGACACAGCCTTTTTGGGAAAAAAGTTCAGTCTGTCATGCTTTAAACAGTGCGAAGTCATCTGGGACTTGGTCCGATGGCCATCCGCGTTCTACCCAGCCTAGGACTTGAGCTAGGGTGTGGTCTCCTTTGGTTTCTCTCGCGATGTCTCGGGCTGTCATAGGCGGCGAGTTGAGTGTTTCGATCTGCAACGTGGTTGCCGTTGGTGCTGGATCGTCGAGAGTCTCTGGAAGCGGTGCTCAGCTTAATGAGTCAGCGTGTGGAATGGCTTTCCCCGGGCGATATTGAAGGCGATAATTATAAGCAGCTAGGAATTCTGACCATCGGGTCATTCTAGGGGATAATATGTAGGGGGTTGGCTTGTCTCCGGCTATTATCCCTAGCAACGGTTTGTGGTCAGTTATAATGGTAAATGTCCTTCCATACACATATTCATGAAATTTCTTTACAGCTGAAACGATTGCGAGAGCTTCTTTATCAATTTGTCCATAGTTCCGCTCTACTTGTGAAAGAGTCTTCGAAAAGTATGCAACAGGGGCTTCATTCCCATTAGGCAGTACATGACTCAAAATGGCGCCCACCCCGAAGGGCGAGGCATCGCAGGTTATAACTAATGGTAAAGTCTCGTTATACTGCATAAGTACAGAGTCAGATGTGAGCAATTTTTTAACATTCCGGAACGCTGGTTCTTCCCGGTAACCTCATACCCACAATGCTTTTTTATCTAATAACCGGTGTAACGGTTCAGCAACAGTCGCCTTGTGCAGTAAAAATACATTATAGAAATTAATGAGGCCTAAGAATCCCTGGAGATCTGCCTTGTTACGTGGCCTGGGAGCATTTTTTATCGCCTTTAATTTACTTTCGATAGGGTGAATGCCCTGGCTATCAATCCAATACCCTAGAAACTCAACTCTGTCAGTATATAAGTGACATTTATTTTTTTTCACCTTAAGTCCTGCCTCTTGGAATTTTTTAAGAACACATTTCAATTGATCTTGCAAGATTTTTTGGCAGGGGCTGCAATTAATACGCCATCAAAATACGGAACCACGCCCTTGATTCCCTGTAACAACCTTTCCATGAGGCTTTGGAATATCCCCGGGACTACACTAACCCCAAATTGCAATCGAGTACATTTAAAAGCACCTTTGTGCGTTACAATTGTTTGGGCTTGGGCCGTCTTTTCATCCACTGGTAGTTGTTGATAAGCTTGAGCTAAATCTAATTTAGCAAAAACCTTTCCACCCCCCAAGGAATGGAGGAGGTGCTGCACCACCGGAACTGGGGACGCATTCTGCTATAGGGCGTGGTTTATAGTGGCCCGGTAGTCCCCACAAATTCAGATTGACCCGTCTGGCTTAATGGGTGTTACAATAGGGGTTTCCCATGGAGAGTGATCGATGGGCTTCAACACCCCTTGAGCAATTAGCTTGTCGAGTTGTTTGTCGATCTTAGCTTTCAGAGCGAATGGAACTCGACGGGGCTTCAAGCAAATTGGGGCTACCTTTGGATCTAGACTAAATGAGATTGGGGTCCCTTTATACTTGCCTAAACGGTCTGCGAAGACATCGCTGAACTCAGAAATAAGGTCTTCCTCCCACTCACAACCACTGACTCGGTTCACGCCGGCCACTTCGATGCCGAGTGGCGCGAACCATTGGAGGCCTAATAGACTAGGCCTATCTCTATTGATGATCATTAGAGGTAAGTACTCTGTATGCTTTTTAAAGGAGACTCGGACTCGGCAGGACCCAACCATGGGGATTCGATTTCCTTGGTAGTCCTTGAGGATGAGGCGTTGAAATTGGAGGTCTTGGCATTGGATTGTGGGGATAAGTTGCTTGAGTGTCTTCCAAGACACCATCGAGAGGGATGATCCCGAGTCGACCTCCATGTGGCAAGGCTGGTTCTCGATGGCTACCGTGACTTGAATTTTCTTAATGTCCAAAACTGAGGCGTGACCTATAGTGATAGTATGGTGAGCCTCTTCTTTTTGCAAAGCTTGATTTCTGTAGGAGTGGTTTACTGGTTCTCGCCTTACAGGACGGTTTCCTGTCGATTGGTGATAGTTGGCCCCTTTTGAGGCCTGGCTGGGTCCTGGTAAGCTGTGGCAGACCCGGCTGATGTGGCCTCATTTCCCACACTCATGGCAGAGTGCATCGCGGAATTTGCATTTGGCCCTGGCATGCTTTGCTCCACAGCAAGCGCAAGGGCGTAAGGGCTTAGGATGAGGGTCCCGGTCGGACCGCAGTCGATGGACCCCTTCTTCGTCGCTGTCTGACAACGAAGAGAGGTCCTCGTGGTGCATTGTTGCAAGTAGCCCTTCTGAGTTGGGTAAGATTTCGCCGGTCAGTTGTGTTGCCAGAGTGCGGCTTCGCCGTAATTGTGCAGCCAACTTTTTGGTTGCCTCCGCAGCCGTGGCTTCGGTGATGGTGTCAGCAAGGCTGATGTCGCCTTTCGCCATCAGCTTGCTTTGCACGCCTAGTGCATCTAATCCCAGAATTACTCGATCTCTTAGTGCTTCTTCTAAATCGGCGAACCTGCAGAGGCCACCTAAATTCCGGAGGTCCGCCACGAAATCGGCCACGCTCTCTCTTTTCCGCTGGTTTCTCTGATAAAACTCATGGCGTCTCACGAGTGTAGGCACGGTTGGCGCGTAATGGTCTCTCAGGATGGGTTCGAGGTCGTCCCAACTCATGGCTTTCACTTCTCGAGGTTTGGCGAGTGCTTTAGCCATTTTAAATACAGCTGGGCCGCAGTGCGTCAGGAACAGTGCCCGCTTTTTTGCTGGTGTGGCGTCCTTCAAATTATTCGTCTCAAGAAACATTTGGAAGCGATCCATGTAGGATTCCCAATCCTCTTGGTTTGGATCGAACGGAGTGGGTGGTACGATGCCGCCGGACATGGTTCTGTTGTTGGCATCGTCTTATCACGTGCTCGGTATTGCTTCCTGGTTTCTTAGGTTCAGACGTCTCCACATCCCATCCTCGTCGCCAATGTTAAGTACTTGGACATGGGTCGGAGTAAATGGAGACAGTCTTTGAATGTGAACTTTCAGCTCTTTATTGCATAGTGACTTCTCAAAACAATAACAGTGAACTCTGCCTTATATAGGCAACCTTTGTGAGAATTGTCCAATAGCGAGCTATGAACGCTAGCTCTTTAAACCAATAATAATCCTCTGTTAAGGGCCAATCGGATTCCTAAGAACTGACCAATCCGATCTGGCCGCCTAACAGCCAATCAGAAGTGCAGGGCCAGAACCCTGCACTTTACCTCAAGCTCATACTTTATTAACTATGGTACATACACAACAAAAGCCTTCACACCTCTTCTTCTCGTCTAGTCCCCCTTTTTTCTCTTTTTTCTCCTTTAATCACTCTTTTCTCAAGCTGCCATTTAATTTCCAGTTTGAGGGTAAAAACATAAATTAAGCCACTGCCGCTTAATCTCCACACTTACCCCTTCTGCTCTGGAATCTTCTCTTTTTAAGTTGTTTCTGACTCGAGTCCACAGTAAATCTTTGAGCTGTTTACCTGCTCCTTCCTCCCACTGAAAAATGCACCACCGATCTGTAAGGAGCCAGGGGAGACACTCACCCGCAGTTGGGTAGCTTCTAAGCTTGCAGTTGGCAGTTGCCGCAAACACACAGTTTGTTCACTGAAACAATTTATGTCCAGGAAGTGAGGGGTCTAGATATTTTCACAACCCTCATTTTGACTCAGGTCCTCAATGGAAGGCACGTTGGTAGTAATTGTTTTTTCTGCAGTTCTAATTATCCGTTGAAGTCTTTGTCTATCTTGTTTGGTTGCAGAGCCAAACCAGACTGTTATAGAGGTGCAGATGACAGACTTAATAATTCCTCTGTAGAATTGAATCAGCAGCTCTTTGGTTAGTTTGAGTTTTCTGAGTTGGTGCAGAAAGAACATTCTTTGTTGTTCTTTTTTGTTGATGTTTTTGATGTTAGATGTCCATTTTAAGTTTTGAGGTATGATAGAACCTAGAAACTTGAAGGTCTCTTTTGATGATACTGTGTTGTCTAGTATTGTAAGAGGTGGTGTCATGCACCTGATGGAGACTGACTCTGAGGGAGAGGAGGAACAGCCGACAGGGAGTGGAAGTGTTGCTCTGGAGGTTGTGGAGGAGGCTGGGGAAGAGTAGAGGCTGGCTCAGCAGTCAGAGGAGGACCTAGGCCCATTCCCTATCCATCCTAGGGCACACAGGGAGGAGAGGATAAGGGAGAGACGTGGTCTACTCGGGAGGAGAGGGCCTTGATCTTCTTCATGGACTGCAGTTGTGACAACTGAATAAGAGGATGGACATGCGTATGGGTGAATGCTGGAAATAAAGAATGGAAATATCTCTAATTTATGGTTCCTCTCTGAGTTTGGTGTCCTTCCCAGTGTGTGTTATCTGTGGACGTCCTCCAACCCTTATCTTGCCTGGTTTGTATTGCTTTTTCCCTTCTTCTTGTAACTGCTTGTGTGGGAGCTTTTTGTCTTCCATCAAGAATATTTAGAACTTGGAAGCAAAGTGAGGGAATAAAAGGGGTTTCACCTGTTTTCTGTGACTGTGTTTGTTTTGTATCCTGCCCTGGTTGTATAGGACATTTTCTCCTAATGTCTACCACCATTTCTATGGTTTTGAGTGTATTTAGTTCAAGATTGTTCTGGTTGCACCACAAGGCTAAGTTTTTCAACCTCCCATCTGTATGCAGATTCATCATTGTCTCAAATTAGACCAATCATTGTTGTATCATCTGTAAACTTCAGTATTTTAACAGAGAGATCTTTTGGTATATAGATCATTGATATATAGAGAGAAGTGGAGAGAACCCACAGCCCTGGGGGGTTCCTATGCTAATTGTACAAGTATCTGATGTGATTTTGCCTAACTTCACCTGCTGCTTCCTGTCTTTCAAGAAACTTATGATCCATTTACAAGTGTGGTCAAGTTCACCTAGCTGTTTAAGTTTAGTTAGAAGAATATCTGGAATGGTGGTATAGAATGCTGAGATGAAGTCTACAAAGAGAACCTTTGCATAGATCTTTGGAGATGTTGTAAGATATAGTGCAGAGTCATATTAACAGTATCATCTATCAATTTATTTGCAAATTGTGTGGGGTCTAACAGCACATCCATGATGGTTTTCAGGTGGGCCAGCACTAGACTTTCAAATATTTTCATAACTATGAACATTAGAATAACTGGTCTGAAATCATTCAGTTCCTTGATGGAAGGTGGTGAGCCTCCATTTGCCTCAGCCAGGTCAGGAAACAAGTGATTCCCTGGCTCCAGCTTTGCCCTGGAACTGCCACCCGCTCACCACATGCTCTCCTTAAGCATGATGCGTTGTCCAGTTTCCCCTTCTTCAGAGGCCCCAGTCCTTAATCTCCTCACTTCCCTACAACCGCCTCTTTTGTAGTCCGTGGCTGCGACCTTATCTTCCTCCCAGCCCTGGCTGCCAGGGAAGGCAAGCCAGGGCTGAGAGCCGCTGGACTCCCTGCCAGCCTGCATCTTGCTCCCCCCCCTTTCATGAGATGTCTTCATTCCGCTGTCCCCAGGGAGAAGGCAGAAATCGAGCAGCGGGGTCCAGGGCATGCAGTCACCTGGCTGCATGCTTTCTTCATTCCACTGTACCCAGGGAGAAGGCAGAAATAAAGCATGCCTTCTCCCTGAGGACAGTGGAATGAAGAAAGTATGCAGCCAGGTGGCTGCATGCCCAAACCCTGCCACTTGATTTGTGCATCCTCCCTGGGAATGTGCTGCTTCTGACCTGGCCTGGCCAGCAGGTGGGTGGGCAGTCCTTGGAGGGCATCTCCGCTGTGCTGGGGTTGAGAGGGGTGGTGGAGGTGCACATGTGCAGCAGCCCCAGTACATCCATCTGCCCTGCCCTCCAAGAATACCACTTCCTTTCTGCCTTTCTCTCAGGGGACAAAATAAACAAAGCAAGCGGCATGCTTTGGTCGCCACCCTTGCTGCTCACTTGCTGCCTTCTTATGCTGTTCCAGTCAGACCAGATGTGTATGTGTTTGTGTGTGTGTGTGTGTGAGAGAGAGAGAGAGAGAGAGAGAGAGAGAGAGAGAGAGAGAGAGAGAGAGAGAGAGAGAGGTGTTTGTGGGGGGATTGATTTACATGCCTTCAATGTCTGTAGTCCAAACTGTTATGTATGTAAATAGTTAAAATAAAAGCGAGCTTGGGGTAAAGTGCAGGGTTCTGGCCCTGCACTTCTGATTGGTTGTTAAGCGGCTCGATCGGATTGGTTGGGTTCAGAGAATCCGATTGGCCCTTAACGAAGGACTCTTATTGGTTTTGGAGCTAGCGTCTTACAGCTCCCTATTGGTTATTTCACATTAAGGTTGCCTATATAAGGCAGAGTTGTTGTTATTAAAGTCTTAAGTCACTATGCAATAAAGAGCTGAAAGTTCACCAACTAAGACTGTCTCCATTCATTTCACTCATGCCTGAAACTATATCACTGGCGACAAGGATGGGATTTGGAGACATCTGATCTTAAGGAACTTGGAAGAAAAATAGAGCACGTGTTAAGACGACGCCACCAACGGAAACCATGTCCAGCGGCATTGTACCACCCGCTCCGTTCGATCCGAACCAAGAGGATTGGGAATCCTACATGGATCGCTTCCAAATGTTCCTCGAAACAAACAACCTGAAGGATGCCACACCAGCCAAGAAGCGGGCGTTGTTCCTGACGTAGTGCCGCCCGGCTGTCTTTAAAATGGCGAAAGCACTCGCGAAACCTCGAGAAGTGAAAGCAATAAGCTGGGACGACCTCGAACCTCTCCTGAGAGACCATTACGCGCCAACCGTACCTACACTTGTGAGACGCCACGAGTTCTATCAAAGAAGCCAGCGAAAAGGAGAGAGTGTGGCTGACTTCGTGGCAGACCTCCGACACTTAGGAGGCCTCTGCGGGTTCGCAAACTTAGATGAAGCACTGAGAGACCGATTAATTCTGGGTTTAGATGCGCTAGGCGTGCAAAGCAAGCTGATGGCGAAAGGCGACATCGGCCTTGCTGACGCCATCGTCGAAGCCACTGCTGCTGAGGCGACCAAAAAGTCCGCGGCGCAACTACGGCAAAGCCGAAACACAACGACCCCACCGACAGGAGACATTTTATCCACTCAGAAGGACAGCTAGTGACAACGCACTACGAGGACCTCTCTTCGTCGGCAGACAGCGACAAAGAAGGGGTCCATCGACTGCGGTCCGACCGGGACCCTCGCCCTAAATCCTCACGCCTTTGCGCTGGTTGCGGGGCAAACCACCCCAGGGCAGACTGCAAATTCTGTGACGCACTCTGCCACGAGTGCGGAAAACGAGGCCACATCAGTCGAGTCTGTCGCAGTTTACCGGGACCAAGCCTCAAAGGGAACCAACTTTCGCCAATCGGCAGGAAACCGTCCTGCAAGGCGAGATCCAGCAAACCACTCCTACAGATATCGAGCGTTGCAGAAAGAAGAGGCTCACCATAATATCACTATAGGTCATGCCTCAGCCATGGACGCTAAGAAGATTCGAGTTACAGTAGCCATAGAGAACCAACCTTGCCACATGGAGGTCGATTCCGGATCGTCCCTCTCGATGGTGTCGTGGAAGACATTAAATCAACTCATTCCTGCCATCCAACACCAACACCTTCGAATGCAATGTCTCATCCTTAAAGACTACCAAGGGAATTGGATCCCTGTGGTTGGGTCTTGTCGAGTCCGCGTCTCATTTAAAAAGCATACGACATACTTACCTCTAACGATCATCGATAGGGACAGGCCTAGTTTGTTGGGCCTCCAATGGTTTGCGCCACTCGGCATCGAAGTAGCCGGCGTGAACCGAGTCGGTGATTGCAAGTGGGAGGAGGACCTTATTTCTGAATTCAGCAATGTCTTCGCAGATCGTCTGGGCGAGTATAAGGGGACCCCAATTTCATTTAGCCTCGACCCTAAGGTCGCCCTGATCCGTTTAAAGCCCCATCGAGTTCCGTTCGCCCTTAAGGCCAAGATAGATGAACAACTTGACAAACTAATTAAACAAGGGGTACTGCAACCCATTGATCATTCTCCATGGGAAACTCCTATTGTAACCCCCATTAAGCCAGATGGGTCAATCCGAATCTGTGGGGACTACCGGGCCACTCTAAACCACGCCCTCCAGCAGAACACGTATCCAGTGCCGGTGGTGCAGCACCTCCTTCATTCCCTGGGAGGCGGAAAGGTTTTTACTAAATTAGATTTGCTCAAGCCTATCAACAATTGCCCGTGGACGATAAAACAGCCCAAGCTCAAATGATAGTAATGCACAGAGGTGCTTTTAAATGTACCCGATTGCAATTCGGGGTAAGTGTAGCCCTGGGAATATTCCAAAGTTTAATGGAACGATTATTGCAGGGAATTAAGGGTGTGGTTCCGTATTTTGATGACGTGTTAATTGCAGCTCCTAGAAAAAAAATTCTGCAGAATCGTTTAAAATGTGCTCTTAAAAATTCCAAGAAGCGGGACTGAAAGTAAAAAGGGATAAATGTCATCTATATACCAACAGTGTTGAATTTCTAGGTTATTGCATTGATAGTCAGGGTATTCACCCTACTGAGAGTAAATTAAGGGCGATAAAAAATGCTCTCAGACCCCATAACAAAACAGATCTCCAGGCATTTTTAGGCCTTATCAATTTCTATAATGTGTTTTTACCGCATAAGGCGACTGTGGCTGAACCGTTACACCGGTTATTAGATAAGAAAGCATTGTGGGTTTGGGGTTACAGGGAGGAAAAAGTGTTTCGAAATGTAAAAGATTTACTTACATCTGATTCTGTACTTATGCAATATAATGAAACATTACCATTGGTTATAACTTGTGATGCCTCACCGTTTGGGGTGGGCGCCATTTTGAGCCATGTGCTGCCTAATGGAAACGAGGCCCCCGTTGCATACTTTTCGAAGACTCTTTCCCATGCAGAACGTAACTATGGACAAATAGATAAGGAAGCTCTTGCAATTGTGTCAGCCGTAAAAAAATTCCATGAGTATGCATATGGAAGGACATTTACCATTGTAACTGACCACAAACCTTTACTGGGGATAATCGCTGGGGACAAACCAACCCCCTATATATTGTCTCCAAGAATGACTCGATGGTCAGAGTTCCTAGTTGCTTATAATTATCGATTGTTATATCGCCCGGGGAAAGCCATTCCCCACGCCGACGCACTCAGCAGAGCACCGCTACCAGAGACTCTCGATGATCTGGCACCAACAGTATCGGCGTTACAAATCGAGACGCTCAACTCGCCCCCTATGACTGCTCGAGATATCGCGAGAGAGACCAGACGAGACCACACCCTAGCTCGAGTCCTAGGCTGGGTAGAACGTGGATGGCCATTGGACCAGGTCCCAGATGACTTCGCGCCATTTAAAACAAGGCAGACTGAACTTTTTTTCGCAAAAAGGCTGTGTCATCTGGGGCGATAGAGTCGTCGTTCCAGAACGACTCCAAAAAATGCTGTTACAAATCTTGCACGAAGGACATCCCGGGATCGTGTGGATAAAAGCACTCGCACGGAGCTACGCTTGGTGGCCAGGTATGGACCGACACATCGAGCAATGGGTCAAAGCCTGCACTAAGTGCCAACAAACCAGCAACGCACCGCCAAAAGCTGCACCGACCGAATGGGAGACGCCACGTGGACCCTGGTCCAGAATCCACCTGGATTTCACAGGGCCGATTAAAGGACATACATTGCTGTTGACTGTCGATGCATACTCTAATTGGTTAGAAATTCATCGAATGACCAATACAACCTCCGAAGCAGTCATTAAAGTCCTTAATAGACTCTTTGCAACTCATGGATTGCCGGACGTCCTGGTGTCCGACAACGGACCACAGTTTACAGCGCTAATGTTTGAACAGTACCTTGCTGATAATGGCATCCGCCATGCGCTCACCTCGCCGGCGCATCCTGCTACCAATGGCCGAGCGGAACGCATGGTCCAATTTGTAAAAAAGACTTTGCAAAAAGTGGACTATGATAATATTGACGAAAAAATAAACCGCATTCTACTTCTACAACACATCACTCCGCACAGCATAACCAGCAGAACTCCCGCAGAACTTCTCATGGGGCGAAAACTCCGTTCCCGCCTCGACCGACTGCACCCTGCTTACGAGCCAGAAAAGCCTGCAGGATCCAGCGGATGCTACCGTACCTTCAAGGTAGGCGACCCCGTTTATGCAAGAAATTTATTGGGCGACCCAGTTTGGATTGAAGCAACGATAATACGCGAGACTGGGCCCAAATCCTATATTGTAAGATGTGTTGATGAAAGACTGTGGAAACGACATATTGACCAATTACGGTCACGACTCATATCGGCCAGCCAACCACTCCCCTACGACCAAACTGAGGGGGGGGGAGGAATGGAAGAAGACGACATTCCAGGGAACCTGTTCCAAGAGAGCAATGAATCAAGTGAGACTCAGGAAATGGAGCAGGAGGAAGAATTATACGCTCCAAGGGAAATCACACCAGAATGAGAAGCTGAGCCACTGCCAAACAACATTCTACCTCAACAGGACTGCACGCAGCCAGTCCAAAGAAAATCTGATAGACCCAAAAGACAACCGTCCTATTTGAAGGACTATATAATCACACCATAATTGAGGAACCAGGGGAAAGGGGTGTTATGTATGTAAATAGTTAAAATAAAAGCGAGCTTGGGGTAAAGTGCAGGGTTCTGGCCCTGCACTTCTGATTGGTTGTTAAGCGGCTCGATCGGATTGGTTGGGTTCAGAGAATCCGATTGGCCCTTAACGATTGGTTATTGGTTTTGGAGCTAGCGTCTTACAGCTCCCTATTGGTTATTTCGCATTAGGGTTGCCTATAAAAGGCAGAGTTGTTGTTATTAAAGTCTTAAGTCACTATGTAATAAAGAGCTGAAAGTTCACCAACTAAGACTGTCTCCATTCATTTCACCCATGCCTGAAACTATATCACAAACCATTTTGCTCTACAAAGGATTGCATTTTGGAAACATTAAACCAATACTGATTTTCCAGGAGGGATTTGTCAGTAATGTTAATATTTTCTGACTCCTGCTTATATTTTCTGTTTAGACCCTTGTACATGTCTTTGGAAAGACTATTAATGCCAGTAGTACTGTAGTTTCTCCCCCTTTAGATCTCTTGACAGAAAGAAAGAGAAATGGAGATGTATTTGGAGAAGTATCAAGAGAAATGCTAAAAGGGCAATAAGTTTGGGATTAAATTCCAAATGAAATTGGGTCTTCAGGGTAAGGAGACATAAAGAACTTTCAACTGCAGGTTTCTAAAAAATCGTATTAGGATATTAATCTCATTTTTAAATAAGATTTTTAGAAACCTGCAGTTGAAATATTGAAATGGTACAGGGTTTCCCTCAAGGTCCCTTCTAAGTGTTCTTCTGTTATTCTGATACCTTTCCCAGGACCTCTACTCAGGTTTTGGCATCCTCAGTTTTCCTGCCTGAGCAGTGGGTTGGACTAGAAGACCTCCAAAGTCCCTTTCAACTCTGTTATTCCTCAGCTAAATAGCTAAGAGTCTGAGAATGCCAAAATCTGAGTAGAGATCCTGGGAAAGGGGTCAGAATAACAGAATAACATTTAGAAGGGACCTTGGGGGGAACTCTATACCATTTCAGAGAAATGGCTATCCAGTCTTTTCTTAAAACTACCAGTGATTGAGCACCCAGAACTTCTGGAGACAAGCAGGTCTACTGGCTAATTGTTCTCACTGTCTGGAAATTTCTCCTTAGTTTTAGGTTGCTTTATTCAGTTTCCATCCATTGCTTCTTGTTTGCCTTCTCGTGTTTTGTAAAATACATTGCCTCTCTTTTTCTGGTAGTCCCTTAAAAGCCTGTTGCCTATCACATTCTTGGGCAAAGCATGTGAGCCATTTCCTCCTTTCAGTGGTCCATGAAAGTACATCTATAGTATGTAGATAATAAAGTCAAAAAAACATTTTTACAGAACTATAGATACACTGAGGCTAAGTGTGACAAGGAATGGCTGGGAGGGGAGGGGCCAGGCAAGGCACCCCTTAATGTCAGTGACATTGAGTTAGCCATGTGCACACAGTCACATGACCACCAAGCACACCCACCCAGTCACATGACCACCAAGCCACACCCACAAAATAAGCCACGTGGTGGGTTTTTAATCCCACCACTGTATATATCCTATTGGTGAGTCATCAACAAACCCTACTAGCCTGATATTTAATATTGTTATTGCTAATCCATATTCTGCTTGTAATGTGAGTCATGACACAAATGGTACTGTTCTGGTCTTATTTTTTTTTCTGCTTGTTTTATTTTATTCAAGAAAAGGTTAAAATACAAAACTCCAACAAATCCACAAAAAGGACAAAAAAAGAAAAGAATACAAAATAATCAAGAGATTAAAAAAGAGAAGGAGGCAGAGCTGACGTCATGGCAATATGGTGCACTTTCATAGAGCTCCATGGGAGTTTGCCAAATTCTTCCTGCTAGAAGGTCTTCTGGGACCTAAGTCACCCTGGAAGGGTGATGAGGATAGAGATCTCCATATATCACAAGGAGACTGCAAAATTCTTGTTTGATCCAGAGGAAGCTTTCAATCTGGCAGGAAGAAAAAGATGGCCATTGCATGCCTGACTGAGGCTGTGACAGCTCAATTGGAGAAGAATGGAATAAAGATTGAATAACAGTGTGGCCAATGTGGGTGAGAACTTTCCAACTTCTTTGAGGAATTTGCCCCTTAATATTTGGCCTGGGTGAAAGTGGGACTCAAAAAGAAGGGGATAGAATTGTTCCACCCCCAAAGAATAGCAGAAAGCAAGCAAGCATTAGAGCTGACTATAGATTCTGAAATGAAAAGTGAATTATTTAAACAAAATAAGTTTAAAATGAGGAAATTTGGACTGGTTATTTTAATTGTATATTACTGAATTGAAAACCTTTTTGGAATGTAAAATTTGGACCTTGGAAACCCTCCCTCCTACCCCCCAAAAAAGATTTGGCTTAAGCTAAAGTTAAGCTAAAAGGAGAGGAAAAGGAGAGAAATAGAGTGACAGCAACATCGACAATCTGGAAAAAACACTTAGAAGTGAAAGTAAAGGAAAGTTAAATTGTTTATAGACAACTGCAGAGAAAGAGGGAGGAAACATTGTGATTTTAAAAACATTGTAGCTCTCTGAATGTATATGGATTCTAAACAGATTGAGTAAATTGAAGCTGGAAAGCAGTGGGATTTGTTTTTAAATCAAGTGGAAGAATTTTTTAGCTCTCTTATTTGGTGACTTAAAAGTTCTTTTGGCACAATATTGGGGTTTAGTGGGCCTTTGTGGATTACAAATTTATTAAGAAGAAAATAACTTTTTGAAAAAAACTTTTGGACTATGGATAATTTGGTTTTGTGAATCCTAATAGTAAAGAGTGTGAAATTGCCTGGGGACTGAAAATAAGAAAGGGGAGGGGGAAAGAAAGAGAATTTTGTGGTAGATTGTTTTGAGGTTAATTCTGTAAAGTGAGCACTGTAGAGTACCATTTGATTTATTATTGATTGTTTCTTCTAAATATCTTATTACTTAAGATAATCAAATGACAAATAATTCAAATTTAAGTTAATAGGGAGAAAAAACACATCTGCACTATCAGCAGCAGCAGCATCTAGTCCAGCTAATCAATGATCATTACACAGTATGTTGCAACAGTAAAAACTGGATACTTTCCAAACAGAAATAAAATAAATGTTCCAATAAGAAGCCATATCCAAGAATCATGATGACATGATAGAAAGAGTGCAAAAGATGGAGGATAAAATGGATAACATCCAGCAAATAATAACTAAAAATGACCAATGGATCCAGAAAGTAGAACAGAAACAGAACAAACAGATAAAAATGTGGAAGACTCACCCAGGCAGATAAGAATCTTGAATGAACTATAATTATGCTGGAGATGGATAGAGCAGAATATTTTTTGAGATTTCAGAATATTGAGAAGGAAAAGGAGGAAGACCTGACTGAGAAGATGGCAGAGTTGTTGGTGGATGTGTTGGAGGTGATCAAACAGGAAATACTTGCTGGGATGAAATATTTAAAATACACACAAGGCACACGAGGAGGAATAAACTCCCCAGAGAGGTACATGTAAAATTCTCAAAGAAGGCAAAAAGAGCAGAAATACTTCAAAGAGCAAGAGATAAATCATTGAAATACAAAGGGAGAGAAATAGTAGTCCTGAAATAGATACCCAGAAGAGTAAGAAACACAAGGAAACAATACCAATTTTTGACAATTAATTAAACTTCAGATGGCTGACACTTGAGGGAATATTGGTAACTTGGATGGAAAAAAGACACAGACTAGATACAATAGACAAAGCAGAGCAATTCTACAACCAGTATTTTAAGTCATATGAGGAAAAAGAAAGAAGCAAGAAAATATCTTAAAAGATCAACAAGAAACTGGACTTAAGTTAATTTTTTAAAAAAGAAGAATATGATGAAGTTGCAGGACTGAAAATAAACAAAGAAAAGATCAAAATACTAGTTAAAAATCTTTCAGATACACAGAAAAGAGAGCTAATGAAAAGAACTGATATACAGATAGTCAAGGAAGTAAAGTACCTAGGGATGCAACTAACAGAAAAATGTGCAACAATTAAAGAGGACAATTATACTAAGCTGATGCAACAAATCAAATCAGATTTGAAGAAATGACAAAGCTTGCAACTGTCATTGACAGGAAGAATAATGACTCTAAAAATGAATGTTTTGTAAAGACTATTATACTTATTTTAAACAATTCCAATAAAACTGGGGGAAATATTTTGAAGAACTAAATAAAATAATACTAAGATATTTGGCAAGGAAAAAATCAAGAATAAGCCTGAAAATGTTGAAAGATTGCAAAAAAAAAGAGGGGGCTTTGGGTTGCCCGATTGGGAATTGTATTATCAGGTGTCAGTACTTATGGGGTTAAAGAATGGTTTAATTTGAGGCACAAAAGACCTTAGAGGGACATGAACTTCAATTGATTTGGCATGCTTTTTTATGGTTTGGGGAAAAAAAGATACATAGCTATTTTCAATATTAGAAATGCACTACTATCAGTATGGGTAAAAGTTAAAGAACAACACTATTTGAAAAAACAGTCTGATTTTCCACAATGGAAGCACTGATACATCCAAATGTTATCAATAGGGAAAAAAATATAAGATATAAAGATATTTTGAATGAAAGGGAATTAAAAACTGAGCAAGAATTGAGTAGTCAAGAGAAGGATATAGCATGGTGCAGATACAATCTTGATATGAGAGATACTAAAATGTATTATTTTAATAAAGAACTAACAGAATTAGACCAGATATTAACTGGGATGGATGAAAAATTAATAAAGAAAATATATACCGTATATACTCGAGTATAAGTCGACCCGAATATAAGTCGAGGTACCCAATTTTACCACAAAAAACTGGGAAAACTTATTGACTCGAGTATAAGTCGAGGGTGGGAAATGCAGCAGCTACTGGTAAATTTCAAAAATAAAAATAGATGCCAATAAAAACTTTCACTAGGACAGTTGAGAATAAGTTTGATGTTCACAATTTCCTCTTTGAAAGAGACCAGTAAATAGAGAACAAGAAGATGAAGAAAAAGAAGTGTGTTTTTTCACACTTTTCACACTGAAGTGAACAAAAATGGCATCATAGGAACAAGCTTATTCTCAGCCCAAAGGTTTGTTTCTGATTTCTTCCCTGATTTAAGGGAAATTTGGGAAACGATCTCACTATCATGAAAGGATTGATTCACTAACGCAAAAGATGATAATGATGACAGTGGTAGGCAGGAGTCACTCTCTCCCTTGCAAGAAAAAACCAAGAGCCGTTCTTATGATATCTCTCTCTCTCTCTCTCCCCCTCCTCCCGAGTGGACTGAAAGCAGCTGGAGCTGAGGAAATGAAACTGAGTGGAGCGACCTCCACTTGCATTGCTTTCTCAGCCTAAAGCTCAGAAAAGCCTCCCCCTCCTCCTCCCCCTCCTCCCCCTCCTCCCGAGTGGACTGAAAGCAGCTGGAGCTGAGGAAATGAAACTGAGTGGAGCGACCTCCACTTGCGTTGCTTTTTCAGCCTAAAGCTCAGAAAAGCCTCCCCCTCCCCCTCCCCCTCCCCCTCCTCCCGAGTGGACTGAAAGCAGCTGGAGCTGAGGAAATGAAACTGAGTGGAGCGACCTCCGCGTTGCTTTTTCAGCCTAAAGCTCAGAAAAGCCTCCCCCTCCTCCTCCCCCTCCCCCTCCTCCTGAGTGGACTGAAAGCAGCTGGAGCTGAGGAAATGAAACTGAGTGGAGCGACCTCCGCTCGCGTTGCTTTTTCAGCCTAAAGCTCAGAAAAGCCTCCCCCTTCTCCTCCCCCTCCCCCTCCTCCCGAGTGGACTGAAAGCAGCTGGAGCTGAGGAAATGAAACTGATTGGAGCGACCTCAGCTCGCATTGCTTTTTCAGCCTAGAGCTCAGAAAAGCCTCCCCCTCCCATGCTTAAAAGTTGCAAAGGAAACACGGAAGCAGGGAAGCGGCTGCCCAGCTTCGGAGCTCCACACCATTTTTTTTTCAGAGGGGAATCTGACTCGAGTATAAGTCGAGGGCGGTTTTTTCAGCACAAAAAATGGGCTGAAAAACTCGACTTATACTCGAGTATATACGGTAGCTATTTATTAAGCATA
The DNA here is from genome assembly GCA_033807585.1 of Hydrophis major. NCBI lineage: Eukaryota > Metazoa > Chordata > Lepidosauria > Squamata > Elapidae > Hydrophis > Hydrophis major. The sequence goes on along the minus strand of CM066343.1, from coordinate 142,643,696 downwards.
AAATTGAAAAGTGAGCAAGTAAAGGAGACAGTGATAGTTTGGGCTAAAATTCTTGGATACATAATAGAACTGGATAAATGGCAGAAATTGTGGGATAGGAATGTTAAATAAACTATGTCAACTGCATGTAAAGAAAATTTGTATAAAATGTTTTATAGATAGCATTTTTCACCAAAAAGATTGGCAAAGATATTTAAAGATATGTCCACTAAATATGGGAAGTTTAATCAGACATCTGGTTTGTATTATCATATGTGGTGAACATGCCCAAAGGCAAAAAATATTGGACGAAAATGCATACTTGATTGGAAAAAATGATAAAGCAACATATAGATTTGAAACTAGAAATATTTTTTTTGGACATCCTACCAGGAAAGTATGGTAAAGGTATGGTATATTTGATTTTACATATACTAATTGCAGCCAGAATTGTATTTGCACAACAATAGAAAAGCGAAGAGATCCCAACAGATGAGATGTAATAAAAAAAATATTAGAATGTGCAGAAACGGGCAGATTAATGCTTATAATTAAGGAAAAGAAAGGAACTAAATATTTCTCAACATGGGATTTATTTTACCAATGGTTAGATAATAAAAACAGAAGTTAGAAGCATGGGGATACAAAAAGGGTTAATGTTATAAAAGAGATTTGTTAAAGTTGTTAAGAAAACAACAACAACAACAACAACAACAACAACAACAACAACAACAACAATAATAATAATAATAATAATAATAATAATAATAATAATAATAATAATAATAATAATAATAATAATAAAAAATTATTATCATCATCATCATCATCATCATCATCATCATCATCATCATCAAAAATGACAGTATATACAGCAGGCGAGATTACCATGCTGGGTTTCGTATCACAAATCACTAGTCGAACACTTCCCAAGTGTTTAGGACTGCGTGATGTATTGATGGATTATGCGAGCAGATCCCAGTAAGGTGTCCTTCTGCAGCTAACCAATGGTGATCTTGTCAGCGCCAATTGTTTTTAAGTGCTTGCCTTGGTCTTTAGGCACAGCACCCAATGTGCCAAGCACCACTGTGAACCACCTGCACTGGTTTATGCCAGAGTCTCTGCAGTTCGATTCTCAAGTCCTGATATCTGGTGACTTTTTCAAGTTGTTTCTTGTCGATTCTATTATCACCAGGTATGCCAATGTTGATGATCCATACCTTTTTCTTCTCCAAAATTGCGATATCCAGGATATTGTGTTCCAAAACTTTATCAGTCTGTATTTAGAAGTCCCACAGTAGTTTTGCATGCTCATTTTCGACTACTTTTTCAGGCTTATGATCCCACCAATTCTTTGCTACAGGCAGATGGTAGTTGTGGCACAAGTTCCAGTAGACCATCTGAGTGACTGTGTTGTGATGTTGTTTGTAGTCAGTCTGAGCTATTGTCTTACAACAGCTCAGTATGTGATCAATGGCTTCATCCGTTTCTTTGCAGAGTCTGCATTTGGGGTCATTAGCAGATTTTTCTGTTCTGGCTTTGATTACATCCGTTCTGATGGCTTGTTCTTGGGCTGCAAGAATCAGGCCTTCTGTTTCTTCCTTCAGTGTTCCGTTGGTCAGCCATAACCAGGTCTTTTCCTTATCTACTTTTCCTTGGATCTTTTCAAAGCTCCATGAAAGCTGGTTCAACACTGTCTTTCACATAATCTGCCAGAGCATGCTTCTCTTCTTCGACTGTCTGCTTCACTTGCAAAAGTCCTCTGCCGCCTGCTTTTCTGGGCAAATATGATGTCACTACACGGGTGCAGCACATAGTGTATGGTCATCAGTTTTCTTGTTTTCCTATCCAAGCTATCCAGCTCTGCCTGTGTCCAGTTTATGATCCCAGCAGTATATCTGATGACAGGTATGGCCCAGGTATTTATAGCCTTGTAGGTGTTACCGCCATTCAGTTTGCTTTTTTGAAGTTTTCTGACCCTTTGTGTGTATTCTTTGCTGACCACATTTTTCACTTGCTCGTGCTTGATATTATCCAGCTGCAGTATGCCCAGGTATTATTATTATTGTTGTTGTTGTTGTTATTGTTGTTGTCATTATCATTATCATTGAATTAATATCAATGCGATGAATATTATTGTTAAGATTTTGATTATGATTTTCTAAAAATAATTGCAGCCAACACACTGTTTAATTGAAATTGAATTTTTATATGTTATATGAATAAATAAAACAAATAAAAAATTGAAAAAAGACATTAAAAAAGAAAAAAAGTGCATCAAAAAACCCCAAACACATAAACACATATTAACTGAATACTGATTAATACATTACTATGATATTGGTTCCCTCTCCTGTGAAATAGCTCCCCCCACAATATTTAAACTAATAAATCTATTTGCAACTTATTGACCTGTCTTCTATATATTATATTAGTAACAAAATCATTAAGACAAAGAATAAATAATACTAAAATAAAACAAAATTAAAGTTTCAAAACTCTGTTAATAAACTGTTATTGTAATCCACTACTAAAAAGTTTACCACAGCATCTTATCTATTCCAAATGATCCCAAAAGTTAAAAATAGTTCAACCTGGATCAAATATCTATGTTTGTTTCTTAACATCATTTCTTATCTATTTGTTGTCTAATTAAATATAATAGAATATTATATCTTCTAATTAAATATAATAGATTATTATATCTTCTCATCAAAGTCCAAACAGAAGTGGTTTCTAGTTAGGTGTAATAAAACCATCAGGTCACCTTTGCCCTAGAAAGGGCAGCAGCCAGATGAATGGTGTTGCTCCACAATGTCAGGAACCTTGACCGATTCATGACAGCCCTAGGCCACCATTTTGAAGACCCCCTCGCTGATAGAAAAGCCCACGACCACATTAGAGTCATAAAGTACAGCCATCACCAGGTTACTGAGTATATCGCGGAATTTCATGACCTGGCCAGCTGAACCGATTGGTCAGAAGATATCCTAGTCTGTTGTTTCAAAGATGGACTCAATGACAACCAGTATGCTGCCTGCCTGGCCCATGGGGCCCCAAACTTCCTGCATGAATGGTACCTGATGGCAGAGGAGGCGGAGATAGACATGATCCAAAACCACTACCAAAATGGCAAACTTTGGAGAAGATCCCCACCCCAGGGAAAGCAGGAATTTTTCAAACCCCAAACCACCATGACCCCAAGACCAGCTGGCTGCTTTAAGAGTGGAAAAGAGGGGCACCATACAGCAGAATGCCATTCAAAAACCCCTGCCAGAAAGCCAGACCCCATCGGGGGGAAACCCAGAAAATCCAACCCTCGGGGAAAAGAAACTGACCTGAGAAGCCAAGAGGCTGTGAGGTTCTGGTCCCCCCAACCCAGAGGAAGAACCCCCAATGCCCTGAGGAGAACTGAACCAGTCTGAAAGCGATCCGGAAGATGATCCGCTGGTAAGTGACCCAATTGAATCAATCACTCTTCCCCTAAGACTGTTTATCCCCAGCTGAGGAAAGGGGGAGGAAGTTGCAGAGTTACTGGATTGGGGATGCACCCGATGCCTAATCAACTCCACCCTAGCAGAGAAAATGGGAATCCAACTAAAGAAAATGGAAAATCCCATCGCTTTTTGCCAATTAGATAGAACTATAGCGAGAGGGGAGCCAGCCAGTTTTGCCCCAGAACCATTGAAAATAAGACTAGGGAACCATAGGGAGATGCTCACATTCACTCTAGCCCCAGGAATGGAAGGGCCACTAGTACTAGGATTCACGTGGCTATGGAAATGGAATCCAAAAATAAACTGGAAGGGAGGAACGTACATTTCCAGAAACATGTAGCATTTGCAAACAGCCCAGAGGAAAAGAAAAGAAAGAGAACAGAGAACCAGCCATGGCCGGTCAGCCTGCTGAACCCCTTAACATCCCCAAGAGTACCAGGATTTAGCGCAAGAATTTAGCAAGGAGGCTTCTGATGAACTCCCACCCCATCATGCCAGAGACTGCGCCATTGAAATCCTACCAGGAGCTAAACTTCCAAAACTGAAAATGAACTGCATGTCCCCCAGAGAATTAAAAGAACTCAGGGCATTTATTGATAAAAATCTACCAAGGGGTTTCTTCAAACCTACCCAACCAAAAATAGCAGCCCCAGTATTATTCCGTGAAGGGAAAGATGGCTCAGTGCATCTATGTGTTAATTACAAAAATCTTAATGCCATCAGTGTGGAAAATATGTACCCACTCTCACTCATGAGGGACATGTTATCCCACCTCTCTAAAGGAAAAAAAAATTCAAAGTTAGGCTTACGAGAGGCATTAGAATAAGGGAAGGGGATGAATGGAAGATGGCTTTTAACACCTCACTGGGATGCTACCAATTTAAAATGCTCCCTTTTGGATTACAAGGAGCCCCTCCTGTGTTAATGCAATTAATTAATGAGACCCTCCATGAATTTTTGTACAAAGGGGTACTCGTTTATCTTCATGATATTTTAATCTACATTGAAACAAAAGCAGAACACATCAAATTACTCCAAGCAGTTCTCACAAAACTCCAAAATGCCAAACTATATGCAAAACTCTCTATATGTGAATTCCACCAAGAAAAAATTGACTACCTGGGATATAGAATATCCCACGAGGAAATAGAGGTGGACCCACAAAAAGTAAAACCTGTCATCAATTGGGATCCACCCCATACTCGCAAACAACTGCAAAGCTTCCTGGGTCCAGTGCTTACAGGATGTTTTCTAAATTTTTCTGTATATTTCAATCCAAGGTTAAAAACTTTTTTAAAAAAAAGATAAATTCCAAATATTTTATAAATTCAAAAAGTACAAAAATTCTGTGATGAAAGTCTAATTTTGAAAGAAGTCAAATAAAAGGTCTTCAGCCAAAGTGTGTCATGCTTCCTTATGGAAGGAATTAAAGTTATCCAAAACAACATACACCAAGGGAGAGGGGGGAAGAAAAAAAAGTCCAGAAAGGGATTGAAATAAATCAGTGTTCAGCTGCTAATCCAATTTTAAAGCAAAGAAAAATAAACAAGCTAAATAAATACATAAATAAATAAATTCAAAAGTGAAAGTCAAGATTCAAGGCATTGATTAAGAAAATGAACCTAATAGCAGGAACATGTATATGCCCAATGACTTTTCAATTGCTTCCAGAGGGAACTAAAATGTTCAAGACTCTCTTTCCCCACTGGATCCATGGTTATTCAAAAGTTGTCTTTGGTTATTCCTAAATGCTCCCATTCAAATGCAGCATTGCCAGAGAACCAGCATTGACAGTAAAATCAGCAAATCATGGGTAAGAGAAAAGAAAAGCTTTTACCATGCAGCAGTCATCTTGGGGAGCATAAATTGGTACTGTTCTGATCTTATGTGACTGCTCTGCTTCCCTACATTACGGGAGATAGTCACCAAATATACCAGTGCAACAAGAAGTGCAGCAAAAGAAGAATGGCATGAGCTGACTTGGGACCAGAGGCAAAGGTAATGTGCTCAAATCTTCATGGAATTGGCAATAAACATTATTCTAATCTTAGTTGCAACTGCTGTTACGATTTTGCTGCAAAATAACCCAAAATGTAACATATTTTAAAATTTTACGACTTATCAAAATATTTAATGTATTGTTTTAATTTTTGTCTTTTAATTCCACTATTTTTCCAGTCAGAGTTGACATAAATTATCAAGTAAAAAATTCAGTGCCAATAATACCAAATTAACTTTCACATCAAGTAAAGCTTGATAAGAAAATGTAACTGATGGCATAAATGAGAAAACACTCTAATAACAGTACCTTTAAATTTTGATTAAATCTATCAATCACTCATCACTCCTATCAGCCATCCTCTCCCACTTATGACTGTATGACTGGAACTTTGTGGCTTGTATGCTTACAATTTATATTGACTGTTTCCTAGTATGATTTGTACCCTATGACTATATTAAGTGTTGTACCTTATGATTCTTGACGAATGTATCTTTTCTTTTTATGTATACTGAGAGCATATACACCAAGACAAATTCCTTGTATGTCCAATCATACTTGACCATTCATTCATTCATTCATCTCATTCATAGATAATAAATTCATGGGATAGTGAGTGTTCTGTCCCTAATTAGCATTCTTGAGATCCCCGCGCTTTGATTGGCCAAAGCGCGGGGCACTCTGATTGGTCAGGCGAGCCGCGCCGATTGGCTCGCTAAGAATCACCCGCGATTGGTCCATTCGAATCGTGGGATATTCAAAGCGGTGCCATTGGCCGCAGCCACCGCGGCTAAAGGAATAAAAGCTGCGAGCTTTTTCCTTTGCACCAGTTCGGTTCCAACTTTAAATAAAAGATCATGATTTGAAGTCACCGACTCCTGGCATCATGTCGCGGACACAACACTGGCGACGAAGGTGGGATACAGACCCTGAACCGAACCACGTGTCTGACGGAAGCCAGACAAACGACCACGATGGCGAAAATCGCACCCCCCGCATCCTTCAACCCCGCCACCGAGGACTGGGAATTGTACTCCGACCGATTCCGCATGTTCCTCGAGTGTAGCGACCTGAAGGATGCCACCGGCCCCGTGAAACGCGCCGTTTTCCTGACCCACTGCGGGACCAAGGTCTTCAAGATGGCCAAGGCGCTTGCCAAACCCGCCGATGCGACCGCGATGGACTGGGACGTCCTCGAGCCAATACTTCGGCAGCACTACGCTCCAGAGGTACCCATCCTGATCCGACGCAACGAATTCTACCGTCGGGACCAACGGTCGGGTGAGAGCTTCAGCGACTTCGTCGCCGAGCTACGGCGCCTAGGGGGGCTCTGCGAATTCGACAACCTGAACGACGCCCTCCGAGACAGAATCGTGCTCGGGTTGTGGGACCCCGTCCTCCAGAGCCGGCTAATGGCCAAGGGCAACATCAGCCTAGCAAACACCCTCACCGCAGCCGCAGCCGCCGAAGCAACCCGAACCTCCGCCGACCGCATGCGCAGACCGAACGCTGGGGACCGCAGCGGAAACAACAACCCTGCGAGGTCGACTGAGGCCCAACCCGAGACGACCACCCACCAGGGCGACTTCCACTTGGCATCGGGCACTTCCGATGACGAGGAGGACATCCATCGCCTCCAGACAAGCCGCGAACCATGGAACCGGCGGGGTCGTAAGTCGAGGACCAACTGTACCGGTTGCAGCAGCGACCACCTCAGGTCGGAATGCCGGTTTTTCGAAATGACCTGCCAGCATTGCGACAAGAAGGGACACATCGCCCGTGTCTGCCGCCTGAAAAAGAACCGCAGCCCGGCACAATGGGACCAGAGCGACTGGAGGAGAGAGAGCACACCACCCCAGACCAGAGGTCGCCCCTCAGACAACAGATGAGACCGGAACGGACGATCCCTGCGAGGCGGCGATAACCGGCGAAGAAAGGAGACCCATCAGACGGTCACCATCGGCCACGCCATAACCAATGACGCCCGGAAGGTCCACGTGGAGGTAGGCATCGAGGGCCAGCCATGCAAAATGGAGGTGGACTCCGGGTCCTACCTCTCCATGATAGCATGGCATGAAATAAAGCGCTTGGTGCCTACCCTCCAAAGGAGGAACCTAGACAGCCAGAGACTCATTGTAAAGGACTACCAGGGAAATCTCATCCCGGTAGTCGGAACCAAACACTTCAACATCACATATAAAGGGCACACCGAAAGGCTTCCCCTGACAATCGTCGACCGCGACCGCCCAAGCCTACTGGGACTGCAATGGTACGCCCCGCTCGGCATCGCAGTCATGGGAGTCAACCACGCCACCGACAACAGCTGGGAGCAGCAACTGGCCCGGGAATTCCAAGGGGTCTTCGACGGAAACCTAGGCAAGTACCGAGGGCCCCTTATATCATTCAGCCTAGACCCAAACGTCCCCCCAAAACACCTGAAGCCAAGGCGGGTGCCATTTGCACTTAAACCCAAGATAGACGAGCAAATTGACAAGCTCGTCAAGCAAGGGGTCCTACAGCCCATAGACCATGCCCGGTGGGAGACCCCCATAGTCACCCCGATCAAGCCCGATGGGTCGGTGAGGATCTGTGGGGACTATAAGGCCACCCTAAATGGCGCACTACAACAAAGTGCCTACCCCGTCCCAGTAGTGCAACACCTACTGCACTCACTGGGAGGGGGCAAGGTTTTCGCCAAGCTCGACCTCGCCCAGGCATACCAACAGTTGCCAGTCGACAAGCAAACGGCAGAAGTGCAAACCATAGTCACCCACCTTGGGGCATTTAAATGCAACCGACTCCAATTCGGAGTCAGCGTGGCACCGGGAATATTCCAAAGCCTAATGGAAAGACTACTGCAAGGCATCAAGGGGGTGGTACCTTACTTCGACGACGTCCTAGTGTCGGCAACCAACCAAGCCGAACTAGAGGGTCGCCTAAGGGAGGTCCTAACCAAATTTAAAGAGACCGGGCTCAAAGTCAAGAGGGAGAAATGCCAACTATACACGGAACGGGTAGAATTCCTAGGATACCTCCTAGACCATCACGGCATTCACCCCACAAACCAAAAAATCAAGGCCATCAAAGAAGCCCCCACACCCAAGTCGAAGACGGAACTACAGGCATTCCTGGGGCTACTTAACTTTTACAATGTTTTCCTGCCCCAAAAGGCGATGGCGGCGGAGCCCTTGCATAGGCTCCTGGACAAGGCAGCGACCTGAACTTGGGGGAAACGCGAGCAAGCCGCCTTCCAAAGAACAAAGGACCTCCTCACTTCGGACACCGTCCTTATACAGTACAACAAGACCCTACCTCTGGCCGTCACATGCGACGCATCACCCTTCGGCGTTGGCGCTGTCCTCAGCCATACCCTCCCCTACGGAAAAGAAGCACCCATCGCATTCTTTTCAAGGGCCCTCACCAAACCGGAGTGGAACTATAGCCAGCTGGACAAAGAGGCTCTGGCTGTCGTTGTCACCGTAAAAAGATTCCACGAGTATCTCTACGGCCAGACTTTCACCACCATAACCGACCACAAGCCGCTCCTGGGAATCCTTGCAGGAAACCGGGCCACCCTGAACATTCTGTCTCCCCGAATGACAAGGTGGTCCGAGTTCCTGGCAGCCTACAACTACGGACTCATACACAGACCGGGTAAGACGATCTCCCATGCAGACGCCTTAAGCCGCTCGCCACTACCGGAACCCGACACCGACCCAGCACCCACGACGACCACCCTCAGCATAGAGACTCTACCCAACCTGCCCATAACCGCGTCAGACATTGCCCGAGAGACAAAAAAGACAAACGTCTGGCACGGGTGTTGCATTGGGTAGAGAAAGGGTGGCCGGAAAGGGACAACGACGAGTCCGTCAAAACATTCCGAAACCGCCAAACGGAACTCTTGTTATTAAAAGGGTGCATACTATGGGGGGACAGGGTGGTCATTCCAGAAAAGCTACAAGGGAAGGTTCTGGAACTGCTACATGAGGGGCACCCTGGCATTGTTAGGACTAAAGCCCTGGCCAGAAGTTACGCTTGGTGGCCAGGGATGGACAAACAAATTGAGACCTGGGTAGCAAGGTGCCAACGATGCCAGGAAACTAGGCCAAGCCCACCCACAGCACCCGTCCTAGAGTGGGAAACCCCAAGGGGACCTTGGTCTAGGATTCACATAGACTTCGCCGGGCCCACAAAAGGACACACCTTCCTTATAACAGTAGACGCTTACTCCAACTGGCTGGGGGTAAGCAACATGAAGACAACAACCACGGAGGCTGTGATCAAGGAACTCTGCAAACTCTTTGCAACGCACGGCCTCCCAGACGTCGTCATTTCCGACAACGGGCCCCAATTCACCTCGCTGGAATTTGAAAAATTCCTAGCGGAAAGGGGCATCCGCCATGCGCTGACAGCACAGGCACACCCGGTGGCGAACGGTAGGGCGGAACGGATGGTGCAATTCACTAAGAAGACCATCCGGAAAATAGACCACGGGCAGATCCAGGAGAAAATAAACAAACTACTCTTCACCCAACACATAACCCCAAATACCACAACGAATAAGAGCCCAGCTGAACTATTAATGGGGAGGAAATTAAGGCCCCCACTCGACAGGTTACACCCCACGTATAACCCGGAGAAGCCCCCAGACTCAAACAGCAAACACCGAACTTTCGCACCTGGCGACCCCGTTTACGCAAGAAACCTGACGGGAGACCCACTATGGATACCGGCCGTCATCACACAAATAACAGGCCCACACTCGTACCGGCTACAAACAGCAGACGGACGAGCGTGGAAACGCCACATCGACCAATTAAGGTCGAGGACTGCCAACCAAGAGACCACTCTGATTGGTCAGGCGAGGCGCGCCGATTGGCTCGCTAAGAATCTCCCGCGATTGGTCCATTCGAATCATGGGAGATTCAAAGTGGTGCCATTGGCCGCGGCTACCGCGGCTAAAGGAATAAAAGCCGCGAGCTTTTTCCTTTGCGCCAGTTCGGTTCCAACTTTAAATAAAAGAGCATGATTTGAAGTCACCGACTCCTGGCATCATTTCGCGGACACAACAGTGAGCATCACAAAGGTATATTTGTACCATGATTAGGTTATGTGGGGGGACACACGCACACTGTTTCCATTTGCCTCTTGTTAGCAACTTAAAGATTAGCTTTGTTGCTTCTGGAAGCACTGTGGTAAATATTTTATACAAATCAATATATGGAAAATAAATATGACCATGGATGGAGATTGTTAAGCCTGGTTTCCCCAACCAGGGTTAGGGAGACAAGCTAAACAGAATGTGCAGCTTAGTCAGATAGGCACACAGATAAATGAGTGAGCTAAGCTTGTGTGTTTATTAACATACAGTAAAAATGACAGATACGCTTGTGCTATCAAATATATAGTTTATTCCATTATGAGTTCATAGCATAGTCAAAATAACAGTCCAATAGTCATGTATCATTTAGTCAGTCCATTCAGGGATATTCAGTTAGCAAAGTCCGTGTTGAATACCCTATGTCAATACACTTACAAGTCTGTCCTTTGTTTTCTCTCCCGTTCGAGCAATGCAGTCTTGTGTCCTTGCAGTAATCAGGAACTTCAAAGCCAGAGAGATAGCAAGCTGCCGTCTTGCTTCTTTTAAAGTGCTTTCACAACCACTCCCTTAATTACTGTCCCACAGTTAAAGTTACAGACACTTTAACTTACAAACTATGATTACATATTATTATTTACCTAAACCAGTTAGGGTAAAACAATGTTATCCCTAACATTCTCCCCTTTTAGGAAATAATAATATAAATATAACTATTTACATCTTTAAATCATATTTGTTACAACTCTCTTTAAACTTAGTTACTCCTTGAGCTTTTGTAAATTGGTCTGCAATGTTTTCTTCCGTCATGCAGTATTCCAATTTAATTAGCCCATTCTTTACAGATTCTCTAACATTTAAGTATCTTAAATCAGTATGTTTTGATCTAGTTTTTACAGCAATACTAGTAGCTAATTTTATAGCTGCTTGGTTATCCTCGTACACAATAATGGAATCTTTAACAGTTATACCCATGTCTAATAATAACTGTTTGTACAAAATCAAGTCAGTGCATAATAATGACAGACATGAAAATTCCGCTTCCATCGTGGACAAGCTGATATGCTGTTGTCTGATTGACCTCCACCCTATTAGTGTCTTACCAAATAATATAGCCATCCCAGATGTTGATTTTCTAGTGTTTATATCAGTTGCAAAACTTGCATCTGCATAGGCACTAAGAATCAAATCACCCTTTGGTTCTATATACAATGCATGGTTCAGTGTTCCTTTAAGATATCTTAAAATTCTCTTTAATGATTGCCAATGACATTGTTGTGGATCTGAATTAAAACGTGCCAGCTGATTTACACTATAAGCTATATCAGGCCTAGACCAATTGCTTATATATGATAAGCTTCCAATCAAAGATTGATATATGGACTTATCAAATTTGGGACTTTGATCATTAGTTTGGCAAACTTCCTGACTCATTGGAGTCTTTGCCAGTTTACAAAGTTCCATTTTAAACGTTTTAATTAATTGGCAAATTTTATCTTCTTGAGATATCTTAAATCCATTTTTTGTTTTGTTAATTGTCAATCCTAGATACTTTTTAATTTCACCTAAATGCTTTAATTTTATCTTTTTGGCTAATAATGATATAATCTCATTAGCTTCATTATTAGCCTTAGTTATCAAAGCAATATCATCTGTAAATAATAACAAGAATGACACCGTTCAATTATTTCCTCTTTTAAACACACATGGATCTGCTAAACCAGATTTAAAACCTATATTGTTTAACTCTTTCACAATATATTGGTTCCACTCAAACCCAGATTGTTTCAACCCGTAAAGACTCTTTTTGAGTTTCCAACAATCATTACTATTTACTTTATAGTCTTTTATACCTACTGGTTTTCTTAAATATATAGTGTGCTGCAATGGTGCATGTAGATAAGCAGTTTCTACATCTAAATGGTTAATGACATAGTTTTTCTTAGCTGCCCACACTAATGCTGCTCTTAAAGATGTTGCTTTAAAACTTGGTGCAAAAACTTCATCGTAATCAGATGCAGTTTGATTAAATCCTTGAGCTACTAACCTAGCTTTACGGGTAACAGTCCCATCATTTCCTGTTTTTATTTTAAATATCCATTTACACCCAATGGATTTTTCTCCTGGAGGTAATTTAGCATCTTCATAAACCTTCATTACTTTTAATGAATTTAGTTCCTTTTCCATTGCCTTTTGCCAATTCTCCTGATCCTTAGCAGGATACATCCTAAGTTCATCTACACTACTTTGAACTTTAGTTACTTGGCAAACTATACTTGCTTGATATCTATCAGGTGGTCTAGTTATACGTGTAGTATGTCTAGGTATTACAGGACTTACAGGTGGACTTTCATTTATTAACTCTTCTTGATTAACCGTTTCCTCTTGTTCTGGTCCTATTTGCTCTTCTTGGACTTCTTCTTTAATTGGACTCTTCTTATAACTAATCTGATCTTTCTGTCTTTTGTAGGGTTCAATAATTACTTCATTATTTAAATCTTGCTCTAATCTATTCCATCCTACATGTTCTAGGAATTTAGCACTAGCACTGGTGTAAACTCTAGATGTACCTGGTTCCCAGAATCTATAAGATCTATGATTAGATGTATATCCTACAAAATATAATCTTTTAGCTCTATGTTGTCCTTTGTGTCTAAGTTGTTTAGGGATATGCACCCATGCTGGTGCTCCAAATGTGTGCATGTAACTTAAATCAGGTTTTGTACCATGCCACAGTGTGAATGGTAATTCACCTGTTGTTGAATTAACAACATTATTTAATATATGATTACCACACATTATTGCTTCTCCCCACAAATTGTCAGGTAATCCTGAATCAGACATCATAGTTCGTGTCATTGATTGTAATGTTTGGCCTCTTCTCTCTATAAATGCATTATGTTGTGGCCTATATGGTGCAGACATTTTATGTTGAATTCCTAACATTCTTAGTCTGTTCTGGAATTTATTATTTGTAAATTCTGTACCATTATCTGTTATAAGAGTTACTAATTTCTTTTTAGTTTTTCTTTCTGCAAATTTAATCCAATTAAAGAGATTTTGATACGTTTCAGTTTTGCTTTTCATTAAATAGCAAAACCCATATCTAGAATAATGGTCCATTATACTTAGTATGTAACGAGCTCCTCCTACACTTGGTTTTTTAGGACCTATTAAATCTGCAAATACTACCTCTAAAGGCTCTTTAGTAGTAAATCCATCAACTCTATTAGCAGGTGTGACCCTGGCTTTGCTTTGATTACAGGCATTACATTGCAAATACTTATTACAAGGTTTTAAACTTATTCCCTTAGATAATTCAACAGTTTTCTTAAGCATTTTAAAATTTAAATGCCCTAGCCTTCGATGTAACAAGTGAATACATTCATCATGAGGTTTCTTATTTTCATAAACTGTTTTAGCCACCTTTAAACCATCATCATTTAACACATATAATTCACCTCTTAAAGATGCAGTAATTTTCTTATTTTCTTTCTCAATTATGCAGTTATCTCCTTTAAATGTAACTACATATCCTAGTTTAACCAAAATTCTAACTGAAATTAAATTAAACTTAAGTTGTGGTACATATAACATTTTTACATTCTCTTTTATAAAAGAACAATATGCTATACCTTGACCTTTAGCTTTCAGTTTCCAGCCATTGGCTAACGATATCTGCTGTGTACTCTTGGACATTTTAATAAAATTTTTCTTATCATTTGTTATACAATGTGATGCTCCACTGTCAACCACCCATAAATTATTTTTTACAGCTCCGTTAGTATACATGGCTAACTCTGGATTTTTATTTATCTTTTGATGACTTTTTGTATTCTGGCCAGCGTTCTGGTGCTTTGCCTTTTTAAAAAATCTTGCCAAATGTCCTCTTCCTCCACAATTAAAGCACTTTTTAATTGCATATGCAGTAGGAGATTCATTATCTTCTTTTTGAGGTTGCTGCCTCCTTAACTCGTCTCTTTCAAGCCTTCTTCTGGCCTCTTCAATCAATCTGCCAGTTATATCAGTTAAAGTTAGGCTTTCCTTTGGCAATATTTCAAGGGAAGTGACGTAATTATCATAGGTTTCATCGAGGGAAGATAGTATTATATAGACTTGGTGTAGTTCAGAGAAAATAAGCTCTTTCTCGTGCAGTTCTTGAAAAATGCTTTGCATAGTTTTCAAATGACTCAGCATATCACCATTCTTATGGAGATGTGTACTGAAAAGTTTCCGTGTTAGATTTATGTGAGCACCAACATTATCTCGAACATAAATCCTCTTCAGCTTCTGCCAACACCCAACAGCTGTCTTTTCTCCATGGATATAAACAAGTTGTTTATCAGTTATGGTTAAAGCAATAATGCAAATTGCTTGTTCATTTTTATGCATAAATTCTTCTATCTTTAATTTATCTTCCTCATCCTCTGGATCCCATTCTTCTACGTTTGGTGGATTTTCAATTATGTTCCACAAACCTTCTCTTCGTAGAAGCAGACTACATTTCATAGACCATGATACATAGTTTGTTCCATCCAACTTGGATATCAGGGACAAACTTTGTAAATTGACTTGTGCCATGTTTTCTTCTATGGATATAAAACTATAATTAATAAAACACAGCTGTCTGTTTACTGTAATGTATAACAACACAAACTCTCACTTTTACATAAATCTGTTTTATCCTAGTTAAACTGACTTTGCAGCCTCTGGGCCCATAACCAGTGTTAAGCCTGGTTTCCCCAACCAGGGTTAGGGAGACAAGCTAAACAGAATGTGCAGCTTAGTCAGATAGGCACACAGATAAATGAGTGAGCTAAGCTTGTGTGTTTATTAACATACAGTAAAAATGACAGATACGCTTGTGCTATCAAATATATAGTTTATTCCATTATGAGTTCATAGCATAGTCAAAATAACAGTCCAATAGTCATGTTTCATTTAGTCAGTCCATTCAGGGATATTCAGTTAGCAAAGTCCGTGTTGAATACCCTATGTCAATACACTTACAAGTCTGTCCTTTGTTTTCTCTCCCGTTCGAGCAATGCAGTCTTGTGTCCTTGCAGTAATCAGGAACTTCAAAGTCAGAGAGATAGCAAGCTGCCGTCTTGCTTCTTTTAAAGTGCTTTCACAACCACTCCCTTAATTACTGTCCCACAGTTAAAGTTACAGACACTTTAACTTACAAACTATGATTACATATTATTATTTACCTAAACCAGTTAGGGTAAAACAATGTTATCCCTAACAGAGATCTACTATTGTTTTCTTTGTTTCTTTTCTTTTCTTTTCTTTTCTGATATTCCAAAATAGCAATAATTGATGTCAGGTCCATGATTTGGGTGTAAGGTGAACAGTAAAATTATATATTTTGCTTAATGCTATGGTAATTCACTTTCTACTTCTTGCATTAATTGAAACCTACTTAGTCATCCTCTCACACAGCATCAAAACAAAAAACTTGTAGACAAGAAAGGATGTTGGAAGAAGACAATTACAACAGATTAGGAGAAACTACAGTGTGTTTTGTTGTCAAGTATATTGGATGGGAGGCCATGAAGAAGCTACGAGAGGGAGATAAGGGGATGGGAAAAGGACAGCAGGGCTGATGGTAGCCAAGTGCTAAGGTAGAACCATCAGACCCTCACTCCCTCTCATTATAATCTCCCTCCCTCCCTCTCCAAATAAATTGGATATAGACACCCCCTTTCACTTCCCTGATTTCAATTTTCTTTTGCTGCCTCGGCCTCCTGGGCGATGAGCATGTGCATCCTGGGTGAAAGAGAAGCACTCAGAACACAGTCAGCCTGCAGGGCAAGATGGTGCCCAGAGATGCCAAGCCCCATAGAAGCTTGCCACTTTTCTAATTGCACCTGGGGGAGGGGATGGCCCCTCACTGACTATAGAGCAGCCCCAAGGATCTAAGGCTGACCACATTCCATCCTGGATGGCCACCATCAGGTTGTAAATCAGCACTTGGTTGGCCTGAGCCGGGCTGTCGCGGGCTTCTCCTTCACTGTTTCTAGGGTGGTTCTGCAGGCCAGATATAACCACATTGTGGTCTGTATCTGCCCCTGGCAGTATTGTGGTCTGTATCTGCCCCTTGAGTTTGACATTCCTGTAATAGAGCAAGCCAATCTAATACAACTTAATTTCTCTGTCACAGTCAAAGTATGGCATCTATGTTTTTCTGTCATGTCTGGATATTATTTAATAAAAAGAGCTGTGCTAATGGATCACATAATATTAGTTCCCTTTAAAATGAAAGTTAAGTTAGTTCCAATCTGAATGCAATCAAAACTACAATGAACAATAATAATGTAC
The DNA here is from genome assembly GCA_033807585.1 of Hydrophis major. Lineage (NCBI taxonomy): Eukaryota > Metazoa > Chordata > Lepidosauria > Squamata > Elapidae > Hydrophis > Hydrophis major. Next base: position 142,626,796 of record CM066343.1, on the reverse strand, counting down.
AAAATCTTATTTTATCAGCACTGCAAAATATTGATTTTTATGAATTCATTGATATTGGGTTGAGGTCTCAAGTCTTTTGACAGCTAGCGCATGCCTCTGGTCTGAATCAAAGATAAATGGAATTAAACTCATTTGAATTTTGCTGCATTTTTCTTATTTTGACTTTAGTAATGATGAAAACTCATTTTCTTCAAGTTTGTCAATTTCTTCAAAAATAATTATAACTATTTTGACTTACCTCTCCTTCTCTTGGCCAGAGTCTCCCATTCTGGATATATTTGCTTTGATTCTGTCGTTTCTTTTGCCCTCCATCAGCAAATTTGCACAGCAAAGGTTCTGTTGGGGCTGTAAAGACAGGAAAACCCAGTGTGTGTTAACTATACCTCCAAAGAAAAATTCAGCCATCCCTACCTCTTATAACCTCAAATGTTTAATGTTAATCTTTTCACCTACCCTGTGCATTTATTGAGATTTTTAGAAATAGCTTTATCAATATCGATATTCCTAACTTTTACAAGTAGGAAGAGATATAAAAGAGCATCCTTAAAAAGAATATCAAATAATAATTTAAAAAGCTAACAAGATTACTTTATGTAGAATTGGAAAATTTGAAAAAGACAACATTTTATATATTTAGATGCAGTATATCTTGCAATATTTAAAGTATTTATATTTACAATGTTTAATATCATGTAGATAATGGCTTTCCCTGTAACCCTCTAAAAGTTAGAGTTTAAGGAGGCAGGCTAGAAACAGTATTGGTGCTTTTAAATATTGGTGTTAAAAGAAGATTCCTGGGAATAACATGCATAGCCAAACATTCACACAAATAGATAGTAAAATAAATCAATCCAGATTTCTCATTTGAGGCTCAAATGACCAGGCTCAAACTATCATAATAGGATCACTTTATAAGAAGATTCTGGCTTCTTTAGAATTCCATAATGCTAAGTAATGTGAAAGGAAGGAGAAAAAAAGCATAACCAGCAGCAAGATGGATGAACATGAGTACAGTGGTGATGGACACAATGTTGGAAGACTTGAAGCGCCAGATTGAGAACTGATCACCACAAAGGTCACTAAGGTCTGATGCTAATTTTATTACTATTACTGCTATTATTATTAATGATAATGATGATGATGATGATGATGATCACAATCATTATCATTATTATAATAACAACCCCTCCAAGAAGCTTTACCATATCATGGTTGAGCAGCTTGCATGTCCTAGTGATCCTAGGGGCTATGATGAACAGGTACAACCATATCAGACAGGTCTTAGGTGAAGGGCCAGACAAAATTTGCTCCACAACCCATTTAAACATGGTGAATACAAGAAAAATGAAATTTACGCTGGCTGAATCATTGCCCAGATTAATAAGGATTCCGTTGGATGCTATGGCTTCTGGACATTCTTTGCAAAATGAGCTACAGGGCTCAGCTCCCTCTGCTAGGCAACCAGGGCATGGGGCTGACCAGCTACTGGAAGAAAAAGTGAAAAAGCAAAAAATCTGGAGCAGGGAAGAAAATATCTTGATTATGGAAGCTTACTACCAATCTGAGTCAGCAAAACGTGGATTTCAAAAACAAATGTATCAGATCTGGAAGGCAAATTGCATGGACTATGACATCAGTGAACAAAGGTTAATGGACCAACGATGTGTGATTCTGAGCCAAATTTTTTTCACTGCAACAGAATTAAGAGAAATTGAAAAGAAAGCAACTAATGGCCTGAGCCATACCAACAGAGAAAAATGATAATATGAGTGAATTGCAGATTCAAGAACAACCTGCAGAAGAAAGAGGGGAAGAAGATGTGGAAATTGGTGAAGATAAAGAACAAGAAAAAAGTGAAGATCAAGAAACACCAGCAGATAAAGATAAATTAGCTGAGAAAATAAAGGATCAAATGGAAGACACTGAAAGAATGCGCTTGCCAAAACTGAACCAAGTTAATCAGAAAGCACTAGCAAATGCACTGGAGAAAGTCAATGAAGCTGTGCAAACCATCCCAATTACTATATTAACTGAAACTAATCAGCTGATGTATGCAGCAGCCTACATAACCACAAAAGAATTGGGTTTGAAAATACAAAAGAACCAAAGAGGCAAGAAAGGGAAGTCAAAGTGGAAAATTCGGTTGGAATTGAAAATTAAGAAACTATGTGGAGACTTGAGCAACCTGAAGAATCTAAGGCAAGGCCAGCTAAAGAACAAGCAGATCAAAAGCATCTTGGCTGCAAGATATGATTTGGAGTACAGGGAGATTGCTGCAGTAATTGAAGAGCTGAAGCAGAGAGTTGTTGCTATTGTTGAAAAGAATAAGAGATACGAAAATTGATTAATCCAGTTTTAACAAAACTCACAGTTCAGAACAAATCAGCACTAGTTTTATAAAAACCTGGAAAGGGAAGACGGGGTAACAACAAATGAAAAGCCTGGTAAAGAAAAAGCTGTGAAATTCTGGAAGAACCCGTGGGAAAATGACAAGAAGCACAAAACAAATGCACACTGGATGAAACAGATTGAGTCCACAATGAAAGTGCCCAAAATGGAAGGTGTGAAAATAACAAATGAAATGGTTCAAAGGCAGTCAAGAAGAATAAAGAGTGGAGTGCACCTGGATCAGATGAGCTGCATGGCTTTTGGCTGAAGGCATTAACAAGGTTACATGAAAGACTTGCTGTCCAAATGAATCAAATTATAGAAATGCCTGAAAATGATGAATGGCTAACAATTGGAAATATTCTTTTAATTCAGAAAGAAAAAGACAAAGGAAATGATCCAGGAAATTACCAACCAATTACCTGCTTGCCAACAAGCTTTAAGCTTCTTATTGGCATAATTGCAAATCAAATTTATGGATGCTTGAAAAGGAAATATCTGCTTTCAGTAGAACAGAAAGGGTGCTGCAAAATTCAAGAAGAACAAAAGACCAGCTGCTGTTTGACAAGCTAATTCTGAAGAATTCAAACAAAAATTGAAACAATCTGTTCATGGCTTGGATAGACAACAAGAAAGTGTTCGATTCGGTCCCCACAGCTGGATTAAAAAATGCCTGGAAATCTTTGGCATCAGCAGCAACATTTGAAAATTCATGGAAATTTCAATGAATCACTGGAAAACAAAGCTTATGGCTAATGGAGAAGAACTAGGTGTTGAAATTAAACGAGGCATCTTCCAGGGTCACTCCTATTATTTATTCTGTCAATGCTACCACTGTAAACCATTTTAAAGAAGGTGAATGGTGGATATGAACTTGCAAAGAAAGGATTGAAAATTTCATATTTGTTGTACATTGATGATTTGAAGCTGTTTGGTAAACAAAAAGTGAACCGAATTCACTAATTGAAAGTACAAAAGAATTTAGCCAGGACATCGGCATGCACTATGGAATTAACAAATGTGCAACAATGGCAATCAGAACAGGCAAGGTCATAGAAGGTGATGGAATAGAACTTGACAATGAAGAAATGATAAAGGCAATGAAACCAGAAGCAGGCTATAAGTACTTAGGGATTTTAGAAGCCTCTGATTTAATGCATTATATAGTCAAGGAATCAACTTCAGCCATTTTGAAGAATTCACAAGATTTTAAAGTCCAAATTGAGTGGTGGAAACATGATAAAAGCAATCAATATCTGGGCTATACTTGTGATTCAATACTCTGGAATAATTGACTGGACCCAGATGGAACTGGACAATTTGGACAGAAAAACAAGGAAGTTTATGACTATGAATCATGCTTTGCATCTTAAAAGTGATGTTGATTGATTATATCTACCGAGAGCAGAGGGTAGTTGAGGTCTCCGACAAGTAAAGCGGATTGTAGAAGAAGAAAGACGTGGCTTGAATGACTACATCCAGAAAAGTGAAGAGCCAATGATTAAGAGAGTACATAAAGGAGGCCTTTTGAAGACAACTAAGTCAAAAGCTGAATATAAAAAAGAAGTAATTGAGAAGCGAATTGAAAATTGGAAAAGCAAAGCTATGCATGGACAATACCTGAAAAGTATTGAAGGCAAAGCTGACCAAAAGCTTACTTGGGATTGGTTAAAATCAGGAATACTGAAAAAAGAAAGTCAAGGCTTTATCTTGGCTGCTCAAGAATAAGCCTTAGCCACAAATTGCATGAAAGCAAAGATTCAGCATGTCACCACCAACAGCAAATGCTGCCTCTGTAATGAGAATGATGAAACAGTTGACCATTTAATCAGTGGATGCAGCAAAATTTTACAAACTGACCCCAGCCTAGTTGAAAATTACAGACCAATCTCTTTATGCTGCATCACCTGGAAAGTCATGGAATCAATTATTAACCAATTCATCATCCTCCACTTAGAAACAAACAACCTACTCTCTAATAAAAAATTTGGTTTCAGGAAAAAACTATCATGTAATCTGCAACTCTTACACTGCAAAAACATATGGACTACACAACTCGATCAGGGCAAAGCAATGGACGCAATCTACATTGTCTTCTGTAAAGCCTTTGATTCAGTGGCACACAACAAACTACTCCTAATATTAAAATCTTACGGTATCCCTGGACACCTGCATAACTGGATAGAAACATTCCTGTCAAATAGACAACAAATGGACAAAATTGGGAGCATCCTATCAAATTCCGTACCTGTCAACAGTGGTGTCTCCCAAGGCAGTGTTCTAGGACCAACTCGTTTCATATTCTACATAAATAACCTCTGTGATCATATCAAGAGCAACTGCATTAGCTGATGATGTAAAGCTATTCAACACCACAGACAATATTGCTACCCTTCAAAAAGACCTTGACTATGTATCAGAATGGTCAAACAATGGCAACTTCAAATCTCAACAAATAAATCCTACATATTGGCAAAAAAATAATAATCAGAAAATAAAATACAGGCTGAAAGTCAAGACCTTGTTAATGATCCAAAGGATTTTGGAGTACTCATCTCTAATGATCTAAGTGCTAGAGCCCACTGTAACTGCATAGCCAAAAAGACACTAAGAGTTGTTAACCTAACCTTACGTAGCTTTTTCTCTGGTAACATTACACTAATAACTAGAGAATACAAAACATTTGCTAGACCAATACTCGAATACAGTTCATCAGTCTGGAATCCACATTACGTATCTGATATTAACACAGTTGAGAAAGTCGAGAAATATTTCACAAGAAGAGTTCTCCACTCCTCTGCTCGTTGCAGAATACCTTATGCCACCAGACTTTAAATTCTAGACCTAGAAAACCTAGAACTACACCGCCTTTGGTCCAATATAAGTATAGTATATAAAATCATACATTGCAATGTCCTACCTGTAAATGAATACTTCAGCTTCAACCATAACAATACAAGAGCAAACAATAGATACAAACTCAAGGTTAATCGCAGCAAACTGGATTGCAGGAAATACGACTTCAGCAACAGAGTGGTTAATGTCTGGAATACTCTACCTGACTCTGTGGTTTCTTCCCCAAACCCCAAAAACTTTAACATTAGATTGTCTACTATTGACCTCACCCCTTTCCTAAGAGGTCTGTAGGGGGCGTGCCTTAGCGCAACAATGTGTCTACCATCCCTGTCCTATTGATTCTTTTATTTTTTTATTTTTCTTATATGTATCCATGTATTCATATGTTTTACTTATACCTATTATCTTGTAAGCAATTGAAATAAATAAATAAATATTTAGAATGCCATAACCGAGTTGCTAAAAATCATTCACTGGAAACTATGCCAAAAGTTTGGGTTTGAGTATAGTAACAACTACAGGGAACATCAGATTGATAAAGTTCTGGAAAATGAAAAAGTCAAGATCTTGTGGGACTTCAGAATTCAGACAGAAAGGCATTTGGCCCACAACATGCCTGACATAACAATAGTTGAGAAGAAAAGGGTTTGGTTCACTGACATTGCACTTTCTGATGATGCACAAATTGTAGATATGCAGCAAGAAGAAAATCACAAAATATCGGACTTACAAATTGAAGTTGAGCGGCTTTGGAAAAAGAAATTGTGTGTTATGCCAATTGTATTTGGAGCCCTTGGAGCAATATCTAAAGGGCTACCTCGCTGTTTGGAAATCCTGAATTTATCAGACTTGAATATTTATTTATTTATTTTACAGGTGACACAGCATAAAGAGATTGGTCTGTAATTTTCAACTAGGCTGGGGTCTCCCTTTTTGAAGATGGGGATGACCGTGGCTTGTGACCATAGGTTGGGCAAGGAACTGGTCCTGAAAGATTTTTCAAAGATTATGCTTAGAGGTTCAGCTATGGCAGTGGATAGCTTTTTAAAGAAGTAGGCATATATTCTTACGCTGATTCTACAAAAAACCACCCTCCTTGGAACAGCTTATATCTTCAGATGCTAGCTGAACAGTTCCTAGGTCTTTCGTTAGGACTTGAGCTGTTGAGCTACCAACCAGCCCCAAAGGTTGTGAATCTCACTAAAGATTAACCAATAATAATAATAACAACAACAACAACAGCATGTAATAGCAGCAGCAAAGAAAATTGAAAAATACGAAGGACGAATAAAATTATATTGTGAAAATGTCCAGTTCAGAAGAAACCAACATCTCTTCTACCAGTCGCTTGATGAAAGTTGAGTCCATACTAATGTTTACCTATGTAAAGAAAAAACTTTGAACTTTTGGAAACAACTGTGGGAAAACCCAGTGGAACATGATAAAACTGCCTCCTAGATCAAAGATACTCAAAACAAACAACACAAAACAAAATGGAAAATATTGTAATAACAACTGATATGGTTGCACAAGTAAAGAAGGTCAAGAACTGGAGGCCTGGACAAACTGCATGGATACTGGTTAAAACTTCTGATCAGCCTCCATCATCTCATGGCCACTCAATTTGATGAAATGCTTCAAAATGCAACAAGCGAAGAATGGTTAACAGCTGGCCGAACATACTTGATAATGCAAGATCCAGAAAAGGGCATAGAACCAAGCAACTATCGCCCAATTACTTGTCTGCCAACAATGTTCAAACTTTTTACAAGAGTACTGGCAAATTCGGTATTCAATCATATGATGGAAAACAGTTTGTACCCAGTAGAACAAAAAGGAAATTACAAAAAAATCAAGAGGAACAAAAGATCAGCTGCTCATTGACAAAATGGTATTACAAAATGCAAAACGAAAAAGAACAAATTTAAATATGGCATGGATAGGTTAAAAGAAGGCATTTGACACTCTACTCCACAACTAGATTAATGCCTGTCTGAAAAACTTTGGAATCAGCAAAAATATTTTTACATTTTTGAAAGCAAATATGAAAAAATAGAAAACAGTTCTAATAGCAAATGGGCAGAACATTGGTGAAGTCAATATGAGATGAGGAATCTTCCAAGGGGATTCATTTTCGCCACTACTATTCAACATCGCATAAATTCCACTGACGTAATTCTATAAAACACAAAACTGGGCTACCAAATCTCAAGCCAACATGGCAAGATAAACCCTCTACTCTACATGGATGATTTAAAACTCTAAAAAGCCCAGCTTAACTTGAATCAATGCTCAACACAGTTCAACTGTTCAGCAACAACATCAGAATGCACTTTGGACTTGAAAAATGTGCTATACTATTCCATGCAATGAGGAAAAATGGAAAAAATAGAAGGACTAGAACTGTGAAATTGAAGCATTGTGAAAGCATTAGCAAAGGATGATGGTTACAAATGCCTAAGCATATTGGAAGCAGATACTATCTTGAATGAAAAAGTCAAAGCAAAAAAGAATACATCAGGAAGGTCCACAAAATATTAAAATCAAAATTGAATTCTGGAAACATAATTAAATCCATTAATACATGGGCAGTTCCAGTGATACGCTACCCAGCTGGAATCATCAACTGGACTGTGGCTGAACTGGAAAACCTGGACCATAAAACATGTAAACTGTTAAATATTTACCACATTTTACATTCACAAAATGACATCAACAGGTTATACCTGCTAAGAAAAATAGGGGGCAGAGGGCTATTGCAAATCCATCAAACTGTAGAAGAAGAAAAAAGAAAGTTTGAATGATTATGTGAACTATAGTACAGAAAAATTGCTACAGGCTGTAAAAATGGAGAACATTATAAAAACAACAGAAACAAAGGCAGAATATAAGGGGAAAAAAGGCAGAATATAAAGGAAAAAAGGCAGAATATAAAGGAAAAAAGGCAGAATATAAGAAAAGATGACAGATTAAATAGATGGAAAACCAAAGCTTTGCATGGACAGCACTCGAAAAACATTGAAGGAAAATGTGATAACAACTTGACATGGGCATGGCTTAAGAGAGAAAGAAATTGAAGGTTTAATACTTGCTACTCAAGAACAAGCACTACAAACGAAAGCCATGAAAGCAAAGATAGAAAAATCCACTGACAATCCAAACTGCAGGCTTTGCAATGACAAAGTTGAAACTGTTTCACACATAATATGTGAGCGCAGAAAAATCACGCAAACTGACTACAAAGTTAGTCATAACTGAGTTACTAAATTAATCCACAGGTCATTAAAAGATACACCCATGGGAACACATACCATGGGAACACAAAGTGGAAAAAGTTGTCAAAAATGAGATGATGAAGATCTTGTGGGACTTTCAAATACAGACGGATCACTACTTGGGAACACAACACACCAGATATTATGATTGTTGAGGGCCGAAGAGTACAATTTCCTGATATTGCTGAATCAGGAGATGCCAGAATTGAAGAAAAAGAACTGGAAAATATCACGAAATATTGCAACCTGGTCATCAAAACTACACGATAATGGATGAAACATGTAACAGTGATAGCCATTGTCATAGGGGATCTTGATACCATGTCTAAGAATTTTACAAAACACATCAAGAAATTGCAGCTTCCTGCAATTTCACTAGCGGAACTGCAAAAAACTGTGCTACTTGGAACATGGTATATTTTAAGAAGCTACTTGGTTGATACCTAGGACACTGGCAGCAAACTGTATCAGCCATTTGCACAAGTCACTGGTATTTGTGATACATTTTTAAATGTTCAGTTGACTGAGTTTTATGTTTAATGAATAAAGTATATAATAATAATATATTTGCCAGAAGTTGGGATTTGAATCAGTGGTGGGATCCAAAATTTTTTACTACTGGTTCTGTGGGCATGGCTTGGTGGGCATCGCAGGGGAAGGATATTGTGAAATCTCCATTCCTACCCCACTCCCGAGGAAGGATACTGTCAGCCTTCAAGATTTTCTTCCTTTGCTTTGCATCTTTCGGCTTGCATCTTTCGGCTTTTTTTTTGTTGAAAAAAAAAAATCTGGGTTATGGATGTTGCTATACCATACCTGTTGATAATAGTATTGAGGAAAAACAGCTGGAAATAATTATTAAATATTGGTAAATATGGAAGAAGAAACCCATTGTTTTATCAATCATGACTGGAAAACTTGAAGTGATACTAAAGAATTTCCCTTTGTAGTTGTTCAGCTGATAAGATGTGTCTGACTCTTCACAACCCTATGAATCATAAGATGCCAGTTCTCCACTGTCTCTGTGGGTTTGTCCAAATTCATGCCCATTGCATAAATAACATTATCTAACCATCTCAAAAGACTTCCTAGATATTTGGGAATAATAAATTTATCATCCTGAATACTCTAATTTTACAAATGACCATCCTGCTTAAATTCTTAGATGCTATCTTAATAATTACTAGGTCCTTAGGTAAGACTTGAATTATATTCTCACCAGTCTTGGATTAAAAGTAACTGTAGATTTCTCACATATAACAATATTTCTTTATGCTTCTATAATCAGCATTCCATGCTTCAAAACAAAAAAAAAGACAAATTAAACACGTTATCATTTTGATGAAATTTTTATTGTTCAGTAGTGGGATTCAAATTTTTTTACTACTGGTTTTGTAGCAGGGGAAGGATACTGTAAAATCTCCAATCAGAAGTAGTATTTGCCAGTTCTCCGAACTACTCAAAATTTCCACTACCAAAATTTCAGAACTGGTCAGAAACTGCTGAATACCACCTCTGTTCTTGTATTTTGGATGCACTCAAATTATAATATCCTAAACTTTATAACAATAAAAATTGACTTACCATTTAAATTTAGAAATGGTAGCTACATGGTAGCCTTGGCTGACCCTACATAAATGCAGTTGGCTTGAACTTGATTAATTTGCCCAGTAAACTGGTAAACATCCTAGAAGACAATAGCAAACCAAGAAAACTACATAATGTGTCTATGTAGTCATTGGGATGTAATTTAAATCTAAATGTTTAGAAAAAAATAATCTATTTGAGAAAGTGAAAGATCAAGGGCATTTTCCCTCAATCAACTTAATTTGGTTCCCCCATTAAATCCTCATAGCTTAAGATAGATGGCATATGATCTTCCATATGCTTCCTAGCTGAGATCCTTGTCTACTGTCATAAAATAGTCATTTACAGTTAATATTAATCAGCAAATGTTCAAAAGGTTGTTGATCAAAAATAAAAATAACAAAATGCCTATTATTTGAAAATAATCCAAATCTATTCTATGCTGTAGCTTTTGATTTCTCTAAATAAATTTTTTTTCCTCTAAGGTTTTTTATTTTATACTTACAATAAATCCATCTTTCATTTAAACAGTGTGTTGACTGGGTAGATATATCTTGTGTGAACAATTGTAATTAATACCTTCTTACCAATATAACAATAATCAATATAACATTCCTTTATAAACCTTTATCTCTTATATTTATTATCTTTATAATAATCTTAACTTATTTCTCTATATATTCATCTACTCAGTTTTACCTTGTTTTATTTTCCAACCACTGATAAAATAAATCCCATATCATATAATATTCAGTTTTTTTTTCTTTGATTGCCAATATTAATCTCTTCATATCTGCACATTCTAATATTTTCTCAATTACCTTTGCCAGAATTTTTTCGCTTTTCCAATTCTGAGCAAATACAAATCTGGCAGTAAATTCTTCCTATTAACGATAACTGCATATTACCCTATTTCCCCAAATCTGTCTTAATTTGTTGTTTCAGTTTATAATAGTTATCTTCCTTGATTGTTCCACATCTAGCTGTTAGTTGCATCCCCAAATATTTCACTTTCTAATGTCTAATCTACCTATTAACTCTCTTTTCTGTTTCTCTGTCATGTTTTTTGCTAAAATCTTAGTTTTCCCTTTGTTTATTTTCAATCCTGCCACTTTCCCATATTCTTCTATCTTATTTATCAATTTGGGTCCTTCTCCTAGTGGTCTTCTAATATAAAAACGATATGCGAATGCCTGTAGTTTTTATTCTTCCTTTCTTATTTCCATCCCTTTTATTTCCTTGTCTTTCCTAATATTCCTATTGAACACTTTCAACATTAATACAAATAATACTGGTGATAAAGGACACCCTTGTCTTGTTTCCTTCTTAATATCAATTTTTCCAGTAAATTCTCCATTTACCATCACTTTTGCATATTGTGTATAATATATTGTCTTAATCATTTTAATAAACCTCTCTCCATGATGCAAATATTCATGATGCAAACTGGCAAAATGAATTGCCAGTTCACATTGTCAAATGCCTTCTGTGCATCTAAGATCAATGCCATCTGTTTTTCTGAATGCGTTCATAGTATTCCAAAGTGTTCAGAATTATTCTCATATTGTCTTTTATTTGTCTCTTGGGTAAAAAAACATTTTGATCTGGGTGTATAAAATGGTTTAAAAATCTCTTTAGTTTCTCTGCCATTATTGAAGCAAATATTTTATAGTCTGAGTTCAATAACGATATTGGTCTATAAGTTTTTATCTGTTGTAAATCAGAGTCTTGTTTCGGTATGAGGGTAATATATGAATTGGGTGTTTTCGCTTCTATCAATACTTTGTTTAATACTTCCAACACTGTATTGCTAAGGAAGTCCTGCAAACTTTTATACAATTCTGCTGGTAGAACATCCGGCCCTGGTGCTTTCCCATTATTTTGTCTTTTTATTGCGTCTGTTAATTCCATCATTGTAATTTTTAAAATATCTTCTAGTACTTTAGGTAGTTTTGCTTTTTAAATAGTATTCTTTAATTTCTCCTTCTCCAATTTGCTCTTGTTCATATAATTCCCCACTTTATTTTTGGTCTATTTTTTTTTTATCTTCATTTCTATAGAAAAGGTTTCCTTTGTCATCTATCAGTTGTGAGATCCACTTCTGTTCCTTCTCTTTTTTAATTCTATATGCTAATCATCTTCCTGGTTTATTTGCATTTTCAAAGAAGTTTTGCTTTGATCTTTTAATTTTTTGTGCTAGTTCTTCTTTGTCTGTTAGTTCCATTTTATGCTTTATATAATTCATTTTATCTTGTGTATCCTTTCTTTGTCGGTTTCTTTGTAATTCCTTCTCCAGATTTTTATATTCTTCTAGTGTCTTTTATGCTTGTCTCCTTTTTCTATTTCTCTTTTCCTCATATATTATAGTTAGTCCTCTGATGTAAGCCTTTGCTATGTCGCATACATTTTATAGTGAGTTTTCTTCTCTTCTGTTTTCAACAAAGAAGAATTTCAGTTCTTTTTCCATATATAAATTCCTTTTCTTTCAATATTGAATTGTTCATTGTCCATCTTGACCTCTTTTTTTGTCCTTTCCATATTATTTTTATTGTATTATGATCTGCCCAAGTGTTTGATTCAATATTTATTTCTTGTATATTACAGATTGCATCTTTGATGCCCATATCATATCAATCCTTCTCTATTTGAGTAAAATGTATATTGTTTATTTTTTGGGTGCATTTCTCACCATACATATTGGATTGCTAACTCTCCATCATCTTGGAGAAGGATTTTGGTAATGTTTTCCTGTGTATTTTTTTTTTTTTTGTCTTTTGTGTTTTATAGTCCATTTCAGCATCCACTATTGCATTAAAGTCTCCTAAAATGCATATACTTTCATACTCCAATTCCATTATTTTCTTGTGTAGTTTATTATAGAATTCGTCCTGATTCTGATTTGGTGTGTACATTGCCACTAATAATGTCTGTTTACAGTTATTTCCACTATTAATATTCTCCCATCATCATCTTGGAACATTTGTTTGGCTTTTATTGTATCTTTAATATATAATGATACTCCTTTTTTGCTTTGTTGTGCCAGGGAGATGTATAGCTTGCCATTTTAGGGTAGTCCAATACTTTATTATGTTGCTTTTTGATGTGAACTTTCTGTAGACAAATTATCCAATTTTAATTTCTTTAATTTATTAAAAATCATTTTTCTTGCTGAATTCAGTCCATTTATATTAATTTGCATTAAATTTATTTCCTCTTCCATATCTTTATTTATTATAAGGTTTTGTTTTTCTTGTCACTCTTGTCTCTCTTGCCTTCTTTGTTTTCTTTTGTTGGTTTTTCTTCTTGTTCTCTTTCCTCTCCTTTTTGTTGTCCATCCCTTTCTCCTGTAGCTTCTTCCCGATGGCTAATTTCTTCCATTTCCCTCATTCTCTCTCTCTCTCTCTTGCTCGCTGAAATAATGATAATAAAACTGCTCCGCTTTCTCTATACAGTCTAACCTGTGTTTCTGTTCCTGCCATGTTACCATTATTCCCTGTAGTATCAGCCATCTGAAATTAATTCCTTTTTTAATTAGGCACTTTGTCACAAATTGGTATTCCCTTCTTAAATCTCTAACTCTTCTTGGAATTTGTTTCAAAACTGTTATTCCTTTTTCTTTATACTTCAATGGGTCATCTCTCGCTTTTTGTAGGATTTCTGTTCTTATATCTTTCTTTGTAAATCTCACATGTACCTCCCTTGGTAGTTTATTTCTCAATGCATATCTGATCTGGACTCTAAATATTTCTTCTTTGTCAACCATCACTTTTTCTTTAGTCACCTCTAATGCCCCTGCCACCAAGCCTGCCATTATTTCTGATAAATTATCTCCCTTTTATTTCTCTATATTTTGAAACCTTAAATAATAGTCCATTTCCAATGTGATAATTGTTCTCTTCTTACTTTGATCAGCTAGTGTTAACTCTGACTGTCAACAAAGTACCATTATCTTTCAAGGTCATATATTTCTCCCTCTGTCTTCTATTTCTCCTTTCTCCTTTAGGTGGCATTGTTGCATTATTTTCTCATTTCTCTTTACTATAACAACTCCTTATTATTTAAAGTTCTTCAAATTTTATATTCAAATATAGGAAGTTAGAAAATCAGAAAAAAAGGAAAAAGGAAAATGCAAATACCTCTTATTTTCCTGTAGCTTGGTCCAGTAAATCCAGTAAATCCAATCCAGTTTTAAAGTTACTATCCATTCACAAGTCCTTAATTAATGACTTCCTTTCTCTATTTGTTCCAGAAACCGCTTTTCTCACTGCTTTCTACCAGGGGGAGTATTAAGCCACATCCACCTTTGTCTTTGGCTCTTTCCTTCACCCTGTTCTTCCCAGGGGGCTCTTTCTTTAGTATTTTTTTAAAAAGATTTCTTTTTCTCACCCAGCTTGATCACACTTCCTTCTATTTCTTCTTTCTGTCGGCAGCTGCCCCAACCTCATAGCAGCTTGCAATGGCCACTTTCCTTTCCTGCTGGCTGGAAAGGCTGTCTCTGGATCCACCAGGGACTTTGCGATGTCCCTGGGATCAACAGAGCACCCCCTCCTTGATTATCACCCCTCCGAGGCAATTTAGGTCCAGAATGGCTGTCAGGATATCAATGGATTCCCCAGGAGTTCCGTGGAAGTCAGTCATGTTGCTGCAACATCAGTTCCACCCTCACTCTAAATGTTTAACAGCATCAGGGTTTACTTTCTTTATAAATCATTTATTACTTTTCTGGTTTTCTCTCATAAGATAAAATTGTCAGAAATATAAGAATGTTTTATTAACTTTCTTTCTGTTTCATCATAAAACATGGCCATGTGAAATGTGGTTTGTCTCTTAGAACTGATTAAAAACAGACAGGCAAAGGGTGTCATTCCTGAGAACCAGATCCTAGTTTCTTTTTTTTTTTAATAAAAGTTTTATTGTTTTTTAAGACAAACATACACAACATAAAAACATCAAGCCATCTTCCATATATAAACTTACAGTGTATTGGTTGGTTTACAAATTGTTTTGTGCTTCCACTTCATAGCCTTCACTTACAATTACATTGTATATGTTCTCGTATTGTCAATCAAATATTCCAAAATACATTAATATCATTGTTAATCAATCATTTGACTATGCTATTATTCATTCATGTTTTACAAGGTAATCCATATTTTACTTAATTTGTTTTATAGCAGTTCATATTATCATCTCAAATCTATCCTATAATCATTTTGTAGATATAATAAAAATAATACATCTTTATATATTCCTTATATTCTAAAAATCTGCATATTTCATAACCATATTTTATTGTCTAACCATTGATAGAATAGATCCCAAATCTTATAAAATTGTTTATCTTCTTGTTCTCTGATTTCAAATGTCAATCTACTCATTTCAGCACATTCCAATATTTTCTTAATAACTTCCTCCTGTGTTGGTATTTTCTCAGCATGAATGAATAAAAGTATAGTCAAATGATTGATTAATAATGATACCAATGTATTTAATATTGGATTGAAAATATAAGATCATATACAATGTAATTGTAATTGAAAACTACGAAATGGAAGCACAAAACAATTTGTAAACCAACCGGCACACTGTATGTACATATATGGAAGATGATTTGATGTTTTTATGTTTTGTTTGTTTATGCTTGTTTTAAAAACCAATACAATTTTTATTAAAAAATAGAAATAAAAAAGTGGAATTAGTGAAATTAATAAAAGTTTTACAAAAAAAAGGAAAAGTGAAAGAAATGGTGGAATGTGGAAATAGAACTGAGAGCGCCACCTAATGGTACAGGAAAAATTTCAGGACTCTTTGAAAAGCATTTGGTCTTTTTAAAATTGGATTTTGGAACTTAAAAGAAAATAAGAAGAACTCTATTATAATAAAATAAAAATCCTGAAAAAATGAAATATTAGAATATTCAAGAGGAAAGGATATTTGAAGAAATTGCTTTGGAACTCCCAGTGACTCTGGGAAAAAGTTGGAAAAGGAATTAATAGAAAGAACCTGGAAACTAAGATATGGACATTGATTGTTGAAATTAAATATAATATGCTGGTTGAATATAATATGCTGGTTAAATATAATATGCTGGTTGAAACAACTTACTGGTCATTTGGATTGGATATAATTATTGAGGAAGGAGGGAAAAGGGGCAGTGTATAAAATGGGAGAATTATTTGCAGAAATGAGACTGGATCTACAAGACATGAAGGAAATGGTGAAAGTAAGCTTGGAAATGTGCAGTAATATAGAACAAAAACTAGAAATGGCCATTCAGATGGAAGAACAAAAAAGAGAACCAGAGGGGGAGGAGTTAAATAAAGACGAAACCAGTCTTCAAGATCAAGTGGAAGAACGAACATTTAAATGGGGGGGGGAATTAAAGTTAAAAATCTGTGATTTGATGTGATAATGAAAGAGGGAATGATTTAGAAAGTTAAACAAAGGAAAAAGGAAAAGCCGAAGAGGAAAGAAAGATCGAGAGAGGGAGGGTGGGTAAAATAAATAACTGGAATGAGAAATGGAGGGAAATAATAAAGGGAAAAAGGGGAATTAAGAGAAAGGACCAGAAAATAAAGGGAAGCAGGAAGCAAACAAGAATGAAAAGAAATTACATAGTTAGCAGAATGAGAGACAATGGTTTAAAGAAGGATAGGGAAGGAGATTCTGGAAGGTAATGTATTGTGATATATAAGAATAAGAATTTGAAAATAGATAAGATTGGAACTGATATATTTTTTCTTTTTAAAGGTTATTGTTATACCAGGTATAGATTTTATTGAAATAGACATGGAAATGGGAAATTATTATAAGAATATTAATTGACAATTAAGAATATTAATTGACAATTGATGAATAAAATTAAAATGAATAATGAGAATTGTGATGTAAAGATTAATATTATTTTCTTTAATTAATTGAATAGATTAATATTTTTGAAATATATAGATGATTTATAAGGCAGTTGATAAAAAGAATCCCATGTGGAATCTGTCTTAAAATATATGTACATATGTGATATGTAGTAGATAGGAGAATATTGTTATCAATGTAGAATGAGGTAATTTAAAAAATGACTATACTTGCTTCCGGCTAGGCGTTGCATTGATACGTAGCTGAGGAGCGGATCGCCGCTCTGAAAGGATCCAATTTTCACTCTTTGGTGGCTTCCAGGAGCATGTTGGATCTTAGAGAGACGAAAGGGGAAGACCTGGAGATCTTGGGGAGGTGCCGCCATCCTGGACATTACAAGAGAATCCCCCAAAAACCAGCAGCAGAAGAGGGAGATCGTACAGATCGGAACCAAAGACGTTGCAGCCCAGCAGCTTAAAGAAGAAGAAAGGAAGCAAAGAGTGGAGAACAGCAAATTGAGTAGTGGAAAGGTGAAATTAAAGAAGATTTCCAGAATACTGATTTATACTACAAAGGGAAATTGAAAATTGAAACTCCAAACCAAACAGTGTAGTGAAGTGGCAGAAATATCGGAAGAAGTACTAACTAAAGAAATGATAGGAATTCATGCTGATTAATGCAGTGCTGAAAACGGAGGAGCTGAAGGGTGAGACAACAACATTTACTTTTATCTTGGGAGTTGAAAAGTGGGTTGTATAATTATATTTTTGGTGTTTGACGTTTGAGCACTGTGGGAAGAAAGAGAAAGAGAAAGTGACAGTGACGGTGTCCACGTGAGACAGAGAGATCAGAAGAACATCTGAGAGTAAAAACTTGAAAGAACAATTGACACTTTGAAAGATTTAAGGAAAGGATTGAGGAAAGAAACTTTATAATTGCAATATTTGTCTGGTAACTGTGATAACAAAAAAAGGAAGAAATAAGATAACTAAGATTTATAATTGGAACTAGGACGTGTGGAGAAAAAGAATAAAGGAGCAAGAAGAAGCCAAAACAGAAAGGAGAAACAAAATGGTAGAAGTGAC
Organism: Hydrophis major; assembly: GCA_033807585.1. Classification (NCBI taxonomy): domain Eukaryota; kingdom Metazoa; phylum Chordata; class Lepidosauria; order Squamata; family Elapidae; genus Hydrophis; species Hydrophis major. Next base: position 142,608,753 of record CM066343.1, on the reverse strand, counting down.
TGTGCAAATTTAAAGATGACATTTTGAACTCGACCTAAGAACTGTAATAATGTATTTATCAAAAAGAAGAAGAAGAAGAAGAAGAAGAAGAAGAAGAAGAAGAAGAAGAAGAAGAAGAAGAAGAAGAAGAAGAAGAAGAAGAAGAAGAAGAAGAAGAAGAAGAAGAAGAAGAAGAAGATCCATGCACATCACTCAACTGGTCAAACATAGATGTAACTAAATAATATTGGTAAAACATAATCTTAATAGATATATATCTATTAGAATATTGAGCTAAGAATACTGGTTAATAATTTTTGAATAACTGGACAATTGAAAGTGTGTTTTATAAATATAGAACTCAGACCTTTAAATAATAATCATATAGTAAGAAATTGAGATATTTTTATTTGGAGGTAAGCATATAATTAAGAACTCTAAAGAAATAGATTAATTGATATTTATATATAGATAAGAATTTAATTGCTTGAATGAATTGGCTGCTTTAAATTAATTAATTGGGCATATAAGACTGTTGATTTTGTGAGTAAATATATTTGTATTTGATTAATATCGAATTCTCTTAAGTATTGTAATAGTTGAATAAGTTCAATAAGAAAAAATAGAAATAAGAGCTGATTGTGATTTTCCATATAGAATTTTGCTAATTAATAATATAATGATATATGCATTAATATTACTATTGAACTGAAAAGGAGAGGAAAATAGTGCTCTACTCGGGATAGTTGATGGAAGATTGGAAAGAGCTGCTGCAGATAGTTAAAGTGGTGACAACATCAATTACAAATGTAAAATCAGGAAAGAAAGCTACAATGATATGGGGTGGAGATCTATACATGCAATGCTATTGGCAGAAAAAACTAGATCAGCTCAAAGCCTGCAGACAGTACAGGCAATGCTCATTATGATGCAGGAAATGATGGCAAAAACCCATGAATTGATAGTGAGAAACCATGAAGACATGAAAACAGAGATGAGAACTGAAATAGGACAAGTGAAAAACGAAATACAAAATTTGAATAGTAAGATTGGAAAGATGCAGAAAGTGATAAAAAATGAACAGAAATTAAAATTAGTAGAGGCAAGAATGGAGATTGTGGATTCAGTAGTAGAGGATTCAGAACAAAATTGGAAAGTGCTTTACCGCAAACTCCGGGATTCGATGGTACACATGGAATTAGAGAAAGGGCGTTGGTACTTACCTGACACGCCCATTCCCTTTGAGCTGTGAAGAGCATCCAGTAGTGGGAGGTGCTTCAATCTCTGCATGTCTAGGCTGGGCTTAATTTGTGGAACGCTTCTCCTCCTCCACAGGACTCCTCCCCAGCTTTCCCCAGTTTTGGCGAAGACAAGAGAAATAAACACCCTCATCCTCAATGCCCTAACAATACATTGGCTGAAACAGGACCCCACCAGATGGAAAAAGAGTGGGGCTGGATGCTCTTCACAGCTCAAAGAGAATGGCCATGTCAAGTAAGTACCAATGCCCTTTCTCCCATGAGCTGTTCAGAGCATCCAGTAGTGGGACATACCAAAGCTTGGCCTGTCCTATGGGAGGAACTCCTTCTGGTCTGGAATCCCCTTCTGGTCCCTGTGGACTTGTTGCAGAACTCTTCTGCCAAAGGAGGCCTCAGTGGATGCAAACACATTTATTTTATAATGCCTAATGAATGGCGATGGAGAGGCCCAGGTTGCAGCTTGACAAATTTCAGTTATTGGTGCCTGTGTGGCCCACGCTGCCAATGTTGCGGTGCTCCTTGTTGAATGAGATGTTATGCCCCAGGCACCTGTAGTGATTGAGTCTGATATGTTTTCGCTATCGTGGCCCGTAGCCAACGGTCTATTGTAGAAGATGAGACTTTGCGTCCCTGATGTTGGGCTGAAACGACACAAATAAGGCTTCCGTTTTTCTGAAAGTTGCTATGCGGTTAATATATATTTGCAATGCTAACCTCACATCAAGCCTATGTCATTGTAGTTCCAACCCTTGGGATGGTCTGGGACAAAAATTAGGAAGTATCAGCTCTTGTGCACTGTGAAAAGCTGAGTTAATTTTGGGTATAAATGTAGGACCACCTGGTCAGAATGGAAGACACAAAGATCTTGTCTGATAGACAAGGCTGCAAGTTCCAAAATACGATGAGCGGAAGTGATCGCTACAAGGAAAACTACTTTATACCTCAGAAATTGGAGACTTGACGATTTCAAGGGTTCAAAAGGGGCCTTAGTGAGTGCAATGAGAACCTTGCTAAGGTCCAGGTGGAATAATGGTGTGCTGCTGGTGGGCGTAAATTTGTGGCTCCTCGAAGGAAACTCTGTATGCGTGGGTGATGGGAAAGAGATAGTGGACATCCACAAGTGAGAACTGATTCCAAGGCCACCACCTGTCTTTTCAATGTATTAGGTAATAAACCCTTGTTAAGTCCCTCTTGCAAGAACTCTAGGATTTGAGCCACAGATGGAGAGATGGAATCAATTTGAGACTTGGTACACCATTTGCAGAAACTGGACCATGTGGCATTGTAAATGCGAGTTGTTGAGGGGCATCTGGCAGCTTGGATGGTGGCAATAACTCTGTTGGAAAACTTTTTGCTCTTAGACGACTCTGCTCAACCTCCAGATGGTCAGGTGCAACCATTGAGGGTCCGGATGTTGAAGGGGTCCCTGGGTTAGCAAGGCCCTGTTTGGTGGAATTCTCCATGGTATTGATATGGATAGACTGTGGAGGTCTGCAAACCATGGCCATCTGGGCCAGAAAGTAGCTACTAGAAGCAGCTCCGCCCTCTCATCTAGCAGCTTCTGGATGACCTTGGGAAGCAGTGGAAGTGACAGGAATGCATACAGAAGTTCCGGGGCCAACGACAGTGCAGCAAATTGAAGTTCTCCGCTCCTTGCGAGGAGTACCTGGAAAAAAATCTGGGGAGCTGAGTGTTGAGGGGGGAAGCGAACAGGTCCACCATCGGCTGTCCAAATGTCCTCACCACCACTTGAAACAGGGTCGGATGGAGACTCCACTATGATTGATCGACCGTGGCCCTGCTTAGCCAATCTGCCTGTGTATTCAGCAGTCCCGAAATGTGCTCTGCTCTGATGAAAAGTAGGTTGCTCTCCACCCAATGACATAAGTGCTCCGCTTCTCGCATGAGGTGTTTCAACTGTGTGCCCCCCTGTTTGTTTATGTGAGCTTTTGTTGTTCCATTGTCGGTCAATATTAGTATGTGTTGATTGCGTACCTGTGGAAGGAAGCTGTGGAGAGCCAGGTGTACTGCTCGAAGTTCCAGCCAGTTTATGCTGCATGACTGTTCTGTGGAGGACCAGCGGCCTTGGGCTATGAGCGATTGAAAGTGAGCTCCCCATCCAAACAGGCTGGCATAGGTGATGATTGTAAGTCTGTGGGGCTCTTTGAAGAGACAATCTCTGTTTATGACTGGTCTGGTCCACCAGTGGAGAGATAAGAGGACCTTTGATGGAACCTTGACCTTGCATTTGGAGTTGCTTCGGCCGGATCGCTGGTACGGGAGCAGAAACCACTGGAGGGATCTAGTGTGAAGGCTGGCCCAAGGAATAATAGATATACATGAGATCATTTTGCCTAACAATTTTGATAGGTCAGCTAGGGGTACCCTTGTTTGAACTCTGATCTCCTTAACTAATTGATGGATTTTGTTTTGTCTATCTGGTGACAGGAAAACTTTGCCTTCCACTATACCTATGATTGCCCCCAGATGGATTAATTGAGTCGATGGTGTTAAATGACTCTTTTTCCAATTTATTGAGAACCCATGTAGTTGTAGGGATTGTAATGTGGTCTGAGTATCTCTGCTTGATGAACGGAAGATGACAAAATTAATATATCATCAAGGTAACACTGGAGTTGTACAGGTACACCTCAGAGATGAGCAGCAAGAGCTGCAAGAACCTTTGTGAAGTTCCTGGCTGAAAATTTGACCACACAATAAGTTACGTCAGCTGAGAATTCAGCGTCTGCTATAAGTTTTGCAATATCTTGGTGCACTCTAATGTTGGAATCAGGGACATGCTCCCATAAGATATGGAGCCACCTGAGAGAAGCATGGGTAAAGAAGGAAGCAGCCATAGCCGCTCTGATGGCCCACGCATCAGACTGATGGGCCCTGCATAGGGCAAGTTCGGCCTGTTTTTCCTCCGGCTTTAATGCCTCCAGCACTTCACTGGGAATGGAGGATGAGGACGCTAATCCCACAATAGGTTCGTCTACCTCAGGAGTATTCAACAATTTTGAGAAATCAGGGGCCAAATTAAAATATTTCCTGTCATATCCCATGAGAGCAGGGTACACCGTTGCAGACGCCCACTGTTTCTGTACCAGGTCTGAAAACATGTGAGGAACTGGAATCACATCTGCCTTGACTACTGGTTGGTTGAAAATTAGATCTTCTGGGTCTTCCGGTTTGAGCTTCTTCAGCGACAGACTGAAAATGCGATTCTGCATGGTTTTGATCTGTGCTCACCGCTGGAGCACCCCAAGCCATCTGGTTTTGGGGCTAAACCACCCCGTAGAGGTGGTGAAGAGAGGGGAGACTGCCTGCAGGGTTGAGGAGATCCACATCTCTCCTCCTCAGCTGGCCATTACTCCCTTTCCCGAAGGCGGTTGTAGCGGTGGTCAGAAATGGCCACCCCAAAGAGGAACTCAACCGGAAAAGAATGTGCAGGAAGAAGATAAGAAGAGAAAGTTCTGGTTGACCAGGTCAAACAGCAAAAGCAACAAATAAGGTACCCTGGAATTTAAACTATAAAAAAAATAATACTGTTCCCAAAGAAGATTTTCAAGCAGCGAAAGAGAGAGAAAAGGGAAAGGATTTGGGTTTTTTTCTCTCCTCTTCCTTTCCCCTATACTGACAGCTAAGAGACTTAAGCAAGAAATTTTTTAAAAATCCACTTTGACATCAATAGGCATTTAAGCTGAAAATAAAATGTCAAAGGGATAATAAAGATTTCTGAATACTCAAAAGCTTTTGAAAGTAGGAAAGGAGAGAAAAAGAATAAAAGGGCAGGATCTGGAAGGGAGGAGACGGTCTGGAATAAAAAAGAACTTACAGTAAAATCTCAACAAGACTTCTAAAAGATACATTTTAACTGAAACATGGCAACAAAATAGTAAAACCCCAGGAATAGAAAGTGAAAAAAGAAGTAAGAAGAAACAGCTCGGAGTAGTTGGATTACTTGGTGACTTCTGGATTTTTGGTTACTGCATTTTGTTTAAAAGTGTTGAAAATGGCACCACTTTTAGAAGAACTGAAAATGGAACTTAAAAAGTACAAAAAAAATGCACAAGAAGGGAGAGGTTCTTTTGGCTTCGTATTTCAATTCTTAGAAATGGAGATTTGGAACTATGAGAAACAACAAGAAAAGACTGCAAAACAAGAAGTCTGGGACAAAGAAGAAGCCATCTTTAATGAACAAGTAATTTTATGTGGGGAAAAAAAGGAAAGTGGGGGAAAGAGAATGAAAAGTTTAAGATTTGGAAAAACAACCCAAAAAAGTATAGTTTGAAAAATAAGTTTAAAATTAGAAAGCAACAGAAGAGGGAAATGCAGAAGAGAGAATTAGAAGTAGAGAGACAAGGGGGTAAAAAGGGGAGGGAGAAGAAGAGAGGGAAGAAAGAAAGGAAAAGAAGTTATAAAGGACAGAAACAAGATATGGAGAAACAGGGCCTATTTAGAGATAATGAGTGAAAATCTAATTGAAAAAGGGATTCTGCAAAGGTACATATTGTTATATTAGAAATAGAAATAATTTCAGAAAATATGAAACAATGTATGATCAAAATGATGGATAAAATAGTTATCGTAATTTAGTGGAATGTTTGTGAATAAATAAATGTAATAAAATGAATATTTAATGATTTATAAAACATAAGTGAAGAGAAATAGGGGAAAAATTAATTATGGGAAGATTATACGTGTCCCCAAGGAAATATGATATTTAATTGGAAAGAAATGTTAAAGATGCTAAGACTTTAATGAAAGTCAATAGAGAAAGTCAATGCAAAATCACAATGTCAGGGGGTAGAACAAGCAGATGGGTTGGGCTCAGAGCAATGCTGAAGCTGCCCACTGCTTCGGGACACAAAACAGCGCTGCCCGAAAATGCAAATGATCTCTGACGATCAGATGGAGAGAGGTAACATTGGGAGATCTTAATGTGATTTGGAGGCTAAAAGCCTGAAAAAACAAACTGGACTATATCCAAACCTGCTGAGTAATACTCCTGTTTCAGCCAACGAAGAACAAAAAGCACTGCCTATCCACAATGAGGCTGAGCCAAAACTGGGGAACGCTGGGGAGGAGTCCCGTGGAGGAGGAGGAGCATTCCACAAATTAAGCCCAGCCTAGACATGCAGAGACTGAAGCACCTCCCACTACTGGATCCTCTGAACAGCTTATGGGAGAAGGCATCATTTCATCTTAGGTTCCAAAATGTGGTGGAAGACAGAAAGGAAGATTTAAGTGCAATTATGATGATAGCGGCAGCTTTACAGAAACCCAAACTGGAAATTGAAAATGATGTAGACGAGATCTACAGAGTATATATACACACTATGCAAAGAGACATAGACTACCCCAAGAGGTTCACATTCAATTTGCGAGGAAGACAACACGAGACCTGCTCTATAGTAAGACCAGAGATGAACCACTTGTATACAAAGATCATGAAATGGTTACACTAAAACAGATACCCAGGAGAGTCAGAGAGAGAAGGTGCTACCAATTTTTATCAACTCAACTTATTAGAAATGGTATTCCATTTAGGTGGCTCACCCCAGAGGAGCTTTTAGTTTCATGGTAGGACAAAAATACAAAATTGATACAACTAAAAAAGCACAGGAATTTTGTGAATGACACCTAGGACCTGAGGAAGAACAAGAAAGTAGAGATGACTTAAATACGAGAAGCCAAGAGGAACAACTCTCCGGAGAAAAAGAATCTGATTCACACTCTAAACCACAAAATCTTAGAGAAGCAGGGGAAGGCAACAGACTAAGAAGAAGAGAGCCTAGAACAAGGAATTAAATGAGAAATGCCTCACACAATCAGTGACACTGATAGAGAAATCACTTTATTTTCAGTCAATATCAATGGTTTAAATTTATCATCAAAAAGTAAACAGATATTTGAGAAACTCAAAAACAAAATGCTGACATAACTTGTATCCAAGAAGTGCATATTCCAAGCAGACATCTTAAAGAATATAAATTTGGGTAAAATGTATTCGGCACTTGCAAACAAAAAAAAAAAGGGGGGGGGTATTGCAGTATATGTAACATAAACAAATATACAAAGATCAAGAAGGGAGAATGCTTTTTACTGAAATAAATGTAAACCAGAAAAAGATGTTATTAGTCACAATATATGTCCCAAATACAAACCAAAAACATTTTTATAATAGGCTTCACCATGAGATAATAGAATTTGAGTATGCTAATGTATGCATTGTTGGAGACTATAATGCAATCAGACAAAGATAAAGACTATAGAACTTACCCCCTCCCCTCAAAAAAGGAAAGGCGAATACTCCCTTCATCTTTTAATAATATAGTAAGAGAACTTAACTTGAAAAATGTGTGGAGAGAATTAAATCTAAATAAAAAACAATATACTTTTTTTTCGAACCCCCACCACTCTTGGTCCAGAATAGATCAGATATGGATGGACCCTTGGTTAATGGAGAATATTGAAATGATTGAGATTTTGCCAAATCTATGGGCTGACCATAATCCCATTCAAATTAAATGGAAAGGAAAGAGAAAAATTGGAAGATAGACATTTAACAATACCATATTAAAATTTAAAGAATATATTGAAATGTTAAAGAAAGAATTGAACGTATTTTTTGAAATAAACAAAAGAGAACATACCTCCCTACAGAATCTTTGGGATACAGCCAAAGCCTATGTGAGAGGTCTAACTATTGCTTACTATATTAAAAAGGATAAAGAAAAAAGACAGCAACAAAACATATGGAGGGAGAAACTGAAAGATTTGGAAACAAGTAGACAAAAGGACCTGAACAATTCAAACATTAAGAAAGAAATAGATCTGGTAAAACATAAGATAAATCTAAATGTACAGGAAGATCTGGCCTGAAAAATTAAATTAGCAAAATAAAGTTATTTTGAAAATGCAAATAAGCCGGGGAGGTGGTTAGCCCATAAAATTAAAATAGAACAAGAAAAGAGAATAATTGTAGCTCTCCAAGATCAGGAAGGGAAATTATGCACGTAGACCCAAGAAAAGAAAGAAATTGCTAAGGAGTTTTTTTTTATGAAATGGTATAAACAGGAAGAAATGCCAGAATAATCTATTGATCAATATTTGAATGAAAAGAACTTGCCCGAAATTACTGACGAAGAGAAACAAAATGTGAATAACAAAATATCTATAAAAGAAATTAGGAAGGCAATCGAACACAGAAAGCAAATAAGACTCCTGGCCCAGATGGAATTCCTTTGGAATTCTATAAGGAATTCCAAGAAACAATAAAGGAAATATTAGTGGACTTATACAATGAAGCCCTGGAGAATGCTAACATGCCTAAATCATGGATGGAAGCATATATTACCCTTATTTATAAAGAACAATCAGACTCACAAAAAATTCAAAACTATAGACCAATATCACTGTAAATGTAGATTACAAAATAGTGGCCACAATATTGGCGGAAAGATTAAAGAGAGTATTAAGTAGAATTATCCACACTGATCAGAATGGCTTCCTCCCCATAGGCAAATAAAAACAAATACAAGAACCATTATGGATATATTAGAATATTATGAAATATACTCAACCAAGACAATGGCATCGATCTTTTTAGATGCCCAGAAGGCATTTCACAACCTGAATTGGAACGTCCTCATTAAACAACTGATAGGCATGAAATTTGGTGAAAATTTTATAGGATTCATTAAGACAATTTATAACATGCAAACTGCAAAAATATTAATAAATGGGGAAAATACAGATACCATAAAGATAAATAAGGGAGTAAGACAAGGCTGCCCTCAAGCTCCTCCATTGTATATATTGGCAGAAGAGACTCTCCTAGTACAAATTAGGCAAAAACAAGAGATTAGAGGACTAAAAATTTAAAAAGAGGAATATAAACTCCAGGCATTCGCCGATGATATGGCATTTATATTAGAAGAACCCTTAGAAGCGAACCCTATACTAATAAGAGAAATAGAATCATATGGAAAGGTGGCAGGGTTAAAAATTAACAAAGAAAAAACAAAAGTGTTAACAAAAAACTGTACAAAGGAGCAGAACGAAGAACTAGCAAATAAATTAGGTATGCAGGTGGTAAATTAAGTAAAATACCAAGGGATCTGGTTGACTGCTAGATGTTCGTCACTTAAAAAAGATAACTATGATAAGTTAATAATAACAAATTTCTTTAACTTGTTCTTCCTCTAATTTAATTTCCAACAAATAACTATACAGTTTTTTAATCACTTTTTCATCAGTACCTGTCAAAATCCTATCTAAGTCAGTCAATTTATCATAAAATCCTTCTGTTTTAGAATCTTTAAGATACCTTGCATGTATTTGCGCATATGAAAACCAATTCATCTTTATACCTTGTTCTTCTAAATTTTGCATCGTTTTAAGTATTTTTAAATATTTTAAATATTTAAATATCATTTTAAATATTAAATAATATCGTTTTAAATATTTCATCCAATATTTCCCCATATCTAACTGTTTGTTCCTTCTTATACGTCATAGGATATGAAAAAGCTTCAATGGTTGATAACCAAACTGGAATTTTCAAATAACATTGTTTCTTAGTTTTCTCCCAATTCAACCAAAACGATTCCCGTATATAATGCCTTCTAAAATAACCCTGTGATTTAGTTCCCTTATACCATAAAAAAGCATGCCAACCCAATATTAAATCATGACCTTCTAATGTCAACAATCTAGTCTTTCTTAACATTATCCATTCTTTAATCCACATTAAGTTTGCAGCTTGATAATACAACTCCCAATTAGGAAGGCCAAATCCTCCTCTAATTCTAGCATCCTGTAAAAGTTTTAATTTTATTCTCGCTTTCTTGCCTTGCCATATATACTTCAACACAATTTTATTTAGTTCTTCGAAGAAATCCTTGCTTCACCTAATTGGTATTGTTTGAAACAAATATAAAATTCTGGGTAAAATATTTATCTTGATTGTTGAAATTCTACCTATCAATGACAATTGTAGGTTTTCCCATTTTTTCAGGTCGGATGCTATTTGCTGTTTAAGCTTAATATAATTATTCTCTTTCAATGTAGTACATCTTGACGTCAAATATATCCCCAAATATTTAACTTTGTTCGTAACTTGAATTTTCAATAAATCTGCCAGCTCTTCTCTTTGTCTTAATAACATGTTCTTTGTCAGAATCTTTGTTTTATCTTTATTTATTTTTAAACCAGCCATCTCACCATACGTCTCTATCTTTTCCAATAGTTTTAAAGCTGTCTCTAAAGGGTCTTTCAAAATAAAGACCAAGTCATCCGCAAAGGCTTGCAATTTGAATTTCTCCTTTTTGACTTTCATTCCTTTTATGTTTATATCCTCTCTAATATTTCTATTTAGAACTTCCAGAGTCAATACAAATAACAAAGGAGATAATGGGCATCCTTGTCTTGTACCTTTTTTAATATTAATAAGTCTGTGAATTCTCCATCTATCATTACTTTTACCGTTTGCTTATAATATACGGCTCTATTGCTTGGATAAATTTTCTAGCAAAGCCCATCTGTCCCAATAGTAATAACATAAATCTCCAGTTCACATTATCAAATGCCTTTTGGGCATCTAAGAATATCAAAGCCATTTGTTTTTCCGGGTGCGCCTCATAATATTCCAATGTGTCCAGGATTACCCTCATATTGTCTTTAATCTGTCTCTTTGGTAAAAATCCATTCTGATCAGAATGAATAAAGTTATTTAGGTATTTTTTAAGCCTTTCTGCCAAGATTGAAGCAAAGATTTTATAGTCTGCATTCAATAAAGAAATAGGTCTATAGTTCTTAATTTGTAATGGGTCAACCCCTTCTTTTGGAATAAGTGTAATATAAGCTTCTGACCACGTTTCAGGTATTTTCTTATTTATCATAACTTCATTCATAACTTCTAACAGTGGAATGCTCAACGATTCTTGTAATGCTTTATAAAATTCTGCCGGGAAACCATCTGGTCCGGGTGTTTTTCCATTGTTCTGTCTGTTAAGTGCTTCAGTTAATTCCATCATTGTTATAGCACTTTCTAACATTTTCCGAGTTTCATCAGGTATCTTAGGTAGGTTAGCATTTTGTAAATACTGTTTAATTTTTCCTTCATCAAGATCCTCCTGTTTATATAATTGTCCATAAAAATCTCGAATCATTGCCTTTTTCTCCTTATTACCATAACAAATTTGACCATGATCATCTATTAACAGTGATATTTTCCTCTTTCTCTTTTCTCAACTTATATGCTAACCATCTACCTGGCCTATTTGCATCTTCAAAATAGTTCTGTTTAGCACTTCTAATTTTTTGTGCCAGTTCTTCTTTCTCTGCTTGATCCATTTTATGTTTAATTATGTCCATTTTAAGTTTGATATCTTTTTTCTGTGGCATCTTCTGTAATTCTTTTTCCAGTTTTTTATGATCATCTTCTAGAGCTTTAATCATTTGCCTCTTCCTAATGTTATTTTTCCTTGTATAGTCAATTATTAATCCTCTTGCATATGCCTTCATTGTATCTCAAACATTCTGTATTGAAGTATCTTCTTTTTTATTTTCATTGAAGAAGAAGGCCAATTCTTTTTCCATCCATTGTATAAAATCTTTTCCCTTTAAAATAGTATTGTTTAATGTCCACCTAGATCTTCTTTTTTTGTCCTTTCCATTTAATTGTCATTGGATTATGGTCTGCCCATGTACTTGTTTCAATATTTATTTCTTGAATATTAGATAATAATTCTGTTGATGTTCAAATCATATCTATTCTGGACCACGATAAATGCCTGTTTGAATAAAAAGTATATTGTTGAGTTTTAGCATTTCTTTCTCTCCATATATCTTTTAAATTTAATTCCTCTATCATTTTAAAAAAGGATTTAGGGAGAGTTTTTCTATTTTGTCGTATTGTTTTTACTGTATAGTCCAGTTTATTGTCTACAATTCCATTAAAGTCCAGTTAGCATAGTCCAGTTCAATTATTTTCATATGTAATTTTTTATAAAATTCTTCTTGTTTATCATTTGGGGCATAAATTGCGACCAAGAGAGTTTTTATATTATTATCCACTATTTCAACAATTAATACTCTTCCGTCTTCATCAGTATAAATCAATTTAGCTGGAGTGGTTTCTTTGACATACAAAACCACTCCTCTTTTCTTACAATGAGTCAGAGAAGTAAATATTTTCCCTAACTTTGGTCATATCAATAATTGTTCATGTTGTTTTTTTAATGTGTACTTCTTGTAAACAAATTATATCAAATTTTAGCTTCTCTAATTTACAAAAAGTTTTCCTTCTTTTGATAGCTGAGTTCAGTCCATTTATATTCATAGAAATCAGTTTTTTCTCCCCCATGTTTATGCTTTATATTTAGGTCTAACAGCTCTCGTGGATCTTATTTCACGTTGTTCTTTAATCTCCATTTGTCCACCTATTGCGCCTTCTTCTTTTTCCATCTCCATTTGATCCTCTTCAAATTCAGTTAAAATATTTTTTTTCTGTCTCCATTTCTCTTTTTTTGAAAAATTCCTTGTAAAACATTTCTGCTTTCGCAATTGAATCAATTCTGTGTCTCTGTTCTTGCCATGTAAACATTAATCCTTTTGGGATCAGCCATCTATAGTTCACCTCTTTTTTCAATAGCATTTTAGTCAAAAATTGATACTCTCTTCTAATCTCTCTCACTTTTCTAGGTACTTGTTTTAAGACCAGAATCTCTTTGCCTTTATATTTCAACCCCTTCTCTCTTACCACTTGTAATATTTGGTTTCTAATAGCTTTTTTAGTGAATCTAACATGGACCTCTCTTGGTAATTGGTTCCTCATCGCATATCTTGTGAAGACTCGATATATCTCATCTACTCCATCCATCATCTTTTCCTCTGTTATTTCCAAGACTTCAGCCAGAATTTCAATCATTACTGCCGCCAAGTTTTGTCCTTTTTCTTTCTCAATATTTTGGAATCTAAGATAAAATTCTGACCTGTCCATCTCCCATTTCAACATCCCACATTTTTCTTGTTCAACCATTGTTAATCTGTTATCAATATCCCCAATTGTATTATCTCTTTGTTTGTCTTTCTCTTCTATTTTTTGGATTCTCTCATCATGTTTCACCATCATTTGTTGAAAATTTTCAACTTTCTCATCCATCTTTCCAATTCTTTGGTCAATACTCTCCATTCTTTGTTCCATACTCATTTTAAGATCTTGTATTCCTTGCATAACCATCGTTAAATCCACTTGCACTTTGTCTTGCTTCACCATTGTTGAGAGTTGTCCTCTAGATGACGGGGAAACAGGAGCAGAAGTTGAGATGCCTGAAGGTAAAATTTTCTTACTCATTTCGATAACTCAGGGTCTTCCAGGTCTTTTAATCCAATTAGTGAGGTAGCCAATTATAATCCAATTTAAAAAAAGGAAAACACCACAAAAAACAAAAAACAAAACCAGTAATAAATAAAAAGCCCAAAATTAAAAAGAAAAAGATTCTTCAGGTTCTTCAAGACCTTAATCCAATTGTAAAATACGCAAATATAATTCAAAAGTAAAAATTAAAAGATGAAGAGAAAAAAAGAAGCAAAATAAAGCCCAATAATATCAAAAAATAATAAGCAAAGAAAAAGGAAAAGAAAAAAAAGAAAAGGATATTTCTTCAAATTCTTCCCACCTTAATCCAATTGAAAAACCTCAAAAAATGAAAAAAAGCCATAAAAATAGGTCAAAAATAGAAATCAAAAGGCAGACATCCCTATAAAAAAGCGAAAAAAAGCGAAAAAAAGCGAAAAAAAGATATTCTGAGGCTTCCCCTTTGGAAAAATAAATAAGTAAAAAATGAGATATAATAAAAATAAATATATCAATATTACAAAATAGTGTGGGGTTGGAGGCGAGGAATGAAACAATTAATAAGAAGTTAAAAGAAAAAAGAAAAAAAAAAAGACACACACTGCCTTTTATTTATCCAAGGCTCTTATTTGACTTCTCCACAAGTTTCAAAGCCAAACTTCAACTATTCATTTAATAATAGAAGTTCCAAAGAGCACCTGTATAAACATCCTCCAGTACTCTTCCCTCTATCTTATCATTTTCAGTAGCCTTGAGAAAAGTTTTTCAAACAAAAGTTTTTCAACTTCAAACAGAATATTTGGCAGTGTTACAAAGTTTCTTCAATCCACTCCCCCTTCTTCTCCCCAGAAAAAAGCCTAAAAAGAGAAAAAAAAGTATATATGTATATTTATGTATATTAAAAAAATATATTAAAGGGGGCCTCTATTTTTTAAAAATATAAACAATCAGAAAGGCAAAGAGATAGCAAGTAAATATAAAAATATAAAAGAAAAAAGCCAGTCTGGATAACTAGATCGCAATAAAAGTTCAGTAAAGAAAAAAAAAAAAGTAAAGTAAAAAGCCAAGCCTCACTTTGACATTACTAAAAAAAATCGCTGTTAAATCAAATTCTGTCAATAATTTTACAGATTTCTTCTAATATTAGAGTGTTCTTGAGTCCCAAGCAAAAAAAGAAGAATCCTCACCAGCCGATACACTTCTTTCTATCCCGTTCTTCCGGAGCTGTCCCAGCTTCAGCAACCTAATGGCTGCCTCTCCGCCGTTAGCAAAAGGGCTTCTTCTGGATCGACCAGGGACTTGCGATGTCCCCGGAATCTACAGAACGCGCCCCTTACTGTCACCCTCACTACGAGACGGTTTAGGTCTGTTGGGACCGACCAGGAGCGAAGATATCAGCTGTGATCTCGGAGCCCCGAGATCGCAGCTGTATCGCAGTGACGAAGCTCCGCCTTCTCCCCAGACTGCTGTCTTAATCTTGTGTTTTTGGAGGATCTTGCTGATTTTGTCTGTAGTGGCTTTTATATATGGGAGGAGGGCTTTGCCGTTCTCTTGTTCTCTGTCTTGGATTTTGGTTGGGGTTTGTTTTTGGATTAGGTGGGTAATCTTCTTTCTTTGGAATCCATTGGCTGTTAGTACGTTAGTGAGTGTGTGCAGTTCGTTTTTTAGGTGTTGTTCGTCAGCTAAGCATTTTGTTCTAGAGATGAGTGTCAAAACCAGGGCATATGTGAAGTCACCTGTGCATCATGCCCTGCCACATACATCAGACAGACCAATAGAAGAATAAGTACCCACCTGGATGAACACAAAAATGCAGTAAAAAAGTTGGAGCACACTTCCTCACTAGTCCAACACATGAAAGCCACAGGTTGTAGCATCCACTTCAATGGCACCAAAACCCTAGCCACTATAGAAAACCCCAGCTACAGAATTATCAGAGAAGCCATAGAGATTGAAAAAAGACCTGAAAGCATGAATAGAAAAGGTGACTCCACCAGACTGTCAATTATCTAGAAGCCTGCACTCACAAACAAAAAAATATCCACACCACAAGCCAAGCAAACACCTGGGCACAAAGACCCCCCCCAAAAAAGCTCCAACTCAAACACACCCCACTGAAAGCCGCACTAAAAGCCTCCAATACAGGAAATACAATGTTACCAGCCAATCAAGACAAAAAACACCACAAAACAGAAAGATATTAGAAACACCAATCAAGCAGAACACAGTAAACTCCAAGACCAATAAACACAGACCAAGACTGCCAACCAACCAGGATGAAGAAAAAAACATTCTAACACGGTAGTAGGCTAGCACCAAATTTAAAACAGAAACTGCTGTGAAAGCCTGACCCACAGACGAACACAATACAGAAGCCTGATGATGGCAGATGAGATTCTGCTGAAACATTGCTACAACTTTAAAAGCACAACTACAATGATGTGGGAAAATACCTGAACAAAGCTGAATGCCAGACATGTAAGTACCCGTGAAAACTTAATTAATTATATATATATATCTTTCTTTCTTTATGGATCTTTGGTTCTTCGGGTTTTCTCCCGCCTAAGATTGGAAGTATCTAGGCAACGTTTCGATGAAGTCTCATTCATCATCTTCAGGCTTGGTCTTCAGCTCTGTGCTTCTCAGAGTGATGTGAGCTTGCAGCTGCTTCTTCCTTTTAACTGCTCCTGGGGGTGTGACTTGATTGGCTGGGGGCTTGGCTGTGTTCTGATTGGATGGGGGGGTGTTCTCATTGGTTGGGGGTTTGGCTGTGTTCTGATTGGTTGGGGGGATGGCTGTGTTCTGATTAGCTGGAGGCGTGTTCTGTTCAGGTGGGGGCTTGATTGTGCTCAGGTTAGCCTTAGTTGATGGAAGGTTTGAGCTGGTGAGCTGTGATCTTGCTGTTTGGCTTCGAGTTCATGGTCGTGCTGCATCTTCATGGTGGGGGTCAGTTCGCTTCATGTATGGCTCAGAGGGGTTTGAGGTGGGTAGTGATGCAGCTGCAGTGCAGCTTCTGGTCCGTGGTCGTGTTTCATCTTCTGTGTGGGTGTGAGTCTGCTTTCTACGTGGAAGTGTGGTGGTGGCATCTTGTGTGGCTATCAGGGGTGTGGGTCTGGTGTCATTCTTCATGTTAGGTACGCGTCTGTTCATGAGGGCGGGTTTCCAAATGGCTGGTAGGCGGGAGGCATCATCTCGTTTATTCATGCTGTGTGGGCGTTTTTCTATCTCTATGGCTTCTCTGATGATTCTGCTGCTGAAGTGTTCGGTTTTGGCGATAGTTCTGGTATTTTTAAAGTCAATCTCATGTCCTGTGGCTTTGAGGTGTTGGACCAGGGAAAAGGTCGGTTCTTCCTTTTTGATTGAGTTCTTATGTTCTTCAATGCGTGCACCTATTCTTCTGTTAGTCTGTCCAATGTATGTGGTGGGGCAGGCAGTGCAAGGGATTTCATATACTCCTTGATTTTCTAACTCGATTCTGTCCTTAGGGTTTCTTAGGATGGTGGATATCTTTCTGTTTGTGCAGAATGCTGTCTTAATGTTGTGTTTTTGGAGGATCTTGCTGATTTTGTCCGTAGTGCCTTTTATATATGGGAGGAGGGCTTTGCCATTCTCTTGTTCTTTGTCTTGGATTTTGGCTGGGGTTTCTTTTTGGATTAGGTGGGTGATCTTCTTTCTTTGGAATCCATTGGCTGTCAGCACGCCGGTGAGAGTGTGTAGTTCGGTCTCTAGGTGTTGTTCATCGGCTAAGAATTTTGTTCTGGAGATGAGTGTCTCAGCTACGGAATTGATCTGTGCTGGGTGGTGGTGTGAGAGTGCGTGTAGATAGCGGTTTGTATGTGTTTTCTTCTGGTAGATGGTGTGTCCTAGGGAGCCATTGGATTTTTTGTATACCAAGACATCTAGGAAGGGAAGTTGGTTGTTAGCTTCTATTTCCATGGTGAATTGTATTTTGGGGTGTTGGCTGTTGAGGTGTGTGAGGAAGTTGTTCAGTTTTTCTTTCCCATGTGGCCAGATTATGAAGGTGTCATCTACGTATCTGAGCCAGAGTTTGGGTTTGTGATCATATTTTTCTAGAGCTTGTGTTTCAAAGTGTTCCATGTAGAGGTTAGCGATGACAGGTGAGAGGGGTGATCCCATGGGTGCTCCTTCTATTTGTTTGTATTTTTGTCCATTGTAGGTGAAGTATGTATTGGATAGGCAGTGGTTGGTCAGATCTAGGATGTGCTTGGGGGGGTTGTATTTGTTTTGGATGGCTGTCAAGGCTTCTTTTATTGGCACTTGGGTGAAAAGGGATATGACATCGAAGCTCACTAGTAGGTCACTGGGTTGTAAGTTTTGTTTCTTTATGATCTCGATGAACTGGAATGAGTTTCTTACGTGTGAGTTGATGGATTCTGCATAGGGCTGTAGTTCACCCACCTAATCCAAAAAGAAACCCCAGCCAAAATCCAAGACAAAGAACAAGAGAATGGCAAAGCCCTCCTCCCATATATAAAAGGCACTACGGACAAAATCAGCAAGATCCTCCAAAAACACAACATTAAGACAGCATTCTGCACAAACAGAAAGATATCCACCATCCTAAGAAACCCTAAGGACAGAATCAAGTTAGAAAATCAGGGAGTATATGAAATCCCTTGCACTGCCTGCCCCACCACATACATTGGACAGACTAACAGAAGAATAGGTGCACGCATTGAAGAACATAAGAACTCAATCAAAAAGGAAGAACCGACCTCTTCCCTGGTCCAACACCTCAAAGCCACAGGACATGAGATTGACTTTAAAAATACCAGAACTATCGCCAAAACCGAACACTTCAGCAGCAGAATCATCAGAGAAGCCATAGAGATAGAAAAACGCCCACATAGCATGAATAAATGAGATGATGCCTCCCGCCTACCAGCCATTTGGAAACCCGCCCTCATGAACAGACGCGTACCTAACATGAAGAATGACACCAGACCCACACCCCTGATAGCCACACAAGATGCCACCACCACACTTCCACGTAGAAAGCAGACTCACACCCACACAGAAGATGAAACATGACCACGGACCAGAAGCTGCACTGCAGCTGCATCACTACCCACCTCAAACCCCTCTGAGCCATACATGAAGCGAACTAACCCGCACCATGAAGATGCAGCACGACCACGAACTCGAAGCCAAACAGCAAGATCACAGCTCACCAGCTCAAACCTTCCATCAACTAAGGCTAACCTGAGCATAATCAAGCCCCCACCTGAACAGAACACGCCTCCAGCTAATCAGAACACAGCCAACCCCCCAACCAATCAGAACACAGCCAAACCCCCAACCAATGAGAACACCCCCCCATCCAATCAGAACACAGCCAAGCCCCCAGCCAATCAAGTCACACCCCCAGGAGCAGTTAAAAGGAAGAAGCAGCTGCAAGCTCACATCACTCTGAGAAGCACAGAGCTGAAGACCAAGCCTGAAGATGATGAATGAGACTTCATCGAAACGTTGCCTAGATACTTCCAATCTTCCGCGGGAGAAAACCTGAATAACCAAAGATCCACATACAAGTACCCGCGAGAACCTCAGAATATATATATATATATTTTCTTAAGTTTTCACGGGTACTTACATGTCTGGCATTCAGCTTTGTTCGGGTATTTTCCCACATCATAATAGTGGTGCTTTTAAAGTTGTAGCAATGTTTCAGCAGAATCTCATCTGCCATCATCAGGCTTCTGTATAGTGTTCATTGTGTTATTTTATTGGCACAATGTTGCCAGCCAATCAAGATACAAAAAGAGCCAAAAAACAGACAGAAGATACTAGAAACACCAATCAAGCAGAACACAGCAAACTCTAAGACCAATAAACACAGACCAAGACTCCCAACCAATCAGGATGAAGAAAAAAACCATTCTGGTACAGCAATAGGCTGCCCCAAATTTAAATCTGAAACCACTGTAAAAGTCTGACTCACAGACGAACACTATACAGAAGCCTGATGATGGCAAATGAGATTCTGCTGAAACGTTGCTGTAACTTTAAAAGAACAACTACAATGACGTGGCAAAATACCTGAACAAAGCTGAATGCCATACATACATACATACATACATACAAACATACATATGTTTTCTGAGGTTTTCGCGGGTATTTGTATGTGGATCTTTGGTTATTTGGGTTTTCTCCCATGTAAAATTGACTTCATCGAAACGTCGCCTAGATACTTCCAATTTTATGCGGGAGAAAACCCAAATAACTAAATATAAATATAAATATAAATATAAATATAAATATAAATATAAATATAAATATAAATATAAATATAAATATAAATATAAATATAAATATAAATATAAATATAAATATAAATATAAATATAAATATAAATATAAATATAAATATAAATATATATAGAGAGAGAGAGAAAGAGAGAGATTTGTTTTAAATGTATGTCAAATAAAAAATGTATGTCAAATAAAAAAATTTTTTTTAATGTATGTCAAATAAAAAAAATTTCTAGAAAAATAAAATAAAATAAAAAATGACTGTACTATAGTAAATTTTTATAATGAATTAAAGGGAATAAATGGAGGGAAAGTACAAGGTAAAATAGGTGGTAAGCTCAAATTGACAACCGAACGGGACAATTTGTAGAACTATTAGAACAAAGACGGAATTATTGAATAATAAATGGAATAATAGTATGTGATAAAATTGCAAACATGGCAGATAAAAGTAATATGTGTAATCAATATAGAAATGAAATAAGAATTTCAGATAATATTGTAAAGTAAGATATGAGAATATTTTTTTTAAATGAAATAAGTAAAGATATAAACTGAAATTGGATAAAATAAGTTTAATGAATTTAATATTTGAGAATATTTAAAAGAAAATAGAATAAGTAATAATGTGATATGAAATTGAATTAGAAATGTGAATATGTAGCTATGGTCATGTTTGTATTGAAATGTAGAAACCTGGAACCACTGGAAACCTGGAACTGCTCGCCAAAAGAGATGTTTTTATAAAATATATGTATAAAAACAAAAGAAACTGAATAATGAAATTATCATATATGTTTAAACAACATGGTGATTGTCATTAGAAGAATGTACTGGAATATTGAATAATTAAATAATGAAGGACTATAACTTAATACAAAAGTGTGTATTAACATTAGAATTGTATAAGTTTGATGAATGTAAGAGACATGATTAATGTTGCTATTTTTGTTTGCATTAAAATGTATGATGTTTAGGTGCCACACTGTTGATGCATTGATGTGTATATGTAGAATAAAATAAAAAAAACTTGGAGGAGGGGAAGGAATTTCTCCTGGTTGCCTTTTCTTAAAATGGTGTTTGTTTTCTTCTGGAACCAAACAGGCTTTTAGAGCTTGCATTTGTAAGTCTTGTTCTGGTTTGCACTCAAAAACTGCTGAAACAATGTCCCACATTTCATTAAGACACCAACAGCACCCTCTGAGATTCAGGAATCTTCATTCCACACTCAATAAATAAAGTTTGCCTAAGCAACAAATGCCTCTCTACACTCTCTTGTGGTTCAACCAGGCTCTTTTATAATTGTCTCCATAATTACACAATTGCATGCTCATGCACTCACATGCACATTTCTCAATTTCAGCCATATCTCATTTGCAATCTTTAAATCAGTTACAATCAAAAATTGTTCATCTTCTAAACTTAAGATGATATAGGCCAGTGCCTTATCATGTTGCCTTTGATCTGCTGCTGCTAATGGTGCCTGGGGTGGATTAATAACAATATCCCAAAGCTCCTTAGCCTTCAGGAAACATTTCATTTTTGCAGCCCAAATAATATTGTTTTTCTGTCCTAAATGTAGAGCAGTAGAGCAGAGAGCTCTACTTGAATTCAACAATCATCCTGCAAGCCTCTCTGTCTTGTTCCTTTTACTTTTTTAAAACAAGCAATCAGGGGTGGAATTCTACCAGTTCGCACCTATTCGCTAGAACCGGTTGTTAACATTCTAAGCAGTTTGGAGAACCAGTTGTTAGAAGAAATTACTGGCCTAATCCTGTAAGGAAGGCAGGAAGGAAACATTCTGGTGTTGCTTACAGAAACTGCCTCTCCATTAACCCTTATTACATTCTTGGCAGGATTAGATTTCCTGTCTCAGGAACGTCTCTGAAGTTTTTTTCCCCTCCTTTGCTGGTACTTTGCTTGTGTGGAATGACCATTCAAAGTTACAATGGCACTGAAAAAGTGACTTATGACCATTTTTCACACTTACGACTATTGCAGCATCCCCATAGTCATGAGACACCAGGCGAGGATATGTGTGCCTTGATGTGAGTGATATTGAGTTGGCCACGTCCACCCAGTCACATGACCATCAAGCCACACCCACCAACTAAGCCATGCCCACAGTACTGGTTGTTAAAAATTTTGAATCCCACCCCTGCAAGCAATCCATCAGTTTGATTACAATTCAGTCTTACCCTGGCCCATAACCTGTCAGAGTTTGCAGAAATCCAACTAGCACACAAGTAAATAATTCAGCAGGATTCATTTGTAGAAGAAACTTGTTTATATACAATAATATAATGTATGATGCATGTATACAATACCCAGAACCAGAACTCAGAATCCAGAAGTCATAATCACAGAAGCAATATAAACACAGAAGCAAGATTACAGAGAAACTAACTCTTACATGCAGACCAGTAACCCGAAGCCACCATGCTCAGTCTCCAAGCCATCTGACTCACAACAGGTGCTGTTTCTTAGTCACCAGATAGTTCCCATTTGCTGACTTGTTATCATGTCTATTCCAATTCATGAACTCTCATATACTGACAATAAGTAAGTGTTAATGTCAATTGGACAGTAATTTTTATTTTTGTTATAAATGCAACTTTCATACTCATCTTTCTTGAATTTAAAATTTTAATAAAGGAATTGGAAACAATTATTTGGAAAGTGGCTAGTGTTTTTTAGATTCAAACTCCATCTAGCCTCTCTTCATCAAAGAGTTGAAGTTCTAATATGATTCCTATCATAAAATCCAGGGAATTAAAGAGATGGGTTGCTGTAAACCTTGCAATAAAGTGATGTCAGTATTTTGAAAGAATACATTTTTATCAATATGCAGATTAGCTAATTGTCAATCAAGTTTTATTTATTTAAAGCACAACAATTCTTTCAATGGCAGTATACTCAATCAATATATATTTTGAGTTCATACTTTGATCCAGCGTGCAGTAGGAGCATTTAAAACTCCCAAATTAGTGTCAGCCTTGAAATATGTTGAGCAATTCCAAAACTATAGTATTTTCTACGAACAACTAAAAAGTATTGTTAAAGAAGATATTAGTTATTTGAAAAAACTTAGGAATAAAGAATAGGAATATATCATATTAGAATTATAATATTAACATTATTAAAAATATTGCCTATAGGCAGTCCTCAGAATATGGTCATACTCTGAGTGGTCATTCAAAATTATAACACTGCTAAATGAAGAATACTCAAGAAAGGTTCTTAAATTTCCAGCAGTTGACTTAGCCCTGTAGCTATGCGATCATAATCTTGGCTTACAATGATCACATTTCAATGAGCTACAGTCACATCATTGTGATTTCTGATTTTCCTTGGCAGCTTTCAAAAACCAAGATCAATGGAGAAAATGGTAAAAGTTGTGGTCATGTGAGATCATTGCTGAATGACCTGTACAGTTCTCACTGAATGACATTAGCAAGAATTGCCATTGCTAAGCAATGCAATCATGTGATATCATGCTTTATAACTATATCTCTTAGTAATGACAATTCTGGTCCCAATTCCAAGTGTCACCTGTATTAATATTGTTACAATCATGAGATGAGTGTAAATCAACATTTTTTCACTGTTTTAGTCAGTGATAGGATTCAATTTTTTTTACTACCAGTTCTGTGAGCGTGGCTTGGTGGGCGTGGCAGGGGAAGTACTATAAAATTTCGAGTCAGAGGTAGTATTTGTCAATTCTGTGAACTACTCAAAATTTCCACTACCGGTTCTCCAGAACTAGTCAGAACCTGCTGAATACCACCTCTGGTTTTAGTCTTTAGAAAATGCTGTCTGACTATAATTAAATAATCATATTAGAAATATAAGAAATATATTTCATATTAGAAATATAAAATTGTTCAGGGTTATTTGCTCATATGATATAGCCTTGCCACACTAATCTTCTGTTTTGGTTTAATACTCATTAGAATATTAATAGCATTTATAAAAGAATACATAGCTTTAAAAAAGTAGAACAGATTCTGAATTATAGGCCAAAGTTATGGAATTTACCATATGAAAAATTAAGGATTTATTGAACATGGGTAAAACAAAATTATCACTTTTTTGTACTGGAAATATCATAACATTCTAGATTTATAATGATAATATATGTTTGTTCTCTGCTGATAAACCGGTTGTGTACTGACCTAATGAGAATATAGCCACTACTATTTCATCTGATTAACTTTTAATACTGCCTTGTTGAAATACTTTTCACATATCACCATCAGAGTTTCTTGATGCAAAACTATTTTCTATTGTTTCCTGGTATTTTCTATTGTTTCCTGGTATTATTTTTCTTTAATACACAGTTTTAAAGTTTTATCTGGTTTTCTAGTTATCTTTTTACAGATAAAAAGTAACTCATCAACAAGCATTTTATTGAAGAGATGGATGACATATAAATTTAATGATCAAACAAAACTTTGTTTAAAACTGGAACTGCCTTTTATGTATACATTTTTGTCTTTTTTCTCTTCCTTTCATGTTTTTCTTGAATCTTTCCTCTCCCCCTTTTACTGCATATTAAATCAAATTTTAAAAGAACATAACTTACATCAAAACAAATTAAGTATTCTGGAGGCAGGTCTCTTGAAATACAATAAATTAGTATCAACTACTATTGTTCAAGTGTTTTGATTTAACATAAACTAAAAGTGACAAAAAGTGAAAAGAAAACTGATTAGCAAAAAAAGAAAGAAAAGAGATCCAAATATTAGATGTAATTACTTATAAAAAAGTAAGTCTATTTTTTCCATTAATTATCATTAATTATTTTGTATTAATGCTACAATAATGCATGTCACTATAAATTACAACTGCATTAAACATTCAAAGTAATAAATTATGTGTAAAAAGTTTTTGGTTTAATTATTAAAATCAAAACATTTTGAGAATGCCTTCAGGTTTGGCAACAAACAGATGTCTGTTCCATATAACTGTTTACCTCAGCTTGAGTAATATATAGAAAATAAATGCATAATACATGTAAATTCATAAAATTCACATCAGCTATTAAATATTTAAATCACCAATAGTTTACCTGAGGAATAGGAATGCATGCAAATTGCTAAGCTAAACATGTGATAAATTTTCCTGATCTATGGATACCTCGTTAAACAAGCAATAACTCCTAACTGTATATGGAAATAGAAATTTATTCTTTAGGACCTTACAGCCCCAGAATTCCGTCCTTTTATTGATCTTTCATTGAATGAACAGTGGAAGACAATGCTTACCTGGCACACTAGGTGGTGTTTTCAGGTATTTTCCATTAAAATGTTGAATTACAGCTTCACATTTTTCAGTGGATTCCATTCTGAGGAAGAAAAATAAATAAGTAAATATAGTCATTATTACTGAATATCTGTCTCATTGTCTTTCTGGAAGAATATGATGCAAGTAATCAATACTTTCCTCATAAAGGACAAGTTCTACAAGTTATGTGACAAAAACTGATGAAACAGTATAAAACCCAGTCCCTTGGATAGGTAGCACAAATGTAAACTGGTCAGTAAACTGCCTTACGTGCAACTACAATGATGTGATTCATAGATGATACCCCAAAGGTAAGGAAAATTTACTATAAGCACTTCAGAAGTTGGGACAGAAACCATTAAAATAGTTTGAATTATAACACATAGTATACAAAGAAGATGAAACATCTGAAGCCTTCTGGATTTGCCTCCTTGACACTCTGGATCCTGTGGTGTAGGGTAAATGGAACATGTTGATGTTTAACTGTGAAGAGGAACCAATGTTAGACAAAGAGTAGTGAGGGACATATTTTGAGGTGACACAGTAAGAAGGAACCACAAAGGAGGAGTTTAGAAAAATAAAGTAGTTTTGTGTGCAGAGAACTCACATGTTAGGAGTATTATTACAAAATATGACAAATCCGAATAACCAAAAGGATCAGAGAATCCTAGCCTTTATGTTTGTTGACCAATTCTCTAATGATATTCCTTTCCCGTTTATACATACCCATGTTATTATTATCTCATTAACCCCATATCCTCCCACCACCCGTCTTCCCGACGCTCCCAAGGAGGTTGCTGATGCAATCTTGGCCAGCATTACCTCAACTCCACTCAGACTGTTGGTAGTACTGAATAATGATCAGCAGCCCCTCCCTCTCTCAGCAATTAACAGCAATTACATCCCTAGAGGCATTGTTATTGCAGCCTAAGAGACAATCATCCTGTTTGCCCTCCCTATCCTTAAAGTCCGAACAAGGCCATTAGCAGCTGCCATTGTAGTGTCTATCCAGAGCGTCGCAATGCACCACATCATCACCAACAGCCTCCGGAGTCTTTCGCCACTGCTCGCAGCCTTCTATCACACAGCCAGCCCCTTGGAAGATGCCACCATGATCAGCAGGACAGCAGCCGGTATTAGATGAAAGGAAGCATCCGGTGTTGCTGAACAGCAGTGCTCCCAAAGGGTAGGGGGCTCATCAAATACAACTTCAAAAAAGCCAACTGTGATTTCATAGCTGCTGATCTATCATTTCTTGATTGGCACATTGTCTCTAGCTGTAATACTACAGTAGACCACTATAATGCATTCTTTCTTGAATTTGAAAGAGTCATTAAACTATATGTACCATTAGTACCCCCCCAAAAAAAACCAAAACCAAATTACCCATAACAATAAGGAAACTTCGATTAAAAAAATCGCTATGGTGTAAAAATAAAACTAGCTATGTAGCAAACTTTAAAAATCAATACAATACCTTATGCCGACAGATAAAGGCAGAATTCACCAATTACTACTGCAGGCAAGAAGAAAACCTCCTACACACAAAATCCACCCACGCCTTCTACAATTTTGTAAACACCAAACTTAAGGACTCAAATACCATCCCACCTCTAAAAGGACCAAACAGGAAAGTCTGCAGCAATGATGCCATTAAGGCCAATCTCTTCAACATATTCTTCAGCTCAGTCTTTGTAAACAGTGATAGCACATGCCCCACATTTCCTAGTTGTACCACAATTAACTGCAATGATCTATGACATATTGACTTTACAGAAGATAATGTAGAAAAGGCACTACGTAATCCAAAACCATCCCTATCTATTGGCTTTAATGGATTATGTGCATACTTCTTTAAAAAGCTCTTCACTGCCATAGCAGAACCCCTAAGCATTGTTTATGAGATACCATTCAGAACCAGCTCCTTACCGAACCTATGGTCCTTAGCAACAGTCATCCCTATCTTCAAAAAAGGTAACCCCAGCTTGGTTGAAAACTACAGACCAATCTCGCTGTGTTGCATCATGTGCAAAGTCATGGAATCAATCATTAACCAATCCATTACCCTCCACTTAGAGTCAAACAACCTATTCTCCAAAAACAATTTGGTTTCAGGAAAAAAATGTTCTATAATCTACAACTCCTACACTGCAAAAACATATGAACTACTGACTTCTGATTTGAGCTTCTTCAGTGATGGAACGAAATCCGTGATTGTGCACAGTTTCAATCCGTGCTCACTGCCGGAGCGCCCCAAGCTGGCTGGATTCGGGGCTAAGCCCTAGGAGGTGGTGAAGAGGGGGGAGACAGCCAGCAGGGTCGAGGAGAGCCACATCTCTACTCCTCAGCTGGCCATTAATTCCTTTCCCAGGTTGCAGCGGTGGTCAGAAATGGCCACCTCAAAGAAGAACTCGACTGGAAAAGAATGTGCAGGAGGAAGATAAGAAGAGAAAGTTTTGGTTGACTGGGTTAAACTGAAAAAGCAACAACATCAGGTACCCTGGAATTTGAACTATAAAAAATAACATTGTTCCCAAATAAGACTTCAAAGCAGTGAAGGAGAGAGGGAAGGGAAAGGATTTGGCTTTTTTTTCCTTCCCTTCCTTATACTGACAGCTAAGAGATTTGAGTAAGAAATTGACAAAAATCCACTTTCCTTATATTGATAGAATCTGTAAATTCTCCCTCTAAACCTTTGCCGTTTGCTTATAGTATATGGCTTCTATTGCTTGAATAAATTTTCTGGTGAAACCCATCTGTTCCAGTAATAATAACATAAATCTCCAATTCACATTATCAAATGCCTTTTGCGCAAGACAAGGATGCCCACTATCACCTTTGCTATTTGTATTAACTTTGGAAGTGTTGAACAGAAATATTAGAGATGATAAAAGTATAAAAGGAATAAAAATTAAAAAGGAAGAATTTAAATTGCAAGCCTTTGCAGATGATTTGGCCTTTATTTTGGAAGACCCCTTAGACACAGCTCCAAAATTATTGGAAAAGATAGAGATATATGATGAGGTGGCTGGTTTGAAAATAAACAAAGATAAAACAAAGATCTTGATAAAGACAAATAATATGTTATTAAGACAAAGAGAAAAACTGGCAGGCCTGTTGAAAATTCAAGTTACGAATAAGGTTAAGTATTTGGGGATACATTTGACATCAAGATGTAGTACATTAAAAGAGAACAATTATATTAAACTTAAACAACAGATAGCGTTAGACTTGATGAAATGGGAGAACTTACAATTGTCATTAATAGGGAGAATCTCAACAATCAAGATTAATATCCTACCCAGAATCTTATACTTGTTTCAAACAACACCAATTAGGCTTGGAAAAGACTATTTTGAAGATTTAAATAAAATTGTGTTGAAGTATGTATGGCAAGGCAAGAAAGCGAGAATAAAGTTAAAACTTTTACAAGATGCTAGAATTAGAGGAGGATTTGGTTTGCCTAATTGGGAGTTGTACTATCAAGCTGCAAATTTGATGTGGGTAAAGGAATGGATAACATTAAGAAAGACTAGATTGTTGACACTAGAAGGACATGATTTGTTGTTGGGCTGGCATGCTTTTCTATGGTATAAACACAGGGCTATTTTAGAAGACGTCATATATGGGAGTCTTTGTGGTTAAACTGGGAGAAGATAAAAAGACAATGTTATTTGAAAATTCCAGTTTGGTTATCGACTATTGAAGCATTTTCCTATCCTATAATTTATAAGAAGCAACAAACAGTTAGATATGGGGAAATATTGGATGAAAAGGGTGAACTTAAATTGATGCAAAATTTAGAGGAACAAGGTATAAAGATGAATTGGTTTTCATATGCGCAAATACATTCAAGGTATGATGAAGATTTTAAAACAGAAGGATTCTATGATAAATGCGGTATCTGCTATCCCGCATCAGATGGGCGCCTCATGAGAGGGAGCGAAGGAGGAAGAAACGACACGAGATGAGGTTTCGAATGTCTTGGCACACGCTCTTTCATTATGCTTTTTCACAGGGGGGTGAAATTTTTCAGAGCCCAAGGTAAACAGGATATACATGAGTTACAATAGTTTAGGTCAACAGGATATACATGATTTACAATAGTTCAGGTCAGTTAAGATACCAGGTTAAACAGGATGTATGTGATTTACAACAGTTCAGGTCAGTTAGGATACCAGGTTAACAGGATGTGTGTGATTTACAATTGTTCAAGTCAGTTAGGATATCATTCTGTATTGACAGATGTTTATCTCCCCGTCTCTTATACATGCCTGGCAAAGATCACTGAGGAGACAGAAGTCTAATGTTTACACGAGAATGATACATTGTTGCAATACATAGTTGCACTGATACATAGTTGCAATCATATGAATGATACATAGTTACAACATCTCCTCTGTTTTTATTATTTATGATGAGTCTTCTTCCTCGTCCAAGAAGACAGGAACTATTTTTCTGAAATGTTCTCCGTCCCCGTCATCTAGGCAGGCGTGCGACCCGTCAGTGTCAGGGTTGTCCAAGGAGCGGTAACTCAGCAATGACATTTTTTCATCCGGTGTTAAAGACATAACATGAGCTTGCAATAACTCATTAACATCAGCAGTTATGGAAGATAATTGATTTTTCAAAAATTGCAATATTCTATTAAAACAACAAGGTCCTATAATACATATCAATATAATGATTATTAATGGTCCTGCCAATGCAGTTAAAAGGGTTGTAAGCCATGGTGAAATAGAAAACGAACCCCCCCTCTGCTATCAGCATAAAGACAACATTCTTTTTTAATTAGAAAACGAACCCCCCCCCCTGCTATCAGCATAAAGACAACATTCATCTTTAAGTGCAGCACACAATCCCCCTTGTTTTAAAAATAACAGATCTAAGCCTCTACGATTTTGCAAGAGAGGGGGTGTTCCATGGATACCTGTAGGGATATAAAATCATCAGAGTTATACACACAAGCCATACTTGAATGCAAAAAGGATTTGGATTTAACAATTTCATCCCCATGGACACATGCTGTGAGACCGGTGTTACAAGCCCAGACAGAATTTTTGCCAGGGATAAAATACATTCCTTTTAGGCGTGATGTTAAAGTTCTTCCTGCAGTGATGTGGATTGCAGGATATCCCCCGGTTGTGTGGGTGCGTCTGCCAAATCGAATTGAAGTGGTGGGTAGAAGTTTTCTATGCAAGAGAAATTGGTTGTAGAACTTAAACAAACTCCTTGAAAGTCAGTTATAGTCCAGGCAATATTATCTCTTCTATGAGGCTTCTGCGGATCGTCATGGACAGTTCTTTTGAAGCGTCGTTTGTTGACAGGATCAGAGTTCGGGTATATAAAAACATTACAAGCAGGAGAGAGGGCTATGGACAAGTTATTTGTAGAACATTTGCGAAATGAAGAGGGAATTCAATTAATAGAAAAAGGATAATAATTACAATAATGACAATAAAGATTTGGTAATTCATCAAGGATGTTAATTGGGGTGGGGAAACCCATGATACAATATAAGGACATTTGGGTCCCCCTATGTTTTAGATTGAATATAGGAAAAGATTTTAAGGTTCCTTTCCATAGGAAGAGTAAAGAAGGAACAAAAGAGCGAGGGGTAGAGTGTTCTTTAAAATAAAACAGAAGTGACAGAGTGAAAACTATGGGTGGCATTTTCATGACGTACCCACATGGAACAAGTATAATAGCCTTCTGTTAAAGAAGTGGCTTTAACACGAATAATCTTTTGACAGGAAGCATATGTTTTGTTGAAATATGTGTGAATATAAGGAGATAGATTTATGGGAAGATTATCATGCCAACAAACAATAGGACAGTCACTATCATAATTAATAAAGCGAAATTCTAATGTGGTCCAATGACCATGTTGAACAAAGGTATAAGTAGGATATGAATAAGGTAGAAATTGCAAGGAGGATATAGGCAAGAATATCAGGAAGAGTTTAAGATGCAGATGTATCGGAGGAATTCCCATGATAGGGTCTTACCGCCCGACCAGGGATCCAGCAAGTGGTTTTGTCTGGCAGTAAGATCGCAGCGTATCCTCTCCCCCAAGTGAGAAGCTCAGCGAGACCCTGCCAGGCAGGATCTGGCAATCTGTGATAATATACCAGAGGTCTGTTAGGAGGGGGTGAGGGGGAGGAAAAGTGACGAGAAGCAGCAGAAGTGGGAGGAATGCCAGTCAGATTGAGAAAGTTTAGAGTGTAAAGACAAATGTTAAGAGAATTTTGCAATGCTGGGAGGTTCGGGGGTTTTTCCCGCAATGAATATCTATCAAGAGCACTTTTCAGAGATAAATGAGCCCGTTCTACAATAGCTTGCCCCTGACTGTTGTAAGGGATCCCAAACTTGTGGATTACATCCCATCTGTTACAGAAGTCCTGAAAAGCAGAACTTGTATAGGCAGGTCCATTGTCTGTTTTTATTTCTTTTGGACGTCCCAGCGAAGCAAAGGTACGAATTGAATGATTGATGACATGTTTTACAGCTTCTCCCCTTTGAGGAGTAGCCAGAATAAATCCTGAATATGTATCTATTGAAACGTGTAAATATTTCCATGGGGCAAAAGGTGGATACTGAGTTACATCCATTTGCCAAATTTCACAAGCTTTTAATCCTCTAGGGTTAATCCCTATGGGAATGGAATGTGCTTGCTTGCTACATGTGCGGCATTGTTGAATGATTGCGGTAGCTTCTGCCTGAGTTAAGGAAAATTGTTTTTGTAATGCTTTTCTATTTTGATGGAAATAGTCATGACTTTGTGATGCTGTCAGATTATAAATTGATTTACCTGATGCAGCTGCTGCAGCTGCGTCGGCCACCTTGTTTCCCTCCTGTAATATACCAGGAAGAGGTTGATGGCTCCTGATATGTGCTACAAAAAATGGATGTGTGCGATTGTTGATACATTGCTGTAGAGAAAGCAATAACTTTAACAAAGAAACAGATATGCTGGAGATAAATAGGCTTGATATATATTTTTCAAAATCTGAGAAACATATAAGGAATCTACTATTAAATTAAAATGAGCCTTTTGAAACTGTTGAAATGCAATAAGAGATGCAGCAAGTTCTGCCTGTTGAGCAGAAGATTGCGGAGGGGTAATTTTAGTTTTCCACTCTCCCTCCTGGTACCATGCACAAGCACCATACATTTTCCCCCCATCGGCATAAAGTGTAGGTGCATCTACTAATGGAGATATTGAGAGGGGGGAATGCCATTCAAAAGGGAGAGTTTTAAGAAAAGTGAACCATGGGTCAGCTGGTAAATGGCAAGAAATTTGCCCTGGCCACTCTTCTAAAGCATATTGCAGTTCTTCTGAATTACACCATAGCATTTCCCAAGTGGTCAATGAACAAGGAGTGAATATAAAAACAGGCTCAAATCCCATAAGTTGTTTACATCTTTGTCGACCTTTAAAGATCAACTGAGAATATGCAGAGGCTTTACTAGTAATTGTGGTCCGTGGGGTGTGAGACAAATGCAGCCATTCTAAAATCAGAACCTGTGTCTGATGAATTTGCATAATGACAGCTGTTGGTCTCTGAACAGTATTTAGTAAAGCAATTGATAAAGGACAATTTTCTATAGCCCGATCCACCCATCTAGTAGCCATTAAATGGGAAATGTCTTTCAATGCCTGCAACTGCTCTTTATTTAGAATGATAACATCGGACGGGGCTTTACCTTGCGTGAGAGCATTAAAGAGAGGAGCTAATGTAGCTGTAGTCAAACCCAAATAAGGACGTGCCCAATTTAAGGTTCCCAGGAACTGCTGTAAAATCACAAGTGTTGGTTTCGGGGGAAGTGTTGGGAGGGGAAGGGAAGGAACAGCAGCCGAAGCAAGTAACTTGTGACCTAAATAGAAAAAGGGTGGTTTGGATTGAACTTTTTCTGGGGCTATAGTGAGACCTGCTTTACCTAAAATGGAGTTCAGGCACGGCAGAGTTTTTAATACCGTGCCCTTTGGGCCAGGTGCAGATACCAATATATCATCCATGTAATGATAGACTAAAAAATGAGGATATTTGTCCCTGTATGGTTGCAAGGCTAAATCCACAAAAAATTGACACATAGTTGGACTGTTTAACATGCCTTGCGGTAAGACTTTCCATTGATATCGTTTGGTAGGTCTCTGATTATTTAAGGTTGGTACTGTAAAAGCAAATAATTTTTTATCTAACTGGTGTAATGGAATGGAGAAAAAACAGTCTTTTAAATTGATAATGATAAGGTCATACTCTTGAGGAATTATGTTAGGATTTGGAAGACCACATTGCAGGGGTCCCATTGGAAGGAGGACCAAATTCACAGCCCTTAAATCCTGAAGTAGGCGCCAAGCGCCGTTTTTCTTTTTGATAACAAAAACTGGGGTATTATATGGACTCAATGAGGGTTCTAGATGACCTTTATCTAATTGTTCTTGAACAAGAGAATGTAAGGCTTCAAGTTTTATAGAAGGGAGAGGCCACTGATCAATCTACACAGGGTTATTGTTAGTCAAATATAGGCGAAGCATGGTTAATGGAGAGTAAGTTGCGCATTAAACTGTGACATAAGGTCTCTTCCCCACAAATTAGTATACAGAGGAATTACAGCTGGTTTAATATAAGCAACACATTGAGACTCAGGGGAATGGGCTTTTACCCAGTTTCTGCTAATGCGAGTCTCCTGAAGTCCCCCCACTCCTCTCACCGCTGGTGCCACATCTGCAGGCCAGGTGTCCGGCCACTCAGCGGTTCGGATGACGGAAATATCCGCTCCAGTATCTAAAAGACCAAGAAAGGATCAACCATTCAATAAGAATGTCACCATAGGTTTCGGTTGACTAATTGGTCTTTCAATTGCATAGAGTTGCTCTTGTTGTTGGTCTAAGAGCACAATCATTTTTGCCACAACATCCCCCTCATTTATAGTAACTTCTGTATTAGCTAGTATAGACAGACAAACATCAGACAATACAGTGGGGTCATGCAGAAAAGGAGAGGCAAGAATACCTTGTTCAGCTAAATCCCTTACAGGAAAGACTAGCACTGGAATATCGGGGGGCATATGAAAAGGCTGAACAGGATGTACAAAGAGAAAGTCAGCGACACCAGGAAAATAAGTAACAGTTTCATTAGCAACAAGATCGTAAGCGAAAGAAGAAAAGTTGCAAGTTTCAGCAGCCTTTGTTGTGGGGCTGGCTGCCTGCCCCGTTTCTAGTTTCCCTGATTCAAGAAAGGTTTTTGAGTGATTGCAGGGCTATTCTGCTGTTCATTCTTTTGGACTCTGCACTGACTAGCCCAGTGATAGCCCTTTTGGCATCGAGAGCATGGTGTCATTGGGCGAGCTACCTGGTTTCTTGACATATTTGCTCCCCTGCCCAGGACCCTGCATTGGCTCTTAAAGTAGCCTGGCTTGCCGCAATTAAAACAATTGCCCATTTTGCGAGTATTTTGTTGGGAAATGGGAAGAAGAGAGCCCATATTCTGCTGCATGCCTTCAGTAATGGCTGTAGCCAGCGTAGACATGGAATGGGATGTGGTTCCTATGATTCGGCAGGCTGTAAGATAATCTGCCATGGTAACATTTTTCTTATTAATTAATGGTTGCAAAACTTTCTGACAATCAGCGTTTGCATTTTCATAAGCAAGTTTCATTTGTAATTCATTACAAGCCTCCCTATTATCAATTTGTCTCTCTAAGGCTTCTGTGAGATGGTTTATAAAGGAGGAAAAAGGCTCAGAAGCTCCTTGAATAACTTTAGAGAAAGAGTTGGGCACACATCCCGCATTATCAACCTTTCGAGCCGCGGCCAAAGCACACTCCTGTATTATAGGGAAAGCAGCTGGGTCTGTGGCAATCTGCTGGGCAATGGTAACCATGGTGCCAGTACCGTTAAGCATATCTAAAGTGACAGCTGCCGGCAAGCCTCTAGCGGCTTCGGCTGCGGTACGTTTAAGAAATTCTGACTCCCAGACCAAAAATTGTGAAGGCGTGAGGATCATGTTA
This sequence comes from Hydrophis major, assembly GCA_033807585.1. NCBI lineage: Eukaryota > Metazoa > Chordata > Lepidosauria > Squamata > Elapidae > Hydrophis > Hydrophis major. Next base: position 142,573,576 of record CM066343.1, on the reverse strand, counting down.
AATAATGTACGCCAATCAGCATTTATCAAGTCAGCGCCTGGTTGGGCTATTGATCCTAAAAGACCCTGTACATAGTGAGATTGAATACATTTTCCTTACAAGCTGCTTTTAAATCCTTAATTATTTTGTACAGCATTGGGGTATACTGAGGAGCTGGAGGATTGCCGACTTGTATGATAGGATAAAGGGAGGCAGCTGCAAGGGTGTCCTCATCTATTTCTCCTTCATAAAAGGCTTGTTGAATGGCTTTTACAACACACACCCCACCTCGGGGGGGGGTGGAGGACACGGGGGCTCTACATTTAAGGAAGTGGATTGAATGGAAGGAGGTTCCCGTACTGATTTATGATCATCGGGAGCAGAAGATTGAAGGATAGAAAAGTTATCATAACTTGGCGGGGGAGATTCAAACACACTCCCTGCTTCTATTTTATAATGGACTTTTAAAGCCTCCATAATTTTCCTCCAAGTGACCAAAATGCCAATAGGTGCATGAGGAGGATTATGGAGATATTCACCAATTTTTTGCCAATTGGAAATTTTTAAGGACCCTCTCTCTGGATAATTGGGACAATGTTGCCACACATAAGCCAATAATGTAGCAATAGGTTTCTTTTTTATGGGAGAGCCCTTTAAATTAGCAGAGTATTTAGAAGAAGAAGCGACTAGCTCTCTCAATTCCTTCAGATGCTGCGTCTGCTGTTGAGAAAAGCCTCCACCCATACTTACTAAAGTCGAGACCGTCTTTCAGATCCGATGATGTGCAATTCGCTCAGGTGCCTGGCGATGCACAGCTCCCACCGAGCTGATAAGATATGGGCGCGCCGCTGAGTATCCCCCTTAGGGAATCACGTCGGGGTTGCCATAATGCGGTATCTGCTATCCCGCATCAGATGGGCGCCTCATGAGAGGGAGCGGAGGAAGAAATGACACGAGATGAGGTTTCTCGGGATGAGCGCGCCCCGAATGTCTTGGCACACGCTCTTTTATTATGCTTTTTCACAGGGGGGTGAAATTTTTCAGAGCCCAAGGTAAACAGGATATACATGAGTTACAATAGTTTAGGTCAACAGGATATACATGATTTATAATAGTTCAGGTCAGTTAAGATACCAGGTTAAACAGGATGTATGTGATTTACAACAGTTCAGGTCAGTTAGGATACCAGGTTAACAGGATGTGTGTGATTTACAATTGTTCAAGTCAGTTAGGATATCATTCTGTATTGACAGATGTTTATCTCCCCGTCTCTTATACATGCCTGGCAAAGATCACTGAAGAGACAGAAGTCTAATGTTTACACGAGAATGATACATTGTTGCAATACATAGTTGCACTGATACATAGTTGCAATCATATGAATGATACATAGTTACAACAGATAAATTGACTGATTTAGATAAGATTTTGACAGGTACTGATGAAAAGGTGATTAAAAAATTATATGGTTATTTATTAGAAATTAAGCTAGAGGAAGAACAAGTTAAAGAAACTATGATTGCTTGGGGGAAGAATTTTGGATATGGGATTGATTTAGAGAAATGGGAAAAGTTGTGGTCTCAAAATTATAAAATGACAATGTCAACAGCATATAAAGAAAATTTGTATAAGATGTTTTACAGGTGGCACTTTCCCCCGACAAGAATAGCAAGAATGTTCAAGAACAAATCCGAAAAATGCTGGAAATGTCATCAAATACCTGGCTCATATTACCATATGTGGTAGACTTGTGAGGAGGCTAGAAAATATTGGATTAAAATTTGCATTTGGTTGGAAAAAATGACAAAGAAACAGATAGACTTGAAACCAGAGATCTTTTTATTGGGAATCTTACCTGATACATATAGTAAAGATTTGAAATACCTGATTGTAAATGTATTAACAGCGGCTAGGATTGTATTTGCTAAAAACTGGAAAAATGAGAAAATACCATCGCAGGAAGAAATTATTAAGAAAATATTGGAATGTACTGAAATGAGTAGATTGACATTTAAAATTAGAGAACAACAGGATAAACAATTTTATAAAATTTGGGACCTTTTCTACCAATGGTTAGATAATAAAATACAATAATAGAATATTTAGAATTCTAGGAAATAATGAATATATAAAGATATATTTCCTATCATATCTACAATAATGTTCTTAGGATAGATTTGGTATGATTATATGATTTGTTATAAAATAAATTAAGTAAATTATAGCTATCTCGCAAAGTATGAATGAATAAAATTATAGTCAAATGATTGTTTAATAGTGATACTAGGGTATTTAATCTCTGATTGATAATATGAGTTATTATGTAATGTAACTGTAATTGAGACTACAAAATGAATGCACAAAAAACTGGTAAACCAACCGACACACTGCTTGTATATTTATGAAAGAAAGCTGGATGTTTTTATGTTTTGTTTGTTTCGTTTGTCTTTAAAAACCAATAAAATTGTTTTTTTTTAAAAAAAATGACAAAAAAAAACCACTTTGACGTCAATAGGCATTTAAGCTGAAAATAAAATGTCAAAGGGATAATAAAGATTTTTGGATACTCAAAAATCTTTAAAAGCAGGAAAGTAAAGAAAAGGAAAGAATAAAAGGGCGCGATTTGGCAAAAAGGAAGGAGACTGCCTGGAACTAAAAGGAACTTACAGTGAAACCTTAACAAGATTCCTAAAAGATACATTCTAACTGAAACTTTGTAACAAAATAATAGAACCCCAGGAAGAGAAAGTGGAAAACAGAAGCAAGAAGAAACCGCTTTGGGTTATTTGGATTACTTGGTGATTTTTGGATTTTTGGCTATTGGATTTAAATGACTAAATCAATTGGGTGGTTGTTTAAAAGTGTTTAAAATGGCATCACTTTTAGAAGAACTGAAAATGGAACTTAAAAATCAGAAAGATGCACAAGAAGGAAGAGGTTCTTTTGGCTTTGCATTTCAATTTTTAGAGATGGAGATCTGGATCTATGAGAAACAATAAGAAACGCTTGTAGAACAAGAAGGTTTGGACAAAGAAGAAGCCATCTTTAATGATAAAGCAATTTTATGTGGGGGAAAAAAGAAAGGGGGAAAAGAGTGAAAAGTTTAAGATTTGAAAAAACAACAAAAAAAGAATATTTTGAAAAATAATTATAATATTAGGAAGCAACAGAAGAGAGGATCACAGAAGAGAGAATTAGAAGTAGAGAGACAAGGGGGCAAATAGGGGACAGAGAACAAGAGGAGGAAGAAGGAAAGGAAAAAAAGTTATAAAAGACAGAAACAAGATATAGAGAAACAGGGAAAACGTATAAGGATTGAAAGTATAAGCCTATTTAGAGATAATGAGTGAAAATTTAATTGAAAAAGGGAATCTGCAAAGGTACACAAGATAGTATTGTTATATTAGAAATAGAAATAATTTTTGAAAATATGAAACAATGTAAGATTAAAATGATGGATAAAATACTTATTGTAATGCAGTGGAATGTTTGTTAATAAATAAATGAAATAAAGTGAATGAGAGAATGAAATTTGGAAAGGATGGGAATATTTTAATTATTATTAATGATTTATAAAGATAAAAGTGAAGAGAAATATGGAAAAAAAAGAATCAATTATGGAAAATTTGTAAGTGTTCACAAGGAAGTATGATATTCAATTGAAAAGAAATGTTTAAGATGTTAAGATTCTAACTAATAATAACGATAGAATTGAATTGGAATGAGTGTTTTATTTACTACTGTTTTATATATATATATATATATATATATATATATATATATATATATATATATATATATATATATATATATATATATATATATATATAAAACAGTAGTAAATAAAACACTCATTCCAATTCAATTCTATCGTTATTATTAATATATATATATATATATATATATATATATATATATATATATATATATATATATATATATTTGTTTTCTTAAGTTTTCGCGGGTACTTACATGTCTGGCATTCAGCCTATTGAAAAAAGACCAGAAAGCATGAACAGAAGAGATGATTCCACCAGGCTGTCAATCATTTGGAAGCCTGCACTCACAAACAAAAAAATCTCCACACCACAAGCCAGGCAAACACCTGGGCACAAACAGATCCCCCCTGATACCTCCAGCTCAAACACACCCCAACTAGGCACCCAGATGAAACCCAGCTTCCTAACTAATGATAGCCGTCCATTTACCCGAAGCCAAGCTGCACTAAAGGCCTCCAATAAAGTAACACAATGTGGCCAGCCAATCAAGATACAAAAAGAGCCCCCCCCCAAAAAAACAGACAGAAGATACTAGTAGCAGAACACAGCAAACTCCAAGACCAATAAACACAGACCAAGACTCTCAACCAATAAGGAGGAAGAAAAAACCATTCTGACACAGCAATAGGCTGCCCCAAATTTAAATCTGAAACCACTGTAAAAGTCTGACTCACAGACAAACACCATACAGAAGCCTGATGATGGCAGATGAGATTCTGCTGAAACGTTGCTACAACTTTAAAAGCACCACGTGGGAAAATACCCGAACAAAGCTGAATGCCAGACATATATATATATATATATATATATATATATATATATATATATATATATGTGTGTGTGTGTGTGTGTGTGTGTGTGTGTGTGTGTGTGTGTGTGTGTGTGTGTGTGTGTGTATGTATGTATGTATGTATCTATCTATCTATCTATCTATCTATCTATCTATCTATCTATCTATATCTTTGGTTATTCGGGTTTTCTCCCGCGTAAGATTGGAAGTATCTAGGCAACGTTTCGATGAAGTCTCATTTATCATCTTCAGGCTTGGTCTTCAGCTCTGTGCTTCTCAGAAGCACAGACAAACACCATACAGAAGCCTGATGATGGCAGATGAGATTCTGCTGAAACGTTGCTACAACTTTAAAAGCACCACTATTATGACGTGGGAAAATACCCGAACAAAGCTGAATGCCAGACATGTAAGTACCTGCGAAAACTTAAGAAAACAAATATATATATATATATATATATATATATATATATATATATATATATATATATATATATTACTTGTGATATCCCCACTCACCAGCCTTTTTGTAAATTTCAATTCTAGTAATATTCTTATTTTTGCTTTTTATTTTAAAGGGAAAGCCTCAGAGTTTTTTCTTTATTTCTCTTTATTTCTCCTTATTTTTATTGGGACTTCTTTGCTCTTTCTATCCATGTTTTTGGACCACTTTGTTTTTCTCTTTTGATTATTGAGACTTCTCAACTGGATTAAGGTGTGAAGAACCTGAAGGAATTTCTTCTTTTCTTTTTGTTCTTTTTTGCTCTTAATCAATATTATTATTTTTGGGGTTTTTTTTTCCTTTCTATTTTTCCTTTTTTATGGTGGACTACTTTGTAATTGGATTAGGGTCTAGAAGAACCTGAAGATCTTTCTTCCTTTCTTCCTTTTTCTTCTTTGGTTTTGGGCCTTTTACTATTGGATTTTTCCATTTTGGATTATAATTGGCTATTCTACCAGTTGGATTAAAAGTTAAAAAGAATTTGAAGATTTGGAAGCATTAAAATGAGCAGGAAACCAATACCATCTGGCATTTCTACTTCTACTTCTGCTTCCCCACCAGCTGCAGGACAACGTTTAATTCAGACAATCTTGAAACAAGATAAAGAACAAGAAAAAGTAACTTTACAGATGATTATGCAAGGAATCCAAGATCTCAAGATAAAATCAGACATCATTGAACAAAGAACAGAGAAAACTGATGAAAAAGTGAAAAATATTCAACAAATGATGGGGAAGTATGAGGAGAGATTCCAAAAAATTGAAGAAGAAGGTAAACAAAGAGAGGAGAAGATTGGAAATATTGACAGCAGATTAGCAGTGGTTGAACAAGAAAAAAGTGGGATGTTGAGGTGGGAGATGGAAAGGTCAGAATTTTATCTCAGATTTCAAAATATAGAAGAGGAAAAAGGAGAAAATTTGGCTGCGATAATGATAGAAATTTTGACAGATGCTTTGGAAATTACAGAGGAAAAGATGATGGATGGAGTAGATAAGGTATATCGAGTTTATACAAGATATGTGATGAGAAATAAATTACCAAAGGAAGTCATTAGATTTACCAAAAAATCCATTAAAACCCAAATATTACAAGTGGTAAGAGAGAAAACATTGAAATACAAAGGTAAAGAGATTGTGGTTTTAAAACAAATACCTAGAAGAGTGAGAGAGATGAGAAGAGAATATCGATTTCTGACCAAAATGCTACTGGAAAACGAAGTGAATTATAGATGGCTGATTCCAGAAGGATTAATGTTTACGTGGCAAGAGCAGAGACATAGAATTGATTCAATTGAGAAAGCAGAACTTTTCCATGCAGAATTTTTTGGAAGAAGAAGAGAGGAGGCAGAGAAAGAAAGAGGTCTCATTAATTGAGTTTCAAGAGGAACAACTGGAGACTGAAAAAGAGAAAGGAGCTATAGGTGGACAGATGGATAGTAAAGAACAGCATGAAGTGAGATCCACGAGAGCTGTTAGACCTAAATATAAAGCATAATCATGGAAGAAAAAAAAAACTGACTACAATGAATATAAATGGACTTAATTCAGCTGTTAAAAGAAGGAAAACTTTTCATAAATTAGAGAAATTAAAATTTGATATAATTTGTCTACAAGAAGTTCATATTAAAAAACATGAACAATTGTTAGTACAGCCAAAATTGGGGAAAATATTTACTTCTTCGACTCAATGTAAGAAAAGAGGAGTGGTTCTATACATTAAAGAGGCTATCCCAGCAAAACTGATCTAAACGGATGAAGACGAAAGAGTATTAATGGTGGAAATAATGGACAATAATATAAAAATACTCTTGATTGCAATTTATGCTCCGAATGATAAACAAGAAGAGTTTTATAAAAAGCTACACATGAAAATAATTGGACTGGACTATGTTAATATAATTATGATGGGAGACTTTAATGGAATTGTGGACAATAAATTGGACTACATAGAAACAACAACAAAGCAAAATAGAAAGGCTCTCCCTAAATCTTTTTTTAAAATGACAGACGAACTAACTTTAAAAGATATTTGGAGAGAAAGAAATGTTAAAGCTAAACAATATACTTTTTATTCAAATAGACATTTATCATGGTCCAGATTAGATATGATATGGATCTCAACAGAATTAATATCCAATATTCAAGAAACAAATATTGAAACAAGTACTTGGGCAGATCATAGCTATGTAATTATGGTAATGTTTGTATGGAAATGTAAAAACCTGGAACCATACTTTTCACCAAAAGAGATGTTTGTAAAAGATAAAAATAAAAAAAACTTTTTGGAAAAAGAATTAAAAATAAAATCCGGCATTATTTCTCTTCTACAATATATGATATATGAGACAAACATTGAGGAACATTTCAGGAATGCTATAAGGAAAACTAACACAGATGTGTGGGATAATAAACTGAATTCCACATGGAACAAATTTAGAAGGAAGAACAAGTGGAATGTATTCATTAATTACAATTTATCCAATCTAATGCTGTCAAACTAAGTTGTACAGGACAATTGTTTTTAAATCAGACTGTCTCATCTTCATTAATTTTAAAATAGATTTCTTGTGAATCTTGATATTATCTCTGAATTCCAACATTGAAGAAAAGAGTACCAACAAAAAGAAAGGAAGCTAATGTTCCACAGTATTCAAAGCTGATTTCATATATGTTTTATTACTACTGTTCTTTATCACTAGTAATATATCTCAGTCTTATTTATTTTGAGTCAACCCGCTGTATTCCCCAGGGTTTACTTTAAAAAATGTATTGGGAATTTCAGCATATAACAAAATATTCTTGAAACTAATACACAAAAGCTACAACTGCCACTCGGACTGGTTGTCTGGCTCATGATTTAATTGGGGCAATCGCCTGAACCCTGGCACTGGTACAAATGCGTATATACCCCAATTAACTTTTTTATATCCTGGAAATTTTTATACTCTGGAAACGTAGAAGAAATCCTCAAAAACTGACTAAAATGGTGACTATAGCTCTGAGATCAGATGGCATATAACATCTGGAAGAATAAAGACATCAGCCTCACAACCAAATGCAGATTAATTAATGCTACTAACAGCTGTGATTCTGAAAAAGGCAGATAAGAAAAGGATGGATGCCTCTGAACTGTGATGCTGGAAGTAACTATTACTTCCAGCACCACATGGACTGCAAAAATATCAAAGAAGTCCTAGAATGAACCTCACCAAAAATATCACTTGAAGCCAAGATTGCCAAACAAAGACTTTGGTCATGTCATGATAACTGACTCATTCAAAAAAATCAATCATCCTGCGAGTGATCAGTGGAAAAAGGAAAGGAGGCCATCTAGCACCCACTGGCTAGATGCTATAAAAGATAACACTGGGTAACCATGGTGGATCTGACGGAGGTGGTGTGAGACAGAGGGGCATGGAGAGTGCTGATCCATAGTATGGCTAAGCATCAGGCATGACAACAACCATCCTGGAATACCCCATTCCAATTGAAAAGAAACTTTTCTGTTTTATTGAATTACTTATTCATTATATTTTATAGTAAATTTATATTCACTCTTCCCATCTACTTTTTTCAATCTTAAATTAAATTATCTAGCATAATCATATACAGATTTTCAGAAAGAATGACATTTCATTTCAATTTAGTTTCATGTTGAAACCAAATTGCTATTTAATTACACAAATATATTTTACTGTTATTTGAATAAATAAAGTTATTGTCAAGCAGTGATTTTTCAATTTTCTGGAAAAGATGTACCCATATAATCAGATAAATTTCCTTTAATTCCTTGAATTATTCTGCATGTTGTATGACTGCAAATCCTTTCAGCAATAGCAAATATAGTCTTGCCATGCACAAATAAATAAATCTAAAGAGAAATAAATTCCAGCATGCTAATTAAAAAACAACAACTATTTACCTGGCAAATCCAACTCCTCTACTGACACCAGTTGCATCTCTTAATATTCTGGTGGAAATGACATGTCCGAAAGGTTTAAGCGTATTCTCCAACTCTTGCTCATCCATGGAAATGGGCAAGTTTGAGATATAAAGATTTGTGGGGTCTTGTTCTTGTTGCTAAAATAAAAGAAACAGTCCTCTTAGACCTTTAGAATAGAATAGAATAGAATAGAATTCTTTATTGGCCAAATGTGATTGGACACTCAAGGAATTTGTCTTGGTGCAAATGTTCTCAGTGTACACAAAAGAAAAGATACATTTGTCAAGAGTCAAGAATCATAAGGTACAACACTTAATAATAGTCATAGGATACAATAAGCAATCAAATCACACTAGGAAAATATAAATCGTAAGAATACAAGCAACAAAGTTACAGTCATACAGTCACAAATGGGAGGGGATGGTTGATAAGGAGTGATGAGAAGGTTAATAGTAGTGCAGACTTTGTAAATAGTTGGACAGTGTTGAGGGAATTATTTGTTTAGCAGAGTGATGGCATTCAGGAAAAAATTGTTGTTGTATCTAGTTATTCAGGTGTGCAGTTCTCTATAGTGTCGTTTTGAGGGTAGGAGTTGAAACAATTTATGTCCAGGATGTGATGGGTCTGTAAATATTGTCACAGCCCTCTTTTTGACTTGTGCAATATACAGGTCCTCAATGAAAGGCAGGTTGATAGCAATTGTTTTTTCTGCAGTCCTAATTATTCTCTAAAGTCTGTGTCTGTCTTATTGAGTTGAAGAACCAAACCAGATAGTTATAGAAGTGCAGATGGCAGACTCAATAATTCCTCTGTATAATTGTATCAGTAGCTCCTTGAGCAGTTTGAGCTTTCTGAGTTGGCGCAGAAAGAACATACTTTGTTGTGCTTTTTTGATGACATTTTTGATGCTAGGTGTCTATTTTAGGGCTTGAGATATGATAAAACCTAGAAATTTGAAGATATCTACTGTTGATACTGTGTTGTCTAGTATGGAGGGTTTCTTCTAAAGTCTACCACCATTTCTACAGTTTTGAGTGTTGTCAGTTCTAGATTGTTCCAGTCACAACATGGAGCAAGTTGTACAACCTCTCGTCTGTATGTGGATTCATCATTGTCTCAAATGAGACCAATCACTGTTGTATCATCTGCAAACTTCACTTTTTTAACAGATGGGTCATTTGAGATGAGTCATTGGTATATAGGGATTATAGAAGTGCAGGTGACAGACTCAATAATTCCTCTGTAGAACTTTATCAGCAGTTTGAGCTTTCTGAGTTAGTGCAGAAAGAACATTCTTTGTTGTGTTTTTGATGTTAATTGTCCATATGATAGAACCAGGGCTGGTAATCAGCTGGTTTGCACTGGTTCAGGTGAACTGGTAGCAATGATTTGGTGTGGGTCACTGAACTGGTAGTGACTTCTGGTTGCCCGGTCACTATCACTCGCTTGCCCTGCCTGCCCGATGCTCACTCACCCTGCCTGCTACTCACTTCCTTTTGTCCCCTGGGAGAAGAGTGTGGTGGCGGAGGTGTTCCTATTGGGAGGGCAGGGATTCCTGGGGCTGCCTCCTACAGCAGCAGCACCACTGCCACCCGCTTCCTTTCATCCCCCAGGAGAAGCGAGCGGTGGTGGAGGTGCTCTGACTGGGAGGGCAGGGACTCTCGAGGCTGCCTCCCACAGCAGCACCGCCATTGCTGCTGCTATTGCCACGGCCACTCACTTTCATCCCTCAGAAGAAACAAGCAGTGACAGAGGTACTCCAACTGGGTGAGCGGTGGATGTCCCATGGCTGCTTGCTTTTTGCATTCTTCCGGTGTCAAAAGTGTTAAAATATAAACATCATCATAATCATTGTATTCATGTCAACATACAAACAAATAGTTCATAATTATAAAATATACTATCTTCCATGTTGACATCAATTATATAACCATCAAAATATTTACTAATCAGTTTATCTTTCTCATATAGTCCATATTTTCACATAAATCCACCCATCTAACCTCTATACCTATCAACTAGCCATTAAAAAAAACCCCATGCCATAAAATATTCAGTGTCTTCTTTTTCTTTGATTTTTAGTGTTAACCTATCCATTTCTGCACATTCCACTATTTTTTTTATTATATTCTCATCTGTGGGGATTTCTTCATTTTTTCAATATTGTGCGTATACAATCCTGGCTAAATGTCTAAAATGTCTAGAATGTCTAGAATCCCTATCTATTTAGTTCTTGTTTAGTTTTTAGTTCTCTACTTTCATTTAATATGTCTTTGTATCTTATGATTTTTTTTACATATTCATAACATTAAGATTTATCAATGCATCCATTGTAGATAACCAGACTAGCATTTTCAATTAATGTTGCTGTTTGATTTTGGTCCATACTAGCAATAATGCATTCCTAATGTAATGCCTCTGGAAATAGCTATGCATCTCACCTTTCTGTCATGCCCCTGTCAGAGTCTGAATCCGAAGAGGAAGCTGAACAGCTGACAGGGAGTGGGCATGTGGCTCCATTGGCTGTGGAGGAAACTGGAGAAGGGCAAAGTCTGGCTGGGCAGAGCAGGGAAGAGGTAGAACAAGGGAGAGGGGATTAGACCCAGGCCCACCCCCTCTTCATCATAGGATACACAGGGAGGAACATAGAAGAAAGCAACATGGGTTGCTTGGCTTATGGGAGAGGAAAGGGCCCTGATTCCCTTCATTAGCAACAGCTGGGAATACAGTTTATAAGAAAGGCAGATTACATGAGACAGGCTTCTGGGAGCAAATGTGACTTTACCTTGTGTTGTCGTTGCTTATCCGTGTTCCTGGCATCTTCCCAACCATGTGAGTTTTGCTGTACCCTCAAGTTTGAAATTCTTGCTCCTGACCTGCCAAACTAATCACTTCAGTTTGACTTGATTGGACTTAAAGTTACAGTTTCTGTTGACCATGTTTTGGACTTAATTTTCTGCAGTCAAAGGCTGTTCCTAGAAGAGTTTTTCTCCAGCCAGAAGGTAACCTGGATTTGGGAGGCAAAGTTGGATGTAATAAAGGGACTCTTATTAATTATCTGACTGTGTTGCCTTTGTGCCATGCCCTGGGTTATCACACATTCCATCCCAATTGCAGATAATAGCCCTCCAATGTTAGTAATATGGTATTCCTCAAATTAATCCACTCTTTCACCCATGCAAGTACTGATGCTTGGTAATATAGCTCCCAGTCCGCGAGACCAAAACCTCCTCTAGTTTTAATATCTTGTAACATTTTTAATTTTATTCTTGCTTTTTTACCTTGCCATATAAATTTTAATATCGTCTTATTTAATTCTTCAAAATATTTTTCCCCCAGCTTTATTGGGACTGTCTGCAACAGGTACAAAAATCTTGGCGAGATATTCATCTTAATTGAAGCTATTCTACCCAATAGGGACAGTTGTAATTTTTTTCAGTTTTCCAAGTCCATTTTAATTTGTGCTTTCAGTTTGTCATAGTTATCTTCTTTGAGAGATACGCAACCAATATTTTCGTTTTCTCTTTATTTTCAATCCTGCAACTGCACCATATTCTTTTATCTTTGCAATTAATTTAGGTCCTGTGAATCTTGTGAAATGAACACCAAATCATAGAACAACAGAGTTGGAAGGAATCTTGGAGGTCATGTAATTAACTCCGTGCTCGAGCAAGAGAGTCTGTTCCAAATATTAGCTTCTACCTAGGATTGAACTCACAGCTTCCTGATTGTGAAGTGAGAGCTGCTCCACCTCTAGGCCACCAGAGTTGAGCTAAGTAAAGGCCTGTAACTTAAGCTTCTCCTTCTTTATTCTCATGCCTTTTATTTCACTATCTTGTCTCATATTTCTAGCTAACACCTCTAAAGTTAATATAAATAACAAAGGGGGTAAAGGACAACCTTGCCTTGTACCTTTCGTTATAATGAAGTTCTCAGTCATGTCACTTTTATAATCACCTTTGCTGTTTTTTTATGGTATAAGGTCTTAATAATATTAATAAACTTCTCTCCAAAATCCATATATTTTAATTGTAAAAACATAAACTGCCAACTCAAATTGTCAAAAGCTTTCTGTGCATCAAGAAAAAACATTCTGGAAAGCAGATGGCTTTCCAGAATGTGTCTCATAATATTCCAATGTATTCTCAACCATCCGCATATTATTTTTGTCTCTTAGATAAAAATCCATTCTGATCTACATGTATAATGTCATTCAAAAATCTTTTCAGTCTTTCTGTGATTATTGAGGCATAAATTTTATAGTTTAAACAATGGTTTATAGTTTTAACAATGATATTGGTCTATAGTTTTTTATTTGTAGTAAATCAAAGTCTTCTTTAGGTATCAATGTTATAATTGCTTCATCCATGTTTCAGGAATCTTAGCTTCAAACAATGCTTGATTGTAGACTTCAAGCATAAATGGACCTAAGGTATCTTGTAATAATAAGTATTTATAAAATTCTGCTGGCAGGCCATCTGGTACTGGTGTCTTGTTTTGTTTTTGTTTTTGCCTCCTAATTGCTTCTGTTAATTCCATCATTGTTATTCTTTCATTCAATATTATCTTCACTTCTTCTGACACTTTGGTAGGTTGACTTCTTCCATATATTGTTTAATTTTATCTTCTAGTATATTTTCTTTACTGTACAGTTTTTCATAAAATTCTTTTATTGTTATTTTTTTATCTTCATTTTTGTGTTGAATTGCACACATCTTGCAGCTTTTATATCAATTTTTTTTCTTTTTCTTTTTTGAGTCTGAATGCCAATCATCTCCCCAGTTTGTTTGCATTTTCAAAAAAGTTCTGTTTGGCTACTGTAGTTTTTTGTGCCAATTCTTCTTTCTCTAGAATATTTAATTCATGTTTTACTAATTCCATTTGGTTTTTACCATTTAGTTTTGAAGGTCTCTTTGTAATTCCAATTCAAGTCTTTTATATTCTTCTTCTAATCCCTCTTGTCTTTCCTTTTTTTTCTTTATACTTCCTTCCTCTATAGGAGATTGCTAATCTAAAATATGCCTTGGTAGTATCCCATACATTTTCCAAAGATGTTTCTCCACTTTTATTCTTTTTTAAAAATAAATCTATTTCCTTCTTCATTTTTTGTATATACTCTTTATCTTTCAATGCTGACTGCTGTAATTTCCGTCTTGGTTTTCTTATTTGTCCTTTCCATTTAACTTTTATTGGATTAAATAAAAGCCCAAACGCTCGACTCCCCTTCTACTTCTTGTATATTCTTTTGCAATTCCAGTGACATCCATATCATATCAATTATTGACCATGATTTATACATATTTGAATAGAAAGTATATTGTTTTTTCTCTGGTTTTAATTGTCTGCAAGCATCTTTAATTCCTATTTCCTCCATCATTTTAAAAAAGGTCTTTGGTAAGGTTCTCCTAGATTTTTGGTGTGTTTTACAACTTTTATAGTCTAATTTTACATCAACAATTGCATTAAAATCTCCCACAGTACAAATGTTATCATATTCAATTTCTATAATTTTCTTATGTAGCTGTTCATAAAAAACTTCTTGCTCAATATTTGGTGCATATATTACTGTTAATAGTATCCATTTATAATTTATCATTACTTCCACCATCAAGATTCTCCCCTCTTCATCTTTGTAAATTTGTTTTGATTCTATTGATTCTTTGATGAAGAGTGCTACCTCTCTTTTTTCTCTGCTGTGTTAATGCATATAGTTTCCTTATTTTAGGGGTTTCCACAAGTTTATAGTGATCATTTTTTAAAATTTGTTGAAAAAGCTTTTCCTTTTCACTGAATCTGTTAACATTAACTGACATTAAAATAATTTCTTCTTCCATCTTTTTACTTATAAATAAATCTGATTGTTCTAATGGTTCTTATTATTCTCTGTTCTTTTGCTCTAGCTCCCTGCCATTCTGCTTTTTCTTTTTGCTCCATTTCACTCTCTTTTAACTGTAATGGTTCCTCTCCGATCGATACTTCTTATCTCTTATCATCTGCTTTCTCTCTTTTCTCCTTCTCTTTCTCCATGCTGAAATGTTGATCATTAAATTCAATTGCTTTGTCTATTGAATCTAACATGTAGAAGTCACCAATAGGCCTTTAGGTATCAACTATCTAAAGTGTACATCATATTTAATAAATTTTCTTGACAAAAATTGATATTCTCTTCTTATATCTCACACTCTTCTTGGTATCTGTTTTAGAATTGTTATTTCTTTCTCGTTACACACCATTGGCTTTCTTTTAGCTTTTTGAAGTATTTCCATTCTAGTAGTCTTTTTCAGGAACCTAATGTGTACTTGTCTGGGGAGTTTTTTTCTCCTTGCATAGCCTGTGCGGACCCGAAAAATTTCATGCATCTCAGATAGTGCCTCCTGCTTGCTCACTTTCAACACTTCAGCCAACAACTCTGCCATTTTATTGGGGAGGCCTTCCCCTTTCTCTTCTTCTATATTTTGAAATCTTAGGAAGTATTCAATCTTTTGCATCTCCAGGGATATTATCAAGGCCTCCAGGCTCTTATCCAGCTGAGTTAATCTCTGGTCCATTTCCAGCACCTTTTTCTCAGTTTGTTCTGATTTTTTTCTCTACTTTTTAAATTCTTTCTTCATTCTTTGTCATTCTTTGTTGCATTTTTTCCACTTTATCATCCATTTTTTGTATTCTTTCATGCAGTTTGGTCATTGATTCCTGTATTGATTGAAACATTGTTTTTGTTTTCTGCCTGCGTTGTGTTTTCTTCCTGCAACAAAAAATTATCCAGGGATCTCTGGTTTGCCGGACTTGAGGCAGCAGATGCTGCTGCTGAAGGGGGAGCTAAAGTAGTTTTCTTCATCCTTCAATGTAAACAGATAAAATAAACAATAACCTCATAACACACTCCCAACTATTCCACTATTCCCTCCCAGTTGCCTCCCAACTTCAATAACCTTTATATAACCACATTCTCATTACTAAATTCCTCTATCAATCTTTTTACCACTTCTTCCAGATAGCCTATATCAATTCAGAAGTACTTTTAAGTATAGTTTTTTGACCTTCTTCTTTTTTTTATGATAATGTTATGTAGAAATAGAATATGAGTACTAATTAATTTCCTAGAGTCCACAGAGTTCTAAAAGATTTTGTAAGGCAAACCAAAATATCTCTCACAAGTCGTCTTTGATTCCTCTTCTCTTTCCTCTTTGGTGAATAGGCTATAAAAGTTTATTTGTAATCCACTTAGTCCCACATATGACTTCAACAACCTTTCACAAAATATCCCAAGAGTTATTGAAAACTATTTCACTCTTCTTTTCTTCTACCATTATAATATCAAAAATTAATTCTATTCCATCAGAGTATTTTATAATCCAGCCCAGTTTGACAAAACTTTGTTTCTAAACTTCTAGATTTTGAAAATCTCAAAGGACAAAGGGGGGGGGGAACCCAAAGGTTTTCTATTCAGAATGTTCACAACTGCAGCCTGCTTACTTGTTTATCTTACTTGTTTAGAGACCAGGGAGTTGCTAATTTTACACTGTCGTAGTTCTTCCACTCTTTGCTCCAGCCTTCCAGACTAAACAAATTGCAGGTGTCAGAAGATTGTTTGTATTTCATTTACTATAATCCACATTCCTAGGTCATGTCTATTCAAAAGTTCTTTCACTTTTTAAACACTTTCTCTGCCAGTAGGTACCAGTAGATGGCACACTTGTTCTGTTTCCTCTATTTTAGTCCTGTCATTCCTTAATTTTAAAGCTTAAAGTTTTTTTTTCTTTTTTACAGTCAAAAGTTTCCAATTTTTTTTAAAAAGGGGACAACAAAACTTCACCCAAATTAATGCCTTAGTTTCTTCTTTCTATCTCTTCCACATTTAGTTGTAGCAAAATAATAAGTCCTTCTATGTCTTTTTCATTTATGATTAAAAGCCTCTTCACCGCCAAATCCAGAGATGGAAAGTTTAAAATACCACCTCTTATTCTTTAGTCTCACTCTCAATTAAGTCCAATTTTGAGAGAGAGCCAAGACTTCTTTTAAAGCAGAGGTCAGAAAAATCTCACCTAGAGAAAACACACCACTTAACGATCTTCTTCTTTTAACTTTCTGGTCTGGCTGCCATGGCTTCTGACAACTCATAATGGCCATTTATCACTCCTTGTTGGTCTGAGAGAGTTTTCCCTGCTCCCACAGGGATTTTCAGTCTCCCTGCAGTTCACCTAGTGTCCTCTCTTCTTCACCAACCCCTACAGAGTTGGCTATGGACTCCTGGGCAGGGGGATTTTGACGTTTTCCATGGAGCCCCGTGGAATTCTGTCATTGCCAAGGCGCTAGCCACGCCTCACAATACTGACTATGTAATATTTTGTCTTTCCATTTCTTTTTTCTGTTCTTCATTTATTATTTCCTGTAGGCCAGTTTTGGCTCTCTAATACAAAATAAGCCTTCCTTGTATATTAGCATGAATGTATCTTCTTCACTGTCCTTTAGATATTATTATTTCTGCAACATCATTATTCTAATTGTTATCATATCCAGATGCTATAATTAGCTTGCAAATTTTATTAATCAGCCAATCAAAAACAAGTGCTGATATGCTCCCACACATTCACTTTATAGATGGAACAATACAGAAAATTATTTTTAACAAGAGTATTATAGAAATCAATTAATTTCAGCCTTAGTACAATACAGAAAAAGCCTCTTTTGGAATTGTCAAATGCAATATAGACTTTAAATACATACCATAAAATTAACTTAATTTTTCAGTTTTCAATTTGAGCAAATATCAAGAGGAGTCGTAGATATGCTGCGCATTACACCTGTTTTAAACATTCATTGATATTTTCAGCAATCTTTGAGGGTTGTCTGAATTTTCTTCTCATGTATGTAGAATTAATAAATATAATCCACTTGTTGCTCTTATGACCTTTTCAAGAGGAAAAGTAAACCATAGATGACTTTGACTTAATTAAAATAGATTAATATTTAAGTCAAATATTAAACTTTGTGATTTCTGGAAAAATATCTACAATGTATGGTGTTATGTTTGAATCAGATTATGAATCAATATACCATAATATAACAAGTGATACTTTCAAATATACAACAATGCAATTAAATTATAACTATGGTTTCAATATATCTAATAGCAGTTAACTAAATATATAGATTCACAGCTGAACAGATCAGGTCTTCCCTAGAAGGTAATCCATGGAGATGTAGGAAGTCAATTTATAGAGTAATAACAAGGCTATCCATGCAGCATTCCCTAAGCTGCATAATTGAATTTGGGCTTCCTAGCGGTCTTGCAGAAAGCACATGAAAGCTATGTGGTAAAACACTATTAAAATATGTACTTGCAAACAACAAAACATAAAAGAAAAATAAAACAAGGTCATAAAGAGACAGCATTTGTCCTCTTTAGTGCTTACTACTCTCAAATCATTATGGACACATCCAATTTTTAAAAAATAACCTACTTTATTATGAAGCAAATAATCATTATTTAAGAAAAAAAGTATGAAAAAAATCCTGATTTTAAAAAAGAGTGTCAATAAGTGCTTTCTTCTTTCTTTCTAGATAAAACAGACTTCATTCTAAGTACAATAAAGATATGGTGGGAAGTATTAGGGGAAACGTTTAACAAAAGGTGAACCAAAAAGTGTGCAGTCTCTGACAGAAATGATGGGAGTTAAAATTATCATCAATTTTAGCTCCTCAAATTTCTCATTACAGGCAAATTAATGTATAAAATATCCATTTTATTTTACTAATCTACCAATTTACCAGACAGGTTCATAAGATGTAGATTATACTTACATTGAAATATGCAAGGCACGTAAAATATTGTGTACAGCTTTGGTTATACAGCTGATTTACAATATGGAAACAATGAGATGGTACATTTGGCATGTCGAAATGAGTAAATACTATGAATACATAAACATGTTTCATTCTATATTAGAATGTGTCCATTTTGGACACATTAGTTCACTTATTAGTTTCTTTCTGGAATATTGCTAGTTTATGTTTATGACATTTTGGCGGGGAGGGGGGAGGAATTATATCACTTAATTTCACTGGGTTAGTTCTAATTATGTCCTGCAGCTGATTTTTTAAAAAAAGCATCCAAAAGGAAGAAAATTATTAACTCCAAAATAGAATTAAGCTTGTATTTCCAGGAATTATCCCCATACTTTTAAGGGCCAGAGATGAGTATTTCAACCAGAACAAGTGGGTAAGTAGTAAGTGACAAAATTGCACCAATCAGGAAGCTAAGCATAGTGTTTAAGTTGTCATATTATATTAGAACTTGGTGCATATAAATACCCACAAAAACTTAACACACACACACACACACACACTAAATGAAATAGAAATTATAATTGACTAAACAAAGGATATGAGAAAATAAAAAATATGGATCATATTGGAATTTCATAATGAGAATATTATATTATAATTAAAAGTAGGGGAATGAAACTTTATTTAAATTATAGGGGTAAAATTTGGCTATGTGGAAATATAGAAAAAATATGAAATGGCTATATGAATTATAATTTGCCTGTAACAAAGCATGATCGGAGCTGCCATCTCTCTATAAATACTGGTGGGGAAAGTTATGTATAAATGTTGCAATCTGGAATCATGCCGCTCATGTGAAGAGATGTGTAAAATATAAAAATAAAAAACTTTTTAATAATAATAAAAAATAAATCAGTGAAAAAATTAAACATATATTCAATTCACTGCGGATCCTTAGTCAGAACAACTAGCACATTTTTTATTTTTAAACTAGCCTAAAAACTAGATTCAAAACAGATATGATTAGAAGCAGCCTCCTTTTCTTAGAACACCAGCTATTCAATAGATTTAAAAAATAATGCCAACATAAAGCCTCAAAGGGCCAATAGCTCAGTCACCGCATGTAGGTGGGCATGGCTGGGTGGGTATGGCCTGCTCGTGTGTTGGGCTGGAACAAATTCCACTGGCTAGCTCAACATAGGGACAATTCAGTTCCCCACAAGCTCCTTGCCTTCCCAAACTACTGGCAGCCAAGTGCGTGAATAAAAGTCACACACCCACATACACACACATCACATTCCAAATTTGGGAACTTTTATCCATGGAGAAAGGAGGTCTCCCCAAGCCTAGGCAAGATTGGCGGTTTGCAAGCTCAGATGTGCATAAAAATGTCCAAGTTTGGAATGGTGTGTGTATATGTGTGTGTGTGCATGTCTGCAACATGCTAAAGGAGATGTAATCCCAGACATTATTGGCGTTTCCTTGTCTAGTGCCCCAGGAGGCGGAGGACAACACTGCTCCTTATGGAAGCATGGAGGAAAAAGTTTGTAGGAAGCAGTTTCCTCCGAGTCCAACTTTTGCCTTGACAGATCTCTGGAAAGCAAGAAGTGTGTTCTGTCCCTAATTAGCATTCTTGAGATCCCCGCGCTTTGATTGGCCAAAGCGCGGGGCACTCTGATTGGTCAGGCGAGCCGCGCCGATTGGCTCGCTAAGAATCTCCCGCGATTGGTCCATTCGAATCGCGGGAGATTCAAAGTGGTGCCATTGGCCACGGCCGCCGCGGCTAAAGGAATAAAAGCCATGAACTTTTTCCTTTGCCTCAGTTCGGTTCCAACTTTAAATAAAAGAGCATGATTTGAAGTCACCGACTCCTGGCATCATTTCGCGGACACAACAAAGTGGAGGCAGGGGAACAGCACTCCCTGGTCCTGCACAAGGGAGGCTGGTCCGGCACAAATGAATTCCCATTTCAAGTCATGTGCAGTAAAAAATACTGGCTTGTTTAGGTGGCCTTCCCTCATATAGCTGCCCCACCACCCTCTCCTCCTCTTTAGAGATCTGTTAAAGCAGAAGTTGGATTCATAGGAAACTGCTTCCTGAAACTTTCTCCTCCGTGCTTCCACATGCAGCAGCATTCTTCCCCACCTCTTGGGGAGCGTAGTGTAGGCAAGGCTATATCTGGAGGTCTCCAGTGGTGTAAGGAGAGATTAGGGAGAGTGCCAAAGCCTGGTCCACCAGAGGAGCTTTACTGTTCCTCTCAAGCCATGAGGAGGACCCTCGAACAGCAGTGTGGGCAGCATGGAGGGCAAGTGCCCAGCCTGGTCCTTGAGCTCCCATGGCACTAGGACCCCAAAACTCAGTCTCAGAGCTGGTGTCCTGGGTGAAAGGGAATGCAGTCAGCCTGTAGGGTAAGAATGTCACCAAGGATGCCTGGCCCTGTGTGTTCACCACTTCCTGTGCATGCACCAGGGGATGGGCCCAAGATGATGGAGACAGCTCCTCTCTGGCTCCAGGGTGGCCTCACGGATCTAAGGCTGACATCATTTTGGTCCAGATGGCTGCACCAAATTGTGGATTCGTGCCTTCACTGTCTCCAGGAAAGCCCTGCGGATCAGATCTAACCACATTGTGAGCCAGATCTGACCACAAGCCTTGTGTTTGAGATGTCCTAGCGAGTTGAGAAAAAATAGTACAGCAAATTAATGGTATTTTAAAAACAATGTTTACACTAAGTGGTGTGTGAAAACATTTTAAGTGTTTGGCACCAAGCACCATGCTGCGAAAGCTGAAATTGGGAAATATTTATGTGGAAAAAAATGGCCAAAAATTCTTTTATAGAATTTTGACTATAGAATGGTGCCAAAGAACTCTTCTGGGAGCAATTGAAACTGATTCATCTTGAAAACTCCACATGGCTGAAGCTGAGAAATTTTAAAATGCAGGAGGAGAAATACTGGGGTTTTCAAATCCAATGTTGCTGGAGGATAGCATGAGTTGTGAAAAACGTTGCCCATTTTCATTATAGACAGCCTTTATTTTTAGCATTTATTGAAAGCATTTATTTTCAGCAATCTAGCAACACTCTTAAAGACAAGTCAGTCCTTAAAATGTGTTAAGAATCACATTATTCTCCTAGACTAAATGTGTATGACTTTGATATATAAGAACATTTCAGATTCATGTGTAAAATCTGACAAGGAGATTTTTCCATCCCTTCAAACTTTACTGATACACTTCATGACAAGTAGAGGGAGAGTTGTTCTCCAGATGTTATTTCCACCATTGTATTGATATTATTGAGTATGGTGAAAGGATGGATTAGAGAGATTTGAGTTCCAATTTTCCCCATATTTGCTTTATCTCCACATGTTAAAAATATTGGTCAAATAAGTTATTCCATCTTCTGACTTTTGGCTATATATTTCTCTCCATGCTGCTAATTCTTTTTCTTTGGAGTGTAAAAAAATGACGTTTAGAATAGAAGACTTTTCACATTTGTATACACAGAATTCTGAATACCATCATTCATCCCACTCCATGCTTGATGGAGCTAAAGTGAACTGCAGTATATAAGCATTGTGGTTTAAAATATCTAAAATGACTATCTTTCAATGATTGTCAAGACAGGAAAAGACAGAAGACAGATCAGAGGACCTGTCTCTGCTGTTATCCTTTCTGCTTTGCTTTGCAACAAGGAAATGAATATACAGAGAGGCAAAAGATAAACAGGCATCCATGTACTAAAACCTCTTGTGGAAAAACTTAGAAACAAGTTCACAGAAAGACCTTAAGAGATTCTCCAAATGAAAATATTTAAACTTTTAGAATTAACCATTTAAGTTGCTATATGCTAATGTTTAGCTAATATAATTTACCCATATTGATTCACTTTTCAAATGATGTCTATTGTGTTTATGAATTGTGAAGTCACTGTGTTTATGAATTGTGTCCCATAAGTAGTTTTAAAGTGGATTTTTATTTAGACCATTTTCTGCATTTGTTGCAGAACACTCCATCATGTATATTATCTGCAACAATGATCAGATTTGCTTCTCATTTACAAGAAAGAAACCTGTATGGTATGTGCCTTTCAACAGAGTTGGTAAATATTATTTTGTTTACTAAACATAACATATTCACCTAATTAAATCAGAACTATTATAAAATGACGCAGATTTTGGGAGCTTTTTTTCAAGTTGCTTGGATTCTAAGACACTTGATTAAATCCTATTTCTACTGGAGCTCCACTTTGCAGTTTATGTAAATATATCCCAGCTTACTCAGAGTACTGGCTCCCATCTAAAAATCCATGTTCGTGTCAATTGACCTAAGTATGTGTAGATGCTTTCACTCTACTTTCAGTAGTGAAAAAAATTTCATGTACAAAGCTGGAATTTTTTCAAAGAAATAGATGTATGTTATAAGTTAATATTGCACTGAAATTTCCATCACCTTTCTGGCCCAACTTCTTTCCTCTGCAAAAGGAAGAAAGTTGGGCTGTTCTGCTTCATTCACAGACATTTTAGATTTAAAAATTATGTTGTCTTTGGGTAGTGATTCATATTTAGTTTCCCATGGGATAATGGTAACTGCCGTGTCCATCACGGGAAAGGAGACTCGGAGCCAGTGACTCAGTTTCAGCTCTTTATTTGGTCCCGAGATCGGCTTGGGATTCAAGGGAAAAGCAGCGGCTTTTATTCTCTGGCCGCGGCGGCCGCGGCCAATGGCACCACTTTGAATCTCCTGCGATTAGTTTCCACCAATTGCGGGGGATTCGTTATGGGCCAATCAGTGCAGCTCGCTCGGCCAATGAGATCGCCGTGCGCTTTGGCCAATCATAGCGCGGTGCTTGTAAGTATGCTAATGACTGTACAGAACACCCCTCCCCTCTTGGTATGGTCCAATGTAACATAGTCCCGTAAGTAGGCGGGACTTCGTACTTGCCTACTTGACCTGCGCAGGTTAGTTGTTGCTTGGCTCCCGGCCGGTTCGGTTGGGTTCTGTGGTGCTCTCTGCCTCGTTGATGGAACCGCCTGGAAGACCTCGCCGGGCCTTTCGTCGCAGCTCCCTCCCGGTCTACCCGGGCTGGTTGAGCTGCGGTTGTTGCTGCTTCTGCCTGGTCTTTCTGGGCTGGTTGAGCTGGCCTGGCTGCTTCTCCCTGGTGAGGCTTCAAGCTGGCTGCTTGCTGGTGAGTATAGCTGGTTTCTTTCTATTGGTTTTTGGTTCCCGGGGTATTCCCTCCCCTCTTGGTTTGTGTTATGGGGGCTGTCTGTGTTTGTTTGCGTGTCGGTTGTATTTTCCGTGGTTGTTCTCGATCTTATTTGATTGATGTGGCGTTTCCATGCTCGTCCGTCCGTTGTTTGCAGCCGGTATGAGTGGGGACCTGTCAGCTGGGTTATAGTTGCCAGTACCCAAAGTGGATCTCCGATAAGGTTCTTTGCGTAGACTGCGTCACCTGGGGAAAATGTTCGGTTTTTGCTTGAGGAGTTTGGGGTTTTTTTCTGGGTTGTATGTGGGGTGCAGTCTGTTGAGTGGGGACCTTAATATTTCCTCCCCATTAATAGTTCTGCCGGGCTTTTGTTGGTAGTCTTGTCCAGGGTTGTGTGTTGTATAAAGAGCGTTTTGTTTATTTTTTCTTGGATTTCCCCGTGTTCAATTTTTTGGATGGTTTTTTGTGTGAATTGAACCATCCCTTCCGCCCTTCCATTTGCCACCGGAAGTACCAGTGCTATCAATGCGTGTCGTATGCCCCGTTCCGCTAGGAATTTTTCGAACTCCAGCGAGGTAAATTGGGGCCCGTTATCCGACACGATGACATCTGGGAGACCATGGGTTGCGAACAGCTTGCTGAGTTCCTTGGTCACAGCCTCCGTGGTGGTGGTTTTCATGTTGCTTACCTCCAACCAGTTGGGGTAAGCATCTACAGTGATAAGGAATATATGTCCTTTCGTGGGCCCAGCAAAATCTATCTGAATCCTGGACCATGGGGTTTTCCCATTCCAGGATTGGTGCTGTGGGAGGGCTCAGTCTGGTTTCTTGGCAACGTTTGCATATTGACACCAAGTCTTGATTTGTTTATCCATCCCTGGCCACCAGGCATAACTCCTGGCCAGGGCTTTTGTTCTAACTATGCCCGGGTGCCCCTCGTGTAACAACTCCAATACCTTCCCTTGTAACTTTTCCGGAATAACAACCCTATCCCCCCAAAGTACACAACCTTTTTGTAATGAGAGTTCTGTTTGCTGGTTCCGGAATGTCCTGAATGATTCGTCGTTGTCCTTTTCCGGCCACCCCTTTTCTACCCAATGTAACACCCGCGCCAGACGTTTGTCTTTATTAGTCTCACGGGCAATGTCTGACGCGGTTATTGGGCAGAGTCTCTATGCTGAGGGTGGCTGTCATGGGTGCTGGGTCGGTGTCTAGGTCAGGTAACGGCGTCTGCGTGGGTGATTGTCTTCCCCGGTCAGTGTGTGAGCCGGTAGCTGTAGGCGGCAAGGAATTCGGACCACCTTGTCATTCTAGGAGATAGAATGTTCGGGGTGGCCCTGTTCCCTGCCAGGATTCCCAACAGCAGCTTGTGGTCAGTGATGATGGTGAACGTGCGGCCGTAGAGGTACTCATGGAACCTCTTCACTGCGGCGACGATAGCCAGGGCCTCTTTGTCCAGTTGACTGTAATTTCTCTCCGTTTTGGTGAGTGTCCTCGAAAAGAAGGCGATGGGTGCTTCTTTTCCGTCAGGGAGCATGTGGATGAGGACACCGCTGATGCCGAAAGGTGAGGCGTCGCATGTGACGGTCAGTGGTAGGGTCTCGTTGTATTGGATTAGGACGGCATCCGAGGTGAGCAGGTCCTTGGTTTTGCTGAAGGCGGCTTCCTCACGTTTCCCCCAAGTCCATATGGCCGCCTTGTCCAAAAGCCTATGCAAAGGCTCTGCCGCGGTCGCCTTTTGGGGCAGGAAAACATTATAAAAATTAAGCAGTCCTAGAAATGCCTGCAGTTCTGTTTTATTCCATGGTGTTGGGGCTTCTTTAATGGCTCTGATTTTTTCTGCGGTTGGGTGGATGCCGTGTCGGTCTTGGAGATATCCTAGGAACTCAACCCGCTCTGTGTACAGCTGGCATTTCTCTTTTTTCACCTTTAGCCCGGCCTCTTTGAATTTGGTTAGTACCTCCCTTAGACGACCCTCTAGTTCTTGTTGGTTGGCCGCTGACACCAGTATGTCGTCGAAGTAGGGCATCACCCCCTTAATTCTGTGCAAGAGTCTCTCCATGAGGCTCTGGAAAATTCCCGGAGCCACACTGACTCCAAACTGGAGTCTGTTACAGCGAAATGCTCCCCGGTGGGTGACTATAGTCTGCGCCTCAGCAGTTTCTGTGTCGACCAGCAACTGTTGATAGGCTTGCACTAGGTTGAGCTTCGCAAAGACCTTGCCTCCCCCCAGTGAGTGTAGAAGATGCTGCACTACTGGGACGGGGTAGGGGCTTTGTTGTAAGGCACAATTTAGGGTGGTCTTATAGTCCCTGCAGATCACCGGACGTGATTGGTTGTAGGACCCCTTGTTTGATGAGCTTGTCAATTTGCTCGTCGATTTTGGGCCAGAGTGCAAAAGGTACCCGCCGTGGTTTTAGGCGTATTGAGAGAACGCTGGGGTCTAGGCTGAAGGAAATAGGGGGCCCTCAGTACTTGCCTAGGGTGCCATCGAACACTTCCTGGAAGTCCTGTGCCAGTTGCTCTTCCCAGTCGGCATCTGCGACATGGTTGATGCCCGTAACCTCGATCCCGAGTGGTGCGAACCACTGTAGTCCCAAAAGGCTGGGGGGGTCTCGGTACACGATCGTCAGGGGAAGCTTTGCTGTGCAGCCCTTGAAGGTCACTTCGAACTGTCTGCTTCCGACTACCGGGATGCGGTTCCCCTGGTAATCTCTGAGGAGTAGTTTCTGGGTTTCCAACCTCCTCTTGTGGATTTCTGGCACCAACCGCCTGATTTCTCACCAGGTAACCATGGAGAGGTAGGACCCGGAGTCCACCTCCATTTTGCATGGTTCGCCTTCGATGCCCACTTCCACGCATACCTTTCGGGCATCTGTGGTTGATGAGTGGCCGATGATGACTGTCTGGTGGGTTTCCTCTTTCTGCTGGTTTTCGCTGCTTCATTGGTTCCGTCCGTCTCAGTTCCAGCAATTTTTGGCTTGGCGGTCTCTGGCCCTGGGGGGTGTGCCGTCTTGTCTCCGGTTGCTGTGATCTCGCCGACGGGGGCTGTAGGCTTTTCTCAGTCGGCAGACTCGGGCGATGTGACCTTTTTTATCGCAGTGTCAGCAAATCACATCGAAAAACCAGCACTCCGATCGAGGGTGGTCACCTCCGCACTGGCACATGCAGTCCCCGACTTATGACTCTGCCAATCGCGCTGATCTCTTCCCGTCTGGAGCCAATGTATTTCTTCTTCCTCGTCCGTGGTGTCGGAGGCGGAGTGGAAGTCGCCATGATGGGTGGTGGTTTCCCGGTGGCTTGCTTCTGGGTGGGCTTCAGTCGCCCGGCCCGTCTCAGTGGTCGCGGTGCATTCCCCGGTGTCCATTCTCCGCATTCGATTCGCCGATTTCCGGGTTGCCTTGGCTGCGGTGGCTTCAGCGAGGGCGTTGGCGAAGGCGATGTCGCCTTTTGCCATCAGCCGGCTTTGTAGGACTGGGTCTCTGAATCCGAGCATGACACGGTCCCGCAAAGCCTTGTCCATGTCCAAGAACCCGCACATGCCCCCTAGGCTCTGTAGATCAGCCACAAACTCGCTGATGCTCTCACCCGATCTCTGGTCCCTCCGGTAGAAATCGTGCCACCTGATGAGGGTGGGCACGGTGGGGGCATAGTGGTTTCGAAGCAACGGCTCAAGGTCGGCCCAGTCCATCTCCTTCCCGTCCCCGGGTTTTGCGAGAGCTTTTGCTATCTTGAACACTGCGGGCCCGCAGTGTGTTAGAAAGATGGCTCTTTTCTTCTGCCCGGTTGCATCCTTCAAGTTGCTACTTTCAAGGAACATTAGGAATCGGTCTGTGTATGATTCCCAGTCCTTGGTAGCTGGGTTAAAGGGTGCGGGCGGTGCAATGCTGGCCATCTTGTTGGTCTTGCTTCCTCAGGACACGTGCTTGATGGGGGTTAGTCTCAGAATCCCATCCTTGTCGCCAGTGTCGTGTCCGTCGCGGGAAAGGAGACTCGGAGCCAGTGACTCAGTTTCAGCTCTTTATTTGGTCCCGAGATTGGCTCAGGATTCAAGGGAAAAGCAGCAGCTTTTATTCTCTGGCCGCGGCCAATGGCACCACTTTGAATCTACCATGATTAGTTTCCACCAATCGCAGGGGATTCATTACGGGCCAATCAATGCGGCTTGCTCGGCCAATGAGATTGCCGTGCGCTTTGGCCAATCACAGCGCGGGGCTTGCAAGTATGCTAATGACTTTACAGAACAGTAACGACTATTGCTTTTTTGTTATATAAATCTTCTTCTCTCTCTGCAACCTCCATGGACGGATAAGCTGTCTTTCTTCATGATTCCTTCCTTTGGGATTTAATTAAAGCAAAGACACCATGAAGTCTTAGAATGGAAAAGAATGTAGTAGGTGGAAGTCCTGTATCACCAATCATGAACATTATGATGGATTTTCTTTTATTCTCTGGTGAAAAACAACATTGGAATAATTGTTTTCCTGCAAATAGGATGACTGTGATATAAAAATTGTTGAATAAATATTTGATATAGAACTAGAATTTGAGAATTATTTCACATTAAATCACGTTTTTAAATACCTCATTTCTTTCTTTTTTATAATTAAAAATAAATGTTATTAAAGATTAAAAAGAAAAATATGTACAATATGTAGAATACATTTCATTGCAAACAAAATCAATATACAAATATATAACTAATGAATATAAAACATATATATTTCTAATCAACTAAGACGGTGTGATCTTTTCTTGAAAACAATTTTATTAATATTCATTTCCTATTTTTTTGGTAAATGCTCTTAATCTAACCATTTTATTTTTCAAATCCTTATCTTTTCATTCCCTAGTTTTTATTTTTGATCTAATTGTACCATTTTTCCCAAGCTGTACTATATTTTTATTCCTAAGTTTTTCGGTAAGTAGGTCTATTTCAGCGCAATCAAGAACCTTCTGAATTATCAAATTATTTGTTGGCATTTGATCACCCTTCCAGCATTGTACCAACGTAATTCTTGCTGCCATAATTATATGAAGAATTAAATATTTCATTTCTTTTGCATAGTCCCCTTTTAACATTCCCAACATAAATATTTTGGCCTTAAATTCTAGTTGGATATTTGTAATTTCTTTTACTCAAATTCTATTTTTTTTCCAGTACTTTTTACTTTTTCAGCAAAGCCACCAAGGGTGAAAGAAGGTACCCCTCATTTGCTTACATTTCCAGCAAATCGGACTTAAATTTGGGTACATATTCACTAACCTTGAGCGTGCCAGATACCACTGGTAATACTTTTTTATTGATTTTCTTTATAGACATCCGATTTTGTTATTTTGTTTCCAGGCTTTTTCCTAATCTTCCAGATTAATATTGTGCCCTACATTCCTTGCCTATGCAATCATTGGGCCTTTAACTATTTATTTTGCCATTTCAAATTCTAATAGGTAAATGTACATTTTGGAAATTAATTTTTCATCTAATATTTTATTGAATTGGTTTGGTTTTACCTCAATTCCAAATTCTTCTATGTCTTTTTTATACCTCATCTTAAGTTTCAAATATGGCCACCACTCTATTTTCATCCCTTGCTCTCTAAGTTCTTGGTTTGTCTTAAACCCCCTCCTTGGGGGTTTAAGACATCATAATATCTAATCTTTCTTCTGGTTTCTAAAGCATTGGGGTGAATCAATGCTGTTCCATATTCAGAGACTTGAAAGCCCACATTCCCATTGATCCATTGCAACCGTGACCTGATTGGACAGCCAGGGCAGCTATGATTGGCTCATTTGGAGTCTGCCGCGATTGGTTGTAACCAAGCCTGGGAGACTTAAAACAGCATCATTGGCTGCTAAGCTGCGGCCAGCTCTATAAAAGAGCCGCTGCGGCTACTAGTTTTTCAGACTTGTTCCTGCCGATAAATAAAGAGCTGTTGTTACTGAACTGAAGTCTCTCGTCTTTATGAGCCCAACCTTCCGAACTTAACATTGGCGACAAGGGTGGGATAGAGAAGACAACAAGACAATACAGCACGTGGCAAATGGCGCGAAGCAACCACCAAAATGGCCAGCAATGCCATGCCACCCGCACCCTTTAATCCAGCCACTGAGGACTGGGAGTCCTACATCGATCGGTTTCAAATGTTCTTAGAGTCCAATAATCTGAAGGACGCCAATGGAAACCGGAAATGGGCCGTATTTTTAACACACTGCGGGCCTGCCATATTTAAAATGGCCAAGGCTTTGGCGAAACCGGCAGATGTCAAGGCGATGGACTGGGATGACCTTGCACCCATCCTCCTGCCTGTCTCCCCTTCAATTTTCTCTTCTGAGAGGGGATATAGGCCTTTAGGCAGCTAAGGCAGGGTGGTATGCATCTACAGAGGCAACACATGAGGGCTCCAAAGATACAAATCGTGACTATGGTTGTTGTAAGGATTTTGAACCAATGGAAATCTGGTATCCACAAGAAGAGCCATGAAAAGTCTAGGAATGATTGCTCATTACCAATATTATGAGCTAGCTCTTTCAGGTGGTGGATGTCCCTCTCTACGAGTCCTGAGGTTTCGTCTAGGTTGAAGCAACACATCCCATAGAATGTTTCGCAGCCATAATGATGCTTCAAGAGGAGGAAGTCTATTGCTGCCCCATTCTCCAGGGTGGCTTCTTTGACCTCCCTCAGTTCTCTGTTAAGGGCATCCATGGCATGGGAGGTCGAATTCAAACCTTTTGCTAGGGTACATGCTAGGCTATTCAAATTTCTAGAATTTCGCACTGCCAATCCAGGTACCCCCGCTAGGGATATTGCCAATGAGACATATTCTGCTTTGGTGAGAAGGGAGACTTTGGAGTCACAGTCTGAGTCTAGGGTTTGGAAGGCTGTCCTGTGCTGTCTCTGTAAGGATGGCATAAGCATGGTTAATCTTCTCAAAGTGCAAGGGCCGTTGGTGGCATTTGCAGGAAGGTATGAGTAGGCTTTTAAGACACAAAGGAAAAAACCACCCTGGTGAGAGCTTCAGGTAACTATATGAAAATGATATGGTCTCTGTGTAGTTGCATTTTAGTTCTATGTTGCTAAGGCTGGTGCATTCTGTGACCCTAGGTGTGCTGCACCCAGTGACATTAAAGCATCTCTCAGAGATGGTTATTGCAGCTATGTGTAGGGTGTACATGGTGTGGTCTTTGGTTTTTGTAGAGTGGCCCCAGCTAAAAATGCTTTCGTAGGGGTCAGGAAGGTTTCTAAATGTGGTGTAGTTATTGATGTTATGTGGTTGAGTTGCCACTCCCATTAGGCATATGGTTAAGATGTCCTTGACTGATTTCCCTCCTGCTAAGCAAAAGTTAATGGTGTTGAGTATTTCCCTTGTTAAATATTCCCATATGTTTCCTTTCTCTGGAATAAGCTTTGGTTCTAGGAACACAATTGCTTGTGTTACAAGTGTTACAATTGTTACAGATAAT
Source organism: Hydrophis major (assembly GCA_033807585.1). NCBI lineage: Eukaryota > Metazoa > Chordata > Lepidosauria > Squamata > Elapidae > Hydrophis > Hydrophis major. The sequence goes on along the minus strand of CM066343.1, from coordinate 142,542,129 downwards.
AATATATAGTATATATTGCATTTCATGTTTCCCATTGCTAGATTCCTTTTCTCCCCTCCCCCCCCCCATTTTTAGTACAATGTGAAAAAAGGTAACAATAAAATGTAAAAAAAGGTATAGGTGAAGTCTCAAAAATTACTAAAAGATATGGCTGAAGTCTCTTCCTTGTTAAAAAAAAAAATACCAAGAAAAAAGGGAAAAAATAAAAAAATGGAGAAGGTGAGAGAAAAATTTTAAAAAATAAAAAATAAAAATAGAGTTTTATAACTCAGCACCTGAGAGTCCAGTTTTGTGTAATTCAACGTTTGCACTTGGTTCCTCACAGTTGTGTGGTTCAATGGTGTTGAAGAATGCTGCAAGCGTCCATTGATCTGTGTCCAGATTTTTCTTGAGTTTGATGGGTGGGATTGACTGTGGTGGAGTTTGGCTAGGGTCTATGACTGCTGGCTTGGCATGTGTCCAATGTATCCAAGAGTCTCGTTCTGCAACCTTTATGGTGGTGTGTGTAGTTAGTAAGACTTGGTAGGGTCCTTTCCACCTGGGTTGTAAAAGTGAGGTTCTGGTGAAGAATTTGATTCACACCCAATCTCCTGGCTCATGTGGATGCAGGGCTTCTTCCAGGGGTAAGGTCTGTGTCAGCACACTCTGGGTCTGTAGTCTCTTTTGCAGGGCTATAAGATAAGAAGAGAGAACCCTATCCCCCCTATCTAAGCAAAGGGAATGAGGATCTAGGCCTTGTAGGGTATCGGGGGTGTGCGTGACCAAAAAGGATCTCAAAGGGGGAAATACCTATATCTTGTCTTGGTCTAGTTCTAATATAAAAGAGGGTAATTGGGAGCACTTGTGGTCAGGAGAGGTGTGTTTCCTGACAGAGTTTGCCCAATAGGGTCTTCACCTCTCTGTTTGCTCTCTCCACGCTCCTGATGATGTCAGAGAATAGGGCACATGGAGGTTTTGGGTAATGGCCAAGGCCTGGAATATATGTGTGAGGACTTGTGCTATGAAGTGTTTTCCCCTATCCATGTCCAGAATGGTGGGGACCCCGAACCTAGGCACAATGTCTTTGAGGAGATGTCTGGCTGTTTCTAGGGCAGTAGCATGGTGGCATGGGAAGGCCTCTACCCAGTGGGTTAGTTGGTCCTTGCAGACAAGACCATATTGATAGCCTTAGGTAGCTGTATATAATCCATTTAGATCTTTTCAAATGGTTTCTGTGCCCAGGGTCTTCCTCCTTCATGAATTGCTTTTCTGGAGGTGGTATTATTTGCTTGGCAGATTTGGCATGTCACGACTACTCTTGTAGCCTCACTGCCAATAATGAGGAAGTCACATTCAAAGTTACAAAACACTTGTTCTACTTAATGAATGCAAAATTCAGCGCCACAAGAGAGAAGCCACTTTTCAGCTGTCATCCTTTAATTTGAAGGACAAGATAACCGATACTTTGGTGGCAGTTACAATGAAGTCCATTTCATCCTTATGAGTTGCTCTAAATGAAAACTGCTGTTATTTGCTTCACTGCAATTTTTATGGTCCTGAAGAATGTGAATAGTTTAAAATTTCTTTAGTCTTTCTCTTTCTCCAGCACACAGCTATGACAAAAGCTATTCATTTCAAAATCAAAATTACATTAGAAAGTTTGTGTCTACTTTGTACCATTTGGATAGATAAATCTGTTGAAGAATGGACACATTATGGCATACCATGATTTTCCTAAGGTTCAGGGGGGGAAAAGAAAGAAAAAAACTAATGTGTTATAGAGATTTCCGAAGCCCAGCTCTGAAAAATGAATACTGCAAATTCCTCAAGGGATGTTCCAGATTTCTTTTCTGAATTAAGATGGGGTGAAATTATGGCCATGGCGCACTCTATGGTTAAAATTATTGTCATTATATTTGAAGGCACGTAGCACAGTTTATGTGCATACATTCTTCAACACCAAACAAATTGCACCCAAATTGGAACACAAATAATGGAACAGACTGACTTCAAAATGGTAAACTCCCCTTCATTTCAGTGAAGGCATTAAAACTGAGACTGAATCTACATCTGTAATAGTGGATTCCAGCACCACATAGAGATTTAGACTATATCACCAAAGTCTGTTACAACCTTTCTATTCTATTACTATGGACAACAGAGGGTGCTGCAGTATTTTCAATTTTAGAGCTTTAAGAACCTTTAGGCAATACGATTTAAAAGCAAGAGTTAGACATATATACCATAAGATACAAATAAATATAATTGAAAGAAAGGATAAAAATATAATAATTACAAATTTAGAGAATTAAAGATCTACTGTTTATTTTATAAGAATATAGCGTACCAATCTATCCATATATTACTAACATTCTCATTGTGTTTGTCTATTTGTACCCTCAAATTAGTCCAAATGAGGCATTAAACCACATTGTCTGAATCAAGGTCCAAATGAGGTACCTAATATCTGATAACTTACAGAACAAGCAAAAAACTCAGCACCCATTATGCCACTGAATTGAAATTTCTAGGATTTTGAGACCAGTTTAATTTGCAAACTTATGGCATCATTGTAGTCTTATAATCATGATTTCTTATATTGCTTACCAACTTTCCACAAATATAATCAATGAAAAAATCAGATATCACCATTGTGTGACTGCAGGGAGCAATATTTGTCTTTCTACACATTTTTCTTGAATAAACGGATATTGTCTTCATTAATTTCAAAGCAAAAAATAGCAATACCATTCAGGAAAATTTAATATTCATCCTGGTCAGACTAGACTGTGCTACCTTTCTCTCAAAATATGAGCCAGTGTGGACTAATAAGTAATAAAGGTTGGTTGCCCCTGCCTAAATACTATTGGTCGGCAAATCTAATGGTTAATGGAAGAAGCACTGCAAAGTATACTGAGATAATCCAAATTAGATCCTTGAAAATTCTCTTTGATTTCCATTTGGGAACTTTCTAGGAATATACTTGAAATTCCTTCATATTTCAAGATCAGTTCTTTGAATTTCTCATTTCTCCAATCTCAAATTCAGCTCCTCCTATTTCTGGATTAATGTGAAACTCTACTGAATATATACATATGTAATTCTTCTAATATTTACATATTTTGGCTTACAATATTTTCCAAGAGAATTATATATTTGCACAAGACTTTCCTTTATAGTTTCATATATTTTTCACAAACTGTACCTATCTCAAAAGAAAACATCTCTAAATTTAAATAATCCAACTGATTGATCTAAATTATCAAGTCTCTAAGTATGCTAAATAACAAATTGGTACATGTGTATTCATCTTAATCTTTGTGTGCAAATGGATGAGTAAACAATGAGTGATTTGCAAACTATTAATCTATGGATACTTTGTGTTTCCTGAAGCCAGATTTCAAAAAAGGGCAGAGGAAGAAAACCAAAATCTCCCATTACCAATTTTGTTTGTAAAGCATAACAACCAATTGTTTCCATTAACTGACCTCCACACACTAACCATTTTGTCTCATATATATGATCATACAATTATAATATATAAGTGTTCTTCCCATCCTTTCAGCTGAAATGGGTCTCTTTCAGCAAGAGAGGAAGGAAAGAACAAAAGGAAGAAACAGGATGGATATGAAATAAGAGGAACAGTAGGTAGACTAGAAAAGGAAGGGAGAAATTATGGATAGAAATGAGCTGAAGGAAAGAGGCAATGTACAGAGAACAAACAAATAAATATTATGTTCTTACATCAGGTTTTTGATCACTAAAGCTAAAATCTTTTCTGAAACTCTAGCTCTTCAACAATATTTAGCCACCAGTTGCATTTGGATTACTCAAATCTTGGTAACCAATAAATGGCAGCTTAGCCTAGTCATCAACCAATATAATGTAAAGTTCTAAAAACTGATCCCCTCTCTACGCTTAATGGAGTTAACCAGATCTTCAACTGAAAGGACAATTGTTCTCCTTTAATCTCAATGGCTGGGGATTTCTTTTCCATTGGGCCTTTAATCTTAATCCTGGTATCTTATTTCTTCGCATTGTTTAATTTAATTTGTGTCTTGCATTTATTATTTTTACAAATAACATTATGCTCTTAAGCTACATTACAATTGTCACCCAGAGTCCTTCAACTAAATTATTTTTTCAGAATTGCAACATGTCAGGAATATTTGCCACTTGTCTCAGTTGCACAAATCTGGCAGATGATAGATAGTCCTTAATGTTTACTGACACTATTGGTCATCAGTGATAATCAACATTTGGCAAGGGAGCATTCAATTGGTAAACAGTAAAATTGAGAAGAAAAAAATGAAGTGCAGAAATAAACAGGATGCTGCAATACAGTACACAAAGTGGTGATGGACAAGACTGGAATTTCAGCCAAGAGGGCATTCAATCATTGTCCTTAGAATGCTCACTTGAAAGTTGTATGGGACAGCAATGCAACAAGAATAATTCCAGATGAAAGTAAAGGTATATTGTGTGAACCTCAAGATATACAGTGGCATGAGTTCCTGTTACCTCTGGGATAGGAGGAGAGCCTGGCAATTTTATGAATGAAGCCAGTATCTTCCTTTCCGCACCCCCAGCAAATAGAAGATGCTCCAATTGAATTAGTATGTATCAACTGGGGAAAAGAAGCTTGTGTTCCTCATACAATATGTTATAATTTTCTATATATTTTCCTTACACATAAAATTGCAATTTGTAATGCAAAATTCAAGACAGTACATATAGTGAGGAATACTTGAGTTTCAGTTCATGCAAAAATTTGAAAACCAGAACTAGATACAGAATTAGAAAAATTCCTGTATGTCTATATAGCTCTGTTCTAGCTTTGACTTTGTAAATGAAATGTGTTTAAAATTGATCTATAAAAATCAGGGGTGGGATTCAAATTTCTTAATAACCAGTTCTGTGGGTATAGCCTAATTTGTGGGTGTGGCTTGGTGGTTATGTGACTGGATGGGTGTGGCTTGCTGACTGGGCATGGCTTGATGGTCATGCGATTTGGTGGGCATGGCTTGTATGTAAATATTATAAATATTAGAGACCTATCTATCTGCAATTGGCTACCTGAGTCTGGACTGAAAAGCTTAGTCCTAAGGAAAATTCGGCTCTGCTTTTAGATTAGCTAGAAAGCAAGAAATCCAAGGATTTCCTGCTTTCTAGCTAATCTAAATCTCCCCGCAGAGCAGAACAGCTGATGGTCAGTGGAAAAAGGAAACATAGCAACTTACCAAACCAGGCAAGTTGGATGGCTCACATGCCAGGTAAGGAGTGAGTGGGTGGGATAAGGCAGGGCCATTCAGTGGAGTGATTTGCCAGTTCTCCGAACTGCAGACAATCATAACATGCATGTTTGCAAGAAATCATCAGCTGCGCCACCTGGATAGCTGACAAGGAAATCCTCTTGTTTCCTGCTTTTTCAACCTCAACTGTGCTGCGCAAAGCAGCTGAGGAGGAAAAAGTAGGAAATAAAGGACAGGCAGAGCCCAGGCAGGCGGGTGGGCCAAACACCAAACTGGTTCAATGTCATCTGCTCTTCACAGCTACAGGTTCTATACAACCAGGCCAAACCTGTAGCATCCCACCTAATAAAAATCATGTCTTTTGTTTCTGCCAACCAGAATAGCAGAGAATATCTGAAATGTTCTCACAATTGTTGGTTTATTTGTTGTGCTGCTGATTTACAACATATGCAGGAATGTATTGCCTAAGGTTAAATATTTTAATACAAAAACTTTAACCTTTCTACTATTGACCTCACCTCTTTCCTAAGAGGTCTGTAGGGGGCGTGCATAAGCGCACAAAAGTGCCTACTGTCCTATTGTTTCTTTTTTATTTTTCTTATATGTATCCATTTCATGTATTCATAATTATGTTTATACTTATACCTATTATCTTGTAAGCGATTGACAAATCAAATAAATAAAAAATAAAATAATTGGCACCAACAATCTGAATCCACATTTTACCAATCTTAGAAGGATGGTAGGCTGAGTCAAACTTGAACCCTCTAAGGACTGAACTCCAAGCCATGGGAGAGTTTGCCTGCAATACTACATTTAATCACTGTCCCACAAGGCTCTTCAGGGTAAGAGTTATTCTTTGTTGCTCTTTATAACAAAGATGCATGTGGGTTTGTATATGCATAGTTTGTATGCAAATACCTGCATACTACTCTCTGTTCTGTTTAATTCCCCATAAAAATAATTATTTAAAAAATGATAAATAATGATAAATATAATATACAGTTTTATGCAACTATATCTATTCCTTATTCAGCAATCAAATTTTCTTCCAACTATCAGGTTGTTAAGTGAAATTGTTGTTAACCAAACCATGTTACAGAGAAAAAGAGGGTGAGAGGGAGAGAGGGAGGAAGGGAGGGAGGGAGCAGGGAGGGAAAGAGAAAGTGAATGAGAGAACATTTGCTTGCTAACATCTCATTCAAATATGCCAGCATTACTCTCATTTCTATACATCAGGCACATAAAATTTGATTGTAAATGTGAGCACTGGTTGGAAAATGAATTTGGAAATGCTGCTAAATGAAGTAGTAATAAATAAATAATGGGCACATTTTATTTATCATGATTCAATTTTGTTTTATGCTAATTCCTCTGATGTAGCTATTTATCCTATTAAATATAAACTTTCCTTAGTATATTTAAATCAATTGAAATTAGCTCTAAAGCATTTTAAAAGTAACATTCTTACATATATCATTAGTGTTTATGCAGTTTTATCAAAATGCTGGCTCTTCACAACAGTTTACAGTTTACTCTCCCCATCCCCGCTATTCCTGATCCTGTCTTTCTGCCCCCAAACAGGCAGTTAGGCTATTTTCCTCCCCCACCCCAATTCCTGATCCTGCCTTTCGTCCACCAAGATGGCGGCGCATTCACACGCAGCGGCCCCGAGCTTCTGGTATTAGTATGTGGTGTTTGGAATGTGTATCAATGTGTGTGCACAGTGTACAGCAAGAAGCAAAATTTAGCTACACATGCGAAGAGCTGCTAAACATCAGGCTCGCAAGTCAATCTGGAATTAGCAGCAATTTTCAGCAGTCCCACAACTTACTGAACTGCATAGCGAGGCTTCCAGGATCTCCATGGATTGTCATTGGGTTGGGGAGGTGCCAATGAAAGCAAAAGGAGTGGAAACAAAAACATGGCTGTAGAGCTGGTCTGTTGCCTCAGCTCTGAAAACCGCCCCATAGATTAGCACTGCCAAATGTCTTTTTGAGCAATGCCAGATCCCTCAACCACAAAATTGATGAATTAGAGCTGCAGATGGCAGCAAGCAGGCTTCTCCATGAAAGCTGTGTGATGACTGTAACAGAGACCTGGCTACACTCAGCTATACCCAATGCGGCAGTGGAGTTGACAAGTTGAGTCATTTATTGTTCTGATAGAAATGGCAACTCCAGTAAGAGCAAGGGAGGACTCTGTATCTATATGAACAGTGACTGGTGTGTTAACAGCCGAGTAGCTTATACGTATTACTCCTCAGATGTGGAACTGATACTGTCACATGTAGGCGTTTTATCTGCCTAGAGAAATCACTATGATAATTATATAGCTGCTTATATTCCACCTGATGCCAATGTCAGTGCGGTGCTTTCTAAGCTATATGACATGAAACTCAACCAGAAAGCGCTCTTGTCGTGGCTAGGGACTGCAATCAAGCCTGTTTAAAGACACTTCTCCCTTACTTTGTGCAGTATGTGCAGCTTTCCACCAGAAGGAAGAACACTTTAGATTGTGTGTACTCTAACCTGAAACAGGCATATAGAGTAATCCCCCTCCCCCACCTGGGTACATCAGACCATCTTTCACTTCTATCATGCCTAAAGTATGTCTCTCTAGGAAAAGAACTCAGCCAGTCATGAAAACGGTTAAAATCCGGCTAGAGGGTGCTCTCAGTCAGCTGCAGGACTGTTTTGAAACCACTGAGTGGAATGTATTTGAACATCAAGACCTGCATGAGGACATTGATGTCATACTCTCTTACATCAAAGTGTGCACTGACATGTAACAACAGACAAGTGCATCAGAGTCTATGGGAATTGTAAACCCTGGATGACTGCCAAGGGACGGACACTTCTGAGAGCCCAGGATTCTGCCTTTAAGGCAGGGGACAAGTATAAAAAGAGAGAGCCCAGGGCAAACCTTAGAAGAGGCATTAAGATGGCAAAATAACAATACAAATATAAGGTGGAAAACCACCTAGCAGATAACAACCTGAAGCAAGTATGGCAGGGACTGCAGCACTGAACTAATTATAAGGGCAATATGAACACTGTTAATGCTAACACTCATTGGTAGAGGAGTTAAACATCTTCTTCACCTGCTATGAAGTGAAAAGACCAGACCACGTAGCCTCTGCCTCCCAGCCTTCTGATTCTTAGCCACTCACCCTATATGAACATCAAGTGACAGCTTCACTGAAGGCTGTGAATCCCAGTAAAGCTGCAGGTCCAGGTGGGCTGCTGAAATAAGTGATAATGACTTGTGCCGATCAATTAGCAGGGTCCTGACAAAGATCTTTAACATCTCCCTGCAAACGGCCTGTTCCATCATGCTTGAAAACAGCCACTATTGTCCCAGTTCCCAAGAAAACAGCAATTAACTGTCTAAATGACTACAGACCTATCGCATTAATGTCAGTAGTGATGAAACTTCTCCAACACCTTAGGATGTGCCCCCAACAGACTTTAACATCAGTTTGCCTACAGGGGGAACAAGTCGACAGATGACACCATAGCTACTGCTTTACATTCTGTAGCGAGCCATCTGGAGAAACCTGGAATGTCAGGATGCTTTTCATTGACTACAGCTCAGCCTTCAATACTATCCTACCGAACATCCTTATCAAAAAGCTGACTGATTTGGATTTTCCCTCTTCCATCTGTGAGTGGATCAAAGATGTTCTGCGGGACTACCACAAACAGAGAGGGCTGGGTATGTCACATCTACACCTTCCTGAAGCTTAACACTGGCTCCCCACAGGGCTGTGTGTTCACAGGGCTGTACACACTATACACACATGACTGTGTGCCATCTGACCCAACCACTGTGATAATTAAGTTTGCAGATGATACTACTATATTGGGTCTCATTATAGGTGGAGACGAAACAGCGTACAGGAGAGAGGTTCAAAAATTATCCTCATGATGCCTAGAAAACAACCTGCACCTGAATATCAGCAACTCAAAGGAGATGGTTTTAGACTTCTGAAAAAAGAGAGAGGAACCCGCCACACTTTACATCGAGGGGTCTGTGTGAAGAGACTTTCATCCTTTAAATTCCTGGGAGTCTACCTCAGCAAATATCTTACCTGGAAAATCAGCACAACCCAGGTGGCCAGAAAGGCCCAACAGAGACTCCATTTCCTTTGGGTCTTGCGAAAGAATAAAGTGGAACAAGACTGATGACCTCCTTTTACCAATCCACAATAGAAAGCGTCCTCACATATTGCATTACGTTGTGGTATGCTGGCTTGACAGCCGCTGATAGAAAGACATTACAGAGGGTGGTGAGCACAGCATAAAACATCATGGACTGTTCCCTGAGACCACTAGATGACATCGCTAGGGCTCATTGCCTTAGAAGAGTGAGGAAAATTCTCAGGGATGACTCACATCCCGCTCAGCAATTCTTCACTCTCCTACCATCGGGTAGGAGATATAGAAGCATAGCTAGCCATACCAACAGGCTGAAGAACAGTTTATACCCATGGGCGGTCAGACTTCTGAATGGAAAATAACTTCATGTCAACATAATATGACAGATTTGCAGGACCAGTTGCATTGTTGAACAAGGTCACATAGTGTAATAAGATTGGGACTGGGTTAGGGACTTCTGTCCTCACTGTGAGTTGCGTTGGGGGGAGTGCACAAAGGGAGGCTCAGCCAACCTCGTTGTACTCATGTTGTACTGTGACAATAAAGATAACAATGCAGCAGTAGGCTCTTTTGTTGCCATTCCTGTCACGTCAGAATCTATTTCAATCAGAGCATTTTAAGAGAAAAGAAATTTTATCCAGTGCTCTATAGGATACCACTCAGTGGGAAATTTTTGCATGGACAACATACTACAGAAATTTTTTGTTTATTTTGTACAACAATAATTCCTTTATATATTGCTTGTACATGTTCCTAGGTTTCTTTCTGTCTTATGAATTCCCATATAAAGTTAGATGTAGAGAGCCTTGTTAAATAAGGATAATATATTTCTATCTCTGTTTAGAAACTTTTTGATTTAATTACAAGGTTTTTTGGTATCCCCTTAATTGCTTGCCAGAACATTCCTAAAAACTGACACACGCAACCAAAGTCCTATCAAATGTTTTTAAGGTTCAAATTAAATAAAATGCTTTTCTATTTTCTTCGCATCATAAAATTCACTCTTACAGGGTCCTGAATTTTCTTTGCTACTAATTAGTCATATAATCTATAGATAGAAACTTATTGTTCGGCTAGATCAATTCAACTGAAAAAACTAATGGACCCAGTTCACTCTGTGTACCTTGTAGCTCAGGATTTGCCTTTTGTCTGAGCAGCCATCTCTTTAAGAGCTCTGCAAGCTACTGACATTGATAAGTTATTTGCTTTGACTCCTTCTTAATCTCAGCAATCCTTCCAGCTTGTACTCTATCATTTTTCCTTACTTCTAATCTCTTTGTGCTTGCTCTATAAGTTACAAACAATGTTTTACACGTCCAGCTTTCTCTCTTTCCTGCTAAGAAAATGGGGAAGGAGTTAAACTCTGCCATTTTGTTTTCTTTTTCTTGGTATAACCAAAAGTAGAATTTGTGTCAGACTCATCTTATCAATGTCTTAAATGTCACTATTGAGATAAGGCTAGGAACTCTTTAATGGACAATATGCTATGGCAATATTGGAAGAACAAAGAGTTTTTGTAAAAGACATTAAGGTACAGATTCTACAAGGCAGGGGAACTACCCCTGCCTTCCTGTGAAATGGAGCCTCTTATATCCTATCTAAGGTTTTTCTCCTGTCACTGGTGGAAAGAGCTGTGTCAGTAGGCACATCATCCAAAGAATAGGACGGGTGCTTTTTGAATAGAAAAGTGGGGATATTATTTATATAAAACACAATTTCCACCAGAGGATATATATTTATTTTAATCAAAGGATCTTAGGACTCAGATTCAGGGTGATTATAAGAAAAATCAAGCTACTGTGTTGTTACGGTCTAGAAAATAATAATCTGAACAACAGTTAACATATTTTATATTTATATTAATCCAAATTAATATTCTAGACTTACTTTCTAGCACTATCTGGGTTCACCCCCATCTCAATAAACTATGGTGGCCATCTATTAGTTAATAGACTTACATAGCCACCCATTTAATGAAACAAGACCCTGGGTAGCATTCAAATATATTAACAATTAAAACCATAAAACAGAAAAACATAAATAAAGTGTATAAATCAGACAAACATAAAGAGCATAAACAATATGGAGAACATCAGTAATTGATTTTTTTTTTTTGAAATTTTCATGCTCACCATGAGGTCCCCAAGTTTAATGGGGAAAAAAAATCAGGTTTTATGGGCCTTCCACAAGGTAAATACAAATGAGGGAATGAGGTTTCAAAGAGAGGTGGCCATGACAGAAAAGGCATGATGTCTGAGTCTTTCCAGATGGAACTATTTGGTAGATGGGTCCTTCAGCATACTTCTCCTGTTCAAATTGGTGAGATGAGTAGATGTGATTGGAATGAGGTGATCTTTCAAATAACTTGGTGCCGCACTATGTAGTACTTTAAAGATCAAAACCAGATTTTTTTGGTTCCAAATACTAATGGATAGCCAATGCAACTTAATACTTGGGGTGCGCATAGCTGAGCACTCAGATGTACTTTGCACAAGATTAAGGTTCCAGATCCTTTCCAAGAGTATCTCTATGTAGAATGGATAAAAGTTATCCAATCTGGAGATGACCAGTGCATGAGTGACTTTGAGTATTGTATCCCAGGAAGGGATACAACATAAAACAGTACAAAGGCTCTCCTAACCACCAGCATCACCTGATTCTTGAGTAGGAGTTTTCAATCTAGAGGGGTCCAGATTGTCATGGAATTTATTTGGGATAGTGCAACTCCATACGGAACAAAAGACAGTAAAATTTTTGCTAGAAGAACTCAAAAGCCAAAGAAACTTAGTCTTGACAGGGTTCAGCTGAAGCCTATTTCCCCCATTCAGAACCCCACAATCTACAGGTATAAGGGCAGCACATGAACATAAATACTTAGGTCATCGGAGTGAAATTTCATAACTGGATATTAGTGATACTCATGGCAACAAATTATCTCACTCAGTGAGATAGAAGTGTAGATAGGAGAAAGTGCTAAATTCTGCAGAATCCCACATGATGGGAATTGAAGGCAGGACCTCTCCATCCCAATTAAAAAAAAAAAAACATCTGATACTGGCCCTACAGAAAAGAAATAAACCAAACCAATACTCTGCTATCCACTTCCAACACAGATAACTGATCCAGAAGAATACCACTGATGGTATTGAAAGTTGCCTAGAAGTCAAGAAGAGTAAGAACATATATACTATTCCATCCTGATGTCTTCAGAGATTATTCAAAAGCATGACCAATATTGTCTCTGCCCCATGCCCAGGTATATGAAAAAATATACCATGGTTAAGTTGACCAAAATATGAAACCAAAATGGCCAAAATACTAAACCACACATTAAACCAAAATCAACCAACCAACAAATTTGTGATTAAACTGCTTTGTGAGTCTAGACTGTACAACAAAAACAGAATGAAAAAAGAAAAATGAATCATGATCTAGGAATGGAAATTGTTGAAATTTAAATACCAGAAAATTAAGCTTATCTAAATATTTAGGAAGAGAAAGTATATAATTCCCATCCAATTTTATGTTTAACTCCATGGAGAATATTTTACTATTTGTTGCTTTTTTTTATTTGAGCAAACATCTGTTAGGGTTATCTAGCTGAGGCATTTTTAATATAGAAATTTCATGCTATGGAGAATGAAAAAACTTTATTCTGCTCATATTGTTATCTCACTCCTTGTGTCTACCCCTGAGGTAGATGCATAATGGTTTAATAACAGAAACAGAAGGCCCACAAACCTCTATACCCAAAGCAAAACAAAACAAAAACCTTATATCATTGAGATCTGAGTGTCAGCCTTGTACTTGAGTTATGAATACAGCAGTTTCCCTAGTAGAAGTATCCTTATTTATAAAGCTCTGTCTTAAAATGTCTGAAGTTAAAGAATTAAAAACAAAAACAACATAAATTGCTGTCAATCAGGAAGCCCTTTCATCGGCTCTTGACTTCAAAAGGCATATTGTTTCCCAAATGAATGGATCAATCACACCACACTACATTTGCTATTAAGAACAATTCCACTATACTGACATCTCCAGGAACTACTAGTTGACACATATGTAATTTAACATTCAAGACAAACCAAACACATTCAAGCAGCAAACCAACTGCAGGCATTTATATAATACTGTTTCCGTTTACTAGACTATGTAGTTTTAAATCATCTAGACTTCTCCAACTTCCTCTGCTATTATTTCTTCTATTTTGTAGTCTTGTGCTAGTTACTAAAAGAAAGCCTAGATGAATGAAACAGAACAGCTTCAAAGTAATCATTGCCTTACCAATTTCTAAGGTTTGTTTCAATAGCTGTTAAATATGATTCCATCCTTCAGTTTCAAAAGTTCAGGATGATCACTAGGAGGAATTAAAGAGATTCAGAAAATATTAACTCTTTACTATTATCTGATTTTATACTCCACTATGATAGCATTATTTTTAAGAAAACTAAGAGATGCAGTTAAAAAGATCATTTAAAAACAATACTGTACTAATCCAAAAAGCAATTAAACATGTTCTAAATCACCTTGTTCGAGCAGGGAAAAAGCATCTATGCATGGTCTACTGCTGTGTTCAGTAACAAAAGAAGCAGCTTTGAAGAAAACTGCTGTTTAGGTTCTCAAGTACTAATATAAATGCAATTAAAATCCTCCAAGGAAAAAGGATATCTTACAATTCTTTGATTATTTCAAATGTAAACCAAATTTAAATTAATTTAAAACATATGTTATTTTAACCACTTCTTTAATTCTCTTATTCAGATAATACAATGTCATTAAACTTATATTTATGGCATTTTTTTGGTCAACCTGATTTACTTTATGTGATAAAAAAAGCATAAAAAATACAGAAGACCAAGAGAATGCACAACTATAATTATTTCTATCATCACCCCAAATCTAAACTCTTATTAACAGCAGAAATGAACCTAAGTGAGACAAAGCAACTCCTTCTCCAGAAACTTCTCTGAATAAATTTTATGCAATAGTTTTGGGTTTTTTTGTAAATTTTATTTGAGTTTTAAACAAAAAGAAAAGAAATACAATTAAAACATCTTTTTTGAAAGCAGCATAATCCCGTGTTACATTTCTTTGTACAGCCACAAATTCAGATTCATGATCATTTTTATATTCTATTCCATATCTTATTACAATTTTACATTTTCTACATGGCTTCTCCCCTCTTTTAATTTCCTCAATTTTATTGTATTTATTTCATCTCAATTCAAATCATTATATTTATATTTTTTGTCTGTCCTGTTTCAATTGTCTATTATCTTTTCTCATTAAACAAAATTTCTTCTGTAGTTATTGATTGGAGCATGACGCCTTTATATCTTTTCCCTAAAGTTGTAACATTCAATATAATATATAACTTCCATTCGGATCCTGCTTGGTACATTCTTAAACTACACACAGTATTCTTTAAAAAAAAAGAAAAGAAAAGAAAAAATTATAAATGTATATAATTAAAACAACATTCCATTCCAATTCAATTATATCATTAATATTAATATTCATTACAGTCTTAACATTTTTCATATTACTTTTCAATTAAATATCATACTTCTATGGGAACAATTATAAACTTTCCATAATCAATCCCCCCCCTTCACTTATATTTTATAAAACATTGACTAATTAAAGTGCTCCCATTCCTTCCTAATTCAATTTTCTCATTTATTTTATTTCATTTACTTTATTCACAAACATTTCACTAAGTTACACTAACCATTCTATCCCTCATTCTAATCATATGTTGTTTCCAATTTTCTAAAGTTATTTCTATTTCAAATATAACAACACAATCATGTACCTTTACAGAATCCTCCTTTCAGTTAGATTTTCACCCATTATCTCTAAATAGGTCCTGTTTCTTTATATCCTGCTCTGAACCTTTGTAACTTCTTTTTCTCTCCTTCTGCTCTCTCTTCTTCTCTCTCCCCTTTTTACCCCTTTGTCTCTCTACCTCTATTTCTCTCTTCTGTATTCCCTTTTTCTGTTGCTTTCCAGTATTATACTTATTTTTCGAAATATTTTTCTTTTCTTTGTCTGCACAGTCGTGGATTTCTGTCTGTCGCCAAAACCCTTCAAACCGGAAGTCAAATTTATGCAATAGTTTTGATGTGCAGTTGTTTCATATTTAGAAGCAAATTTAGAAGCTCATTCAGATTAATGAGGTTTCCAAACATCATACCTGACCATTTTTTTTTTGAAGCAGTCTTTTCAGAAAATTGTCTTTTGCAGCTATAACAAGATCCTAGGATATGACTAACTTGGTTTTAGACAGGGGTGTTAAATTGCAAGATGTGTCATGCGCAGGCCACACCCACCTTGGTTCTGCAAAGGTAAAAACATCATGAAACATCCCATGATGCAATCGAGTTTGATACCCACAGTTTAAGGAATTACAAACAGGTGTTACATTTATATTCCTGCATGCCAAAAACAGCATTTTTCCTTCAAAGCATTACACATAATGAGGGCCAAATTTGGGGAAGTTGGAAAAAAGAGATCTGAAACCAGAAAAATAATTTTCAAAATACAGTAGCTTCCATATCCATATCCAAGGCCAAGAAATAAATTTCAAAAATTGATTAAAATAAATCCAGGATCCGAGATACCTGTGGCTTGATTTCTATTTTTTAGAATAGAATAGAATAGAATAAGTTGGAAGGGACCTTGGAGGTCTTCTAGTCCAATCCCCTGCTTAGGCAGGAAACCCTACACCACTTCAGACAAATGGTTATCCAATTTCTTCTTAAAAACTTCCAGTGTTGGAGCATTCACAACTTCTGGAGGCAAGTTGTTGCACTGATTAATTGTTCTAACTGGCAGGAAATTTCTCCTTAATTCTAAGTTGCTTCTCTCCTTGATTAATTTTCACCCTTTGCTTCTTGTCTTATCCTCAGGTGTTTTGGAGAATAACTTGACTCTCTCTTTTTTGTGGCAACTCCTGAGATATTAGAACATTGCTATCATGTCAACCCTAGTCCTTTTCATCAAACTAGACAAACCCAATTCCTGCAACCATTCTTCATATGTTTTAGCACCCAGTCTCCTAATCATCTTTGTTGCTCTTCTCTGCACTCTTTCTAGAGTCTCCACAACTTTTTTACGTCGTAGTGACCAAAGTGGCATTAACACCTCATGATCTTGATTCTATCCCTCTGTTTATGCAGCCTAAAACTGTGTTGGCTTTTTTGGCAGCTGCTGCACAGTGTGTTGTGGTTTGCCGGCAACCTGTGTGGACGGCAGAGGTATCTGACAGTGAGGACGAAAGGGAATCAGTCAGGGAGTCTGGTGAGGACTTGGATGAGGGACCTACATCTGATGCAGGGATGGGACCAGGACTATCTGAGTCGGGTGTTGCCTTCAGAGCCTTGGGAGTCTGCAGCAGTGAAGCAGATGACCCCGGGGAGCCTGTGCATGTGTGCAGGGCTGATAGTAGGAGAGAGCAGCTGAAGCAGCAGGGAAAACTTGGGAGTAAGGCTGGGAGGTGATTGGCCCTCCAATCAGGGACAAAAGCCAGCCCTCGGTGATGTGCTCTTTGCAGGAAGCAAAAAAGTTAATTAGATTCTGATTAGTCATTGAAGCCCTGCAAACTTTGGTTTGTCTTTGCTGATACTTCTGTCAGTTGGTATTTCTCAGCAATTGGACTTTGTTTCTTGGCAGCCTTTTACAACCCTGAAAGGCATGCTCTTATCTCAGACAGTTGTGTTTAATGAGTTTTGGCTGGGAATGCAAGGAATCCCCAGCGTCACATTAAAAAAGCTTTGCTTTTACAGACCGTGTGTTTCTTTAATTTGAACAAAGCCTGGGTCAGAACACATTGCTGGCTCATATTTAAATGGTTGTCCACAAGGACTCCAAGATTTCTTTCACAGTTACTGACATATACTGTACATGTGCGATTTGTTTTTTTGCTTAAATGCAGAACCTTTTTTTTTTTTTTCACCATTGAATTTCATTTTCTTAGCCAGCACTCAATGTTCAAGTCTGTCAAGATCTTTCTGTATCTTAAGCCTATCTTCTGGAGTGTTAGCTTTCCTAGCTTGGTGTCATGTGCAAATTTGATGAGTTCTCCATCTATCCAAATAATTGATGAAGATGTTGAAGAGTACCATTTACACTGTGGCATGGTACAAAACCTGATTTAAGTTACATGCACACATTTGGAGCACCAGCATGGGTGAATATCCCTACACAACTCAGACACAAAGGACAGCATAGAGCTAAAAGATTATTTTTTGTAGGATATGAATCTAATCACAGATCTTATAGATTCTGGGAACCAGGTACATCTAGAGTTTACACCAGTGCTAGTGCTAAATTCCTAGAACATGTAGGATGGAATAGATTAGAGCAAGATTTAAATAACGAAGTAATTATTGAACCCTACAAAAGGCAAAAAGATCAGATTAGTTATAAGAAGAGTCCAATAAAAGAAGAAGTCCACGAAGAGCAAATAGGACCAGAACAAGAGGAAACAGTTGATCAAGAATAGTTAGTTAATGAAAGTCCACCTGTAAGTCCAGTAATACCTAGACGTACTACACGTGTAACTAGACCACCTGATAGGTATCAAGCAAGTATAGTTTGCCAAGTAACTAAAGTTCCAACTAGTGTAGATGAACTTAGGATGTATCCTGCTAAGGATCAGGAGAATTGGCAAAAGGCAATGGAAAAAGAACTAGATTCATTAAAGGTAATGAAAGTATATGAAGATGCTAAATTACCTCCAGGAGAAAAATCCATTGGGTGCAAATGGATATTTAAAGTAAAAACTGGAAATGATGGGACTGTTACCCATAAAGCTAGGTTGGTAGCTCAAGGATTTAATCAAACTGCATCTGATTATGATGAAGATTTTGCACTAAGTCTTAAAGCAACATCTTTGAGAGCAGCTTTAGTGTGGGCAGCTAAGAAAAACTATGTCATTAACCATTTAGATGTAGAAACTGCTAATTTGCATGCACCATTGCAGCACACTATATATTTGAATACGCCAATTATAATAAAAGACAATAAAGTAAATAGTAATGATTGTTGGAAACTCAAAAAGAGTCTTTACGGGTTGAAACAATCTGGCTTTGAGTGGAACCAATATAAATAAATATATTAAATAATATAGGATTTAAATCTGGTTTAGCAGATCCATGTGTGTTTAAAAGAGAAAATAATGGAACGGTGTCATTATTGTTATTATTTACAGATGATATTGCTTTGATAACTAAGACTAATAATGAAGCTAATGAGATTATATCATTATTAGCCAAAAAGATAAAATTAAAGCATTTAGGTGAAATTAAAAGGTATATAGGATTGACAATTAACAAAACAAAAAATAGATTTAAGATATCTCAAGAAGATAAAATTTGCCAATTAATTAAAACATACAAAATGGAACTTTGTAAACCGGCAAAGACTCCAATGAGTCAGGAAGTTTGCCAAATGATGCTCAAAGTCCCAAATTTGATAAGTCTATATATCAATCTTTGATTGGTAGCTTATCATATATAAGCAATTGGTCAAGGCCTGATATAGCTTATAGTGTTAATCAGCTGGCACGTTTTAATTCGGATCCACATCAATGTCATTGGCAATCATTAAAAAGAATTTTAAGATATCTTAAAGGAACAATGAACCACGCATTGTATATAGAACCAAAGAGTGATTTGAGTCTTAGTACCTATGCAGATGCAAGTTTTGCAACTGACATAAACACTAGAAAATCAACATCTGGGATGGCTATATTATTTGGTAATACACTAATAGGGTGGAGGTCAATCAGACAACAGCATATTAGCTTGTCCACGATGGAAGCGGAATTTTCATGTCTGTCATTACTATGCACTGACTTAATTTTGTACAAACAGTTATTATTAGACATGGGTGTAACTGTTAAAGATTCCATTATTGTGTATGAGGACAACCAGGCAGCCATAAAGTTGGCTACTAATATAGCTGTAAAAACTAGATCAAAGCATTAAGATACTTAAATGTTGGAGAATCTGTAAAGAATGGGCTAATTAAATTGGAATACTGCATGACAGAAGAAAATATTGCAGACCAATTTACAAAAGCTCAAGGATTAATTAAGTTTGAAGAGAGTTGTAACAAATATGATTTAAAGATGTAAATAGTTTTTTTTTTTGAAAGAAAATTTTATTAATTTTCTACAAACAGACAAGACAAACAAAACATTAAAACATACACCTCTCATATTTACATGCAATGTGTCAGTTGGTTCATCATTTTTGTGCATTCATTTTGTAGTCCCAGTGACAATTATGTTACATAACAACTCATATTATCAATCCAAACTTATATATCCTATAATCACTAAACAAAAAAAAATTTTTTTGACTATACTTTTAATCATTCATGCTTTATGAGCTAACAATACTTTAACCAAATTATTCAACTAATCATATAATCATACCAGATCAATCCTAAAAAAAAAAACCTTTATAAATATAATATCGATTAACAAAATAATAGCAAAATAACAAGATAAAGATATTTCTTACTATCTAAAATATTCTATTATCGTATTTTATCATCTAGCCATTTATAAAAAAGATCCCAAATTTCATAGAATTGTTTATCCTCTTGCTCTCTGATTTCAAATGTCAATCTACTCATCTCAGCACATTCCAATATTTTCTTAATAATTTCTTCCTGTAATGGTATTTTCTCATTCTTCCAGTTTTTAGCAAATACAATCCTGGCCGCTGTTAATACATTTACAATCAGATATTTCAAATCTTTACTATATATATCAGGTAAAATTCCCAATAAGAAGATCTCTGGTTTCAAGTCTATATGTTTCTTTGTCATTTTTTCCAACCACATGCGAATTATAGTCCAATATTTTCTAGCGTCCTCACAAGTCCACCACATATGGTAATACGAGCCGGGTATCTGATGACATTTCCAGAATTTTTCAGATTTATTCTTGAACATTCTTGCTATTCTTGTCGGAGGAAAGTGCCACCTGTAAAACATCTTATACAAATTTTCTTTATATGCTGTTGACATTGTCATTTTATAATTTTGAGACCACAATTTCTGCCATTTCTCTAAATCAATCCCATATCCAAAATTCTTCCCCCAAACAATCATAGTTTCTTTGACTTGTTCTTCCTCTAATTTCATTCCCAGTAAATAACCATATAATTTTTTAATCACTTTCTCATCAGTACCCATCAAGATCTTATCTAAATCAGTCTGCTTATCATAAAATCCCTCCGTTTTAGAATCTTCATCATACCTTGAATGTATTTGTGCATATGAAAACCAATTCATCCTTATACCTTGTTCCTCTAAATTTTGGATCGATTTAAGTTCACCCTTTTCATCCAAAAGTTCCCCATATATCTAACTGTTTGTTCCTTCTTGTAGGTTATAGGATAGGAAAATGCTTCAATTGTCGATAACCAAACTGGAATTTTCAAATAACATTGTCTTTTTATCTTCTCCCAATTTAACCACAAAGACTCCCGTATATAATGTCTTCTAAAATAACCCTGTGTTTTAGTTCCCTTATACCATAAAAAAGCATGCCAACCCAACAGCAAATTATGCCCTTCTAATGTCAACAACCTATGTTTCCTTAATGTTATCCATTCTTTGACCCACATCAAACTTGCAGCTTGATAATACAATTCCCAATTAGGCAAGCCAAAACCTCCTCTAATTCTAGCATCTTGCAAAAGCTTTAGCTTTATTCTTGCTTTTTTACCTTGCCATATAAACTTCAACATGATTTTATTTAAATCTTCAAAATAGTCTTTTCCAAGCCTAATTGGTATTGTTTGAAACAAAAATAAAATTCTAGGTAAAATATTCATCTTAATTGTTGAAATTCTCCCTATTAATGACAATTGCAAGTTTTCCCACTTCTTCAAATCTGTAGTTATCTGTTGTTTAAGTTTAATATAATTATTCTCCTTTAATGTGCTACATCTTGTTGTCAAATATATCCCCAGATACTTAACCTTATTTGTAACTTGAATTTTCAAAAGATCTGCCAATTCTTCTCTCTGTCTCAATAGCATATTCTTTGTCAAAATCTTTGTTTTATCTTTATTTATTTTCAAACCAGCCACCTCTCCATAAGTCTCTATCTTTTCCAATAACTTTGGAGCTGTTTCTAGCGGGTCTTCCAAAATAAAAGCTAAATCATCAGCAAAAGCTTGTAGCTTGAATTCTTCCTTCTTAATTTTCATTCTTTTTATGCTTTTATCATCCCTAATATTTCTATTCAACACTTCCAAGGTCAACACAAATAACAAAGGAGATAGGGGGCATCCTTGTCTTGTACCTTTCCTTATATTAATAAAATCTGTAAGTTCCCCCTCCATCATTACCCTTGCTGTCTGTTTATTATATATGGCTTCTATTGCTTGAGTAAATTTTTTAGCAAAACCCATCTGCTCCAATAATAATAACATAAATCTCCAGTTCACGTTGTCAAATGCTTTTTGAGCATCTAGGAATATCAAAGCCATTTGCTTTTCAGGATGAGCCTCATAGTATTCCAAAGTGTCTATGATTACTCTCATATTGTTTCTAATTTGTCTCTTTGGCAGAAATCCATTTTTATCTGGGTGAATAAAATTATTTAGATATTTTTTAAGTCTTTCTGCTAAGATTGAAGCAAAGATTTTATAGTCTGCGTTCAATAAAGAAATAGGTCTATAATTCTTAATTTGCAGTGGGTCAGTCTCTTCCTGCGGTATAAGTGTAATGTAAGCCTCTGACCATGTTTTAGGTATCATCTTTTTTAACATAACTTCATTCATAACTTCTAACAATTGGATGCTCAATGATTCTTGAAATGTTTTATAGAATTCTGCTGGAAGCCCATCTGGACCCGGTGCTTTCCCATTATTTTGTCTCTTAAATGCTTCATTTAGTTCCATCATTGTTATATTGCTTTCTAGCATTTCTTCAGTCTCTTTAGGTATCTTTGGTAAATTAGCTTCCTGTAAATACTGTTTGACTTTTTCTTCATCAATATTCTCTTGTTTATATAATTGCCCATAAAAATCTCGAATAATTTCTTTTTTCTCCTTATTCCCATAACAAACTTGGCCTTGTTCATCTATTAACTTCAATATTTTTCTTGATTCCTTCTCTTTTCTCAATTTATATGCTAGCCATCTACCTGGTTTATTTGCATCTTCAAAATAATTCTGTTTAGAGTTTCTAATTTTCTGTGCCAGTTCTTCTTTCTCTATTAATTCCATTTTATGTTTAATTACATCCAGCTTCAATTTAATATCCTTTTTCTGTGGCATTTTCTGTAATTCTTTTTCAAGAATTTTGTACTCATCTTCCAAGGCCTTAAAAGCTTGCCTTTTCCTAATATTCTTTTTTCTTGTATAATCTATTATCAAACCTCTGGCATATGCCTTCATTGTATCCCACACA
This sequence comes from Hydrophis major, assembly GCA_033807585.1. NCBI lineage: Eukaryota > Metazoa > Chordata > Lepidosauria > Squamata > Elapidae > Hydrophis > Hydrophis major. The sequence continues at coordinate 142,519,298 of CM066343.1, read as the reverse complement.
TTTTGCGTTGAAGTATCTTCTTTTTTATTTTCTCTGAAGAAAAAAGCCAATTCCTTCTCCATCCATTGTATAAAATCTTTCTCCTTTAAAATAGTATTGTTTAATGTCCATCTCAATCTTTTTTTTTGTCCCTTCCATTTAATTGTCATTGGGCTATGATCTGCCCAAGTACTTGTTTCAATATTTGTTTTTTTAATATTGGATATTAATTCTGTTGAGATCCAAATCATATCTAATCTGGACCATAATAAATGTCTATTTGAGTAAAAAGTATATTGTTTAGCTTTAACATTTCTTTCTCTCCAAATATCTTTTAAAGTTAATTCATCTGTCATTTTAAAAAAAGACCTTGGGAGAGCCTTTCTATTTTGCTTTGTTGCTGTTGCTATATAGTCCAATTTATTGTCCACAATTCCATTAAAATCTCCCATCATAATTATATTAATATAGTCCAGTCCAATTATTTTCATATGTAGCTTTTTATAAAACTCTTCTTGTTTATCATTCGGAGCATAAATTGCAATCAAGAGTATTTTTATATTATTGTCCATTATTTCTACCATTAATATTCTTCCATCTTCATCCGTGTAAATCAATTTTGCTGGGATAGCCTCTTTAATGTATAGAACCACTCCTCTTTTCTTACATTGAGTCAAAGAAGTAAATATTTTCCCCAATTTTGGCTGTACTAACAATTGTTCATGTTGTTTTTTAATATGAACTTCTTGTAGACAAATTATATCAAATTTTAATTTCATTAATTTATGAAAAGTTTTCCTTCTTTTAACAGCTGAATTAAGTCCATTTATATTCATTGTAATCAGTTTTCTTTCTTCCATGATTATGCTTTATATTTAGGTCTAACAGCTCTCGTGGATCTCACTTCACGCTGTTCTTTATTGTCCACCTGTCCACTTACAGCTCCTTTCTCTTTTTCAGTCTCCAGTTGTTCCTCTTGAGACTAAATTAATGAGACCTCTTTCTCTGCCTCCTCTCTTCTTCTTCCAAAAAATTCTGCATGGAAAAGTTCTGCTTTTTCAACTGAATCAATTCTATGTCTCTGCTCTTGCCACGTAAAGATTAATCCTTCTGGAATCAGCCATCTATAATTCACTTCGTTTTCCAGTAGCATTTTGGTCAGAAATCGATATTCTCTTCTCATCTCTCTCACTCTTCTGGGTATTTGTTTTAAAACCACAATCTCTTTACCTTTGTATTTCAATGTTTTCTCTCTTACCACTTGTAATATTTGTGTTTTAATGGATTTTTTGGTAATTCTAATATGGACTTCCTTGGGTAATTTATTCCTCATCGCATATCTTGTATAAACTCGATATACCTCATCTATTCCATCCATCATCTTTTCCTCTGTAATTTCCAAAGCATCTGCCAAAATTTCTATCATTAGCGCTACCAAGTTTTCTCCTTTTTCCTCTTCTATATTTTGAAATCTAAGGTAAAATTCTGACCTTTCCATCTCCCACCTCAGCATCCCACCTTTTACTTGTTCAACCGCTGTTAATCTACTATCAATATTTCCAATCTTCTTCTCTCTTTGTTTTCCTTCTTCCTCAATTTTTTGAAATCTCTCCTCATACTTAACCATCATTTGTTTAATATTTTCCACTTTTTCAAAAAGATGTAAATAGTTATTATTATTATTACCTAAAAGGGGAGAATGTTAAGGATAACATTGTTTACCCTAACTGGTTTAGGTAAAATAAGAAATATGTTATCATGGTTTGTTAGTTAAAGTGTCTGCAACTTTAACTGTAGGAATGTAATTAAGGGAGTGGTTGTAATAGCACCATAAAAGAAGCAAGACAATGGCAGCTTGCTCTCTCTGGCTTTATGATCCCTAATTACTGGATGGATTCAAGACTGCGTTTTTTCCCTACTGGAACCGGAGAGAGAAAGGACTGATTTATTGTAAGTGAACTGACATTGGATATTCTACACGGACTTTGCTAATTGAATATCCTTGAATGGACTGACTAAAACGATACATGACTAATGGACTGTTATTTTGACTATGGTAAAACTCGGAGTGGAATAAACTATATTTTTGATAACACAAGCGTATGTTATTTTATACTGTATGTTAACTAACATACAAACTTATCTCACACATTTATCTGTATGCCTATCTGACTAACACTGCACATTCTGTTTAGCTTGTCTCCTTAACCCTGGTTGGGGAACCCAGGCTTAACAAGACAGATAGGTCTGTAGTTTCCTGGATCTATTTTCCCCCCTTTTTTGAAGATGGTAACAACACCAGCTCTTTTCCAGTTCCCTGGCAGTTCCTCAGTGATCCAGGATCTTTGAAAGATATAGTTCAGTAGTTCTGAGATACTGTCTGCCAGTTCCTTCAGAACCTTCAGGTGTAATCCATCTGGTCCTGGTGATTTGAACTCATCTAGGGTAGACAAGTGCTCACTTACCATTTTTTCTCTATTTTAACTTGTGATCCTAATCTGTTTTTGTGGTGCTGCTTTTGATAGGTTGGACTTTTTTTTCCCTTTGTGTAAAGACAGATGCAAAAAATAAGTTAAGTTCTACTTTTTCCCTGTTGCTTGTTACCTTCCTGCCACTTTCTCCCAACAATGGATCAATTTCCTTAACTTTTTTCTTGTTTTTAACGTGTTGGAAGCATCTTTTTTTTTTTTTTTGGTTATTTTTTACTTTTGTCACAAGCCTTTGTTCATTACGAGCCTTAGCTTTCCTCACTTCATCTTTGCAGGCTCTGGCTATTTGCTGATATTCTGCCTTAGTTATGTACCCCTTTTTCTACTTTTTCTACTTATCCTTTTTGTCTTTCAATTTGTCAGAGTCGTTTATGCAGTCATGCTGGTTTCTTTTGAAAGCTGTTATTTTTCTTCTTCATTGGTATTATGCTAGACTGGGCTTTTATAATCTCACTTTTCAAAGCTTCTTGAGGATTCTCATCCATGGAATCCTTCCCAAGCTCTCTCTAAGTTATTGAAATTAGTTATCTTTTTTTTTTTTAATTTAAGTTTTTATTGGTTTTTAAAAACAAACATAAACAAACAAAACATAAAAACATCAAGCCATCATCCATATGTATACATATAGTGTGCCGGTTGGTTTACAAATTGTTTTGTGCTTCCATTTCGTAGTCTTCAATTACAATTACATTGCATATAATCTCGTATTTTTAATCAAGAATTAAATACTTTAGTATCATTATTTGACTATACTTTTATTCATTCATGTTTTACAAGATAATCATAATTTACTTGGTTTGTTTTATAACAGTTCATATTATCATCCCAAATCTATTCTAAAATCATTTTGTAGATATAATAAAAAATAAATACATCTTTATATATTTATTATTTTCTACATATTTCATTACTGTATTTTATTGTCTAATCATTGATAGAATAGATCCCAGATTTTATAAAATTGTGTATCTTCTTGTGCTCTAATTTCAAATGTCAATCTACTCATTTCAGCACATTCCAATATTTTCTTAATAATTTCCTCCTGTGATGGTATTTTCTCATTTTTCCAGTTTTTGGCAAATATAATCCTAGCTGCTGTTAATACATTTGCAATCAGATATTTCAAGTGTTTACTATATATTTCAGGTAAAATTCCCAATAAAAATATCTCTAGTTTCAAGTTTATATGATTTTTTGTCATTTTTTCCAACCACGTGTGCATTTTAGTCCAGTATTTTTTAGCATCCACACCAGTCCACCACATATGGTAATATGAGCCAGGTATCTGATGACATTTCCAACATTTTTCTGATTTATTCTTGAACATTCTTGCTATTCTTGTTGGGGGGAAGATGTTTTACAATGCTTTCTCTTTGCATAAAGAAAGGTTCTTTTGTATAAGGTGTCAAAATATGATAGTTTCTGCTATGGGAGAGAACTCTGGGTTAATTTGTCAATTATCTATTTGTTTGTTTTCTTGAGTTTCCATAGTATTGTCCAGAGTTTTTTCCAATACCAAATTTCAAAAGCATTGTTTTCTATCCTGCTTGACAATTCAACTTTTGTTTCCATAATCTAATCTTTATAAGTACAGATGCATAGTGGCATCCAAACACTCTTTCAAAGAACTAGCTGGAATAGTACAGACTACAATTTCAATAAAACAGCAGGCACTGTTGAAAGGGTGTTTGGGTATCTGTTCAAGCTATCATGGATAGGAGAGTTTAAAATACTTGTCCTGTTGGACTCTGAAATTGGCATAGACAACTAGCTGAGATATTTAGCTGGAAATTTGGTTAACTGCATTTTATTTGTAAATTCTTATAATTTTTTAGTAACAGTATAATATATTTTCTTATTAGAGAGCCAGATCCTTATTATCACTATTCTATCATAGACTCCTGTAGCCATATTAAATATTGTACACTGCTCAAAAAAATAAAGGGAACACAAAAATAAGACATCTTAGATCTGAATGAATGAAATATTCTTATTAAATACTTTGTTAATTACATAGTTGAATGTGCTGACAACAAAATCACAAAAATTATCAATGGAAATCAAATTTAGCAACCCATGGAAGTCCTATTCACTTTTCCAACTTCATGCATAATTTTGTCAAGTGTCATAACATCTCACCACGTATTTTTTTTCTAACTACTGCATACCATATCTTGTAACTTGCTCATAGAAAGATTCTTCATCTTTCTGATCATATTGACTCATCTCTTCTTGAGTTATTCAGAGGTGTGATTATTAGACTAGCGCACAGTTTTCTGAGTGCACCCCTTGCTCTCTTTCCTGGTTAAATATCACTAGTTCAGATTTCACTTAATATATTTATTTAACATTTTAAAAAAATTTAAAATTGTAAATGCATATGTCATTGTGAATATAACTTCATTATATTGAAACATATTTGCTATTAAAATCTATCCACTATTAATTTGGAGAGGTGCTTTCATATCAACAGCATTTGATTGTTCCTTCAAATTTTGGATGATTTACAGAAACTATGTATTTTATACCAATAATTCCAAAGATCCTATTTAGTTGCATGAATCATATCTTTGCTAATTTTTAACCATTATTTGGTCCATTAAATGACCAATCATTAAATGATTTTCATAATGTTATAACTACTAAATTTGCTTAGGAGTCTCTGTTCAGGGCTGTAATAGAAGTGATGAAAGATTTCTGGAACAAAAGTATCGAAAAAGTATCTATTTATTACTCTTATCCACAAGTTATGTAAAATAAATCTAAAAATAAATAAATCTGGGTGACATTTCTAAGTCACCTGTTCATTCATTTTTTTACTTTTTATTTCCTCTTTGCTTCTTCTTTTTATATTATATATCTTCTAATTATTTAATAAAAATAAGGAAAGAAGGGAGGGAGGGAGGGAGGAAGGGAGGAAGGAAGGAAGGAAGGAAGGAAGGAAGGAAGGAAGGAAGGAAGAATAGCCATAATGAGAGCTGAGAATGTTTATTGACATAATTAGACTGAAATTAATACAAGCTATTAATAGACCGCATACAAAATTCTGTGATGATACATGGCACTTTCTTTTACTAAAATGGACCAAATTTTTATCCCACTGAACAACTCTATACTTAAATTTTATTTATGCTGCTATAATGCTATTAGATAATGATCAGTGGTTCTGTGTGTCTGTCTATTCCCCATCCCCCAATTATTTTACTTATTTATTAGATCTCTGAATTCTCATTATTGATTTCAATCATTTTAGTGAATTTTGAACACCTTTAAAATGGTGTGAAAATATAATTTATTACTTTGAATTCACAAGGGAAGAAGAAAGTAACATCACATTACCCACCCTAGATATCATCATCAACAGAAGTAATGATGGTAAATTAGAAACATAAAGCATATTGTAAAATCTCCCATGTCGTTCAAGTGCTGCACTGCCAAAATAAGAGTTCAATCTCCCACAAGAGAAGTTGTATAAGAACACTATTAGATCAACACAAACACATTGCAGCAACCCTGAACATCAGGAATAGGAAACAGATTTATACATCTTCCAACAAAATTGATACCTACACAACTTTACCAAAAAATGAAATACAAGTTATGAAAAGGATAACCTTGCCATACATAAAAACATTGCAGAAATAACCAATGGACTATTACAACCATGTGGCATCAGCATAGTACACAAAGCAACTAAAGCCTCCAAAACTATCCTAAGTAAAACATAAAACATAATGTTATGTGGATCCAGCAGTTCCAGAAAGGGGAAAAAAACAGGAATCATTTACAACGTGCAATAAAAGAACTATTATGTAGGACAGGCAAGCAGAATACTGAAGACTAGCAGAGTGCATTTATGAATATCAACTAGAAAGCATAAGACATAATGAAAACTTCTTATTTTCACAATACATGGGCAGACTTAACTATACTTTCAAAATTGAAACTATGATCATCCTAGATCCATGGTAGCAAACCTATGGCATGCGTGCTAGAAGTGGCATATAGGGCCATCTGTCTGGGCATGCAGCTGTTGTCCATTGCTCTTCTGGATTCCAGTGTGTGCAGGCATGCACCGGCCATCTAGTCTTCATGCGCACATGCATGTTAGAAACTGGAAGACCAGGTGGTCAGCATGCATGTGTGTGCCAGGAAACTGAACTTCCGGTTTCTGGTGCTCCCGTGTGGCATGTCAGGAAGCTGCTTTTCCAGTTTCCAATGTGCACGTTCACATTTCAGCACTTGATTCACCAAGACTATCCTAGACCAAGCCAAGTCCAAAAACTTATTTTTGTTAAACCAGTATTCACAAAAAGATGCCAAATAGACTAAAATTCAGATGCAAGCTTGATATCTTTGTGTCATAATAAACACATAATACACATGATATTACTTGTATTAATCAGATGTCATGTCATCAGAACCAGGTAATTTTATGCAGACACTTTATTCTCTCTTCTGCAGTATCCATATAGATCCTTAGTATTTTTAGGACAGATTTCTTTTTTCTGCTACTTTAAATACCATGTTGTTTTTAATTGGATGCTGCCCTAAACTGGTTTTGAGCTATGGTAGTCCAGTTGTCTCAAAGGGTGTTTTTTCAAAAGGCAACTGGTTTTTGCTTTTTTTCTTTGAGGAAGGTGTTTTGCTTCTCATCTAAGTAGCTTCTTCAGTTCAGACAGGATGTCTGCTGTCCCTGCTTCCCACAACCCTATGTGTTGTGGTCCCAATTCCCAAGCCTAAGCTGTCAGAGGAAGAGGACCTGGAAGATGAGGAGGAGGAACTGGGAATGCCTTCCTCCCCAGGACCTTCCTCTCTGGCAATGCCTTCCTCCCCAGGACCTTCCTCCCTGATAATTCCTCAGGTTCCATCAGACAACTGAGAGGAACAGCCTGAGATTAATCAGGAGGAAGGCATATTGGAGCAGCCCCTGACAGGGAGTAAAGAGGAAGAGTGTTGGCTCGATCCTAAGCAGCGTTGTAGGGAGAAACATGAGCAGCAATGTAGGAGATGTGGGAGGGTCAGAGAGTGAGCTGAGTCATTGAGCCACACCCCACAGAGGATAAAAGTGGGTATGTTTTCTCCTGAAACTTTGTATGGGACAAACCTTACTTCAGATTTTCTTCATGAATGACTATTTTTGTGGACTGCCTTGTGATTTTCTGTGAGTAAAACTTTATCAATTTGGACTTGAGAGGCAGGACATGTGGGAATGCCAAGAATATTATCAGTTCCAAAGAATTAACTCTGTGAAGTCCAAGCCAGCTTGCCTGCCTGTGTTGGTGTGAGTTTCTCTTTCATATTTTCGGAAAGAGGAAAGGCGAGACAGAACACCTATGTATGGCAATAATTCTTTTGGTGCTTATTCAAACCACTTAAACTGGTCCTCAGAAAGCAGCCCTGTTGTCCAGTTCTGGATTTTGAACAACAAAAGACATTGGGTAATCAAGTCCAATGGGAAAACACAAAGTTCAGGAGTCAAACAGGGCAAGATACAAGACATAAGCACACAAGGCACAGAACTCGGAACATTGCTCCAGCAACACTCAAGTCCTCAGTATAGAGTTAAGTAGACACTGCCAGTGCAGCCTTTAATGAGAGGTGAGTGAGCCTACCCCTGAGTAATCTAGCTTACTGGCATTGTGCCTGTCTTCTCTTAGCTCTACTTAGCTTCTTAGCTTTACTTGAATCAGGAGGAGGTGTGGACTTTACCTTATCCTAATTGCTAATGGTTGGCATCTGCTCCCAGTCATCATCTGGAGTCTCCTGACCAACTTGCTGTAGCTGGCCCCCTTCAGCCTCAGCTTGTCACTCATCTGATTGACCAAGCTAAAGCTGTTCCATTAGGCTAACATACTCTGAGTCCCAATTGGATCAATGCTTGGCTCCTCTGAATTCACTTGTGGAGAGGGGTCTAGGAGATGATCCATGACAAGGTGGTGGTGGGAGAATGAAAGGATTATATTCCTTTGCAGTTATCTGGTCATTAACACTCTCTCCGAGAGCTATTGAGGCCACTTGGGGGTTTATCTGTGGCCTTGGGACCACCTGATTCAGAGTGCAAATGGATGTGGAATCTTTTTGGAACTTCTGAAAGGACTGTATTGTAAATAGGAGACACTTAGTATCTGAGATACAATACATACTGTGTTTACAACTGTTAACCCCAGGATATTGCTATGCAAATTAAACAATATCATCAGGGATAATAAACTTACCAAGGCCATTGGCAGCTTCTTCCAAAACTGAAGGTTTTATGTGATGCTGAATGGTAAGAACAGTAGATGAAGAATGCAGAAGAATGGATTGTCATAAAAGATCCATTGTCTCCAACATAGCATAACATATAAATGAACAATAAACTAGTCCCTGACTACCCACATCTATTAATCTATGCAGACGATACATCAGGGGCTATAGAAGGATCAATTTTTGATGAGGTAGCTGGGAAACTTATGATAGCACTTAAAGATATTATCCCATCAACCATTTAAAGCCCAACCCAAACAAGAGCCAAGTATGTGCTTTCTACTTCCAAAATCAAAATTCAAGGGAAGACTTGGATGTTATGCAACAAGGGAACCAACTACAACACTGTCCAGCATCGAAGTATCTCAGTGTGACATTTGACAGGACAGTCTCTTTTAAACAGCATTGCATAAATGCTAATGCTAAGTCAGCTCGAGGAACACTATCATCAGAAAATTGATAAACTACACGTGGGGAGCTCAGCCATCTGCATTGCACACATCAATTGCCTTCAGTGTCTCTGCAGCAGGCTATGCTACTCCAGGGTGAGGCGCATCTGCACAAGTAAAACAAGTTGATATCACTGTCTACAAAGCAGTTCACTTAGTGACAGGCTGTCTCAACCCTTTGCCAATTGATGTAATATATATAATCTCACTAGCATTGTACCAGCATGAAGCAATTTCACAGACAGAAGCTGAAACTTTTAAGAGGGATTCAAAGATAGAAGCAAGCTAGTCCCAGAAACAAACTATCTGAACAGAAAGCACATTTTTAAAGTGTAAAATTTCCTCTTTTTCTTAAATGCCTGCTCTCGTTGCATCTTCCTGACTTTTCTCATATCCATGCAGATACCCAAACACAAGAATTTGTTCATGTTCTGTTGAGAAAGCATTTAGAATAGGGGTTAGTTTAGGCTTACAAAGGAAAACTTTCATTAAAAAGAGAGAGAGAGAGGTTGCAAGTGAACTAGTATTTGTATCAGACTCCATGCTGGCATTGAAATATAATCTACTCATTATTAAACAGCACCCTTGGGAAATAGAAGTTTGCAAAAAAGAAGATTAGAAATGTAGATACTGAAAGCCACTGAAATGGACTTATACAGCAACTGGTTGTTGATTATAGATTGTTGGTTGGTGGAAGTGTCTAAATACATTCCCAAAAGTCAACATAGCCACTGGGCTGCTAAATCTGAATTGAATTGCTCATGGGCAAATTGGAAGATTGCCAAAAAAATTGTTTCAGAACCACCTGAGGAAATGTGCTGAAGAGGAGGAGTTACCAAGTTACCTTGATAAATTTATTATAGCTTATTTTTATTAACAATACAATCCCAGAGTCATGATTAAGAAGCTTATTTCAAATGCATTCCAATGTTTAAAGGATGGGAACGAAGAAAGCAGAAAGACCCAAATGGTAATAATCATCAAGATTTAATCAAGGATTTAATTTGTATAACAGATTAACCAAACAGATTGTGCCATTTTGTCTGTGTTTTTTGTACAATGAAATTAAAAAGCATAAGAGAGTAAAAGACTTAGCAGCATAACCCTTGAATAATATTGCAACATGCTTATTTATTCACATTAGCTGCATTATATCAAACTTGTTCTTCCAGGCTTGCAGTTTGCAAAGCTAAACCACAAATGACTAGAAAAAGAGATGATCATATTTACCTCATGTTATAAATTACTGCCAGCATATATTAGATTATTTCTCCATGCACTGCTGTAAGCATTTTCATCGTAAGCTAAGTGTCCCTCCTCCCTATTTTAATACCAATTACTAATAAATGCCCTCATTTTTGGATGTCATTTTTAGCTAAACTATATCCAAGAGACTAAGGGGCTCTCTTTTGAAAAAATATGTATGTACTGTATGTGCATATTCACATATTACATATTCACATTCAGGCCACACAGCAGAGCCAAGATAGAGAGAATGTGCACCATCTATCTACCAACTTGCACTGGGCCAGCAATAGGTTTTATCTTGCAATGCCTATAAACATACTTTTTTTGTCTGTTGCTATTTCAATTATTTATTTACTTAAATTCTGTTTACCATGAAGACATACTTGGGGGGGGGGGGGTTCATTATACTATGTTTTTCATTAAGCAATGTTTTTCAACTGGCATTATATATAAGTATGCAATATGCCTGTGAATCTAAGTATTAGATGCACAGGAACCATGTCTTGCTTGCAAATTTAGCTAGAAGGCATTGTGGATACTTCATATTTATATGCTGAAAAAGTGGATGAGGCCCACAGAAAATAAAACTGATTTAAAATAGAAATACTAAAATAACTAAATGTTATTTTCCTTTTAATATATTTTGTCCCTCACACACACACACACACACACACACACAATAAATAAATAATAAATAAAATCCTTGTTCTTTTCAATCATAGATTATTATGTGATATCATAAAAAAGATATCTGCGTGCCAATATCCTCTTCCTCAAAACCCCTTAAATTATCCTTGCATTCTTGGGCATTCTCTTTACTAAACCTTTTAATAACTGACACAAATGTATGGGCAGTTTCAATTTGAAATCCTTTGGACTACCATTAGCAGCTTAAATATCAAACAAGGGCTAGAGAAGAAGCACGAGCGAGCTGTTTGGTTGTTGTTTTTCCTTCTGTGGTCTGGGAATGTCAAAACTTATCAACAGCTAGAACTAATTGCCAGGTTTTCCTGATAGACTGGCCATTTTTGGCAAAAGTAGCTTGATAGATCATATAGGTGGGCAGAACTTCATGAGGATCTTTATATTTAGCAGTATAGTTCTCATATTGTTGTAGCTTTCCTCAATGTAAATTTTAGATATGATAAAAAAACATTTGGAAAAGGTGTACAATAGTGCTCATTACATTTTGCAAAGGGTAAAAAGAATTGCAACCAATTACTGATGAAAAGCAATAGTGAATGTCTGTGTAATGCAGGCTTGCTGGACAACTTTTATCAGTGTTAGTTCATGTTCGAAACTTTTCCAGAGAAATGTACACAAATTGAAAAAACTGCCTTTTAGTACAGCTTGACATCACAATATATTTCATGATGTAGTTCTACAGATTTTGGTTGCCTATAATTTTGTAATCTGAGAACATTTAATTCAAACAACTGAATTTCTACACCAATACAATGCATCTTCCATTTTCTGCTAAAATTGTCAATATTCAGTCAGTAATTTCAAGTTCCAGTCATTCATCCTTTACAGCTTAACCAATTAGTGTTATAAGGAAAAACATATATAACCAAAAAAATCACTGTACCAGAGAAAAATATCCATGCACCATTCTCTCAGCCCTGCTTTGTATACCTTTCACTCCTATAAGTTGAACCAATGGTGATCCACTAGGATCTCTTTATCAGGGCAGGTGGGTTACTAATGTGCCCAAGTAGAAAAGAAAAAGAATGCAGGTTTTTCCCAACTTTCGATTGTGAGAGGAGAACATGAATAAAATCAGTTGTGTATTTTGTAGCTGTGACTCAAACCTCAAACTGCAAGTTGATACTTTTCTACTGTGCAAGGGAAAGTTGAACGTTGAAACAATTACACGTTGTGCTCTGAGAAAGTGTGTATGTGTTAGGAAGCCATATTAGGTGATGAATTGTATACTGTAATTCAATAGGTAGATTGTAAACCAAGCCATCATAGGATGGGGCGGTAGGTTAGGGTATAAAATAGAGTGCAAATTTTGCTCTGAGTTCCTCCTATCTGCCAGGGTAGGAACCCATTTCTGCAGGAATGCTACAATAAAACTGTTTTCCTTGGATCAAGATTGAATCTTGGGTGGTCTTTCAAGCCCCCACCCCACACAATGAACAACATATTCTCCCATTTATTAATAGTTTTATATAGCCACTCATTCTGTAAAAAAATAATTCTGTGCACTTCACAACAGTAATAAAATGATAAATAAGAAGATCACAACCACCAATATATCAGATAGAACAATTGTCAGGTCTCCAATGTCTCCCAACATCTTTGGGGAAAACACTTATACTTCACTGAAGGCAATAAAGCCTATGTGAGATTTAAAGCTACTCTAGATAGTCTATAAAATATTTTCATGTATAAATGGAAATATAAAAATGCATAATATGATAAATAGAAAATAATATGGTATGAAGCAATTCAATTTTTGGATTCTGTCATGTAAACATATAAACTTGGGTACAGCAGTGTTCTACATGAGGTTGCACTTGTCTTCAATTTGGCATTTGGAAGCTATAATTGATGCAAAAGGGGCATTGGTCTTATCTGATATGCCTTTTCTCTTTGGGTGGAGATAGTATCCAGGAGTTGGTTGACCTCGTCTTGCTAGCTGATTGGATTAACTCTGTCAGAGCTGTGAAGACACACCTCTGTTACTAATGGTCCCCAGCTTTTGCCGAAGGTGTTTTCTTGAATATGGCGTGCACCACTGGATTCGAATCAGACCTCCTCCAGGGTGGGATTGTATACGATCTCCACCCAAAGAGAAAAGGCGTATCAGGTAAGACCATTGTCCCTTCTCCTTTGTGGTTGGAAAAAGCATCCAGGATTGGGACATACCAAAGCTGGCTATTCTAAGGGTGGGCCACTGTCTGGTCCAAAGTCCCCTGGTCAGAGTGAACCCTCTGGACAGGACTCGCCTGCCAAAGGCCACTTCAGCTGAAGCAAAGGAGTCCTGTTTATAATATTTGATTAAAGGGGTCGGTGAGGGCGATGTAGCTGCTCGGCAAACCTCTTCAAGGGAAGCTGGGTAGCCCATGCTGCTGTCATGGCAGCACTCCTCATGGAATGTGCTGTGGCGATGGAAGGATCTACAGTTTGTATGTCTTGGCAATTCACATCCTGATCCATCACCCCACAGTCAATAGAGTGACTTTGCAACCCAGAGTAGAGGGCTGGAAGGAAACAAAGAGGGACTCCATCTTCCTGAAGGGGGAAGTCCTCTTAATATATATGCAGAGGGCCCTTCTTTTATCCAGAGTGTGCCACTTCTTCTCAAGTGTGTGTAGTGGCTTCAGACAGAAGTCAGGCAATATAACCTCCTGAGCTCTGTGAAACCAAGAGTTCACCTTTGGTACAAAGGAGGGGTCCAAATGCAAAATCACCCTATTTGGGAGAAAGATACAGAGGTCCTTCATGACGGAGAGGACCGCCAACTCCGAAATCCATTGAGCTGATGTAATGGCTACTAGGAAGACCACATTAGAAGGTGCAGGATGGTCGACCTAAGTGTTTTGAAGGGAGCTTCAGTCAGTGACTGTAGTACTTTAGACAGGTCCCATGTCAGATATTGATGAACCACTGGAGGCTGATAGTTCGTGGCTCTCTTAATGAACCTGTGCATAGTTAGATGCCATGCGAAGAGCTCCCTGGCCCCCAAGGAAAGGATTGAACACAGGGCTGACACCTGATGCTGGATAGTGTTGGGGGATAGCCCCTTGTCCTGCCCCTTCTGGAGGAACTCCAGCATCTGGGCCATTGACACCACTGTAGGGTCCAAATTTGACCTAGCACACCAGGTGCAGAAATCCCTTCAGGTCACATCATATATGCAATTGGTGGAAGGCTTCCTGGAGGCATGAATGGTCTGATGACCTTGAAGGAATAATTGTCCTAGATCAGAAATTCCTGCTCAAAAACCAGGCAGTCAGTTAGAGCCACTGAGGGTCTGGGTGGACCAAGATCCCCTGGCTGAGAGAGACACTGTCCAGTGATATCCTCCAAGTTCTAGTCACAGATAGGTTCACCAAATTAGCAAACCATGGCCGTCTGGGGTGCAATGAGTACTATCTCTGCCTTTTCCTCCAACAGTTTCCATAACACCTTCAGAATGAGGGGAAAGGGAGGGAAGGCGTGGAGGAGTCCCCTAGGCCAAGGACTGTGAAGGGCATCAATGCCCTCTGCCCCCGATATCACAAACCTGAAAAAGAATCTCTGTAGTTGCATGTTGTCCTGGGTGGTGAACAGGTCCACTGCTGGTATTTTGAAGCGATCCGTCAGCTCCTGAAATTAATTAGGATGCAGGCGCCAAATGGTCGATCATGGCCCTGCTAAGCCAGTCAGCCTGAACATTGGATACTCTAAAAATATGCTCAGCCCTGAGGGACAGATGATACCTCTCTGCCCAGAGGCATAGCTTTTCTGCCTCAGCATCAGGGCCTTAGAGTGGGTGCCCCCCTGGTGATTTATATGGGCCTTGGAGGTCACATTGTCTGTTAGGACCAGGACATGTCTTTCCAACATCATGCCTGGAAATGTCTGAGGGCCAGATGGACTGCCCTAAGTTTCAGCCAGATTATATTGTGATCCAGATCAGCCATAGACCACTGTCCCTGGATCATCCTGGACTGAAGATGTACCCCCCCCCAGCCAAAAAGACTGGTTCAAAAGTAATAATCAAGGGGCTTGGCTCCTTAAAGAGGCTACCAAAAGGGCCTGTGAGGACGAGCACCAGAAGGAGCGAATCACTGCAGGGGGAACCTTGACCTTGGCCAGTGAGATGCTCCTGCCTGCCCTTTGGTAGGGCAGGAGGAATTACTGGAGAGATTTGGTGTACAGGTATGCTCAAGGCACAATGGAAATACAAGAAAACATTTTACCCAGGAGCCACAAGAGAAAAGCCAGAGGCACCATCCTATCCTTTCTGATCCAAACTATCAAATCCCTTAGACTCGTCTGAAGCTCCTGGGATAGGTATACCTTGCACACAATAGTGTCCATCAATGCTCCTAGATGGAGCAAACGGTTCATAGGAGACAAGTGGCTCTTCTCTGCATTGACAGAAAAACAGTGCCCCTGGAACACCTGGATGGTGATCTTCAAGTCTTCCCTAGCCTATGAGCAGAAGAACTGGATCAGGATGTCATCCAGGTAGCACTGAATATGCATGGGAAGAGCCCTGAGATGGGCTGCTAAAACAGCTAACAGCTTTGTAAAAGTCCTATGTGCCAACAACAGATCAAAGGGCAAGGCCCTATATTGGAAGTGCTGGCTGGCATAATAGAATTGGAGGTATTGCCAATGAGCAGATAAAATAGGAACATGCAGGTAGGCCTCCGTCAGGTCAATTGAAGTGAGGAAGTCACCCTTCCTGATGCTCTCTAGAATTGACTGGAGAAAGTGCATCTTGAACCACCTGTATGTAAGCTCACCAGCCGTTCAGCCGTTTCAGATCCAGAATTTCCCTCCACATACACACACACACACACATACACACACCGAGGCTTTGGGAATTACAAAGAGAATGGAATAGAATCCCATCCTCTGTTGGTCCTCTGGAACTAGTTGGATAGTGTTGATATCCAACAGGTGTTGAATAGCTGTCTCCATGAAGACCCTTTTTGAGCTATCCCTGGAAATAGGATAACACATGAAAAACTTCAGGGGTGTGGAGAGGAACTCTAAGGAGAGGCTGGACCTAGCCATCTCCACGATTCAGGCATTCATGGTGACTTCCTCCCAACACCTGACAAACAAGGCTAGGCGGCCTCCAATGGGAAGGTTGGCCTGAAACTGCCTGTTTTTGTCTGCCCGGTCCTGCTGCTGTTCTTGTCTGGGGACAAAGGGCCTCTGATGACATGAGAACCCCACCCCTGTATCCATTGCCCTACAGGAGAGGTGATGAAAATACGGTACAGAGCAAAATTTGCCTCTTCTAGAACAGGTTGGCATGACCTTTCTCTTGTCTCTCAACTCCACCAAGATGGAGTCTAGAGCCTTGCATATCCGAAAAGCATATCCCCTTTGAAAGAGGCCGAGGTTAGCCTCCACTTATGACCCATGTCTATCTGCCACTGACGCAGCCAGAGCAGGTGTCATGATGTCACGGAGGAGTTAAAACATTTGCTCTTCTGATAAGTGACAGGATCTTTTTCTCTGATGATCCTTCCTTATTCTGATTTACTTTGGGTTATGTTCCTGGTTTCATTAAAGCAGAATGCAGAAGGATGGGAATTTCTATCTCTTTCCTCTCCAATCTTCACATAGAAGCTAGGAAGCTTTCACTCTGTAGATTTCTATAAAGGTAAACGTCTCTTCACAATCAAGGCAGTTTACTGTTGTTTGCTGTGGTCACTTTTTCTTCTTTTGCTTTTGGAGAATTAAGTCATATTTAGGGTTAGAGCTAGTTGAATTAGTAATGAATTTAGGTGGTGCTGTCAGATCCAGGTATCTGTCATTTCTTCAATGGAAGAAGAAAGGGTCGGGGGGACTGATAAAGCAATCCTTTTTGATGTAATTTGAATATATTTAATCTTATATCGAATTTGTATAACCGACACATGATACAATGGAGGGAGAAAACCCAGATGGCTGGAACCTATCACCTCTGAGAGGCACAGCCAGGAGATGAGAAGACCATAAAAATTCCACAGTGAGATGTGTCCTGGGAACCTCTGAAAAAGATTGTTCTAAAAAGGGGGTATGGGAATTAATATGTTGGCTCTTTGTTTTACTAAATACACATCAAGATAAGGGGATGGGTTTTAAACTCCCTTATCTATCTCTGCATGCCTGAGAGACCTTAGATGCTGCTTTTAATCCCTACATGAATTGTCTCATCTCAATAAAGGATTCCTTTTGATATGTTTAGTTTTCAGAAGTTCATCCTAGTTGATTGAATGGGAAAAGTTCTGTAGTCTGACATAAAGCAGCATCTGCAATAGAGGTCAGCCCAGAGAGGAATTAAAAAAAAAACACACACCTTCACTCTACCAAAGGGACCCTGCAAAAAAAAAAAAAAAAGGAATATGTCTGAATACACCAAGGTCCAAGGGGAGGCCGAATGCTGGGGAGAAACGTTGACAGTTACCCAGCCAGACACTGACTCGGTGCACCCCATTGAAGACAGCAAAGCTGCCTATGAAACCTCCACAAATCCCCGGTGGTCTATAGGCATAGGAAAGAGACAGCTGGGATGAAAGAACTAGGGGAGTAATCATCACCTGGGGTAATCGTAAACCCAGGTGGAAATTGGAGCTGGAGGCCTTATCAGATCAGGAAGAATGGGGGGAGCAGCCACCAGCTGACGACCGACTGAGATGGTAAATAAATCGCCTTGTGAGGGAAGCCCTGGAGAACCTCGAGGTGAGGGATGCACCAGGACACCAACACAGGAGAGCGAGGGAACCAGAAAATGAGAGAACCCAAGCCACCACCTCAGATCTAGCTGAGAATGATTGGGCAGTGGGACAAGCCAAAGAACCAGCAGCCATACCAGGTACCCAACCCCTAACTGCCCCAGAACAGGGGGTTAACCCTGGACAACCCAGAGACATACAACTGCAGTGGAAGGTCCCACCTCTTAATGGGGACCCCCAGAAACTGGGATTTTTCCTGGCGCGAGTACTCACCCACATGCAAGAATACAGGTGGAATTTCCCAACCCAGGGGTCCTGAGTATGAATCGTCACCCGGCCCTTGAAGGGGCAGCAGCCAGATGGATGGTGACGCTCCACAATGTCAATGCCCCAGAATTAAGGAGCCTCGACTGCTTCATGATGGCCCTATGCCATCGCTTGCCGATAGAAAAGCCCGCGACCGCATCAGAGTTGTAAATAAGGCCGTCGCCCGGTAGCTGAATACACTGAGGAATTTTGTGACCTGGCCAGCCAAGTCGACTGAGGATATCCTAGTCTGTTGGTTCAAAGATGGACTCAATGACAACATATACGCTGACTGCCTGGTCCGTGGGGCCCCAAATCTCCTGCATGAATGGTACATGATTACAGAGGAGGGGGAGATAGACATGACTTGTAACCGGTACTGCAGTGGCAAGTTTTGGAAGAGATCCCCACCCCAGGGAAAATGAGAAATTTTCAAACCTCAAACCACCATGACTCCAAGAATGTCTGGTTGCTTTAAGTGTGGAAAGGAGGGACACTGCACAGCAGAATACCATTCAGAAACTCCTGCCAGAAAGCCAGACCACCCATCGGGAGGAAACCTGGAACATCCAACCCTCTAGGAAAGGAGACTGGCCTGAGAAGCCAAGTAGCTGTGGGATTCCGATCCTCCCCAACCCAGAGGAAAAATCCCCAACACTCCAAAGGGACCTGAGCCAGTCTGAAAGCAATCTGGAAGATGACCTGCTGGAAGCTGACCTGCTGGTAAGCAACCCAATTGAACTAATCAATCTATCCCTAAGACTGAGGGAAGGGGGAGGAAGTTGCAGCATTGATGGATTTGGGATGCACCCGATGCCTAATCAACCTCTCCCTTGCGGAGAAATTGGGAATCCAACTGGAAGAAATGGAAAATCCCATCGCTTTCTGCTAATTAGATGGAACTATAGCGGGGTGGGGGGGAGCCAGCTAGGTTTACCACAAAACCATAGAAAATAAGACCAGGGAGATGATCACATTCACTGTAGCCCCAGGAATGGAAGAGCCGCTAGTCCTAGGTCTCACATGGCTGTGGAAATGGAATCCAAAAATAAATTGGAGGAAAGGAATAGTACAATTCCAGAGAGATGTATTATTTGCAAATGGCTCAGAGGAAAGGATAAAGAAAGGAACAGAGAACAGAGAATCAGCCACCACCGGACAGTCGGCTGAACCCGTTAACATCCCCAATGAGTACCAGGTTCTGGTCCAAGCATTTAGTGAGGAAGCTTGTGATGAACTCCCACCCCATCGCACCACAGACTGCACCATCAAAATCCTACCAATGGCTCCCAAAACCACAAATGTACTGCATGTCTCCCGGTGAACTAAAAGAACTCAAAGCATTTATCGATAAAAATCTAAAAAGGGGTTTCACTGAATACACCTGACCAAAAATAGCTGCCCCAGTACTATTCAGTGAAAAAATGATGGCTCCATGTGTCTGTGTGTGAATTACGAAAAATTAAATGCAATTAGCATAGAGAATATGTATCCACTCCCCCTCATGAAGGACATGTTAGCCCACCTCTCGAAAGGATTTTTTTTTTAAAGTTAGACCTACCAGAGGCATATTACTGCATAAGAATAAAGGAAGGGGATGAGTGGAAGACAACACCCCATTGGGATGCTACCAATTTAAAGTGCTCC
The DNA here is from genome assembly GCA_033807585.1 of Hydrophis major. Taxonomy (NCBI): domain Eukaryota; kingdom Metazoa; phylum Chordata; class Lepidosauria; order Squamata; family Elapidae; genus Hydrophis; species Hydrophis major. The sequence goes on along the minus strand of CM066343.1, from coordinate 142,499,540 downwards.
CTTTTGGACTGCAAGAAGCGCCTGCCGTGTTTATGCAATTGATCAATGAAACCTTTCATGAATTTTTATATAAAGGGGTTCTAATTTATCTTGACATTTTAATCTACACGGAAATGATGGAAGAACACATCAAACTACTACGTGCAGTCCTCACAAAACTCTTAGACACTAAACTACATGCAAAACTCTCTAAGAAGAGTTTTTTCTTCCATCAAGAAAAAATTGACTACTTGGGGTATAGAATATCTCACGAGGGAATAGAGATGGATCCACAGAAAGTAAAAGCTGTTATTGATTGGGAACTTCATATCTGCAAGCAACTGCAAAGCTTCCTGGGGTTAACAAACTTTTATTGCCAGTTAATTCCACCTTTTGCAAACATCGCCCTCCCCATCATGAACTTGCTAAAAACAAAGGGAAGGGAGAGGAACCCAAATCAAAGCAACCCCTTATCTGGACAATGGAATGCCAAGTGGCATTTGAAAAACTCAAACATCTATTCTTAAGCACCCAGACCCGAACAACCTTTTGTCATCCAAGCAGATGCTAGTGATGTTGCAGTCCTCCTCCAAAAGAATGGAAATAGACAATTACAACCATGCACTTATACATCCAAGAAACTGACAGAAACCAAGCAAAGATAGGCCATATGGAAGAAAGAGGCATATGCTGTGCGGTGGGCAATGCTCACATGGAGACATTTCCTGGAAGGAAACCAAATCCCCTCTGAAGTATGGACTGATTATAAAAATCTGGAAGCCCTGAGAAATCCACAGAAACTTTCCAAAAACAAGCAAGGTGGCCTCAATATTTTAAATGGTTTAATTTCACTCTCAAATATTTTCCTGGGAGAAAAAACTTCTTAACAAATGCATTGACCAGAAAACCCTAATACAATAGCAAAAAGATTGAGGTTATAAAACCAATGATCCAACTGACCCAACTAGCAGCCAAAGTAATCACCCAGGCACAAGAGAAAAAAAAACATCACTGACTGAAGACACAATGACATCAATGTTAAAGGAGGCACTACTTAAGGATGACTGGCTCCAGGCTAACAAAAACACTTGCTTACTCAAAGATGGCCTGGCCTGGGTAGAAAATAAACTTTATATCCTTGCAAGCCAGAGGATGGATCTCATGAGATGCTGCCATGACTCAAAAATAGCGGGACACTTTGGGTTTGTAAAAACTCTGCACCTCATCAAAAGACAATTTTGGTGGCCGTCTCTCAAAAAGGACATTGAAACTATGTTGTGAGCTGCCCCACCTGTGCTACTGCAAAGAGAAGACAAGGAAAATCTGGTCTTTTACAGACAGTAGCAGACCTTTCTGCATCCTGGAAAGAGATTTTTGTGGACTTTATAGTGGAACTATATGAAATGACATTTATAGTGGAACTATATGAAATTGCAGATACACAGATCTGACAGGTGCAAAGCTGGTGAATTTTAATCCTCCTCTTTCTCCTCTTCTTCTTCCTCCTCATCAACCAAGAAATCTCACTTTCTCCAATTATGGGATTATTATAAGCTAAAGAAATGGCCATGTCATTTGTACAGCAAGAAAATATATATCAGGTAAATCCTAAAAAAAGAGAAATGAGTTTTCTCCACCGTATGTAGATAATTGCCATTCTTAACTATATATTAGCTAACCAATAATTTGTCCAACTTAATGTCCAACTAGTATGATTTGATTGCTTATTGTACCCTATGACTATTATTAAATGTTGTTCCTTATGATTCTTGATTCTTGGCAGATGTATCTTTTCTTTTATATACACTGAGAGCATTTGCATCAAGACAATCACACTTGGCCAATAAAGAATTCTATTCTATTAAAAAAACTTTAACAATAAGAATACCAAAATTAACCAGTTCTCAAAGAAAATAAGATTTCCAATTCCATCCATAAGAATGCATTGAAAACACAAATAAAAAATCCACAAATAAGAATTGTTTTATTATTCCAAATTAATCTAAAAGCCAGTGCAAGCACTAAACTAGAATCCAGGAGACTGAGTTCTAATAACCCACTTTAGTATGAAGCCATCTGGTTGAACTTGCGCAGTCACTCTTTCTCACTCCTAGGAAGAAGGCTATTGTAAGCAACTTTTGAAAATCTTGCCATGAAAGTTCCAAGAAATTAATCCTGGAGCTCACCAGAAATCAAGCCTATCTCAAAAGCATCAAAATTAAATTAAATTTGTTTAAGTAATTTTCAACAGATACTTTCATAAAAATAGTGACTATATTCTGAAGGTGAAGAAATGATTAGCTTTTAACTAATCCTCACATCCAATGACATAATCATTCACACATCAACAATTAGGATGACATTATGATGGACACAAAGAAGCAGTTGTGTGTGACAAATGTGGGGCTATCCTTGCTAATCATGCAGCATATAAAGCAAAAATTCAACGAACAGTTTAGATTTAGTGATCAAAGAATTGCTTTGGTTTACTTTTGGATTTGTTTTGAAACAGAAAAATTATGAGACTTTGTTTCTACAGGTTAGAAATGTGTCATGCATTCATTGAAAAGCTGTTCTTTCATGTCATGTCATGTCATTCATTCATTCATTTTCTCTCTCTCTCTCTCTCTCTCTCTTTCTCCCTGCCTCCCCCCTCTCTTTCCTAACAATTGTGAAATAACAAAAATATTACTAAAGATAAGGGTGGGAGGAGAACAAAGCAGCTTTTAGCAGCTAACATCTAGTTTTTAGGCTTCGATTTTTAAAAAATATATGTTGCATTTTATGTTAACTTGGAGCTTGTCTTCCTGAAAGCCAATCCCTAAAAGCACAGCATGTGTGGCTCCTAATGCATAGGAAATGTGATTAGCATCCTGAGAAAAGCACAGAATTACTGATTATACTGGATAATTAGATTGGGTTGTCAGATTAAATCCTGCTGTTTTTCTTCAGATAACTATCATGTTCTTCAATAACAAACAGAAACTGACAGAGGGTTTTTCTTTTTAATGTTCAAAGTATGCCTTTTCTTCTTTCAGTGAGCCAAAATGTTCACAATATTTATTGATTTATTCAAAACATTATGTTCTTTGATTAGTGCACCCCTGGCAAGACAAACCTGATCAAAAAGATTTATTGGGAAATTAAATGGAAACCACATACATATCTTTATGTACTTTATGTACTGCATTTCTCATTTTATCAGGAAAAAATCCTACTGCAATTATAGAAGAATATGAAGAGAGAGGTCTTGCTTACAAAATAAATACCTTCTTCCATCTAATAATATGATTATTCTTTCTTATCAGTTCTTTCACATATATATTTAAAATTCACATAGTAAATAACTGTATGCTTTCAAATAGTGATACCCTTCATAAATTTGTGAAACTTTCTTCTTCCTTTCTTTATTATTTCCTTCTCTATAAAACTGGAATGATCCTACAGTATGTTCAGCATCAGTCAAAGATAGTTCACAGTGAAGGAAAGTATAAGATAGTACTGTAATGGTATTTGTCCTTCCAGGAGTACTCAATCTTTATAAACTCGTACAAGAAGAACTCACAGTGCTGAGAGTTCATTCCAAGAATTTTTAATATAAAAGAAAGAGAAAGAGTTCCAACCAATTATTTCATGTTCCTATTAAGGTAAATGGCAATGGATGTGCTATTGAATAGAATGGAACAACTTGCTGCAGCCAACCCGCTGTGGCTAACTCGCTGTGGCCAACTCGCTGTGGCCAATTCACCAAGAGCAACTTTCCACAGCAAACTTGCCATAGGACAACTCACCATGGCCAACTTGCTGTGAGACAATTCAATGAATCAATTTAATTACTTAAAATAATTTAAAGTAATTTTTGTCATTCACATTTTGTCCCTCCTTTGGCATACTTATGTTTAGTCATTAAAATAATATACTATTATCTTAGTATAATATATGCTTTGCAACTTTATATTGTCTACTATAAATTGTCTCTCTTGAAGTAGCCTTTATAGTAAAACTCATATTTCTTCAATATTAACATAACTCCTGTCCTGTGGTGAGTTATCCCACAGCAAGTTGGTCATGGAGAGTTGTCCCATAGCAAGTTGGCCACGCAAGCTGACCATGGTAGGTTGGCTGTAGTGAGTTGGCCAGGATGGGTGGGCTGTGGTGAGTTGACCTAGACTTTTTTTTAATGCCTGTTTTGCTGTAACAATTTATTTCAAATAAATAAAATGTTACTTTCCCTAATTGATTGGTCATCTGGTAGTTGCTGATTCTTAGCAACTAACACAGGTAGACTTTCTTATGGCATTTCACTGGTCTTGTTGCTAAATCTCACATAATGGCACTAGATTTTGGTAATTATGTCCCAAGGTGCAGCACAATGTGACTATAAAAGTTATTTGAAAACAGCACTTGCTCTGCTTCAACTGAACCGCAAACAAACAAGTTAATATCTGCAAGCAATTGTTGGTTGGATGAAAACATATTGGCTGAATCTGAATATTCATTCATTCATTCATTCATTCATTCATTCATTCATTCATTCATTCTATATGGCTGCCTAGTTGCCAAGCAATATAAATTAATCCCATTGATGTCATTATTTTCCGGTATTATGAGCTCACATTTTTTAAATGGAGTTATATTCCCTTACAAAAAATAATTGTAGTTTCATCTTTGTCACTGGAAGTCCAGGTAGTTGGGTGTCCAAAACTGCTAATTATCATGTTCAAATGTATAATGAATCCAACCTTTCCTAATCTTAAAGTAATATATGCTTTTTAACTTTATACTGGCTACTGTCTTAAGGTAGCCCTTATAGCAGTGGTTCCCAAACTTTTTCAGTCCACCGCCCCCTTGGTGCTACAAACTCATCCTCAATGCCCCCCACCCAGGGGTGGGATTCAAATTTCTGTGGGCGTGGCCTAATTTGAGGGTGTGGTTTGCTGGTAATGTGATTGGGTGGGTGTGGCTTGCTGGTCACATGACTGGGTGGGTGTGGCTTGCTGGTCACGTGACTGGCTAAGTGTGGTTTGGTGACTGGCAAACCAAATAAAAAGTGGTCCTCACTTAATGGCCAGTTGCTTAGCAAGTGTTCTCATTTATGACTGGCCTCCCCAGAACTACTTGACCTGTTTTTGGAGTTTTGATAGCCATGCACACACATACACATACTTCCTTCCAACCCTGCTGGAGCAGGTCATTGGACTAGAATCGGCAAAGCATCTCTGATTAGAATAAAAGAATAGAATAAAATCTAATCAGAGATGCTTTGCTGATTTTTGTTGATTTGTTTTATTTGTATTTCTTTATTTTACGTTGCTGAATTGTATTGACATGTGTGTCCCTTCTTGTGCACAACCCAGAAGCTTTTGCAATTCTTTGCAGCAAAAATTACCAACCTCTGGCTTTGCTCTACTTTTCAAACGTGCCGGCACTGCCGCGTTCTAGGTGCTGGCCCCGCAGGTCCACCCCATTGAGCCTGCTGCACTGGAGCCCAAGCACGTCCGAGCAGAGCAGTGCACCAAATCAATGGGGTGAGCCTGGGTGAGAGAAAGAGAGAGAGACAAAAGAGAGAAAGAGAGAAGGAAGAAAAGAGAAAAGGGAAAGAAAGAAAAAGGGACAAAAAAGGGGGGTATGGAGGGATGGAGGGGGACGGGGGAGAGGGAGAGAGAGAGGGGGGAGAGAGAGAGAGAGAGCTGATGCATCAGATTGAAATGAGGCCTAGTTTAGAGGCCCTTTTCCACATTGAAACATCTTTGGCTTCTATTAATAAAAGGTTTTGTGGACGAAACATAGCCAAGACTATCAGGAAGCTCTCACATTTTGTTGAGGCTTTAAACAGGATCCATTGGACCAGATGACCACCCTAAAAAATTACTTTTCCCCAATGTATTACAGTGCCAATTCTGAAGAAGGCAAAACCAAAATGTACTGGTAAATTACAAGGAGAACACACACACACACACACACACACTCCCTTCTAACTCTGCTGAAGCAGGTGATTGGATTAGAATAGATATCTCATTATCTTTCTCCTCCCTCCCTCCTTCTTTATTTCTTTTTCTTTCTGTCCATTCCTTCCATCCCCCCTCTTTCTTTGTCCCTTTTTCTTTCTTTCCCTTTTCTCTTTCTCTTCTTCCTTCTCTCTTTCTCCCTCTCTCTTTCCCTCTCTCAGGCTCACCCCATTGACTTCGTGCACCGCTTCATTCAGACTTGTTTGGGCACGTGCCTCCAGTGCAAGGGGCTCAATGGTGTGGAACACGGTGGCGGCGGCAGGATGTTTGAAAAGGAGAGCAAAGCCACTCTGGTTTTGCTCTCCTATTCCCAATGTTGCATTCGGGGCGCTGCCCTGCCACCCCAAACATGGTGGTGGGATGTTTGAAAAAGAGAGCAAAGCCACTCTGGCTTTGCTCTCCTTTCCCAAAACTGTGTTTGGGGCAATGCCCCGACGCCCCCAACATGGCGGTGGCGGAATATTTGAAAAGGAGAGCAAAGCCACTCTGGCTTTGCTCTTCTTTCCCAACGCTACCTTCTCTTTTCCCAATGCTGCGTTTGGGGCAGAGCTCCTTGCACCAGAGCGTGCAAGTCAATGCGGGGCCTTGCCTTGAACGCAGCAGCGGGATTTTTTCTCACCCCTGAATTGTGCCCTTCCACTCACCTTCAGCGCCCCCCTCCACCTCTTAGCGCCCCCCTGCTGGCCCCCCTGCCTCTCAGCACCCCCTAGGCATCCCATCACCCCCCCAGGGGGCGGTACCACCCACTTTGGGAATCACTGCCTTATAGTAAAGCTCATGTAGAATATGCAATTACTTACACCACTGATGTCAAACTCAAACATAAATGGGTGCCACTAAGCTGTACATAAGGACCCCTCTAATCTGACTACTGAGTTTGGAAACCACACACATACACACAGAATTTTATGCAATTTTTCCCAAATTACCATAAGTACAATTTTGTGTAGCACAATACAAGAGTATAAGTAAATTGCAAATAGTTTAATAGAGTAATATTTGTATTTCTTAGTTCAGGAGTAGAAACTAGAACATATCACATATCCCATAATGCTCAATAGTTGTGATTTCAAATCATTTTTGACTCATGGCAGAACTGACTATCCAGTACCTTATTCCAAGCTTGAAATGGGGTATGTGTGTTTATGCACATGTGCCTCTGCACAGCACGCCAAAGGAAATGTTCTTCTCCCAATCCAAGACATTGTTGGTGTTTCCTTGTCTGCCCAGCAAAACAGGCAGTGGAGGACAACACTGCTGCATGTGAAAGCTCACAGGAGAAAATTTTCAGGAAATAGTTTCCTTTGAACTTCTGCCTTGACAGATCTCTGGAGAGCAAGAGAAGGAGGAGACAAGGGTTGTGCATAAGGAAACTAGCCCTTCTTGAAAGGAAATCCCCATTTCCAATCATTCATGGTAAGGATGCTCGCTTGTTAAGCCAGTCTTCCCTCATGCAGCTTCCCCACCAATCCTCTCTTCCTCTCCAGAGACAATACCTTTTCAGATAGGTGGCTGTCCAGTCTTTTCTTAAAAACTGCCAGTGATGAAGCACCTGGTGATACTTATTCAGTAACTTGTACTTACAAAAGAAACTCAATGCAAATAAAGGTAAAGGGCCCAGTAATTATAGCTAAAGATATTATTTAATAGTAGATAAATGCAATATAATGTATTATGATATTTAAATCAAAATCTTGTATAGATGCCAAGAACGTTGTTGATACCATGATGTTTTATGATGTAAAAAGAAAAAGAAAATTAATAAAAATATATTTTTTTAAAAAGGTAAGGGCCCCAGATTTCTCTCATTAATGGGGGAAGAGTGGGGGCTGCTGAATCCCATGGTGGAATCTTTTTCACAGTGGCAGGAGTGCTGTGGAGAAATGGGGGCAGCTTGATCTCCCCAGATGACAACATTGGGAGGACCTGGAGACATCTCCCCTATTTGGCTTGGAGAGAGGGGCAGGTGACCTCAGAGAGAGGGGATCCTGCAAGTATCCTCACCCTGTCCTGTTCCTAACCTTCCAAGTGATGGGGAATTGCTTCCTCTCAATCCAGACCCTCACAGCTTCCAGGCACTGGGTGATCGCCCAAATAGCATTACCTAACCGATCAGGCATGGTAATAGAGGACAGTGTGTGGGTGTCTCAGGGACTGATGTTTTCCTGCTCCTTTTTTATTTTTCCCTGATACTATGAAACAAAGATCAAATGATCTGGTATTACACTGTTCTACCAAATGACATCATCCAGTGATTTCATCCGCAAAGGAACTGGAGGCTTTGAAGATCTAGATGGGGAGGAACATGTCTACCTCAACCCAGACAATAGGAAGGTTGTGGCCCACCTGGAACTGGAGAGGGCTTATATAGGTATAATATACTTATATAGATAGGCTTGCAAGGCAGACAAACCTCACTTCTCCAGATGTTGCTTTCTACTGTTGGGGGAGAGAAGGGCTGAGCCTTCTCTAACAATCCCGACTCCTAGAAACTCCCAGTAAACAGAAGATCAGGCTGGGTGGGGAAAGCCCATGGGCATTAGCCTAACAAACAGTTGATAAAGGCAGAGGCAGAAAGGGCTCTTTGGGGGACAGTGCCCATTGGCTGCCCTTCCATTTATTTCTCAGCAAGCAGCTTCCAGCAGAAGGACCACAGCCTTCAGTGTTCAGGGTTGGAAAAAGATCAGGGGAGTGACTTATGGAGGATAAGGAAAGCCAGGATTTCCGTTGAGATTGCAGGAAAGTTGAGAGTTCAAATCTGTAGCTGAAAACGTGGGCAGAAAGGAAGGATTAGACACCTCTCTCCCAGAGATTTGCTTCCTACCAATTTCCCCCTTTCCAACCTGGTACTGCTGCTGCTCCTCACAAATTCTGACAGCAAGCTTGGAGCCAGCTGTCAGGTTCTAGCGCTATTTCTTCCAAGACCAATGCACTGCAACTTGGAAGGGAGAGAAATCTGAGAATCTTCCCTCCAGTGGAAGGGCCCAATTCCCCACCACCTTCCAGTTTGCCTCCACTTCCCATCTGGCCTGGCTTGCTGGCTGCATCCTGCGAAGTGGTGCTGAGCGAGGCTGTGCCCAGAGCTTCTGTGTTCGCTTAAGCCCCATCGCAGCCCGGCCACCCAAGTGTATCTTTCCTGGTAGATCCTGGGACAGGCTGATCACCCTGCCTGCCCTCCCTGGATTCCCTGCTGCTGTCCTCAGGAGGGAGGGTGCCCACAGCCTTTGGGAAACGTTGTCTTGCCTTGGCCTGGGAAGGAAGAGGTGCAGAACTGGTCAGAATCTTGATCTCCACTTCCCAGCTTGAGACTGCAGGCCAATAAGCAGCTGAAAGGGAAGCAGCTGCAGCCACCCAGCAGAAGCATCCGGCCAGGTTGGAGTGGACTGGGGCTGCTCATCCTTTTGTTTTGATTTTAATTTGTTTTGCTAGCCCTCTGCCAGCTCTGTTTTCGCTGGCAGAGGGCAACATTGCCAAAAAAAGGGGGGGCCCAGGAGAGCTGCATGCAGCCCTCCCAAGCTCCGTTTTCACTGGCAGAGGATCTGCAGGCCAGTCCTTTGCTGTTTCCACCGTGGCCAGATCTAAGCACCCCATGATCAGATCATGCTTGAAGCCTTGAGTTTATCACCCATGTCCTAGGAGAATGAGTGATTTCAGGAAGAATTTTCAAAAATAGGCAGAGGCTAGGAAGATTTGCTTCATTTCCATTTTAATGGAAACTCACCTGGTTTCATTTCCAGAACCTATAGGAATATATTTGTAGATGACCAGGCTGTTCAAATGTATCATCAGTATCAATAACTTTTTCAACCCCAAGACATCTAAGTTTCTGACATTCTGAATTTTGGATTCTTTTTTTTTAAGTTTATACATTTTCTCTCTTAATTTAATTGAACAAGAGATAATGATTATAAATTTGAATACAACTAGACAAACTTATTTTGAGCATGCCAATAAGCCAGGGAGATGGCTATCACACAGACTTAAAAAAAGGAAAGAAAAGAGATTGATATACTAGCTAATAAATGGAAGGGGGGATATACAACAGGAGATAGAACAGAAAAAAGAAATTGTCCATAAGTATTTTGAAGAGTTATATAAAAAGGGAGAAGTTAACGAAGATAGGATAAGAAACTATTTAAATGAAATGAAGGATAAAGCAATTGGGGAAGAAATATTAAACAAAGACATTACTTGGTTCAAATTGAAATCAGCAATAGAGAACAGAAAAACAACAAATTCCCCAGGACCAGATGGGATCCCAGGGGAGCTGTACAAGGCAATAGCAGAACAAATAGGACCTCTTATGGTGGAAGTTTTCAATGACATCTTATTGGCAGCCAGGATGCCGGACTCATGGAGGGGGGCATTGATTTTGCTGATCCCGAAGGAGGATTCGGATCACCAATATATACAAAATTATAGGCTGATTTCATTGTTAAATACTGATTACAAAATATTTACTTCTATTGTAGCAAGTAGACTAAAAAGAATGTTAAATGAGGATATACAAGAAGACCAAAATGGATTTCTCCCGACCAGACAAATCAGGAATAACTTAAGAATAGTATTAGAATTTTACTATTTTACTAATAGTATTAGAATTTTACTAATCTAATTTAGTCTTAGAATTTTACGAAGCCCTCCCTGAAAAACAAATTGCACTTATGTTTTTAGACGCAGAGAAGGCCTTCGATAATTTAAATTGGCAATTTTTAATCCAAAAAATTTATAATATGAATTTAGCCACCAAATTTGAAAATATTATAACAACCATTTATGATACACAACAGGCTGATATTATAATAAACGGGGAATATACCCACCCAATAAAAATAGAAAAAGGAGTCAGACAGGGCTGCCCACTCTCACCCCTGCTCTTCATATTATCACTAGAAGCATTATTAACGCGAATTAGACAGAACCCAGACATAAAAGGATTAAAGGTTAAGAAAGAAGAATATAAGTTGCAAGTGTTTATGGATGATATGATTTTTTTCATTGAAGAACCAATAGAAAGAGGACAAAAATTGATGAATGAATTAGAACAATTTGGAGCAGTAGCAGGACTAAAAATTAATAGGAAGAAAACAAAATTAATGACCAAAAATTTAACAGAAAAACAGAAATTAGAACTAGAAGTTATGGGAATACAAGTAATAAAGAAAGTTAAATACTTAGGAATATGGTTGACAGGACATTGTAAGACACTTAAGGAAAATAATTATGATAAATTGATACAATGAAGGATTTAGATACAAAGAAGGATTTAGAAACATGGGGCAAGCTAAAAATTTCATTATTAGGCAGGATCACTGCTATTAAAATGAATATTCTTCCAAAATTTCTCTATATACTTCAGACGATCCCAATCAAAGTACCCAAATTTTTTTTTGAAGAACTTAATAAAATAACTGTAAAATTCATCTGGCAAGGGAAAGGGTGTTGCTACTTATCTGATATGCCTGTTCTCTGTGAGCTGTGAAGAGCATCCAGAAGTGGGAGGTGCTTCAGTCTCTTCTGGAAAGGCTGGGCTTAAAACTCCGGGACGCTCCTCCTCCTCCATGGGACACTTCCCCAGCATCCCCCAGTTTTGCGAAGACTGAGTGCCAAAGTTTGGAACTCATCACCTAATCTGGATCCCTGACTGAAACAGAACCCCCCAGATGGAAAGAAATGGGTGGGGCTGGATGCTCTTCACAGCTCACAGAGAATGGGCGTATCAGGTAAGTACCAACGCCCTTTCTCCCATGAGCTGTTCAGAGAATCCAGAAGTGGGACATACCAAAGCTTGGCCTGTCCTAAGAGAGAAACTCCATCTAGATAGAAATCCACTCCTAAACTCTGTGGACCCTCTCCAGGACTCTTCTGCCAAATGAAGCATCCGCTGAGGCATAGATATAAATTTTATAATTTCTGACAAAGAGAGATGGTGAAGCCCAAGTTGCCGCTCTACAAATTTCATCTATGGAAGCCTGTGCGGCCCATGCTGTTGATGTTGCCGCACTCCTTGTTGAGTGGGCTTTAATGCCCTTAGGAACTGAGATGGACTGGCATTCGTAACTTTTAGCTATGGTAGCTTTCAACCATCTACCAATGGTCATCGACAACATCTTGTGTCCTAAAGTGGATGGGTTGAAGGATAGGAAAAGAGCCTCAGACTTTTGAAATGCCGCCGTGTGGTCTAGATAGATGCTTAATGCCCTTCGAACATCAAGTCGATGCCACTGATGCTCCAGTCTATGAGATGGTTTCGGACAAAAATTTGGAAGCACCAACTCCTGCGCTCTGTGGAAAGCTGAATTTACTTTAGGAGTGAATGATGGATCCAATCTGAGAACCACTCTGTCCACATGAAACACACATAGGTCCTTTGTCATTGACAATGCCGCCAATTTGGAAATCCTCCTAGCTGACGTGATTGCAATCAAGAAGACCACATTATATGTCAGGAATTTGAGACTAACAGTTCTTAAAGGCTCGAACGGGCCAGTTGTAAGTGCGGTTAACACCTTGTTGAGATCCCAGGTGGGATAGTGGTGAATTACAGGAGGTCGTAAGTTTGCATCACCCTTAAGAAAGCTGCAGACATGTGGATGGTGCGTATGGAGCGAAGGTCACTCCAGAATATCACCGAGGCTAAAGCCACCACCTGTCTGCATAAAGTATTTGGAGATAGGCCCTCGATCAACCCCTCTTGTAAAAGTCCAATAATTGTCATATTGATGGGGCAGTTGGGTTGATCTCAGACCCCTGGTACCAGCAACAGAAAGCGGACATGGCCTTGTATATACAATTTGTTGAGGACTGTCAGGATGCTTGAATGGTCTGAAATAGCATCCTCTGAAATCTGTTGGGCCCTTAAACGGCTCTGCTCAACCTCCATATGGCTAGACTGAGCCATTGTGGATCCGGGTGAAGTATTGGCCCATTGGGAGAGGAAAACCTTTGACGGTGGAATTTTCCAAGGTTGTTCTCTCGACAGGTCCTGTAAGTCTGCGAACCACATTCGTCTGGGCCAGTAAGGGGCAACCAATATCAATTCCGCTTGTTCCTCCAATAACTTCTGGATCAACCTGGGTATTACCAGGAGTGGAGGAAATGCATATAGAAGTCTGGGAGGCCACTGACCGCAGAGCATTGACAGCCTCTGCCCCCTGCCCCCCTGAAATATACCGGGGCAATTGGGCGTTGAGAGGAGAGGCAAATAGATCAATCACTGGTTACCCAAACCTCTGCACTGCTTCCTGGAAGACAGACGAGTGTAGGCGCCACTCTGCCTGATCTATCGTGGCCCTGCTGAGCCAGTCCGCTTGTGTGTTCAAGGCCCCTGCTATGTGTTCTGCCTTGAGTGAAAACAGATTGGCCTCGGCCCACTTGAACAACTTGGCCGTCTCCAGCATCAGAAGTTTGGAATGGGTACCCCCCTGTCTGTTTACATGGGCCTTGGTTGTGATATTGTCTGTCAGGACCAGAACGTGACGTGATTGGAAAAGGGGCAGAAAACTGCGTAAGGCCAGGTGAACTGCTCGCAGCTCCAACAGGTTGATGCTTTGTGATTGTTCGGAAATAGTCCAAATTTCCAGCGCAGTGTGGGATTGGAAGTGAGCTCCCCATCCTACCAGGCTGGCATCAGTTGTGATCATTGCCCTGTAAGGTTCCTTGAAAGGACACCCCTTGTTTATTGTTTTTTTCTGACCACTAGTGGAGCGATTGGAGAACATTTTGTGGTACCATTATCTGGACGTTGGAAGTGGCTCTTTCAGATCACTGGAAAGGCAGCAGGAACCATTGTAGCTCTCTAGAATGGAATCAAGCCCAAGGCACAATGGAAATACAAGAAATCAGTTTCCCTAACAGTTGAGACAGCACTGCCAGGGAAACCCTCTTTAAGGCTCTGATCTCTCTGGCCAAAGACTGGATGCTGTTTAACTTGTCCTGAGAGAGAAAGACCTTGCCCTCCATGGTATCTAATCACTGCCCCTAAATGAACTAACCTACTTGAGGGGATCAAATGGCTTTTATCCCAATTTATGGAAAAGCCGTGATCTTGAAGGGTCTCCAAAGTAATCTTGGTATCCAAAATTGCTTGGTGCCTGGAAGATGATAACATTAAAATATCATCCAGATAACATTGTAAATGAATAGATTTGATCCTGAGGGTGACAGCCAAAGCCGCTAGGACCTTGATAAAAAGTCCTAGGGGCCGAAGCCTGACCGAATGGTAGGGCGATATATTCGAAGTGCCAATCACAATAGCAAAATCTAAGATATTTGTAGTGAGCAGGTCTAATTGGTATATGTAGATAAGCCTCTGTGAGATCTATAGAGGACAGGACATCATTCTCTCTGATGCTGAGCAGGATGGACTGGAGAGTAGTCATCTTCAATTTTCGATAAACCAATGATGTTCAGACGTTTGAGGTCCAGAATTGCTCTCCAGCCCCCCGAACTCTTTGGTACCACAAACAATAGAGAGTAACAGCCTTGATCCCACTGTTTAGATGGGACCTCTCTAACAGCCCGAATATGTAGAAGGTGATTGATAGCCTCTGCATCAACACCCTCTTAATGGGGTCTGTGGACCTAGGGCTTCTAATGAAAAAGTTTGGGGAGGGAGATTTGAAACTCTAGTGCCAAACCAAACCTAACAGTGTCTCTGACCCACACATCAGAGGTGCAGCTGTCCCATTGATCAGCAAACAATTTTAGCTTCCCTCCAATGGGAATTTCTGTCAAGGACTCACTTGGGGCGACAAAAAAATCGGCCTCCGGTACCTCTGGGGTTTCTTCTGTTTTGACTTCCCCACTGACCTTTATCGGAAGATTCAGACCTATCCTGTCTAAAACTGGGCCTGTAGCCTGATGTTCTCTGAGATCTGGGAAGGTATGGGCCTTGATAGTAGGGCCGAAAGGAACCCCTTTGAAACGACTGGGGTGTTCTGTTTTCAGATCTCCGAAAAAGAGGGGGAAGCACTTTTTTCTTGTTTCTATTCTCTATAAGGAGGGGCTCCAAGACACTGCCAAATAATTTATCCCTCGATATTGGGGCTGATGCCAGCTTACATTTATGCTTGGTATCCGCCTGCCAATGTCTGAGCCATAGCAGTCTCCCTGCTGATACGTGAGATGCTATGGCCCTAGATGAGAATTTGACTGCATTAAATGTGGCGTCGGCAGAGAATTCTTCCGCTGCAATTATCTTAGCTATGTCCTGGTGGGCTCTGACATTTGATGCCGGTAATATATCCCTCAAGTGGAAGAGCCATCGTAGGGAGGACCATGTAAAAAAGGACTATAGCTGCCCTAATGGCCCAAGCATCAGAAACATGCACCCTACGGAGTGCCAACTCTGCTCTCTTTTCTTCCAGTCTCAGGGCTTCCTCGGCCTCGTTGGGAAAGGTTGAAGAAGAGGCCAGTGCCACAATGGGCTCATCCACCTCCGGCATTTTGAGAAAATTTGAAAACTCTGATGCAAAATTATAATATCGTTTATTGTATCCTGTTGGGGCTGGGTAGGATGTTGCTGATGCCCATTGATTTTATACTAATTCAGCAAACATACGAGGGACAGGAATAGTTTCCACCTCATTAGCTGGTTGTGAGAATATTAGATCCTTGGATTCGTCCTTTGACTATTCCCATCGAAATGAGGCAATGGCGATTCAAAGTGGCATTGCGGCTGGAGTTCAGAAATCTATCAGGACCAGACACTTCTCAGCCACTTCAGATGCAGGATCCCTGTCTGCTCGATCCTTTGCGCATATGGGACAACATCAAACTCAGGTATTCCGCAATATTTCTAACATACCAGCCCAGGGTCTAAAGGATGAGTGGAATTTGACGATCAGGATGTTTCCATGCAGGTGGGGTTGATCCATCAGATGGACTTGGGGTTGTCAGAGGCTGATCCACTAGAACGAGGAATGTTGGACGATGAAGGCCACATTCTGGACCAATTTATCTTTTCTGGCCTTTTTCGCCCACACCTCTTTAAATCTTTACTGTTCAAGGCAAAGAACACCACTAAACTAGGCACATCAAACCCTCATCCATTGTCAACAGGAGGTCTCATCTGCCATCATCAGGCTTCTGTATAGTGTTCATCTGGGAGTCAGACTTTTACAGTGATTTCAGATTTAAATTTGGGGCAGCCTATTGCTGTGCCAGAATGTTTCACAGAATGGACTCACAGATGAACACTATACAGAAGCCTGATGATGGCAGATGAGATTCTGCTGAAACATTGCTATAACTTTAAAAGCACAACTATTATGACGTGGGAAAATACCCGAACTAAGCTGAATGCCATACATACATACATACATACATACATACATACATATATATGGATCTTTGGTTATTCGGGTTTTCCTCTGCTAAGATTGGAAGTATCTAGGCAACGTTTCAATGAAGTCTCATTCATCATCTTCAGGCTTGTAATATACATATACATCTGCCTATATCTATATGTAAAACTGTGTATATGGTAAACAGTATCTAAGGGTCCCCAACAAGGGAAAACCCCAAGCGCTCCAAGCAAGAAAAATTCTGGATCCCTAGTCCCCAACAAGGGAAACCAGTTTTACAGGACCTGAGGTGGATCCTTTCCTGTCAAAAAAACATCCCGCTGTTTAAAATGGCACTTGCAGCTTCACTCCAATGAAATGATCCAAAGGCAATTGCAAAGAAATTCCTGTTTAATGACTAGCCTACTTGTCCAACGTCAGCCAGACAAGGGAGAACCAAACCCAAGGAGAACAAAGTGGGAAGGTACTGCCCCGGTCCCCAAAAAGGGAAACTAGCGGGGAATGGCGCCTGTGTTATTTAGGCACGAACTTGAGCCAGCCATTGAAAAAGGCAGGAAGCACCTTTTTTTATTTTTATTGGACCAGTTTGTTCCCCGTTTAATAAAATATTAGCCTGTTCAGTTCATAAATTGTAGTTATAATATTTTCGAATTTAGTGCCGAGATTCATGTTGTAGATTTTTTGGATTAGAAAATGCCAGTTTAGATTATCAAATGCTTTTTCCGCATCCAAAAACATAAGTGCGAATTGTTTCTCCAGGTGGGCTTCGTTAAATTCTAAGATGTCTATCACTGTTCTTAAATTGTTCTTTATTTGTCGAAAAGGGAGGAATCCATTTTGGTCTTCATGGATGTGTGAATTTAAAACTTGTTTCAACCTATCAGCTATGATAGAAGAGAATAGTTTATAATCTGCATTTAGGAGTGAGATCGATCTGTAATTATTAATATATCTATGGTCTATGTCCTCCTTTGGGATCAGCAAAATCAAGGCTTCCCTCCACGAGTCCGGCATCCTAGCTGCTAAAAGTACCTTGTTAAACACTTCCAACATCAGTGGTCCAATTTGTTCCATAATTATTTTATATAATTCTGCTGGAATCCCATCTGGCCCTGGCAATTTATTATTACTTTGCTTCTCTATTGCTGACTTCAATTCGGACCATGTAATATTTTTATTTAATAATTCTGTCCATTCCTGTCCAATTGCTTTATCGTTCATTTCCTCTAGGTAATTCCTTATTTTATCTTCACTAACTTCTTCCTTTTTATATAATTTCCTAAAGTATTTATGGGTAATCTCTTTTTTCTTCTCTATCTCATGTTGCAAATTGCCCATCTCATCTATAAGTTGGTGAATCAGTCTCTTTTCTTTCCCTTTTTTAAGTTTATGGGCTAACCATCTTCCTGGTTTGTTAGCGTGCTCAAAATAAATTTGTTTAGTCATTTTCAGGTTTATCTCCATTTTTTCTTGTTCCAGTAAATTCAATTTATGTTTAGTTGTTACTAACTGGTTTTGTATTCTTTGGTTTTTGGGGGTTTTTTTGTAATTGGGCTTCTAAATCCTTAATTTCTTGTTGTAAGTTGCTTTGTTGGGCACACTTTCTTTTATTTCTCATGGCATTATAAGAGATTGTTATTCCTCTTATACTTGCCTTCATTGTATCCCAAATAGTTTGTTTCAAGGTTGTTTCATTATTATTTTCCTTTAAAAAGAAATTAAATTCCTCTTTCAACTTATTAATGTCCTCTTCTTCATTTATTAGATGAATGTTTGATGTCCATCTTTTCTTTGGTTTTCTTCTGCCTCTCCAAATTATTTGAATTGGGTTGTGGTCGGCCCATTCATTTGGTAGAATTTTGATTTCTTTTATTTCATTTACTAATTCAGCATTCATCCAGGCTATACCTATTCTCGTCCATATTTTATGTGGGTTAGAGTAATAAGTAAATTGCTTTTCTTCTGGATTTAATTTTCTCCAGGTATCTACTAAGTTCAGTTCTTTCATCATATCCTTACAAGACTTAGAAAGTTCTCTTTTTCCTTTTTTATTCTTACTCAGATTACTATGATCTTTTCGATAGTCAGCAATAGAGTCAAACAAATGTTGCTTTTTTCAAAACCTATTATTTTTTGCTGGAGATCTGTAAAGAATTTACCTTGTTCATCATTTGGGGCGTAAATTGCTACCAGTAAAAATGTAATGAGATTGATCGAAATTTGTACAACCAGAGTTCTTCCTTCCGGGTCCGACCAAACTAGCTCCGCTTTTAAATCGTCTTTCACGTATATTGCAACAACTTTCTTTTTATACTTATCTGCTGATGCTGTGAATAGTTTCCCAAGTTTCCCAAGTTAAATATCTTTCCTCATCTTTCCTAATATGTGCTTCTTGTAAGCAAATTATGTCGGTGTTTTGTTTAGTTAGTTTGGTTAGTATCCTTTTCCTTTTAGATATTGAATTTAAACCATTTATATTGATGGAAAGAAGTTTCTTTCCTTCCTCCATTTAACTAGATCTGTTTTGCTTTTTATCTTGTCACTATTCAGCTCTCTTCTTGTGGTTGATGTTGAGTAATTTCTTCTTTCTCCTGTTGTGAATTGTCTTTCCCTTGGTTTTGAGAGGGTCTTTCTTCTTTATTGCTATAACGGTTATGGTCCTCCTGTAGATTCCTTTGGGTTTCCTCCCTGGAGTGTTGATCATCTGTGCTTATTAGCTGTTCGTGGAAGTCTTGTGCCTGTTCTACGGAGTCTATTTTAATTTTCCTTCCCTTCCATATTATTAGCATCCCTTCCAGTTTTAGCCATTGGAATGGAATTTCTTTTTTGTTTAGGTAATTAGCTAAAAATTTATAATCTTTATAATAATTATAAAAAAATTATAATCACTTTTCTAGGGATTTGCTTAAGAATTGTGATCTCCTTGCCCTTGTATGTTATTCTATCATCTCTAGACAGTCTAAGAATTAAATATCTCACACATCTTCTTGTGAAGCAGATATGAATCTCCCTCGGGCAGTTGTGACATCTTGCGTAACTGGTACTAACCCTGTAAACTTCATTGAATTCCTTAAGTAATTCATCCTTCTCTTTCTCTAACAGTTCAGCCAATAGTCCTGCCATTAATTGTTCTAATTCTTCATTCTTCGTTTCCTCCACACTCTGGAATCTTAGATATGCCGCTGCTATGTCCATTTCTAGTTGAACCAAGGATTCTTCCATTTTTCTAGTTACATTTTTAAATTCTTCATCTGCCCGCTCTAAGTTCTTCTCCAATCGTTCTGTCCTTGTCTCTATTTCTTTTATCTTTATTTCATTTTTTTCCATAGCCTGTTGCATTGTCCCAATCTTATCCTCCACTTTCAGTATATCTGCTTTCATCTCCGCTTTCAGTTTTCCCATCTCTTCCTTTAGATCGCTGTTGTCCGTTCTAGTCTCGCTGTGGTTCTTAATCATGATCTCCTGCATTTTAGAAATTGATTCTTGCAGGGATAATAATGTAGCTTGTATATTAGCATTGGTAACACTCGGTTGTTTTTCTCCTATCAGCAATTCTTCAATAGTTTTCTGAATTGTTGGAGAGGGTGATGTCAAGGTGGTCTTTAGAGTCGGGGTGGTCTTCCTTCCCATTTTCAGGGCCATGGTTGTTGTGGAGGTCATCTCTTTTAAAATTTGTTTTTGCAGTTGGACTATGCTAATTATATTGTCCCAAATCACCATTCGGTGTTATTGCCCCTTGGATGAAGTTTCAAGTCTATTTATTAGGGTTACCCAACTGAGTTATTTTAATTCTATTTCTTCAGTCCAGTACGTTGTTTGGGCAGTCTATGTTCCCATGTTATAGAACGTTATCCAATACCATATAGTATTCTCCATGATAAATTTGTATGCCAAATATGAATATAATTAACCGCTAATAAATCAATGTTATATCAAATCAAACTCAGTTAGAGCTTTAAAACAATTCTAAAATTCCTAACTGTATAAATCTTTATCCTATGTTATATATTAATATTAAATATTCCTATTGTTCTAACTCAGCAATGTTTTACAATCCTTAAAAATATTAAGTATTCAAAACACTCTTATCTGTTAATGCTTATATCTATAGCAAACGATATACCTCTTTTAAGTAGACAAATTTTTAAATTGATAGATATTATAGAGAAAAAGGAAAGACCAAGAGAGAAAAAGAAAGGGTATGAAAAAAGGAGAATTTACTTTAACTTCAGGAAATCAGTAGACAAAAGCTTGAGGGATTAATGCCAAGGGAAAGTTCCTGTCAGGATTGAGGCTGGTGTTTTTGACTTATTGTATTTCTTCCTAGATGCACTGGGGGCAGAATGGAGGGAAGTGCTGACTAATTGCTATCAAAAATCAGTCTTTGCTTAGTCTCTTCCTTCTTCTTCCCTTTTCCTTTTTCTCACTGCCAACAATTTTAGGTCCACTGTCTTATTCTTCTTCGTTTAGAGCCTCCACCTCAATGCAGTCATGTTAAAGATCTGTCATATAAGCAATATTAAATAAAATTAGTAGATCTGTCACACTAAATTCAAAGCGTTGCTATATCGCTTCCAGCGCTTCGCTTCTTCTTCCTCCATAGCTGCGCTCCTCTTCGGGTCTTCTCAGAATTCAGTCCCAAATAGCAGCCCACTCACAAACTCTCATTCACCAATCTCTTGACTTCCCCGTGTTCTTCTTCTCTCCCCAAGCTTCTCTTTCCCGACGCTATAATCAGCACTTTCACTTTAAGAATCGAGCCTTTCCGCCCACGTTTGTCACACTTTCGCTTCTCAAACTGCTTTTCTGGCCACTTTTTCCAGCTTCTGATGAATATTACTCACATTAAGGGAAAGGGAATCTGACGCCAATCTCGCTCTCCACTTCTATAGTCCTTCTGCACCGATCTTACAAATTGTTACTTCTCGCTTAGTCACATCAGTGGCAGACCGGACTTTGGAGCCGCCATATGCTGGTGGCTGGTTCGTTCACGCTGAGCTCAGAGGCTCTTCCCTTTCTTGCCAGGGGATTGCCTTCCCCCTCACTGCAACCCAGGGGTCCTCTACACTGACACAAATCACTTCAGGTTTCGTGTATCCTCAGGGGATCGCTTTAAACGTGGGAAAAGGTGCTCGAAGACCACAGCTGGGCTTCTCCACCTCTGTACGCCCCTGTCCTGCCACCGGAAGTCCTCCAGAAAATAGAAAAAGGTGTTAGGCAGGGCTGCCATCTCTCTCCTCTGCTCTTTATATTCGCTCTAGAATCACTCCTGTCATGTTTTAGGCAAAATTCTGAAATCAGAGGATTGAGGATTAAATCAGAAGAATATAAACTAAAAGCGTTCGCTGATGACATGGTCTTCTTGGTAAAACCTATAGAAAAGGGATATAACTTATTAGAAGAATTAGAATGATTTGGAGCGGTCGTAGGACTCAAAATTAATAGGAAAAAAACAAAATTAATGACCAAAAACTTAACAGAAGACCAGAATAAAGAATTAGAGGTATTGATGGGTATGCAGGTGACAAAAAAAGTCAAATATCTAGGAATATGGTTAACACCACAAGGTAAATCACTTAAAGAAAACAATTATGACAAATTACTCCAACATGTGAAGAAAGATGTAGCATCTTGGAGCAATTTGCAGCTTTCTTTACTGGGCAGGATTGCTTAGATTAGGATGAATATACTACCAAAAATTTTATACCTATTTCAGACAATTCCAATCAAATTAAATACATTTTTTTTGCAGAATTAAATAAGATAACACTAAAATTTGTTTGGCAGGGGAAGAAAGCCAGGATCAAAGTAAAAGCATTACAAGATCTGAAGAGCAGAGGAGGATTAGCCCTCCCAAATTGGGAGATATACCATACGGCAGCCACCTTATTATGGCTAAAGGATTGGGTAAGCCTAACCAATAAAAGAATACTATTACTAGAAGGTCACGATATGCAGAGAGGGTGGCACGCTTTTTTGTTGGATGTGGGCAAACCTAAGCAATCATATTTTCATAGACATCTTATCAGGGACTCTCTATTAACAAATTGGAAAAAAGTATGCAAAAAACATTATCTAAAAATACCGATTTGGCTATCTCCAATAGAGGCAATGGTACACCCTAATAATTTGGACATCACAAAAATGATCAAATATAAAGATTTATTAGACCAACAAGGAAAACTGAAAACATGACAAGAATTACAAGAGCAAGGATTTACAATTGATCAGTGGGTATACCTTCAAACTCACAGTAGATATAAACAAGACATTAAAGAATTTGGAATCTATAACAAATTGCAGCACTTAGATAAAATCTTATTAGGATCAAACAAAAAAAATATATCTAAATTTTACAAATATTTACTGGAAGTAGAATTAGAACAAGAGATAGTCAAAGGAAATATGATAGCTTGGAGCAGGAACGTGGGACGGAGTATTACACTAACAGAATGGGAAAGGATTTGGAACAGGAACAACAAGATCACAAAATAAGCAGCCTACAAAGAAAATTTATACAAAATGTTTTATAGATGGCACCTGCCCCCTTCAAGGTTGGGGAAAATGCACCCCAACATGAGTCCAAAATGCTGGAAATGCAAAAGCATAGATGGTACCTTCTTCCACATGTGGTGGTCATGCAAGGAATCTCAGAAATACTGGCAAAAAATTAGGAAATGGTTGGAGGAGATAATTAAGGAACAAACTGAATACAAACCAGAGTCCTTCCTTTGAGGGATTTTTGATAAACAATTATCAAAAAAACCGAAGTATATAATAATCCATATTCTAACTGCGGCCAGACTAGCATTTGCTCAGTGCTGGAAATTACCTTCCACACCCACTGAACAGATGATTATCCAGAAAATTTTAGAGTGTGCCGAAATGTATAAATTAACTCTAACATTAAAAAATAAAGAATCCTCAACCTATTATACCAATTGGAATCCTTGGTACAACTGGCTAAACCAAAGATAGACCACTGCGAAGAGAATTTTAGATGAGGGCATCTCAAGTATAGATACTGATAAGTTGTGCTTATAATACACTTGAAGAAGAAAAGATCTTATAGACCGTCAAAAAAGATACTGTTTTATTTCTAATGTTCACCCTTCTTTATTTCCCCCCCTTTTCCATGTTTTCTTCTCTTTCCCCGCATCTCTTTCTGCCCTTTCACTCCCGGCTGCCGTCAAGGCCTTGTTTATCTTTCTTTTTCTTTGTATATATGCTGTAGATGTGTTGTTGTTTTTAATTGTAAAATTAATAAAATTTGGTTTTTTTAAAAAAAAAAAAAGAAAGAAAAGAAAGAAAAAGGCAGGAAGCCAGAATCTCCGCTGCTAATGCCTGAGCAGTCTAATGAGTCACTGCTGCTGATGCTCTAACTTGCGAGATAAATGTTCCCGTCAAATGAAACTGTTCTGTCCCAAATTAGCATTCTTGAGATCCCCGCGCTTTGATTGGCCAAAGCGCGGGGCACTCTGATTGGTCAGGCGAGCCGCGCTGATTGGCTCGCTAAGAATCTCCCACGATTGGTCCATTTGAATCGCGGGAGATTCAAAGCGGTGCTATTGGCCGCGGCCGCCGCGGCTGAAAGAATAAAAGCCGCGAACCTTTTGCGAAGAGCCAGTTCGGTTCCTACTTTAATAAAAGAGCATGATTTGAAGTCACCGACTCCTGGCATCATTTCGCGGACACAACACTGGCGACGAAGGTGGGATCCAGACCCTGAACCGAACCATGTGTCCGACAGAAGCCAGACGAACCACCACGATGGCGAAAATCGTACCTTTCAACCCCGCCACCGAGGACTGGGAATTGTACTCCGACCGATTCCGCATGTTCCTCGAGTGCAGCGACCTGAAGGACGCCACCGGCCCCATGAAGCGCACCGTCTTCCTGACCCACTGCGGGACTGAGGTATTCAAGATGGCCAAGGCGCTTGCCAAACCCGCCGATGCGACCGCGATGGACTGGGACGTCCTCGAGCCAATACTTCGGCGGCACTACGCTCCAGAGGTACCCATCCTGATCCAACGCAACGAATTTTACAGTCGGGACCAACGGTCGGGTGAGAGCTTCAGCGACTTCGTCGCTGAGCTACGGCGCCTAGGGGGGCTCTGCGAATTCGACAACCTGAACGACGCCCTGCGAGACAGAATCGTGCTCGGTTTGTGGGACCCCGTCTTCCAGAGCCGGCTGATGGCCAAGGGCAACATCAGCCTAGCAGACACCCTCACCGCAGCCGCAGCCGCCGAAGCAACCAGAACCTCCGCCGACCGCATGCGCAGACCGAACGCTGGGGACCGCAGCAGAAACAACAACCCTGCGAGGTCGGCTGAGGCCCAACCCGAGATGACCACCCACCAGGGCAACTTCCACTCGGCATCGGGCACTTCCGATGATGAGGAGGACATCCATCGCCTCCAGACAGGCCGCAACCCATGCAACCGGCGGGGTCGTAAGTCGAGGACCAACTGTGCCGGTTGCGGCGGCGACCACCCCAGGTCGGAATGCCGGTTTTTTGAATTGATCTGCCGGCATTGCGACAAGAAGGGATACATTGCCCATGTCTGCTGCCTAAAAAAGAACCGCAGCCCGGCACAAGGGGACCAGAGCGACCGGAGGAGAGAGAACACACCACCCCGGACCAGAGATTGCCCCTCGGACAACAGATGGGACCGGAACGGACGATCCCTGCGAGTCAGCGATAACCGGCGAAGAGAGGAGACCCATCAGACGGTCACCATCGGCCACGCCATAACCAATGACGCCCGGAAGGTCCACGTGGAGGTCGGCATCGAGGGTGACCCATGCAAAATGGAGGTGGACTCCGGGTCCTACCTCTCCATGATAGCATGGCATGAAATAAAGCGCTTGGTGCCTACCATCCAAAGGAGGAACCTAGACAGCCAGAGACTCATCATAAAGGACTACCAGGGAAACCGCATCCCGGTTTCCCTGGTAGTCCTTTATGGCACACCGAAAGGCTTCCCCTGACAATCGTCGACGGCGACCGCCCAAGCCTACTGGGACTGCAATGGTTCGCCCTGCTCGGCATCGCAGTCATGGGAGACGACCACGTCACCGACGACAGCTGGGAGCAGCAACTGGCCCGGGAATTCCAAGAGGTCTTCAATGGAAACCTAGGCAAGTACTGAGGGCCCCTTATATCATTCAGCCTAGACCCAAACGTCCCCCCAAAACGCCTGAAACCAAGGCGGGTGCCATTCGCACTTAAACCCAAGATAGACGAGCAAATTGACAAACTCATCAAGCAAGGGGTCCTACAGCCCATAGACCACGCCCGGTGGGAGACCCCCATAGTCACCCCGATCAAGCCCGATGGGTCGGTGAGGATCTGTGGGGACTATAAGGCCACCCTAAATGGCATGCTACAACAAAGCGCCTACCCCGTCCCAGTAGTGCAACACCTACTGCACTCACTGGGAGGGGGCAAGGTTTTCGCCAAGCTCGACCTCGCCCAGGCATACCAACAGTTGCCAGTCGACGAGCAAATGGCAGAAGCACAAACCATAGTCACCCACCGGGGAGCATTTAAATGCAACCGACTCCATTTTGGAGTCAGCGTGGCACCGGGAATATTCCAAAGCCTAATGGAAAGACTATTGCAAGGCATCAAGAGGGTGGTACCTTACTTCAACGACGTCCTAGTGTCAGCAACCAACCAAGCCGAACTAGAGGGTCGCCTAAGGGAGGTCCTAACCAAATTCAAAGAGACCGGGCTCAAAGTCAAGAGGGAGAAATGCCAATTATACACGGAACGGGTAGAATTCCTAGGATACCTCCTAGACCGTCACGGCATTCACCCCACAAACCAAAAAATCAAGGCCATCAAAGAAGCCCCCACACCCAAGTCGAAGACGGAACTACAGGCATTCCTGGGGCTACTTAACTTTTACAATGTTTTCCTGCCCCAAAAGGCGACGGTGGCGGAGCCCTTGCATAGGCTCCTGGACAAGGCAGCGACCTGGACTTGGGGGAAACGCGAGCAAGCCGCCTTCCAAAGAACAAAGGACCTCCTCACTTCGGACGCCGTCCTTATACAGTATAACGAGACCCTACCTCTGGTCGTCACATGCGACGCAGAACCTTTCGGCGTCGGCACTGTCCTCAGCCATACTCTCCCCGACAGAAAAGAAGCGCCCATCGCGTTCTTTTCAAGGACCCTCACCAAACCGGAGCGGAACTATAGCCAGCTGGACAAAGAGGCTCTGGCTATCGTTGCCGCCGTAAAAAGATTCCACGAGTATCTCTACGGCCGGACATTCACCATCATAACCGACCACAAGCCGCTGCTGGGAATCCTTGCAGGAAACCGGGCCACCCCGAATATTCTGTCTCCCCAAATGACAAGGTGGTCCGAGTTCCTGGCAGCCTACAACTACGGACTCATACACAAACCAGGTAAGACGATCTCCCATGCAGACGCCTTAAGCCGCTCGCCGCTACCGGAACCTGACACTGACCCAGCACCCACGACGACCACCCTCAGCATGGAGACTCTACCCAACCTGCCCATAACCGCGTCAGACATTGCCCGAGAGACTAATAAAGACAAACGTCTGGCGCGGGTGTTGCATTGGGAAGAGAAAGGGTGGCCGGAAAGGGACAACGACGAGTCCGTCAAAACATTCCGAAACCGCCAAACGGAACTCTCATTATTAAAAGGGTACATACTATGGGGGGATAGGGTGGTCATTCCAGAAAAGCTACAAGGGAAGGTTCTGGAACTGCTACACGAGGGGCACCCTGGCATCGTTAGGACTAAAGCTCTGGCCAGAAGTTACGCTTGGTGGCCAGGGATGGACAAACAAATTGAGACCTGGGTAGCAAGGTGCCAACGATGCCAGGAAACTAGGCCAAGCCCACCCACAGCACCCGTCCTAGAGTGGGAAACCCCAAGGGGACCTTGGTCTAGGATTCACATAGACTTCGCCGGGCCCACAAAAGGACACACTTTCCTTATAACAGTAGACGCTTACTCCAACTGGCTGGAGGTAAGCAACATGAAGACAACAACCACAGAGGCCGTGATCAAGGAACTCTGCAAACTCTTTGCAACGCACGGCCTCCCAGACATCGTCGTTTCCGACAACGGGCCCCAATTCACCTCGCTGGAATTCGAAAAATTCCTAGCGGAAAGGGGCATCCGCCACGCGCTGACAGCACTGGCGCACCCCGCGGCGAATGGTAGGGCGGAACGGATGGTCCAATTCACTAAGAAAACCATTCGGAAAATAGACCACGGGGAGATCCAGGAGAAAATAAACAAACTACTCTTCACCCAACACATAACCCCAAATACCACAATGAATAAGAGCCCAGCTGAACTATTAATGGGGAAGAAATTAAGGTCCCCACTCGACAGGTTACACCCCACGTATAACCCGGAGAAGCCCCCAGACTCAAACAGCAAATACCGAACTTTCGCACCAGGCGACCCCGTATACGCAAGAAACCTGACGGGAGACCCACTATGGATACCGGCCGTCATCACACAAATAACAGGCCCACACTCGTACCGGCTACAAACAGCAGACGGACGAGTGTGGAAACGCCACATCGACCAATTAAGGTTGAGGACTGCCAACCAAGAGACCACCGACGCACAAACAGGTGAAACCAACCCCCACAACACAAACCAAGGGGGGAGAGAATACCCAGGGGACCAAAACCAAAGAAGAATAAACCAGCTATACTTACCGGAAAGCAGCCATCACGACCCCTCGACAGGAAGAGACAGCCAGGCCAGCTCGAAGGACCCGGAAAGACCGAGCGGGAGCAGCGAAACCCGCAGCTCAACCAACCCGGGAGGCCCAGGAGGGAGCTACGGAGAGCGGCCCGGCCCGACCGACCAGCCGGTTCCCACGACGGCATCAGGAGCAACAGAGATCCCGACCGAAACGGCCGGGATCCAACCTACGACTGAGCTGCGCAGGTCCAGTAGGCTCAGACGGAGCCCCGCCTACCTACGTGACTACGCGACGTAAGGACTGAACCAAGAGGGGAGGGGTGTTCTGTCCCTAATTAGCATTCTTGAGATCCCCGTGCTTTG
This sequence comes from Hydrophis major, assembly GCA_033807585.1. Classification (NCBI taxonomy): domain Eukaryota; kingdom Metazoa; phylum Chordata; class Lepidosauria; order Squamata; family Elapidae; genus Hydrophis; species Hydrophis major. The sequence goes on along the minus strand of CM066343.1, from coordinate 142,471,170 downwards.
ATTGGCCAAAGCGTGGGGCACTCTGATTGGTCAGGCGAGCCGTGCCGATTGGCTCGCTAAGAATCTCCCGTGATTGGTCCATTCGAATCGCAGGAGATTCAAAGTGGTGCCATTGGCCACGGCTGCCGCGGCTGAAAGAATAAAAGCCGTGAACCTTTTGCGAAGAGCCAGTTTGGTTCCTACTTTAATACAAGAGCATGATTTGAAGTCACCGACTCCTGGCATCATTTCGCGGACACAACAGAAACGGCAAGGCGAAGTGAGCCGCGGCTGTGAGCGCTCCACTACAATCGCAGAGAAGACGATCAGAAAGGTAGATAAGGTAATTGCCTGAGGCAGCCACCTCAGGCTGCTTGCGGAGTGGCAGGCTCCGCTAGTTACAAAGAAACTGTTTTTAAACTGATCGAGATAACCTAATAGAGGCACAAGCCTTGAAAACACCAAATTAACTGGGGAAGATTTTTACAAGCTGAAATAACCCAAGAGCAAACCTGAATCAGAAAACCGTTCCAGTCAGGGAGTGCACAACCTCTTACCACAAAGGCTGAGCTAAAACTGGGGGATGCTGGGGAGGTGTCCTGTGGAGGAGGAGGAGCGTTCCGTAGTTTTAAGCCCAGCCTTTTCAGAAGCGACTGAAGCACCTCCCACTTCTGGATGCTCTGAACAGCTCATGGGAGAAAAAACCTAGAATAAACTTAAAGGCAATGCAGGATGTGAAGAGCAGGGGAGGGCTGGCACTTCCAAATTGGGAGTTGTATTATAGTGCAGCCTCTTTAGTAGGGTTGAAGGAATGGGTGAATTTAACCAATTATTCTTTGAAGACCATGATTTGCAGAGGGGGTGGCATGCTTTTTTATGGGATGTTGTGAAAACTAGCCAGAAATATTTTCACAGACACCCAATTCATTATTGACTAATTGGAAGAAAATACAGAAAAAACACTATTTAAAAATACCAATTTGGATCTCAACAATGGAGATGATGATTCACCAAAATAATCTGGATATTACTAAAATGATTAAATATAAGGACCTATTGTATAAGCAAGGAAATCATGGCAAGAACTTCAAGATCGGGGATTAAAAATTGATCAGTGGGCATATCTTCAAATTCAAAGTAGATAAAAACAGGACAAGAAAGAATTTGGAATTAACAATAAACTCCAGCAATTAGATAAAATTTTATTACGATCACACACACACACACACATTTTTTTTTATAATTATTTATTAGAAGTAGAATTAGAAGAAGAAATTCTAAAAGGGAACATGATAGCCTGGAGTCGGAATATAGGACGTAATATCACCATAACAGAATGGGAAAAGGTCTGGGGTAGAAATAATAAAATTACAAAATCGGTAGCATACAAAGAAAATGCCTGTAAAATGTTTTATAGATGGCACTTTCCTCCTTCGAGATTAGTGAAGATGCACCCCAATATGAGTGAATTGCTGGAAATGCAAAAAAAAAAAAAAGAGGGAATTTTCTTCTATGTGTAGTGGTCCTACACAGAAGCTCAAAAATATTGGCAGAAAATTAGAAATTGGCTTGAGGAAATGACAAGAGAACAGATCGAATTCAAACCAGAGTCTTTTCTATTAGGGATCTTTGATAAACAAATACCAAAAACAGTGAAATATATAATAATACATATTTTGACAGCGGCCAGATTGGCTTTTGCACAATGTTGGAAACAGCCTCATGTTCCATCAGAGGAGATGATTATTCAAAAAATTTCAAGTTGTACAGAAATGGACAAATTAACTTTGGCATTAAAAAATAAAGACACTTCAATATACTACAACAGCTGGAACTTCTGGTACAAAGGGATAGACCAAAGATAGATTTCACACTAAAAGACAAAAGAGGATAGGATAGAACCGTAATAGTGATATACAGATATATGTAAGGATTAAATGTGTATATAGCATAAATAATGATAAAAAGGAGGTCTCACAAACTGTTGAAGATGAAAATGTTTTTAATTGTTTTCTATCTTTTTCTTTCTATTTTCTTCTTCCTTTCTTCTTTTCTTTTTCTTTCTTACATTTATGTATGTGTTGTTGGTCTGTTTTAATTGTAAAATCAATAAAATTTATTTTAAAAAAAGATTGTGAAAGCAGCAATTGGAAAGTAAGAGGAAATTATAAGTTAAATATAATTGGACTACAAAAGGACTGAAATGGAAGTGATATTATTCAGATAAAACTTTTTAAACAACAGAATCAGAAATTAAATTTGAAATATACAGAAATTGGCATTGATTAGAATTCTGGACTTGTTGGAATTGACTACATTTAAAAGATGTAATAGTTAATGATTAAAAATTAGTGGAATTAATACAAGGAAAAAAAGAAAAGAAAAAAAAGAACTTCAAAAAGTAGACAGTGAAAACTGATGTAAGATCACCACCTAATGTTTAGAGGAACTTTTTTCTTACAATTTTATGGAAAACTACTGGTCTAGTAAATGTGTGAATGGGAAATGAAATAAAAGACTATAACAACCCCGGAAGCACAAAAGATTACAGCAAAGGGACAAGTGAAGAAACAATTTTGGGATTGTTTGGTGGATTGTGATTGTGATCCGGAAACAGAAGGATTAATAAGAAAAAATAAGATAAATGGATACTTTTGGTAAAGATTAAAATAGAAGGTGCTGGCTTTTAATAAAATATAGAACAACTCAATTGAATTAAATGCGTAAAATGAATGAAATGTGCGAAGATCTCAGATCAGAACTACAAAATGTGAGTGGGATAATGAAAGAAAGCATGGAACTATGGGATATATTAGCAGAAAAACTAGAAATGATGATGCAGTTCACAGAAGAATAAAGAAAGTCCAAGGAGGAGGAGTTAAAGAAAGAGGAAACCAGTCTAAAAGAGCAAAAAGAACAATGGACATTGCAAAAAGACATGAAAGAAATTAAAACTAAGACGCTGATGATGGGAAAATACTTCCAAGATTAAACAAAAGAAAAAGCTATACAAGAAGAAATTGCAAAAGAGAGATTAGGAAAGGGAGGGGGAAAATAAGTGAATGGGAGATGAAAACAAAAATAATAATAGGGGAAAAAAGAGGAGCTAAGAGAAAGGACCGGAAAAACTTAGAAAAGGGAAAATTGGCTAAAATTAGTAGAAATTATAGGGCCGAGAGACTAAGAGATGATGGTTAAAGATAAAATAAAGGGGTGGTGGTGTTCCACATGGAAATGTATTTTGGTCTTTTTTAGAAATATAGATTGGGGAGTTTTGAAGTTTAAAGTTTATTGGGAATTACTTTCAAAAATAAAGAAATAAGCTTAATTGGAATTAAAGGGAAATAAGACCTCACCATAAGAATATTATATAATTATATATGAGAAAAATGATGATAGAATAAGAGAAATTAAGATGGTTTTATTGTTATTAAGTCCTTTTATTTTTACATATATTATATTAAATATGAAATAGAAAATGTGATTGATTACACAAATGATATTAGAAAAACAAAGAATATGGTAAATTATAAATGATGATATTGTAAAGTATTTGCAATGAAATTGTTATATTATGATTAAAAAAGTGATGAATGAAAATTAAATATAATTTTAGAGGTAAAATTTGGTTAAATTTAAACAAAGGAAATATTAATTTTTATTTTTATATATATTATATTAGATATGAAATAGAAAATGCAACTAATTATACAAAGGATATTATAAAAACAAAGAATATGATAAATTAGAAATGATTATATTGTAAAGTAAAGTATTTGCAATGAGATTATTATATTATGGTTAAAAAGCTGATTAATGAAAATTAAATAAAATTCTATAGGCAAAATTTGGCAAAACAGAAACAAAGAGTAAATATGAAATAGTTATATGAATATAATATAATATAAGAAGATTTTCATCTAAACTTTCAACCTAATATATGCCCTCTTCCTATACCCTCCAGGACCATCCAAACCAAATCTTCTCTTCTTCCTCCCATTATTCTCTTCCTGCCCTAATTTTTCCCAATATAACTCTGTTTAATTGATTAACTTATCTTACTAAATGATTAATTAATTTTTACAATTATTTATTATTAGTGAGTAATATATTATTATAAATTATCATAGACCAGCGGTTATTGATTAGATTGGTTAACTATTTTGAATATCAGTATGATTAGTATGTTTAGTGCAAATTAATGATTAGGACAATTAGTTCACTATTATGTTTATTGATTAGTGTAATTAATTATTAAGGTGATTATGGATTAGTTAAATTAATTGACTAATGTGATTAGTATAATAGACTGTTTGGTATGATATTACTTTATTGATTACCATAATACTTGTTTGATTGGACAACCTAATCAACAAACCATCTCAACAAACCCACCATACCAGAAAAACAATCCAATGTCAAACCTCAACCTAAAAAGAAAGAAACCCCTACTAAAGAACCATAAGACTCTTGCTCTTGCCTTATTTGTAAGGAATCTTTAAAGGAGAATTAAGATTACATCAAATGTTCTCTTTGTAACAACTACGCTCACCATAATTGCTTAGGATTACTCAAGCAAATGGCTCTATTCTTAAAAAACATCCACCAATGCTTTTTCATATTTCTGTCCACCTTGCAGACCCAAACTAGAAAAATACATTACCCTGTTTGAAGGAGTTGATACCATTGAAACACGTATAACATCCCTTGACACCATTCCTGCACACTATACAAACTAGGTTCTTGCATCCAATGTTAGGGATGCACGCCCCTTACTTCCTCCAGATCTACTACTTAATATCTTAAATGCAAACTACTCAATGCAAGAAGCCCCACAAATAAAATGCATGAATTCCTCATCCTTCTAAGCTCAGCCACATTTGACATTATACACTGCTCAAAAAACTAAAGGGAACACTTAAACAACACAATGTAACTCCAAGTCAATCACACTTCTATGAAATTAAACTGTCCATTTATGTAGCAACACTGATTGACAATCAATTTCACATGCTGTTGTGCAAATGGAATAGACAACAGGTGGAAAGCATAGGCAGTTAGCAAGACATCCCCAATAAAGGAGTGGTTCTGCAGGTGGTGACCACAGACCACTTCTCAGTTCCTATGCTTTCTGGATGATGGTTTGGTCACTTTTGAATGCTGGCGGTGCTTTCACTCTAGTGGTAGCATGAGACGGAGTCTACAACCCACACAAGTGGCTCAGGTAGTACAGCTCATCCAGGATGACACATCAATGCGAGCTGTGGCAAGAAGGTTTGCTGTGTCTGTCAGCATAGTGTCCAGAGCATGGAGGCATTACCAGGAGACAGAGCAGTACATCAGGAGACATGGAGGAGGCCACAACCCAGCATCAGGACTGCTACCTTCGCCTTTGTGCAAGGAGGGACAAGAGGAGCACTGCCAGAGCCCTGCAAAATGACCTCCAGCGGGCCACAAATGTGCATGTGGCTGCTCAAACTGTCAGAAACAGACTCCATGAGAGTGGTATGAGGGCCCGACGTCCACAGGTGGGAGTTGTGCTTACAGCCCAACACTGTGAAGGACATTTGGCATTTTCCAGAGAACACCAAGATTGGCAAATTTGCCACTGGTGCCCTGTGCTCTTCACAGATGAGAGCAGGTTCACACTGAGCATGTCATGCGTCAGACATGATAGGGTCTGGAGACGCCGTGGAGAATGTTCTGCTGCCTGAAACATCCTTCAGCATGTCCGGTTTGGCAGTGGGTCAGTAATGGTGTGGGGTGGCATTTATTTAGGGGAGCGAACAGCCCTCCGTGTGCTCACCAGAGGTAGCCTGACTGCGATTAGGTACCAAGATGAGATCCCCAGACCCCTTGTGAGACCGCTGGTACAGTTGGCCCTGGGTTCCTCCTAATACACGACAATGCTAGATCTCATGTGGCTGGAGTGTGTCAGCAGTTCCTGCAAGACAAAGGCATTGATGTTATGGACTGGCCTGCCCGTTTCCCAGACCTGAATCCAATTGAGCACATCTGGAACATCATGTTTCACTCCATCCACCAACGCCACGATGCAAGTGGACAAACTGTCCAGGAATTGGGGATGCTTTTGTCCAGGTGGGAGGAGATCCCTCAGGAGACCATCTGTCACCTCATGCCCAGGCCTTGTAGGGAGGTCATACGGGCACGCGGAGGCCACACACACTACTGAGCCTCATTTTGACTTGTTTTAAGGACATTACATCAAAGTTGGATCAGCCTGTAGTGTTTTTTTCCACTTTAATTTTGAGTGTAACTCCAAATCCAGATCTCCATGGGTTGCTAAATTTGATTTCCATTGATAATTTTTGTTTGATTTTGTTGTCAGCACATTCAACTATGTAATGAACAATTTAATAAGAATAGTTCATTCATTCAGATCTAGAATGTCTTATTTTTGTGTACCCTTTATTTTTTTGAGCAGTGTATTTATTTGTGAGATGAGGTTCAATGCATCTTTCCCAGACTCCATTACCACTACAAGAGAATATCAAGTTTTTCGGTCAGATCGCAAAATCCATAGAAGTGGTGGAGTTGCTATATTCTATAAAAAGTCTCTATATCTAAAAAAGAACCAAATTATACAATTATACACATTATACAAATTATATCTTTCCGAGCCCATCATCTGTGAACTGTCCTTAAACACCTCAATCCGCTTCTTACTTTGTTATCGAGCCCCTGACTATTATATAATTCATGTAAACAAGCTAACTTCACTACTGACAGCCTCCTGCTCACACCCTCTCATTTTTCTTGGTGACTTCAACTTACCTCTCATAAGTTGGACATTAAATGAATGTACATCTGAACCCATTCATACAACCCTGTACAATGCCGTTACCACATTAGAACTGGAACAACTAGTAACCAACAATACTAGACTTAATGCCTCAATCTCATCTTCTACAATAGTTTGAATCCAATTTATGGAATGCAAATTAAAGAACCCTTTTCCAATAGTGACCACAACATGATTGACTCTTATCTCAACATAGGTCCACACAAAAACATCATGACGAGATCCCCAATTATAACTTCAAAAAAGGCAATTATGATCTTATAGACAACGATCTCTCATCTCTTTATTGGCAATTTCTATTCACTGGATGCAGTCCTGTTGAAGACCATTACAACATATTTTTACTTGAAGTCAAAAGAATCATCAAACTATACGTACCAATAACAACTCCCAAAACCAGAAAAAACAAATTACCCATAACAATAAGGAAGCTTCAATCCTAAATGAAATCACTTTGGTAGAAAAACCAATCTCGTCACATTGCCAACTTCAAAAGCTGATACAAAAAGTTATGCCACCAGATAAAAACCGAATGCATCAATTATCACATTAAACAAAAGGAAAACCTTTGACGCACCAATTTCACCTTCACTTTCTAAAATTTTGTCAACAACAAACTAAAAGACTCAAGGTCCATCTCACCTCTGAAAGGATCTAATGGTAAAGACTGCAATGATGACACAAGTAAAGCCAACCTCTTTAATACATTCTTTGGCTCAGTATTTGTAAACAGCAATGGATCATGCCCAGTATTTCCTAGTTGAACCACCAACAACTACAATGATTTAATACATATTGATTTTACAATTGATAATGTTGAAAAAGCACTACACAATCTAAAACCATCTCTATCTATTGGACCGGATGAAATGTGTGGTTACTTCTTAAAAAAGCTATCCATTGCCATAGCCGATCTGCTAAGCATAATCTTTGAAAAATCTTTCAGAACCAGCTTCTTGCAAAACCTATGGTCACTAGCAATGGTCATCCCCATCTTCCAAAAGGGAGACTCCAGCATAGTTGAAAATTACAGACCAATCTCTTGATGCTGCGTCACCTGTAAAGTCATGGAATCAATTATTAACCAATCCATTTTCCTCCACAACCTACTCTCTAATAAACAATTTGGTTTCAGAAAAAAACTATCCTGTAATCTGCAACTCTTATACTGCAAAAACATATGGACTACACAACTCGATCAAGGCAAAGCAATTGACGCAATTTACATAGACTTCTGTAAAGCCTTTGATTCAGTGGTGCATGATAAACTACTCCTAAAATTAAAATCTTATGGTATCTCTGGATACTTGCATAACTGGATAGAAGCATTCCTGTGAAACAGGCAACAAATGGTCAAAATTGGGAGCGTCCTATCAAATCTTGTACCTGTCAGCAGTGGTGTCCCCCAAGGCAGCTTTCTAGTACCAACTCTCTTCATACTCTACATAAATTACCTCTGTGATCATATTAAGAGCAACTGCGTTCTCCTCACTGATGATGTAAAGCTATTCAACACCATTGACAATACTGCTATCCTTCACAAACACCTCGACTATATATCAGAATGGTTAAACAAATGGCAACTTCAAATCTCAACAATGAATGCTCTGTCTTACATATTGGCAAAAAAATATCAGAAAATAAAATACAAGCTGCATAGTCAAGACCTTGTTGATGATCCAAACTCTGTCAAGGACCTTGGAGTACTCATCTCTAATGATCTAAGTGCTAGAGCACACTGTAACTACATAGCTAAAAAGGCATTAAGAGTTGCTAACCTAATCCTACATAGCTTTTTCTCTGGTAATATCATACTACTAACTAGAGCATACAAAACATTTGTTAGACCAATACTTGAATATAGCTCAACCCGTATTACATATCTGATATTAATACAGTTGAGAAAGTCCAGAAATATTTCACAAGAAGAGTTCTCCACTCTTCTAATCGTTGCAGAATACCTTATGCCACTAGACTTGAAATTCTAGACCTAGAAAATCTAGAACTACACCGCCTTCAGTCCGATCTAAGTATAGTAAAATAAAATTATATATTGCAATGTCCTACCTGTCAATGAATACTTCAATTTCAACCATAACAATACAAGAGTACACAATACATACAAACTCAAGATAAACCGCACCAAACTTGATTGCAGGAAATACGACTTCAGCAACAGAGTGGTCAATGTCTGGAATACTATACCTGACTCTGTGGTTTCTTCTCCAAACCCCAAAAACTTTAACCTTAGACTGTCTACTATTGACCTCACCCCTTTCCTAAAAGGTCTGTAGGGGGCGTGCATAAACGCACCAACGTGCCTACTGTTCCTGTCCTATTGTTTCTTTTTATTTTTCTTATATGTATCCATTTCATGTATTCATAACTATGTTTATATTTATACCTTTTATCTTATAATCACTTGACAAAATAAAATAAATAAATAAATAAATATCTCTGGAATAAATGTAAGACTCATTGTAGATTGGGGGGAAATACCATGTGGATCCTGAATGTATTAGTTTTATTTTATTTTTGTTTTTTGTTTACTATATATTGGCTATGAGAAAGTAAAAGAAGAAAAGATGTAAAATAAAATAGGTGGTAAGTTGGAAATAAAAATAATAGAGGATAAAGAAAGGAAAATATGTTCTAGGATGAAATGTTTTTGTTACTGGATTAATGAATGGAAAATATGAAGCGAAAATGTATTTAAAGATCAATGAAATAGATAATGATTTGATATGAAACTAGATAAGAAATCTGGAAATGTAACTATGACTATGTATGGATGCTGTAACCTGGAATCACATTGCTCATTTGAAGAGACGTATAAAAATTTAAAAAAAATTATATTAAAAAAGATATATATGCTTTTAATATTCTATCTTTCCTCCTAATGCTTAAAGTAACATGCATACATTGAATCTCTCCACTACAATGTTTAGTAGTGACGATTGTAAAGTGGATATGACCAAATTGATTTTGACTGATTTTGTGATAGTCATTAAGTGAATCCTCATGGTTGATAAGTCAATCTGCAGTTGTTAAATGAATCCCATGGTCATTAAGCAAATTCATTGTTTTCTTAGAATGTTTTGCCAAAATTTGATAATCATATAACTGTGGGACATGATCACACAGCCATAAATGTGGTGTCAGTTGCTGGGGGGGGGGGAATCACATGTGGTCACATGACTGGGGGATGGAACTTCGAAATTGGGTTGTAAGTACCTTTAAATGATCACTAAGTGAACAGTTTAGTGACCAGAATGAACAATTAAATATATTGTTCATTCCTCCCTTTCTCCCTTCAACATCCTATGAAATAGGTTAGACCACAGAGAGTGTCACATTGCTGTCACATAATGTTTCATGGTATTATGACATTTGCAGAGTTGTGGTCGGCACGGTCTGCATGTGATGCATCCGGCCCACAGGGTGCCAGTTTGACACCCCTGGGTTAGACTGATTTCATGATAACTGACCACAAATTACTGTTTGAGTTTCCATGACTGAAGTTTATTTGGTTACAGTTATCTAGATACAGATAATTCTAGTCTACTTTCTTTATCGCTATCCTATATTTTACTAAGTTCGACATTTTAAAATACAAAACTAAATGTGAAAAGTGTACATAATAGTTACTCGAATAACACTTACATTTGTAAGCTTCCTATAAAATCACAGTTAAACATTACATCCACCTTAATTGTATTCAGGAAGTTACTACAGATCATACTATTCTCCAAGACTTTGCAGCACAGTGAAAGTTGAGTCCTGCTAGATGGGTATTTGGATTATATATTGTATTGGGGGATGCTCTTGATTTCTTTTTGTCTTTTGTAATTTTTTACTTTTTAATTGGAAACTGCCCAGAGTCATTTGGAGTTGGGCTGTATTTGTAAATTGTATTGACTGAATGAATGTTATACAAGTTATTCTAAATATGAAAATGGATAGAAATGTTAATTACTAGGATAAACAGCTAATTTGGGACCTATTAATGTTCTTTGAAATTGTTCCTGTGCATTTGATCCTTCAAATAGCACTTCTATATCAAATGCAAAGGGATAACTCAGGTTAAAACTATATAATAACATACCACATGATTTTTTTCACAAATTTCCACAATAAACTAAAACTATACTGGTTTAACATATCATCTTCTTAAAAGTACAATGAACATTCCCCGTTTATGACCAGCATCCTTAGCTGCCAACTCCTACCTGATGGAATCAGATGTGCCATGTTGGCAGAAGTATTGATTACAAGTTCACAGTCCTTGGAACTATTCAATGTATGCTCCAGTACAGATAATCCTCAACTTACAATTCACTTAGTGATTGTTCGAAGTTATAATGGTACCAAAAAAGTGACTTATGATCATATTTCACACTTATGACTAGTGCAGCATCTTCATGGTCACATGATTGAAGTTCAAGCACTTGGCAACTGACTCATATTTATGACATTTGCAATGTCCCAGGGTCATGTGATCAACTTTTGCAACTTTTTGACAAGCGAAGTCAATGGGGAATCCAGATTCACTTAACAACCATGTTGTTAGGTTTAATTGCAATAATTCGCTGCAGTAATTCACCTAAAAAATGTGGCAAGAAAAGTCATAAAATGCAGCAAAACTCACTTAATGTCAGTGTGTGCTCCCTTCAAGATCCAAGAAAGAAATACTCAGATTCCATGGATTAGAGCAAAGTTCTTCTTTTACTGGAAATCAAAGTGGAAGCTACAGATTGAATTCACATATACAAAGGAATGGAATTGTTCCCACCCCCCAAAGTCCAAATGACTCTTCCAATTAAAAGTTCTGAATATGATCATATGGACATCTTCAGGTGGTGATGAGGCCTCTGTCCGTTGACCTTGACATATTTTGATAAAACTTCGCAGCTGCGCAAAAGGGTATAGAAGCTAGCAAGGAAATGGAAAGTTAAAGACAAGAATTCATACACCCCCTCCCCTTGCTACCCACAGCAAAGGAATGCAAAACACCTCCAGCTCTCTTCCCCTCCAAGTTCCCCCCCCCCGTTGCTAATGACAGCCGAAAAGAATAGCATAGCATAGCAGCAGAGAAGATGCAGTAGATAGGATGCAAAAGATATAAGATGTAGAAGATATCTTGAGGCTGACACTTAACAAATTTGTCACTTAGCAGCATAAATTTCAGGGTCAATTATGGTCACAAGTTGAGGACTACCTGTACTTCCTAGCACCACTTCACTGCATATACTTCTTTGCTCTTCCAATTATGAAAATTATGAAAGCTTTCTAAAACAGCACTTACTCTTTTCAGAAAGCTTCGTGTTGTCCCTCTGTAAAGGTTTTTTTAAGTCTCAGAACTTATAAATATTGGGAAATATAGGGAATTTTGAACAATGTATTTAACAGTAGTGGTTATTTTTAAGTTTTTGCTATATGATGTATTTTATCAAAACAATAACATTTTTTTATAATTGGCAGCCCTTGTATGATGTAACTCTTAATTTTTGTAATTCCGATGTCACAAAACAAGGGGGAAAATTTTTGGTTACCATTTTTGTACACGTGCAAAATGGCAGTTGTCAGTTTTATTTATGTAAAAAATGGCCATGAAAATTTGCACCCAAGAGTTCCCTGGAACATTATCTTTGCATAAACTGGGACCGACTGAATGTATGGTATTGATCTATGCCTGGGAGATTACACAATGTGAAGTATTGTATGACATGAAATAGATAAAATAAAATATATAGCAACATAAAATAGTGATTTGTTTGGTATGTTTATCCATATCAACAGATAGCAAACATTATTATAGCAGTAGAATTTTAAACATCTCTCTAATGTGCTTCATCTAACAAAGAAAGCATTGCAGAAATATAGACATTTTTTCTGGATCTGCACCTTTAAATATTGACTTTTTTTCCTAGCAACCAATGAGCTTTGTAAGATGTTTTAGCATATTGTTTATCTGTAATCTCTACATAAGACCAAAGTATACGCCTATGACAGGGAAGAAATTTACTTTCACCTCAGCTGTCTGAACTGCATTTTTTTAAAAAAAATTATTTGTCAATTGCTTACAAGATAATAGGTATAAGTAAAAACATAGTTATGAATACATGGATACATATAAGAAAAATAAAAAAAATATAAAAGAAACAATAGGACAGGGATGGTAGGCACGTAGGTGCGCTTATGCACACTTCTTACAGACCTCTTAGGAAAGGGATGAGGTCAATAGTAGACACTCTAAGGTTAAAGTTTTTGGGGTTTGGAGAAGAAATCAAGAGTCGGGAAGAGTATTCCAGACATTGACTGTTATGTATGTAAATAGTTGAATAAAGGCAAGCTTGGGGTAAAGTGCAGGGTTCTGGCCCTGCATTTCTAATTGGGTGTTAAGCTGCTAGATCGGATTGGTTGGGTTCTGAGAATCTGATTGGCCCTTAACAAAGGACTCTTATTGGTTCTGGAGCTAGCGTTTTACAGCTCCCTACTGGTTATTTCACATTAGAATTGCCTATATAAGGCAGAGTTGTTGTTATACAAGTTAGAAGTCACAATGCAATAAAGAGTTGAAAGTTCACCAACGAAGACTGTCTCCATTCATTCTACTCATGCCTGAATCTATAAAACTGGCGACGAGGGTGGGATTTGGAGACATCTGATCTAAAGGAACTTGGAAGAAAAACAGCACATGAAAAAAATGGCGCCACCAACGGAAGCCATGTCCGGCGGCATCGTACCACCCGCTCCGTTCGATCCAAACCAAGAGGATTGGGAATCCTACATGGATCGCTTTCAGATGTTCCTCGAAACGAACAACCTGAAGGACGCCACACCAGCCAAGAAGCGGGCGCTATTCCTGACGTACTGCGGACCGGCTGTCTTTAAAATGGCAAAAGCACTCGCGAAGCCTCGAGAAGTGAAAGCAATGAGCTGGGACAACCTCGAACCTTTTCTGAGAGACCATTACGCGCCAACCGTGCCCACACTCGTGAGACGCCACGAGTTCTATCAACGAAGCCAACGAAAAGGAGAGAGTGTGGCTGACTTCATGGCAGACCTCCGACATTTGGGAGGCCTCTGCAGGTTCGCAGACTTAGATGAAGCACTGAGAGACCGCCTAATTCTGGGATTAGATGCACTAAACATGCAGAGCAAGCTGATGGCGAAGGGTGACATCGGCCTTGTTGACGCCATCGCCGAAGCCACTGCCGCTGAGGTGACCAAAAAGTCCGCGGCGCAGCTACGGCGAAGCCGAAACCCAACAAACCCACCGACAGGCGACATCTCACCCAGCTCAGAAGGGCAGTTGGGGACAACGCACTACGAGGACCTCTCTTCGTCATCAGACAGCGACAAAGAAGGGGTCCATCGACTGCGGTCCGACCGGGACCCTCATCCTAAAACCTCACGCCTTTGTGCTGGCTGCAGGGCAAACCATCCCAGGGCAGACTGCAAATTCCGCGACGCACTCTGCCATGAGTGCGGGAAACGAGTCTGTCGCAGTTTACCAGGACCAAGCCCGGCCTCAAAGGGAACCAACTTTCGCCAATCGGCAGGAAACCGTCCTGTAAGGCGAGATCCAGCAAACCACTCCTACAGATATCGAGCATTGCAGAAAGAAGAGGCTCACCATACTATCACTATAGGTCATGCCTCGGCCATGGACGCTAAGAAGATTTGAGTTACAGTAGCCATAGAGAACCAACCCTGCCACATGGAGGTCGATTCGGGATCGTCCCTCTCGATGGTGTCGTGGAAGACATTAAAGCAGCTCATTCCTACCATCCAACGCCAAGACCTTCGAATGCAACGCCTTATCCTTAAAGATTACCAGGGGAATCGGATCCCTGTGGTCGGGTCTTGTCGAGTCCGCATCTCGTTTAAAAAGCATACGGCATACTTACCTCTAACGATCATCGATAGGGACAGGCCTAGTTTGTTGGGCCTCCAATGGTTTGCGCCACTCGGCATCGAAGTAGCCGGCGTGAACCGGGTCGGTGATTGTGAGTGGGAGGAGGATCTTATGTCTGAATTCAGCGATGTCTTCGCAGATCGTCTGGGCGAGTATAAGGGAACCCCAATTTTGTTCAGCCTCGACCCTAAGGTCGTCCCGATCCGTTTAAAGCCCCGTCGAGTTCCATTCGCCCTTAAGGCCAAGATAGATGAACAACTTGACAAACTAATTAAACAAGGGGTACTGCAACCCATTGATCATTCCCCATGGGAAACTCCTATTGTAACCCCCATTAAACCAGATGGATCAATCCGAATCTGTGGGGACTACCGGGCCACTCTAAACCACGCCCTCCAGCAGAACGCGTATCCAGTGCCGGTGGTGCAGCACCTCCTTCATTCTCTGGGAGGTGGAAAGGTTTTTGCTAAGTTAGATTTAGCTCAAGCCTATCAACAATTGCCCGTGGACGATAAAACAGCCCAAGCTCAAACGATAGTAACGCACAGAGGTACTTTTAAATGTACCCGATTGCAATTCGGGGTAAGTGTAGCCCCGGGAATATTCCAAAGTTTAATGGAACGATTGTTGCAGGGAATCAAGGGTGTGGTTCCGTATTTTGATGACGTATTAATTGCAGCCTCTAGTAAAAAAATTCTGCAGAATCGTTTAAAATGTGTTCTTAAAAAATTCCAAGAAGCGAGATTGAAAGTAAAAAGGGATAAATGTCATCTGTATACCGACAGTGTTGAATTTCTAGGTTATCGCATTGATAGTCAGGGTATTCACCCAACTGAGAGTAAATTAAGGGCGATTAGAAATGCTCCCAGACCTCGTAACAAAACTGATCTTCAAGCATTTTTAGGCCTTATCAATTTCTACAATGTGTTTTTACCGCATAAGGCGACTGTGGCTGAACCATTACACCGGTTATTAGATAAGAAAGCATTGTGGGTTTGGGGTTACCGAGAAGAAAAAGCGTTTAGAAATGTAAAAGATTTACTTACATCTGATTCTGTACTTATGCAATATAATGAAACATTACCATTGGTTATAACTTGTGATGCCTCACCGTTGGGGTGGGCGCTATTTTGAGCCATGTGCTGCCTAATGGAAACGAGGCCCCCGTTGCATACTTTTCGAAGACTCTCTCCCAGGCAGAATGTAACTATGGACAAATAGACAAGGAGGCTCTTGCAACTGTGTCAGCCGTAAAAAAATTCCATGAGTATGTATATGGAAGGACATTTACCATTGTAACTGACCACAAACCTCTACTGGGGATAATCGCAGGGGACAAACCAACCCCCTATATATTGTCCCCAAGAATGACTCGATGGTCAGAGTTCCTAGCTGCTTATAATTATCGATGTTACATCGACCGGGGAAAGCCATTCCCCATGCCGACGCACTCAGCAGAGCACCGCTACCAGAGACCCTCGACGATCCGGCACCAACAGTATCGGCGTTACAAATCGAAACGCTCAACTCGCCTCCTATGACCGCTCGAGATATCGCGAGGGAGACCAGACGAGACCAAACCCTAGCTCGAGTCCTAGGCTGGGTAGAGCATGGATGGCCATTGGACCAGATCCCAGATGACTTCGCGCCATTTAAAACAAGACAGGCTGAACTTTTTTCACAAAAAGGCTGCGTCATCTGGGGCGATAGAGTCGTCGTCCCAGAACGACTCCAAAAGACGCTGTTACAAATCTTGCACGATGGACATCCCGGGATCGTGCGAATGAAGGCACTCGCACGGAGCTACGCTTGGTGGCCAGGCATGGACCGACACATCGAGCAATGGGTCAAGGCCTGCACCAAGTGCCAAAAAACCAGCAACGAACCGCCAAAAGCTGCAGCGACCGAATGGGAGACGCCACGTGGACCCTGGTCCAGAATCCACCTGGATTTCGCAGGGCCGATCAAAGGACAGACATTGCTGTTGACTGTCGATGCATACTCTAATTGGTTAGAAATTCATCGAATGGCTAATACAATCTCCGAGGCAGTCATTAAAATCCTCAATAGACTCTTTGCAACTCATGGATTGCCGGACGTCCTGGTGTCCGATAACGGACCACAGTTTACAGCGCTAATGTTTGAACAGTACCTTGCTGATAACGGCATCCGCCATGCGCTCACCTCGCCGGCGCATCCTGCTACCAACGGCCAAGCGGAACGCATGGTACAATTTGTAAAAAAGACTTTACAAAAGGTGGACTATGATAATCTTGATGAAAAAATAAACCGCATTCTACTTCTACAACACATCACTCCGCACAGCGAAACCGGCAGAACTCCCGCTGAACTTCTCATGGGGCGAAAACTCTGTTCCCGCCTCGACCGACTGCACCCTGCTTACAAGCCAGAGAAGCCTCCAGGATCCAGCGGACGCTACCGTACCTTCAAGGTAGGCGACCCCGTTTATGCAAGAAATTTATTGGGCGACCCAGTTTGGATTGAAGCAACGGTAATACGCGAGACTGGGCCCAGATCCTATATTGTAAAATGTATTGATGAGAGACTATGGAAAAGACATATTGACCAATTACGGTCACGATTTATAACGGCCAGCCAACAACTTCCCAATGACCAAACTGAGGGGGGGGAAGGAAGAGAAGAAGACGACATGCCAGGAAACCTGTTCCAAGAAAGCGATGAATCAAGTGAAACCCAGGAAATGGAACAGGAAGAAGAATTGTACGCTCCAAGGGAAATCACACCAGAACGAGAAGCCGAGCCACTACAAAACAACACCCTACCTCAACGGGACTGCACGCAGCCAGTCCAAAGAAAATCTGACAGACCCAAGAGACAACCGTCCTATTTAAAGGACTACATAGTCACAAATTAATTGTGGAGCCAGGGGGAAGGGGTGTTATGTATGTAAATAGTTGAATAAAGGCAAGCTTGGGGTAAAGTGCAGGGTTCTGGCCCTGCACTTCTAATTGGATGTTAAGCGGCTAGATCGGATTGGTTGGGTTCTGAGAATCTGATTGGCCCTTAACGAAGGACTCTTATTGGTTCTGGAGCTAGCGTTTTACAGCTCCCTATTGGTTATTTCACATTAGAATTGCCTATATAAGGCAGAGTTGTTGTTATACAAGTTAGAAGTCACTATGCAATAAAGAGTTGAAAGTTCACCAACTAAGACTGTCTCCATTCATTCTACCCATGCCTGAATCTATAACATTGACCACTCTGTTGCTGAAGTAGTATTTCCTGCAATCAAGTTTGGTGTGATTAACCTTGAGTTTGTATCTATTGTTTGCTTTTGTGTTGTTATAGTTATTTGTTAGCTCATTTATATTTTAAATGACACAGGTGGGAAATTATTTCTTCTTCTGTTTGTAATTTTGATCATTACCAGCCAAATAGCAGAATGTATTTATCACTCCCATGCATATTGACATTCCAAAGGACAGGGCAAGAGGTAACTATTTCTCCATTCAGTTAAACTTGTACAATAGTAGAACTTAGGTGCTAGCTAAATTAAATAAGTTTTTCAGATGCAATTTATTTGCCCTTTGTTAGGGATACACCCTAGCAGAATGTGCACAGCAGTCTGGCAAATATGTGAAATAAACATTTTGTAGCTTACACTCAGTAAAAACAGATACACTGTGCTAATTAAATAGTTTATTCCAGTAAGAGTTTGAGCATAGTCAGACAGTCCATATATCATTCATTAGTTCAGTCTGTCCAGGGATTATTTAGTTGCAAAGTCCAGTGTCGAAAAAGAGGTCAGTAAACTTAAAAATATCAGTCCAGTAATAAATCTCATCGTAGTAGATATATGAAGAAGTGAAACCTCCTTTATACCTTCGATATTCAAAAACTCAGCAGCAGGGAACACGCAGTTAGCAAACCATCAATCCATCAATCCAGCAAGTTGTCTTGCTCTCTTTTATGGCAGTTTCACAACCGCACCCAAAATTACATGCTTTGCAGTTTAAAGTGACACACACTTAAACTTACTATCATAGTTTATATATATTATTTTACCCAAACTACGTTAGGTAACCTTGTTATTCCTAACATACTCCCCTTTTGGGTAATATAATAATATATATATCTATTTACAATCTTAACCCATAGTCATTACAACTTTCTTTGTGTTTTACTGAACCTTAGGCTTTCGTAAATTGATCAGCAATATTTTCTTCAGTCATACAGTATTCCAGTCTTATCAAACCATTTTTTACAGATTGCCTTACATTCAGATATCTAAGATCTGTATGCTTAGATCTCGTTTTTACAGCAATATTTGCAGCCATCCATATGGCTGCTTGATTGTCCTCATATATTACAATGGAATCATTAACAGTTATTCCCATATCCAATAACAACTGTTTATACAGAATTAAATCAGTACTTAATAAAGATAGACATGAAAATTCTGCTTCCATTGTGGACATACTTATGTGTTGCAGTCTAATTGACTTCCAACCAATCAATGCTTTTCCTAACAGTATAGCCGTACCTGAAGTTGATTTCCTAGTGTTTATGTCTGTTGCAAAACTTGATCAGCATATGCACTTAAAATCAGATCATCTTTTGGCTCCAAATACAATGCATAGTGCATTGTCCTTTTAAGATATCTTAAGATACGCTTTGTCACTTGCCAGTGTCATTCAGTGGGTTCAGCGTTGAATCTTGCCAATTGATTAACGCCATAGACAATATCTGGCCTTGACCAATTACTAATGTATGATAAACTACCAATTAGCAATTGATAGATAGTCTTATCGAATTTTGGACTTTGAACATCAGTGTGGCCAAATTTCTGACTCATTGGAGTTTTTGCCGGTTTACAAAGTTCCATCTTGTATGTTTTTAGTAATTGATAAATCTTATCCTCTTGAGATATCTTATAGCCACCTTTGCTTTTATTTATTGTTAATCCTAGATACTGTTTTATTTCTCCTAATTGCTTTAATTTTATCCTCTTACCTAATAATGATATTATTTCAGTAGCTTCATTATTAGTTTTTGTAATTAAGGCAATATCATCAGTGAACAACAATAACAATGACACTGTTATATTTGTCTCTTTCTTAAATACACATAGATCAGCTAAACCTGCTTTAAACCCTATATTGTTTAACTCCTTAACAATATATTGGTTCCATTCATAACCAGATTGTTTTAATCCATAGAGACTCTTTTTAAGAGTAGTCAGGTAGTCTGGTTTCACGTGTTGAATGTCTAGGTATTACAGGGCTTACAGGTGGACTTTCATGTTCTACCTGTTCCTGGTTATCTATTTCTTCCTGTTCACCCATTTCTTCCTGTTCTGGTCCTATGTGCTCTTCCTGTACTTCCTCTTTAATTGTACTCTTATTATTACTGATATGTTGTTTTGGTCTTTTGTAGGTTTCTATGATTACATCCTTACTTGAATCTTGCTCCAGTTTTTCCCATCCTACATGTTCAAGGAATTGTGCACTAGCACTACAGTAAACACTAGATGTACCTTTTTCCCAGAATCTGTATGATTTGTGATTAGATTCATAACCTACAAAGAATAACTTTTTAGCCCGATGCTGCCCCTTATGTCTCAGTTGCATAAGAATATGCACCCATGCTGGTGCTCCAAATGTGTGCATGTAGCTTAGGTCAGGTTTTCTACCATGCCACTGTGTGAATGGTAATTCACCTGTTGTTGAGTTAATAACATTATTCAATATATGATTACCACACATTATTGCTTCTCCCCACAAAGTTTTCAGGTAATCCTGAATCTGACAACATAGTAGAGCCATTGCCTGTATTGTTTGGCCTCGTATTTCTATAAAAGAATTATGTTGTGACCTATACGGTGCAGACTTTTTATGTTCAACACCTGCCATCTTCAGTCTATTTTGGAATTTATTATTTATAAATTCCGTACCATTATCAGTTACAAGAGTTACTAGTTTCCTTTTAGTTTTTCTTTCTGCAAACTTCAACCAATTAAAGAAATTCTGATGTTTCCATTTTACTCTTCATTAAATAACAGAAACCATATCTAGAATAATTATCCATTATGCTTAATATATAACGAGCACCTCCCACACTTGGTTTTTTAGGACCTATAATATCAGCAAATGCGACCTCTAAAGGCTCTTTAGTTTTAAATCCATTAATTCTATTTGCTGGTATTACCTTGCTTTTTTCTTGACTGCAAGCATTGCAGTGCAAATACTTACTGCAAGACTTCAATTTTATACCTTCAGACATTTCAATCGTTTGTTTGAGCATTTTAAAATTTATATGCCCTAAACGTCTGTGTAACAAATGTATGCATTCATCATGAGGTTTAACATTATTATACACTGTGTTAGCTACCTCTAATTGATTATAATTTAACACATACAAGTCACTTTTTTACCTTCCTTTTTTATTATGCAGTTTTCTCCCCTAAAGGTAACTACATAACCTAGTTTAATCAAAACTCTAACCGAAAGCAAATTAAACTTAAGTTGTGGTACATATAACATTTTTACATTTTCTTTTATGCAAGAACAATGTGCAATACCTTCACCTTTTGCTTTCATTTTCCAGCCATTAGCTAACGATATCTGCTGTGGACATCTTAACAAATCTTTTCTTATCTTTCGTTATGCAGTGCGATGCTCCACTATCTACAACCCATAAATTATTATTCACAGTTTTGTTGCTATACATGGCTAACTCTAAGCATTTTTTATCCTTTTGATGCCTTTTAGCATTCTGGCTGGCATTGTGGCATTTTCCTTTCTTGCAGAATCTAGCCAAATGTCCTTTTCCTCCACAATTAAAACATTTTCTAATTGCATAGGCTGTCGAAGATAATTTCTCTTCTTGTGGTTTGTCCCTTCTCAGTTGTTCCATTTCAAGCCTTCTCCTGGCTTCTTCAATTAATCTGTCAGTAATGTCAGTTAATGGGAGGTTATCTTTTGGCAGTACTTCCCGTGAAGTTACATAGTCGTCATAGCTCTCATCTAACAAAGACAAAATTATATAAACCTGATGTAGTTCTGTGAAGATAAGTTCTTTTTCATGCAGTTCTGAAAAATCTTCTTCATAGTGTTTATAGGAGTCAACATGTCTCCATTCTTTTGAAGATATGTTCTGAACAGCTTCCGTGTAAGATTTATATGTGCTCCTACACTGTCTCGAACATAAATCTTCTTTAAATTCTCCCAACCTTTTGCAGCTGTTTCTTCTCCACGAATATGGACAAGCTGCTGGTCACAGAGTGTCAGTCCTATTATACAGAGAGCTTGCTCATTCTTCAATTTATATTCTTGTATTTTCTAGGCATCATTCTCATCCTCCAGATCCCAAGCATCTACCTCTGGTGGGTTTTGAATTATACTCCACAAACCTTCTCTGCGTAGAATTAGGCTGCATTTCATAGACCATGAAACATAGTTTGTTCCATCCAGTTTGGATATTAGAGACAAACTTGGTAAATTGACTTGTGCCATCTTTCTCTGGATATTAAACTATAATTAATAAAACACAGCTGTCTGTTTACAGTATTGTGTAACTACACTAACTCTCACTTTATATAAGCCTGTTATATCCTGGTTAGTCTGACTGTGCAGCTGGGCCCATAACCAGTGTTAGGGATACACCCTAGCAAAATGTGCACGGAAGGCAAATATGTGAGA
Source organism: Hydrophis major (assembly GCA_033807585.1). Classification (NCBI taxonomy): domain Eukaryota; kingdom Metazoa; phylum Chordata; class Lepidosauria; order Squamata; family Elapidae; genus Hydrophis; species Hydrophis major. The sequence continues at coordinate 142,448,765 of CM066343.1, read as the reverse complement.
TAAACGTTTTTGTAGCTTACACTCAGTAAAAACAGATACACTGTGCTAGTTAAATAGTTTATTCCAGTATGAGTTTTAGCATAGTCAAACAGTCCATATATCATTCACTAGTTCAGTCCGTCCAGGGATTATTTAGCTGCAAAGTCCAGTGTCGAAAAAGAGGTCAGTAAACTTACAAATATCAGTAATATATCTCCTCGTAGTAGATATATGAAGAAGTCAAACCTCCTTTCTTCCTTCGACGTTCAGCAGCAGGGAACACGCAGCAGGGAACACGCAGTTAGCAAACCATCAATCCAGCAATCCAGCAAGTTCTCTTGCTCTCTCTTATGGCGGTTTCACAACCGTACCTAAAATTACATGCTTTGCAGTTTAAAGTGACACACACTTAAACTTACTATCATAATTTATATATATTATTTTACCCAAACTACGTTAGGTAACCTTGTTATTCCTAACACTCTTTCCAATTGTGAAACTATGCTTCAAAGTCAAACTTTTAAAAACTAATAACCAAATGGCTTTTCTTTCATTTTCATTTCCTATAATGCTCTTTCACTTGATTATAAAATGAATAATAATATTCATTATTTCATTTTTTAAAAAAATAGATGTATGATCTTATTAAATTATACTTTATAAGTAAAAGCAGTAGAGACACCTTGGAATTATTTGTGGATCAAGTGAGAATTTTAAAATCTACAAGAAAATTGTGATTGTAAATTCATTTAATGCCATATACATTTTTGTTTTACATGGAAACATCACTGATATAATCTGATTTACACAGAGCTGATGGTTTCTTTTTAACTCTTTAGATTTTATTGCATTTTATATACTTCTATTTACATTTCATCAGTCATTTAATTTACTGCTCACACAGAAAACATCTTCTCAACAATGTTAGATCTTTAGCAAAATTGTAAAGAACGCATTAAAAATTGTATGCTGACTTTTTCAAAGAAGATGGCAAGAGGAAGTTAAGCAGAGATTAAATGACTTTCCCAAGGGCACAGGAAGTGATTCATATGATGACATCTGAATATGGATAGCTGTGATCAAATACTTACTTATAAAGAGAAATTCTTAGCTGCAAAGAATCAAAAATATAAAACAACTTTGCCCAAGTTTCCTTTGATAATACATCAGTGAGATGTGCAAAAATGGACTTTGCAATGGCATTGAACTATTTCCTCTTTATGTAATCAAAAACTGTCACAATCGCTTTTTCATAGCATATTGGCTATGCTTAGAAAGAAGTGCACAATCAAGAATGAATATGAAAGAGATTACTACGAAGTAAGTATGCTGATATGGTGAAGAAGGGTATGGATAAAGTTGAGTAACACTGGATATGAATATAAGGACAAATAAAAAGAGGAAGAGGAGGGATAGATAAACTATCAAGAGGGAGAGGGGGGATAGATAGGTCAAGAAGGATAGATGAACTTGAAAAGAAAGCACAATGGTAAATTGAATGATCGTTTGTTTTCTTCTCTTTTCTTATTTCTGCTTTTAATTTAATTTACACTCCTTTTTATTCTTTCCTATATTCCTTATTCCTGTGAATAAGCGTTCCAGGTAATGTACCCATACAGTTGGTGGGATTCAAATTTCTTTACTATCAGTTCTGTGGGCATAGCTTGGTGGATGTGGCAGGGAAGGATACTGTAAAATCTCCAGTCAGACGTGGTATTTGCAGGTTCTCCGAACTATTCAAAATTTCCGCTACAGGTTCTCCGAACTATTCAAAATTTCCGCTACAGTTCTCCAGAAGTGGTCAGAACCTGCTGAATACTACCTCTACACACATAGAAAGCAGAACTCTGAGGCAGGTAGATTCCTCAAGGAATGGTTTATCAGATACATCATATTGGCACAACTGGTGAAAATTGACTCTGAAAATTTGCACAGTTTTCACTAGATTAAAAAGTAAAAGTTTCCCCTTCCCCCAAGTCATCAGTCACATTGTCCAATAGAGGTTCTGGCTGGTTGCTTGGTTACACCACTCATCCTCTCTCCAGCCACCTGTTTGAATTGGATTCCCACAGGAAAATTTTTGTTTTGTCTACAAACCCCTAGCTAGCTATCTCTCCCCTCCCTTCCCTTCTTTTTCCTTGTGGCAATCCTGAACCCTGAAGGATGGTCTCAGTCAGGTTCACTTCAGAGTTCACAGTGTCCATTTGTACTTGCAAAGTATCCCACCTTTCCTTCCTAATATTTAGTTTCATAAAGCTTGGATTGAAATGGTCTGAACACAAATGAACACCAATCAAAACATTCTGCAAATGTGACATAACTAAGGATGGGGAAAGGGTGGAGAGAAATTTTCAAGTGCTTATGTATGCATGAATATATGATATGATATGTATTTCAGAAATAAGGTAATAGGAAAAAACTGTATAATTGTAGAAATGTTTTAACAAGTGTAAAAGTAGCTGCACATTTGCTAATCATCCTCTTTGTTCTCACAAATGCTGAAATAGTTTTCTGCAAACCCACTGATCAGGTCACAAAGTCAGAAGCATGATTTTAACAAATTATATTTGAACATAGAATAGAAACTTATTAAACCAACTGTGAACCTGTTTGTCAAATTACAGTCCACTAATAAAGGAATATGGCATAGTGATTAAGGAGCCAGGCTAGAAACAGTTAACAGCAAACAACTTCTAAAATCTTGCTAAGAAAGCTACAGAACATGTGCAGGGGATTGCCAGGAAACTACATTGACTTGCAAAAGTACCCCCCACCCCCAAAAAGGAGAATAGCAATAAAAATAGTACATTTATACCTCTTCATGGTGCCTTACAGCTCTTTCTAAGCAGTTTACAGAGTCAGCATATTATCCCGAACAATTTTCCGATCTCAGAAAGATGAAAGGCTGAATCAACCTCGTGCTGGTTGAACTGCTGAATGGCTGACAGCTGGCAATCAGCAGAAATAGTCTGCAGCAAATAGTCTCCTAACCATTGTGCCACCACAGCTCTTTAGAATAACTCTGAATGAAAACAATTTATAGGAATTGGTTTCATCAACCTTCTATGAGAACATGTCTATTTTCTTTGGCTTGACTAATTATAACAAAATAAAACAAAACCATTGTTCTTTTTTTGCTACTTCTCTCCAGGTTCTTGCTCATTGCTCATAACATGCTTTGTGCAATCGATGCACTCTTCTCATAGGGAACTGTAACCCTTGTTGTTGTATCAATGAAAAATTAAATAACAAAAATAACAGCAAAATTTGGTCTTTCTAAGCACATATCTCAATTCCTATGGAACAATTTTCCTGAATTTGAAATATGGTGTGATTTTGTGAACTTTTCAGAACCCAGGAAGTACATTTTCAAAATAAATTTCTTTTCATTATAGATGAAAAAAAAACCTTGCTGGATCACAGACACAGGTGAGGCAATGAACCATCCACAAGTTTCCCATAAGGAGATTATTTGCAGTAAATAAGTGCTTTGTGATCAAGGAAAACTTTGTTTCTATTCTAAACCATGTTAAATGCCAAAATAAACAATACATTAATTGTAATACATTAATTGCAAAATATTATTAGTCTTTTGAATAGTAAATAATGTAGTCTCTGAAGTCGTATGAAAGTCTTTCATTTAACCAGTGCCCAAAATAATGATAGTCCAAGAAACAATTACATCATAATTAATATTGTGATATATACTAATGTTAGTGTTTCCTTGTTTGCAGCAAAAAATAATTGAAAATATTTTCTAACATTAAATATTCTCTAATATTTTCCTTCTATATTTAATGTTTTTGAAAGGATAAAAGTCAAAACTAACAGAAATCCCATACATCTTTGGTAAAGGTAGTTTCTCATGTAAACATTTTAGTAAACAAACTATTTTTAAGATGCAGATCTTTGGCCAGAAACATTAAAATGTTTGCAGACATCTTATTATCTTTTGTAGTACAGTAGATTCAATTTTAGCAGATGTCACAAATTGGCTTTGTGGATTTCTTTCATTATTTTTTCATTTGACAACAAAACTCATAGTCATGCTCAGGTTCATAAACAATCACTTTAAAAGTTTCAAATAATTATTCAAACTACACCAATATTATTTTATTTACAATCCCATTTGCTTTACTTCCTTTAAAAGGGAGAAGAACTAAGGATAACAATGCCAATAAAACTCACTGATATTTTGATTGATTGACTGACTGACTGACTGTCTGTCTGTCTGTCTGTCTTTCTGAATGAATGAATGAATGAAAGAAAGAAAGAATGAATTATTCTGAGAGCAAATAATTGCAGTAATTGAGGGTGAGACATGAGTCTCTCCAGCTGCTTTCCTGAAATTATTTTACATATATCATTTCTCCTATATCAGCCTTATTATCAGAAAAATGCCTAAATTTAACAGTTTAAAATTTTTCCAATTTTATGTATTCAAATTTTAAGCCATAAAACATGGTTAGATATAATGGGAAAGACTATATTTATAGCACAAATACAATAATGGAAATTACAAATATCATCTGATGCAATAGATATTTAAATATTTGTTACAAGCATTTCAGATCCATTATATGTGTCAGACATATTATCCCCACATTTGTAGAATTCACTTCTTCCAATATCTGGATGGTTTATTAGATATGATCACCGCTATCATTATTTCCTCTATGATTATATTGTGTATATCTGTGAAATCCTTGTATAAGAACCATTAAATTTTGAGGAGGGCTTTTCTGAAAAGCAATTTAGAAATCTATAAATAAACAAAGTACATTAATTTGGAGGTGGAAAACTGATAAATGTTCTACTTCAGGTATTTCCAAAAATAATTGTAACACAGGATATCTGTGATATTTAATATATCCATATCATCTGTTGTCTTATTATTTTAATATAGATCTTTAAGCTATTATAAATTTGTTATTTTGTGTTGTCTAGCAATCAGATTTGCTTCTAAGCTGTTGAAATAAAAATATTTTATCTTCTTTCCTTTTGCTGAAAAAAATATTATCTGCTATAGAAAATAAGCAAATGAATAATGTTCTTGCAGTTTCATTCTGAAATATTCCCACAAGCAATATAAAGTCAACTTCTTCCATTCTTAAAATGATCTTGTGTCTAAAGAAGAAATCCAGGCTTTTTCAAAAGACTACCATTATGCATTCTGGTCATTTATATACTGCTGCATTGTATCTGCCCAGCCATCCCCACCTCCAATTTTATAATAAAATGATTGATAATATTATTATTCCATATCAGGTTTCAAATGTAAATATGTGTTTTCTATCTCTTCTACTTTAAGTGAAATATGGAATTCCAACAGACAATATATATTCATGAACTATTGAAGCATTTTGACTCATTAAGTTAGAATGGTGGGTTTGTTATGAACTAATAAAACGCTTAAATAAAGTTTTATCAAACCTTTAGAAAAAACAGGGTTCTAATCCTGCGCTTCTGATTGGCCGATAATAGCGATATCAGATTGGTCCGTTCAGGAGAATCTGATTGGCTGTTAACGAGCCACTCTCATTGGTTCAAGGGGTTAACACTCCATGTTTCTCATTAGTTACTAGATCAGCAGCCTGCCCTATAAAAGGGCTGCTGCTGCCCTAGAGTTTTGCTCTGTTCAGGATGATTAATAAAGAGTTGAAGTTCACTGTTCACTGCCTCGTCTCCGTTCCTTGCGCCCATGCGCAGAACTTAACACTGGCAACGAGGGTGGGATCTGGAGACGTCAGAGCTGACTGAACACTACAGAGCACCAAACAGAGCACATGGCTATTGGCACATCGATAGCAGAAACCATGTCAGGTGGTGGTATGGCCATTTGACCCGGCACAAGAAGACTGGGACTCATACATGGACCGGTTCCAGATGTTTCTGGAGACCAACAACTTGAAGGATGCCACTACGGAAAAAAAGCGAGCGGTATTCCTGACCCACTGCGGACCAGCCATTTTTAAGATGGCCAAGGCACTGGCGAAACCGGCTGAGGTGAAATCCATGGACTGGGACATCCTCAAGCCCATCCTACAGGCCCACTATGCACCTACCATACCAACGCTTGTCTGAAGACATGAATATTACCAGAGAGACCAGGAGAAAGGAGAGAGCATTGCAGATTTCATCGCGGATCTCCGGAACCTGAAAGGCCTCTGTAGGTTGGCCGACCTCGAAGAAGCTTTGAGAGACCGAATAATTCTGGGATTAGATGCACCACATGTGCAGAGTAAACTGATGGTGAAAGGCGACATCAGCCTTGCAGATGCCACCGCTGATGCTACTGCAGCAGAAGCAACCAGGAAGTCGGCTGCCTGAATGCGCCGCTCCGCCAACTCGCCAGCGAAACCTTACCTTGCCGAGAGAGACACACAACAGCAACCCACCACGAGGAACTCGAATCGTCATCAGAAAGTGATGAGGAGGAGGTAAACCGGCTCCGGTCTGAACGTGACCAATGCCACCAGCGGAATCAAAGACTACAGCACCAATGCGCAGGTTGTGGGGCAAACCACCCACGATCAGACTGCAAATTCCTTGACGCGCTCTGCCACTTTTGTGGGAAAAGAGGCCACACCGGAAAGGTCTGTAGAAGCAAGCAAGGATCCAGCCCACTTCAGAGGGGAACCAACTACTGCCAAACCACAGGGAATCGTCCTGTGAGTCGGGAACATTTGAACCACCAATGGAACAACCACTCCTACAGAAATAAACCACTGGCCAATTTAATGAAACAAGAAGAGGCACACCAAACCATTACAATTGGTCACGCCTCATCACTAGATGAGGCCCTCGTCCAGGAATTCCAGGATGTCTTTGCAGACAAACTAGGCAAGTACAAGGGGACCCCGATATCTTTTAACCTTAACCGTGAAGTAGCCCCCATCCGCCTTAAACCTCGTCGGGTACCTTTTGCCCTTAAACCAAAGATTGACGAGCAGCTTGATAAATTAATAGCCCAAGGTGTTTTAGAACCAACAGACCACGCTCGTTGGGAAACCCCAATCGTAACACCCATCAAACCGGATGGATCGTTAAGGATTTGTGGGGACTACTGAGCCACCCTGAATCACACCCTTCAACAGAACGCTTACCCGGTGCCGGTGGTACAACACCTTCTCCATTCCCTGGGGGGCGGAAAAGTCTTCGCTAAATTGGATTTAGCACAGGCGTACCAACAACTGCCTGTAGATAAAAAAACAGCAGAGGCACAAACCATCGTTATGCACCAAGGTGCCTTTAAGTGCAATCGACTCCAATTCGGAGTTAGCGTAGCCCCAGGGATTTTTCAAAGTTTGATGGAGAGACTCTTGCAGGGGATCAAAGGGGTCGTACCATACTTTGATGACGTTTTAATTGCTGCCGCGAATAGAGAAATACTAGAAAAGTGTCTTAAAATGGTTCTCCAGAAATTTAAAGACTCTGGCCTTAAGGTTAAAAAAAATAAATGTCAACTGTGTACAGATAAAGTAGAGTTCCTGGGGTACCTAATCGATAAACAAGGCATTCACCCCACCAATAGCAAACTAAAAGCAATCAAGAACGCCCCAAGACCCAGAAATAAGACTGATCTCCAAGCTTTTCTGGGGCTCATTAATTTTTACAACATCTTCCTGCCCCACAAAGCAACTGTAGCTGAGCCCCTACATAAACTTCTCGACAAAAAAGCAACCTGGGTCTGGGGGCACCGAGAGGAGCACGTGTTCCAACAAGTGAAAAACTTACTAACCTCCGATGCTGTTTTAATGCAGTATAACGAGACTTTGCCTTTAACAATGGCAAACTGGCAACAATGGCAATGTGACGCGTCACCGTTTGGAGTAGGAGCCATGTGTTACCAAATGGTAGTGAGGCCCCTATTGCCTATTTTTCAAGGACCCTATCAAAGGCTGAACGTAACTATAGTCAAATCGACAAAGAGGCTCTTGCTGTTGTATCTGCTGTGAAACAATTTCATGAATATGTATATGGATGAGTTTTTACTATTGTTACTGACCACAAACCTTTGCTGGGGATTATAGCGGGAGACAAGCCAACCCCCTATATATTGTCACCTAGAATGACTCCTGATCGGAGTTTTTGGCTGCGTACAACTATAGACTGCAACACTGCCCGGGGAAAGCCATTCCCCATGCTGACACACTGAGCCGTGCCCCACTTCCAGAAACCATCAATGACCCAGCTCCAACCCTTACGACACTCCAGATTGAAACACTACATTCACCGCCGCTAACAGCCAGAGACATTGCGATCAAAACAAAACAAGATCCTGTCTTAGAGCAAGTTCTTAACTGGGTCGAACGGAGATGGCCAGTAGAACAAACCCCTGACGACTTCACCCCCTTCAAGAACCGGCAAACAGAACTTTTTTCACAAAAAGGTTGCATCCTATGGGGGGATATGGGATGATAGAGCCGTCGTCCCAGAGCGGTTACAACGAGCAGTATTAAAAACACTGCATGAAGGTCACCCCGGCATCGTGCGTATGAAAGCGCTCGCACGAAGCTACGCGTGGTGGCCGGGCATCGATAAACAGATCGAAGCCTGGGTAAAGACTTAAAGTGCCAAGAAGTTAGTAGTGCCCCACCTAAATCAACTCCAACAGAATGGGAAATACCCCGGGGACCATGGTCCCGCATCCACGTTGACTTTGTGGGACCTACTAAGAGACATACATTCCTCCTAACAGTGGATGCCTATTCCAACTGGCTTGAGATCCACGAAATGAAGACTACTACAACGGAGTCCGTCATCCGGAAATTGAACAGGCTATTCGTGACGCATGGACTGCCAGACATTCTGGTCTCTGACAACGGACCCCAGTTTACCGCTCTACCCTTTGAACAATACTTAGCAGACCGGGGTATTCACCATGTGCTAACTTCGCCAGTGCACCCTGCGGCTAACGGAAGGGCCGAGCGCATGGTACAATTTGTTAAAAAAACCCTCTACAAAATGGACTATGGGGACATTGAAGATAAAATAAACAGAATACTCCTACTCCAACACATCACTCTGCACAGTGTCACCAACAAGACTCCAGCTGAACTATTGATGGGACGCAAGCTCTGTTCCCACCTTGACTGGCTTCACCCGTCTTACGAGCCAGAGAAACCCTGTGGGTCTAGCGGAAAATGCCACGAGTTCAAGATAGATGATTTAGTTTTCACCAGAAACCTTTCCGGCGAACCGTTGTGGGTCAAGGCAATCCTAATTCAAGCCACCGGACCCAGGTCGTACCGTGTGAAAAACTGCGACGGAAAAATATGGAAACGCCATATAGATCAGCTTCGCTCTAGGCTACAAACCAGTTTCCGCGACTCCGGTGACTCCCAAACTGAGGGGGGAGGGTATATCAAAGAAACCGAATTCGAGATGGTGGAAAACAGGAGCGAAGGAAGTCACAATCAGGTGTGAGAAATGAAGAAGGATCAGGGAGGGAAGTGTCCGCGCCACAGAGGAACACCTCAACAGAAGCAAGCCCGCAAAGATTGGAGGACAACAACGACAACATTAGTGGCACCAAATCGTCCAATGAGGATGCGGAACCACCGGTACCTGATTTGCCCAAAAACGTCCCGCCAAAACCGGATCACAGACAGGAACCGGTGGGACAGCATAAATCTAATAGACAGTCAAAACAACCTTCCTTCCTCAGGGATTACGTCACTGCACCCCTTAAACGGAACCCGGGGGGAAGGGGTGTTATGAACTAATAAAACGCTTAAATAAAGTTGTATCAAACTTTTAGAAAAAGCAGGGCTCTAATCCTGCGCTTCTGATTGGCCGATAATAGCGATATTGGATTGGTCCGTTCAGGAGAATCTGATTGGCTGTTAACGAGCCACTCTCATTGGTTCAATGCTTCTGTTGAGGTGTGTTAACACTCCATGTTTCTCATTGGTTACTAGATCAGCAGCTTGCTCTATAAAAGGGCTGCTGCTGCCCTAGAGTTTTGCTCTGTTCAGAATGATTAATAAAGAGTTGAAGTTCACTGTTCACTGCCTCATCTCCGTTCCTTGTGCCCATGCGCAGAACTTAACAGGGTTGATGATAAACACAGGCTCATGTTCAAGTCCTACTGCTGCTGCCGGGCAGGCTGAGCTGCCATCACATGTTCCAGCTCCTGCCATAGTTCGAAAAGAGGTGATTGTGAGTAAATAAATGTGTACCACTTCAAAGGACACCTTCACAGGAACATGAGCTCACAACTGGCTTCCCCTGGGAAATAGTGATGTCACTGGCTAATTCTTTTACCACAGTAGTACTTTGGGACTTCCAACATGGAAGTATTTGTGAACTTTGATCTACTGATGAACTTTATCAACTTGAAGGAATCAACGAAGGAATAATAATTTAGCATAGTCTTAAAATTCATTCATCTTGGTATTTGATATCTAAAGATAGTAATGTTCAATATATGCCAATATAGTTTCTACTTTACTAGTTTATGTTTGATTGGATTTGATATTATAGTAAAATATTTTAATCAGAGGTGGTATTCAGCAGGTCCTGACCAGTTCTGGACAACCGGTAGCAGAAATTTTGAATAGTTCAAAGAACTATTACATATCTGTATTGATATGTTAGGCCCCTAGAGAAAGAAACAAATTTATGCCAATTAATTTTGTTAACAGAATCCTTCAAAAATAGTTACACTTTTATAAAATTAGGCAGGATACTGATCCACATTTTTCAAAATATCATCTTCTGAACCTTCAAATTCAAGGTAAGATAACTTCATATCATTTTTCACGCAGAATTATAATAGTTACATTTTAAATATTCATCAGAAATACCAGATAATAACTTCCTTTGAACCGTCTGTTCAATTTGAATTGTTAAGGATTAAATTTTCCATTATTTCCCTTGCTTATGCTTAATTTAGAAATGGACCAAAAAACTAAGGATTTTAAAGTTGGCCAAGCACAGTTTTAATTAAAATGTTATAAAAGAGACTGTTAGCACATTGTAGATTGATATATTGATCTATAAAGAAGCCTGAGCTGTGAGCTGTTTCAGCATATATAAGATGGAAAGGATCTGAAAAGATAATATTTACACTCTTCTGAATGAAGATCTGTAATGAATGAATGAATGAATGAATGAATGAATGAATGAATGAATGAATGAATGCTTTATTGGCCAAGTGTTATTAGACACACAAGGAATTTGACTTGGTGCATATGGTCTCAGTGTACATAAAAAGAAAAGATACATTTGTCAAGAATCATAGGGTACAACACTTAATATAGTCATAGGGTACAAATAGGCAATCAAATCATACTAGGAAACAGTTAATATAAATTGTAAGGATACAAGTAGGGAATTATTTGTTTAGCAGAGTTATGGTGTTCAGGAAAAAACTGTTCTTGTGTCTAGTTGTTCTGGTGTGCAGTGCTCTATAGCATCGTTTTGAGGGTAGGAGTTGAAACAGTTTATGTCCAGGATGTGAGGGGTCTGTAAATTCACAGCCCTCTTTTTGACTCTTGCAGTAAAAAGGTCCTCAAGGGAAGCAGATTTGTAGTAATTGTTTTTTCTGCAGGCCTAATTATCCTCTGAAGTCTGTGTCTGTCTTGTTAGGTTGCAGAACCAAATCAGACAGTTATAGAGGTGGAGATGACAGACTCAATAATTCCTCTGTAGAACTGAATCAGCAATCCTTGATCTGTTTGAGCTTTCTGAATTGGCACAGAAAGAACATTCTTCGTTGTGCTTTTTTGATGACATTTTTGATGATAGGTGTCCATTTTAGATCTTGAGATATGAAGGTCTCTACTATTGATACTGTGTTGTCTAGTATTGTAAGAAGTGTAATATGGGAGGGTTTCTCCTAAAATCTACCACAATTTCTACAGTTTTGAGTGCGTTCAGTTCCAGGTTGTTCTGGTCACACCATGAGGCTAGTTGTTCAACCTCCTGTCTGTATGCAGATTCATTGTTGTCTCAAATGAGACTAATCACTGTTGTATCATCTGCAAACTTCAGAACTTTAATAAATGGATCAATTGCAATGCAGTCATTGACGTATAGGGAGAAGTGAAGAGCACAGAGCCTTGGGAGGGGGGGGAGAGATCTGTGCTAATTGTACTCTGATGTGATTCTGCCTAGCTTCACTGTTACTTCCTGTCTGTTAGGAAGCTTATGATCCACTTACAAGTGTGTTTGGGTATAGCTAGCTTGTTTAATTTAGTTAGGAGAATGTCTGGAATGATGGTATTGAATGATGAATTAAAATTTACAAAGAGGACCCTTGCGTATGTCTTTGGAGATTCAAGATGTTGTAGGTTGTAGCACAGAGCCATATTAACAGCATCATCTGTCGATCTATTTGCTCGGTATGAAAATTGCAGGGGATCTAACAGAGGATCCGTGATGGTTTTCAGGTGGGATGGCACTAGTCTTTCAAAGGTTTTCATAACTACAGATGTTACAACAACTGGTCTATAGTTATTCAGTTCCTTGATGGAGGGCTTCTTTGGCACAGGGATAATAGTGGAATATTTGAACAAGAAGGAACATTGCACTATCTAGTGATATACTGAAGATTCAGGTGAAGATGGGGACCAATTGGTCAGCATAGACTTTTAAGCAAAAGGGAGTTATCTTGTCTGGGCCTGGTGCTTTTCCTGGCTTTTGTTTGTGAAATAGAACTTGCACTTCTTTTTCTGTGAATCCGATGGGTTGGGGCCAGTTGTGGAAAGCTGTTGTTGGTGTGTCTGAGATGGGGATTGTGGAGATAGGTGGCTGTAGTTCCTTTCAAACCTGCAGAAGAACACATTCAGGTCACCTGCCAGTTGTGGATTTCCTTCAGCCTGGGAAGGAGATTTGCCATAGCCGGTGATATTTTTAAGAGTTTTCCACATGTTTCCTGATTCATTTGTTGAGAACTGATTCCTTAACTTTTCAGAGTATCTTCTTTTTGCTGCTCTGATCTCCTGTTTGTTAATACATTTGTGATCTGATTGTATAGTATTTTATCACCTTTTATGTAGGCTTCCTCTTTGGAGCGACGTAGCTGTGTAAGTTTAGCTGTGAAACAAGGTTTATTGTTACTGTATATTTGCAAGTTCCTGGTTGGTACACATAGGTCTTCATAGAAGCTGATATATGATGTTACAGTATTTGTGAGTTCATCTAAATCTATAGAGGTATCTTCGAAATTCTAATCAGTGCAATCAAGGCAAGCCTATAGCTTTAGCTTTGCCTCCTCAGTTCAAGTCCTCATTGATTTAATTGTTGGTTTTATAATTTTCTTTGTCTATAAGCAGGTATGAGGTGAATCATGCAATGATCATAGTGTTCCACAGTTGCATGTGGTAAAGACCGATAAACATCTCTTAGTGTTGTGTGGCAATGTCCTAAAGTATTTTTGCATCTGTGGGACAATTGACATACTGAAAATATTTTGGAAGCTTTTTCTTTAAGTTGCCTTTGTTAAAATCTCCTAAAACAATGGGAAAAGAATCTGGGTATTTGGCTTCAGCTTCCATTATCTGGTCAGCTAGAGTTAGTAATGCCTTCTTTACACACACTTGTGGGGGAACATACACAGTTATTAGGAGAAATGAGAACTCACATAGAGAATAAAATGGTTTACAGTTGATAAGTAAAGACTTTAAGTTTTCATCACATAATTTATATATTATAGTTATATCCTGAGACCAGCTGTTGTTTATATATAAACATAAACCTCCTCCCTTTTTTTAACCTGATGACTCTGCAATTCTGTCTGCTCTTATTATCTAAAACCCTGGGGTATTTATGCTGTTGTCATGAATTTCATTTAACCAGGTTTCAGTGAAGCAGAGAGCTGCTAAGTTGTAAAAATCAGAATTGCATCTATTTAAAGAGTATTTCATCCATCTTATTAGCAAGTGAATATAAATTAGTCAGAAAGATTGAAAGGAGAGGGTTCCCCCCCATTCCTTAGTCTATTCAAAATTCCTGTTCTTTTACCTCATCTCTTTCTCTGATGTTTTTTTTCTTTGTTTGTTTGTTGTAATCAGTTGCTTCAGAGAGTTTGCTTCTTCCTGAGTTAGAATTTCTTCTGTGTTTGTAAAGGGGGGGGGGTTTGAGGACACAGAAAGCTGCTCCTTAAAGAAACATTGCTTAATTCTTAGCAGATGGTCTCATGAGTATGAAATCCGTAGTGAATCACATAGAATAAAAAATAAAGAAACCATTAGATAGCATTTCACTGAGGCAGACTTCAGCAGCACCATCTTCTGAACAATCAGATGAGGCCTCTATGTTCAGAGGCATCATATGGCACAGTATTGGATACAGAGGTCAAACAGCAGTGATCTGTATTTGAATCAACTACACAAAGCTTTCATTATTTTAGCATGCAATTAATGATTCACAGGTCTGTTCTTACAGATAGGTAAGTTTCACCGTGTTCACTAAGTTTATGAAGATAAATGTGCATAATAATTCATGCTTATTTCCTGTCCATGTATCTACTCTATGGTTGTCAGCTTTGAAATTTAGCTGCCACATTTTTTTTAGAGTTAGAGGAGTTGAAAAGTTCAAGGTTATTCTGTATGTCCTATTAAGAATTTCCAGTTGCAGTTAATTATACGATGTAAATGGATTTATTCAATTATTAAGACTCAGATTTGAAAATCGAGACAGGGTAGCAGAGAATGAAGAGAAGTTAATGGAAATGAGGCAAGGCAAGCAACCCTTGTCAGAATTCATTTGGGACTTAAGAAGGGTCACTGGCCACCTCATGGATTGGCATGAAAGAATGACTTTACACTATTTTTAAAAAGCCATTGATCCAGAAGTAAAGAAGGCCTGTGAAATTAGGGGAATTGTGGTATGTCTCAGCTTAGATCACAGCATCAACCCACACAGGAAACCCCTTCAGCAGCCCTGCCTAAGAGAATTGTGGCTAGGAGACCGCTGACCAGATCAACCAAACCTACTTGTACCCAACCTACCAGGGTGCTAAAATGTTACCAATGTGGCCAAGCTGGCCATAGAGCAGCAGATTGGCCCCTGCTCTTGTACCACAAGCTCCGCAGTTGAAGTCTAATCCAGCTCTTAGAGGTCAGAAGAATCAAGAAAGACCTGCAGCCAGGGGCGGGTTCACCAAACACAGCTGGGAAAGCCCCCTCTGCGCAGATGGGAGCAACAGACCACCAGACCGTTAACACATCCCCGAGAACCTGACCTGTGAAGACGACCCAATGGTGAGTGATCCCATCATACCTTTTACAGTCAAGGTCAAATTAGTGGTACCAAACACGGGGGAGGCCGGGGAGTTAGAAGCTGTCATTGATACTGGGTGTTCTAGATGCCTTATGAGACTCCTCATCGTTGAACAATTGGGCATAAAGACTAACCCACTAAAACGCCCAATCAGATTTGAGAAAGTGAATGGAACCTTAATTGGGGGGGGGCGCAGCCACTCAGATGACTGAATTGATCAAGATAGAATTAGGGGCCCATCGCAAACTCATATGCTTCATATAGGCCCCCAGGATGTCAGAATGAATCATACTGGGACTTGCTTGGCTAGACAAATGGGCCCTGATGATCAAATGGGAGGATGAATTCAGAAAAATCCTCATTGGACCGGGCCCATTGCCCCCTCTTCTACCCCTACAAAGCCACCAATCAGCTTGAACCGAGAGCCTGAGCCAGCATCCATGGCATCCCACCTTCTGCCAGATAACCCCCAGGTACCCAACCAATACAAAGACTTGGCTGAAGCATGCAGTGAAGAAGAGTGTAATGTCTTACCTCCCCACTGAGGCACTGATTGTGCCATAGAATTAGAGCCCGAGGCAAAATTACCAAAACCAAAGATGTATTCCATGATGCCTGCTAAAATGACTGAATTAAGGAAATACATCGACAGCAATTTGGAATGAGGTTTTATTGAGCCTGCCAAATCAAGAATAGCTGCCCCCGTGTTGTCAAGGAGAAGAAAGATGGCGAGTTGAGATTGTGTGTTGACTTTAGAGGCGTGAATGCTGTATGTGTCAAAAACATGTACCCTCTCTCCCTTATGAAGGACTTATTGAACCACCTGTTGAAGGGCAAGATATTTGCCAAGCTAGATCTCAGGGAACCTGACTACCGGGTCCACATCAAACAAGGAGATTAGTGGAAAACTACTTTTAACTGCCCTCTGGGTAGCTTCCAATTCAAAATCATGCTTTTGGACTTCAGGGGGCTCCTGCAATGTTTATGCAGCTCATCAATGAGGTGGGGGGGGGTGTCTTCATGTACCTGGATGACGTCCTTATCTTCAGTGAAACCAGGGAAGGACATGTTCAATTGGTCCAATAAGTTCTAGAAAAACTTCTAGCCGCCAAATTATATGTGAAACTCTCAAAATGCGAATTCCACAAAGAGTCATTGGACTACTTAAGCTACCAAATATCCAACCTGGGGATTGAAACAGACCCTGGAAAGGTGAAAGCGGTGCTGGACTGGCAACCCCCTAGAACCCCAAAACAACTTCAAAGTTTCTTGGGGTTTGCCAACTTCTATAGACAATTCATTCCATCCTTTGTTGAAGTTGCCCTCCTGTTGATGAAGCTGTTAAAAATGGGGCCATCTCCCACCAAACCAAAGCCAAGTCAACCCCTGGCTTGGACTATGGACTGTCAGAAAAGTTTTGAGGCCTTCAAGCACCTTTTCGCAGCTGAGCCCATCCTCCAGCACCCAGATGCAACCAAGCCTTTTATTGTCCAAACAGATGCAAGTGATGTAGCAGCAGCAGCTGTTTTGCTGCAAAAGGTGCCTTGTGCTTATGTGTCTAAAAAACTGACAGATACAGAGTGAAGGTGAGCGGTCTGGGAGAAAGAAGCATTCGCCATATAATGGGCTTTGTTGACTTGGAGACATTTTCTAGAAGGGGCGCCAGAGGCCTTTGAGCTATGGACTGATCATAAGAACCTCGAGGCTCTAAAGACTCCTAGGAGATTACTGCCCAAACAAGTCCACTGGGCCCAATATTTCAAGAGATTCAACTTTAACATTAAATATATCCCCGGAGGGAAAAACGTACTGGACACTCTGTCCAGAAAACCTCAGTTTGACAGCCACCGAGAGGAAATAGTACAAGACTTAATTTCAGAAGCTCAATCGGCAGGCCAAGTGACCACTCAAGACCAAGACAACCACAACCCCAAACACCTGGAAGATAAGTTGACTACAGAATTGAAAATGGTCCTATTGACTGCCCCTTGGTTCCTGGACCATCAAACCGAGTTGACAATGAATGATGGACTAGCTTGGAAAGGGACTAAGCTTTATGTACCCACAACCCTAAGACTACTGGTACTAAAGCGTCGCCACGACTCCTGGCTGGGAGGACACTTCGGATTCCTAAAAACTCTACATTTACTGAGAAGACAGTTCTGGTGGCCAAAAATGAAACCTGATGTCGAGGTTTACATTGTAGTTTACTAAAACCAGCTACTACATCGATGATAAACACTGCCAATCGCTCCCCCAAAACAGTTAATGGTACATGGGGAAACACATTATGAGATTCAAAAAATTCTCAATTCTAGATTACACCATGGCCAATTGCAATATTTGGTCTTAAGGAAAGGATACTCCCTCTCAGTTGGCAGTTGGGTAAAGAGTTGGGATGTTCATGCTGATCAATTGGTTAACCAATTCCATGAGGATTTTCCCCACAAACCGAAGGGTCATCGTGGGGGGGGGGGCAGAGGGGATTAAGGACAATTAACCCCTGTATGTATTTTTTTTCTTTTCTTTTAGGAGGAAGAGTTTTCAAGTGGGCACACCTGTCAGCTTTGAAATTCAGCTGCCACATTTTTTTAGAGAGCTAGAGGAGTTGAAAAGTTCAAGGTTATTCTGTATGTCATATTAAGAATTTCCAGTTGCAGTTAATTGGTTCTCATGATTTATGAAGTGTAGAAGTGGGAGGAGAGAAGGGAGGAGAGAAGGTGGATTCTGTGTAACGCACAAAAAAACTTTCACTTGGGAAATTGCTTTTGACATGCCAGATCTGTTTCTAATAAATCAATTGACGAGATAACATCTCGGAATGATTGATATCATGGATACTTTCTGGATGCCTTACAATTGTATCTTTAGTGAATGAAATTCTGATTATAAGGTTGACAGACACAAAACTAAAGTGAAAAGTATTAATGAAACCAAAACAGGAATGCACAACTGTGATATGAAACAAAAGATTGTATATCCCAAATTTTATTATTTCCAACCCAACATAATATTGGAAAGAAATATATAAAGGACCTTGGGATTCCTATCTGCCTATTTGTCTCTCCCCAGGCTAACTCTCTAAAACCAAATTTGACATTATGGCAGGAAGTCACAAAAGAAAGTGTGAATTGGAATTAGATTTACCTATGACTGCAAAAAAAATCCAAGTGTATATGTTCAGGAGAAGAAGTTGTACTGTACTTTCACAAATCTTTTTAATCCCATCTCTCTCCTGGTTAGAGTAGATTGTATACACTCTATCCTGTTCTTTCCAGGGATCTTTTTTTAGTTTTTCTTTAATATATATATATATATATATATATATATATATATATATACACACACACACACACAAACACATACATATATATATATATATATACACCTTGTACAAGGGCACACACACACACACATATATATATACACACTCTTCTTAACGGTTATAGGAACTGGGCATGGCTAGTCTAGTGAAGAGAAGGACAAGGGGAGACATGATAGCAGTCTTCCAATATTTGAGGGGCTGCCACAGAGAGGAAGGGGTCAAACTATTTTCTGAAGCACCTGTAGGCCAGGCAAGGAATAATGGATGAAAACTGAACAAGGAGAGATTTAACCTGGAAATAAGGAGAAACTTTCTGACAATGAGAACAATCAACCAATGGAACAGCTTTCCCTCGGAAGTTGTGGGAGCGTCATCACTTGAGACTTTCAAAAAGAGATTGGACTGCCATTTATCGGAAATGGTATATGGTCTCCTGCTTGGGGGGGTGGACTAGATGACCTATAAGGTCCCTTCCAACTCTGATTATTTGTTATTTCCCACATACACTTGTACACAATTTTATATGATTCATTTATGAAGAAAAAGTGCACATATCAACACAGATACAAATATATAATTTCTTTATTCTACAGAAGAAAATCCAGAGAGGTCTTATTCTATGTTGGCTACAATATTATGTTTGCTTTTGCTTTTGTTGTTTTGCAGAACACCCTTAATCTTTTAAAGACATAAAGGTATCTGTAAAAATAAATCATTAAATATATACAAACTGTGAAATCTTAGTGAAACATATGGTTTTTCTTCACTGAAAATAACACTATGATCATCATTATAGTCAGAGATGAACAAGTATGTATCAAATAATCAAATGAGGTTTATAGATATAAAAGACTAGCAACTCTTCACTGTTATCAATTATATTCATTTCTTCCTTCAATTGTAAAAGGACACTCTCAATAATTAACTATTATATTCATTAAAATGTATTTTTCATTGACAAAAATTAAAAAAATCTCACAAACAAGTGAATTTATAAGTTTATTGGAATTTTGGTCAGTTCAAATTTTAGTGCAGTGATGGTCTAAATACCTATCAGAGTACTTTTCACTGTCCCTGGTTTGGCTTATTTCAAAATTGGCCTTTTATTTAGCATGCAGTGATATTTAAGTACACATAAATATTTATCTAATACTACTCAAAATTAAGAAAATACATTATCATTTTACTAAATCTCAGTTGACTATAATGTGGGATGTAAAATCTGAACAAGATTTTCTTCGT
The DNA here is from genome assembly GCA_033807585.1 of Hydrophis major. Classification (NCBI taxonomy): domain Eukaryota; kingdom Metazoa; phylum Chordata; class Lepidosauria; order Squamata; family Elapidae; genus Hydrophis; species Hydrophis major. The sequence goes on along the minus strand of CM066343.1, from coordinate 142,428,988 downwards.
CTGAGTTATAGTTGAAAAATATTATAAAATTGTACTATAAGGTTATCAAAAGGTTGATAAAAGTTATCAAAATAGAGGACTAAGTTATGCAGGAACTTACTACTCTTGGTGCCAGAGAATAACATTATTAAGGAAGTTATAATAAATGGTGGGAATATGGATTTTGTAATGTGCATTTCTAGATAAATAATGAGTTGTTTAATTAATTAATCAGGAAGATTTTTTCAAGTTTTCTACCACATAGAATAGAATTCTTTATTTGCCAACTCTTTGGACACACAAGGAATTTGTCTGGTCGATATGCTTCTCAGTGTACATAAAAAGAAAAAAATACATTCATCAAGAATCATAAGATATAACACTTAGTGAAATAGGTTACTAAATAAGCAGTCAAATCATACTAGGAAACAAAACAAAACAAATCGTAGAGAAACAAGCAACAAGATTATAATCGTGAGAGGACTGGAAGGAGATAGGTAATAGGAAGGATGAGAAGAATAATAGTAATATAGTCTTAGTAAATAGTTCGATAGTATAGTGGGAATTTGTTGTTTAGTAGAGTAATGGCATTCGGGGGAAAAAACTAGAATGAAAGAATTAATTCATTAATTAATTCTATGTTTTAAGAAAACTTGGAAAATTCTTCCTTTAAATATTTAACTATTGGAATAACCTTTTATTAGAAAAAGGAAAGTTTTAAGAATAATGATGATGAACATTCACCGCATTAACTAAAATAAAATAACATAAAAGAGGTCCAGAACATTCACAGCATTAAATAAAATATGTAAGTCAGCCTAAGCCAAACTTTTGCATGAAAGAGAATCAATTTGATGCAGTGGTTAAATTGCTGGCTTAGAAACAAAGACTGTTTCAGTGAGTTCTGGACCTCTTTTAAGCCTGGGAGCTGTCTGGGTGAATCATCTGTCTGCCCAACCTGCCTTGTAGGGTTATTGTTGTGGGGTGGTGGAGCTGGCGTCTCGACAATACGGCATGCGATCTTGGAGGTCTGAGATCGCTGCCGATATCTTTGCTCCTGGACGGTCCTATCGGATCTAAACCATCCTGAAGAGATGGTGAAAGTGAAGAGTGCATCCTATCGATCCCAGGGATACCACAAAGTCCCTGGTAGATCCAGGAGGAACTCTTCTTGCCAGTGGCAAAGAGGCAGCCATTAAAGCTGCTGAAGTTGGTACAGCTCCGAAATGAAAGAGAACAGAAAGAGAGAGTGTGCCGGTTTGGTGAGAATTTTTTCTTTATTCTAACATCTGAAAGGACACCCTAAGGAAAAGAAAGAATCTGTAAAAGTTCTGACAGAAGTGATTAAGTGACAATTTTAAACAGAAATGTCAAAGTAATGTTTTTTTCTCATTGCTGGATTTTCTATACATGATCTTATATTTTGAAACTGGACTGGTTTTTTCTTTTCCATCTATTTTTTTTCTTTTTTTTTCTTCTCCTTTTTGACTGTGTAACATTTTAGGCTAGAAACTCCCTTTTAGTTATTTCTTTTTTAAAAATATCTTTTTTTTAAATTAATTCTTATTATATTTTGCTTGGAAAAGGAGGGGGAAAGTGAAAGCAAAGAAACTTTGTAACACTGCCAACTAGAGGCTTGGAAATATTCTATTTCTCCTGTGACCAGACAAAGCTGAGAATGAATGAACTAAGACTTTTTTTCAAGGACATTGCTATTTGATAAGATAGAGGGAAGAGCATGGGAGAGTATTATTGCAGGTGCTCTTCTGGGTTTCTATCAACAGCTGGAGTCTGGTGTTGAAACTTAGGGGAAAACAAAGGTGATAAGTTTTTGGAGAAGAGAGTTATAATAAGAGCCTTGGATAATTAAACAAAGTGCAGTGTGCTTTTTTTACTTTTTCTAAGTTGTGCTATCCCTCCTTACCAGCTTTATTTTATTTCATTTTATCTTTTTTTTTTTTTGCAATAGCTATTTGGATCTTTGGCTTTGTTGGAGCTTGTCTTTTTTTTTCTTTTTTTTTCTTTGGAAGTCCAATCTCTACGCTTGCTTTTTATTTTAAAGGGAAAGCGTTAGTATTAATGTTTCCTTTTTTTCAAGGGAATAGTCTTTTTTTCTCCTTTCCTGGTATTTTTGTTTTTTCATCTACCTTTCTGGTTTATTTTTATGCACTCTTTTCTATTTGAGACCTCTCAATTGGATTAAGGTGTTGAAGAACCTGAAGAATTTTTCCTTTTCCTTTTTTTTCCCCCCAAGCCTTTTTCTTCATCTAACTATTGATTGGATTAAGGTATACAAGAACCTGAAGAAATTTTGCCCTCCCCCCTTTTTTTTATCATTACTATTTGGCTTCTTTTTTCTACTATTTTTATTTCGAACTACGATTGGTTATTTCACAATTGGATTAAGGTTTAGAAGAACCTGAAGATTTTGAATTGCTTAAAATGAGTACGAAATTTACAGCTCCTGGTTCTTCAACTTCTACTTCTTCCTCTCCACCATCTGGAGGACAACGTTCAATACAGACAATGTTAAAGCAAGAAAAAGAACAAGAAAAAGTGACTCTGCAGATAATTATGCAAGGAATTCAAAATATTCAAGCAAGATCAGAGAATATTGAAAAGAGAATAGAGGACATTGAACAAAGAACAGAGAACATTGAACAAAGAACAGGGAAAACTGATGAAATAGTGGAGAACATCCAACAAATGATATTGAAGTATGATGAGAGATTCCAAAAAATTGAAGAAGAAGATAAACAAAGAGACAAGAAGATTGGAAATATTGATAATAGATTAATGATGGTTGAAGTGGTATGTTTAAATTTAAAGTGGTATGTTTAAATGGGAGATGGATAGATCAGAATTCTATCTTAGATTCCAATATGTAGAGGAAGAAAAAGGACAAAACTTAGCTGAGATAATGATAGAAATACTGGCTGAAGCTTTGGAAATAACTCAAGATGATGGATGGAATAGATGAGGCTTATTGAGTTTTCACAAGATATGCAATGAGAAATAGCTTACCAAGAGAAGTTCACATTAGATTTACAAAGAAAGCCATTAAAACGCAAATATTCCAAGTGGCAAAAGAGAAAACATTGAAATATAAAGACAAGGAGATTGTGGTCTTGAAACAAATAACCAGAAGAGTGAGAGAGATGAGAAGAGAATACCGATTCCTGACTAAAATGCTACTTAAAAAGGAGGTGAATTGTAGATGGCTGATTCCAGTAGGTTTAATATTCACATGGTAAGAACAGAGGCATAGAATTGACTCAATTGAGAAAGTGGAATTATTTTATACAGAATTTTTTGGAGGGAAAGAGAAAGAGGCAGAAAAAGAAATCTCATTAATTGAATTCCAAGAGAACTGCCAAATGATGATTGAAAAAGAAGAAGGTGTAGTAGGTGGAAAGGTGGAAGCCAAAGAACAACGTGAACTAAGATCTATGAGAGCTGCTAAACCTAACTACAAAATATAACCATGGAAGGGTCCCAAATGATTATTGACATGATCGTTAGATAGATGAAATGCATAATAGAGAACAATTTTTGAACCAAGGTACCTCAAATGGGATAACTTACAGAATATATTCATAATCCCAGAACCCATAACTCCTGAAGCAATGAGACTTGGGAAACTTGTGGTTGCTACTAGCTACTCCTACAACCTGATTTTCCTTTTCAAGGAAGGAATGAAACTCGGGGAAGTTATGGCTGCTTCAGTGCTACTAGCTACTCCTGCAATAGTCACTTGATCTTCATTTTCAATGCTCTATGACATTTTTCCAGTCAGTCATGCAATCCTTTACTCCTTCTCATCCAGCAGCAAGGAGAGTATTCATTCTATACATCTAAAGAAGCAACAATGTTAAGATACATGAAGAAAAACCAGAGTGGTATTTAGCAGGTTCTGACCAGTTTTGGAGAACTGGTAGTGGAAATTTTGAGCAGTTCGGAGAACCAGCAAATACCCCCTCTGATTGGTCCCACCTCTTTCTGCTCCTGAGTCCCAGCTGATCAGCTGGCTCTTCTTTTGTTGCCCTGCACAGGAGAACGGAGCTGGAAAGCAACTGAGTAGGGTAGGGAGGGAATGGAGATTTTGCAGTATCCTTCCCCTGCCACGCCCACCAAGCCATGCCCACAGAACAGATAGTAAAAATTTTTGAATCCCACCACTGACATAAACATGTATAGCATGTATATATATATATCCCATTTTTTTCCAGGAACTCAGGGCACCTACATAATGCTCCATCCTTCTATATTTCATGACCTCTAAACCTGTGACCTCTAAACCACTAAAAGTTGCTGGGGCTTCAAAAAAAAAAAAAAAAGCCTATAGGAAATAGATCTCTCTTGTGTCAGTCATTATCCACTATGCATTAGTATTTTCTCATTGTTTCATTTTTCAACTGCTTCCTACTCTGAACCTGAGCATAGACTCTTCTGTTGGAAGAGAAAAAGGATGTGTGTATTATCTGCAAAAAATGTTTTATTTTTTGTAAATGTTTTGAGTGAGTTGTTGGAGTTATTTCCATTTAATTTTATCCATTAAAATAAATAAGTCAATGGAAATAATTCTATATAGTTAGAGTATTGATCAAACATATTTGGATTTTGAATAAGTGACAAGTGTGTGTGTATTATATGCAAAAATGGCTTTGTCTATTATTCACTGATACAGTAATTGAATTATTGGATTCCTCTAAAACTTTTTGATATGACTAAATATATTTGTTCATGACATAATATACATTATTATCACATAAGGATAGGGTAGTAAATTTGGACTCTCCACCATTTTAAGTCTTTAGACTGTGTGGTCTTTGCATAGGAGGAAAATACATCCACTTTAGTTTTACTTTTTTAAAGTTCTCAAATTTCATAAAAAATGGCTGTTTAACTCCTTGGAGGTCTACTTCAGAAAAAAATAGAATATCAAGTAAAATAGTCTTGTTCTTCTCTGATATATTTCTTGTGACTTCTACATTGCATATCTATAGCTATTTATTCCAAGCATAGATTGGATTTTTTAAAAAAAACAAAACAGCAACTAATTTCATTAAAAAATAGGCAACTTTTATAATAGTAACTTACAACATTTAAACATATGTAGAAGTTGTTTGATAGGAGGAAAAAGAGTACTTATATAGACAAAGAGCAATAGACTAATTGATGATTATCATCAATTGTCATCTACCAAAGATACTCAAGACATAAAGCTGATGCTGAAATCATAATTATCAATTCACAAATAAAATAAATTGCATACATGTGCATAATGCAAAATTTCATAATGCTACTCAGTATCACTTGCTTCATTGGCTCTCTCCCTCTAGACGGCAGTTTAGTGAATGACAGTTGCAATTCAATAACACAAAGATTCCTGCCTCTATCCTATTAATTTCAGTTAGAACTGATGGACAGCCAGTACTCATTAACTTAATCACACTTATGTATATTCCTATACAACCTTAATTTTAATCCTTTTTCATTCTCCATTTTCCAGTCCTATTATGTAGATACACAGATTTAATTAATATTGAAAATATGTAACATGAGTTTTTCAGGTGAAGAAACTATGGAACTTCTAAACTGAATCAATATCCCATGTTTTTGCCTCGAGAAGCCTAGCTTGATTTGCATCATTGTTCCATCCTCCAACCCAACAGCCGATTTCCATAAGTTTCCTCTGAAAAAATTCAATAGAGGAGTATTTTATTTCAGTGAAAAATGTTAAGGAATAGAACACTACAAAATAAGATCCTTGTTTAGAAAAACATTGCCAGCAAAGAAAACATATTAAAAAGTATCAAATTTCAAAGGCAATAGTTTTCTGAAATATTTTGATGAGATATCATTTGGGTAGCTTTGGTGTAGCAGTTGCTTGTTTTAGAAAATTATGTTCATTTTACACAAAGGAAATTACACCACCAAATCATACATTAATTAGGCTGAAGAAGGTATACAATGGTTATTTTAAACAAAATCAATTAATAAATCAGGATGTTTTAAAATCTGTTACAATGGTCTATAGTATATGAATGGTCTAATAATGCAATCTCTGATCTAATCAAACTTAAGTAGAGTTTAGCATAAAACTCCAGTCATCACAAATGAGATTTCTTGTATGTGTGAACTCTTCAATTCCACTAAACATTCAGTCAAAAATACGATCTGGTTTTGGACATGCTGCACAAACAAATAAGGAAACATCTATTACATTAACAAGGGCTTCAGACTAAAAATACAGAAATCTAATTCTTTTTTTTTTTTTGAAAACAAATTTTATTAATTTTACAAAACAATACACAAACAAACATCTAATTCTTATTTAATATCATATACATGGTAATATGAATTAATACATTCATAACTGTTACTGAAATCCCTTATATCTTAATCTTATATGTGCAAAGGGTACAAACAGAAAAGAATCCTTCGTTCTTGATTAGTGTGCATTTGATTTGTTACTAATCAAATGAACCCTATTAAAAACATTACATGGGATAATGCATAATATCTAATTTTCCTTTTTTGATTGTGATCCCAATATCACACAATGAAATATCATTTGAACGGGGTCATTTAAAAGAAAATAGTAATGGATTCCACCATACAATGGATTCATGACAGCAAATTTCTAGGAAAGCATAAACACCAGGCAATTTAAATCTTCACTGTTATATGCAAACAAACATTTTCTATATTACAAGGGATGAGCTCCAGGCACGCAAATATATAAAGCATGTTATCAAACATAGGACATTCTCAATAGTTGTTGACTTTTGGGTACTTATCCTAAATATGTTTTCAACTGGGTCAGCTTGTTACAGCTAAAAGCATTACATATTTCCAGCAACTATTTGCACAGGCTATCCATGAAGTAAAAAGTCTTCCTTAAGATCCGAAGTCTTGGGACCATTTAATCTCATATCCAACCTAGATGTTTCTTACAAAACATGCAGTTCTTTTGTCTATGGAGATTCTCAATCATCCAGGTCATGGTTGTCCCAAAGATGTTTTTTCAAGAGGCAATTGGACCAGAAAGTACCTTAAGGATGCAGTTCTTCTCTTATTGTCCAATATTTATAGTTCATATTTAACACATTAATGAAGGGAAAAAAATCTGGATTCATTCAAGAAGCTTTGACACTAATGTATTGCATTTTTGCTTTTTGCAAGATAAAATTTAGATGCATAAAAGAAGGACATAACATTTACAAATGCATAAAGACTGATGATGACCAAGAAATAAATCAGTAGAGAAGAAAAGAAAAAAATAAATAAATGAAAAAGGCAAAATCATTAGACATTTTGATTCTGAAAAGAATGACAAAAATAATCTGAATTTTTGCTATCAGCTAATATCGAATTATATTAAAATAAAGCAGTACAATCAAGCAATGTTCACACATTAATCTTACCTTAGCCATCTGAGCTTGCACACCATTTGCTTTAAGAGATGCTACGGCTTTCTGTGCAGCTGCTGGACTATCAAAATCTACAAAACCGTAACCTTTTGAGAGGAGGGGGGGGAAAAGTAGCATTCATTATAATATGAATAAAGAATAAAGTAGTTTACCAAATCTTCCCTATCAACAATGTAACATTTTCAAATTTAATACCAATTGTTACTTCAAGATTTTGGATGAGTTTCAACACACCCAGCTGAAATGTTAAGTAAGACATAACCTGTTTTATATTAAGCCAAGCCAGTGAATGAATCAGCAAAATTTTATTCTCTGCTCTGACAATGATTTTCTGGAGTCTTCAGCAAACGACTCTCTTTCCCTAGCATTTGATCCTTGTAATTGGAGATGCCAAAAATAAACCTGGGATCTTTAAAAATCAATGGTCACTTCCAGAATAGCTTATTATCTATCCAGAATAGGTTACTTAATTAATCTGATTGTGGGATTACAATGATGACTCTACAAACAAAGCAATTCATTCATTTTTAAGCTATAGAAAATTGTACTTTTGTTAAACATTTTCAAAGGTTTCTAACAGAATGATGCAATAGATAATTATTGCACTGAACTGAATTTTGGAATCTTCCCTTCATATCAGATATATGAATACTTTTTGGAATATATGCAATGTATTCATTGGAGAATGGATACAACTTCATCTTTTGTAATGATTATGCAATCTAAAGAGCTTGCATCCACCTCAAAAGCTATAGTTATTTAGTACTAGAGTGCTAATAGCTTTAGGCATACATCTCCATTTACCAGATCAATATACGTCCACCAGAAGGCAATCACAAATATGCTGCAGCATTTAATGCACTTTAAACTTATTAATATCTCATGCATGTATTAAAAGAAGAAAAAAATAAATGAATCTAATATTCAAATTAATTCCATATATCATACATATATAAATCCTGTTTTAAGAAATTGCTAATGATATAATGAAGTTTATGATTTTTATGCTAAGGTTCCTGTAAATAACTCGTTTCTCATATTTAACTCAATGATAACTGCATCAAAATAGAAAATTCTTTAAGAGTTACATTCTAAACATGCATATTAAGTGTGTAACTAAATCCATTTACAGAGCATTTATAAACTATTGAGACTCCCTTCACTTTTGTCAATTTTTTTATGCTGCAGCCTGATACAGTTGTTAAAATCCTTTTTTCCCCTCATTAATCTACACTCAGTACCCCATAATGACAAAGTGAAAACAGAATTTTAGAAATGCCAGTTAATGTATTAAAAAGAAAAAACTGAAATATCACATTGTATTCAGACTCTTTGCAACAACACTTGAAATTTAGTTCAAGTTCCTCCCATTTCTCTTGACTGTTGCTGACATGTTTCTACACTTTGAATGGAGTCAACCTGTGGTAAATTAAATTAATTTGACATGATTTGAAAAACACACATCTCTTTATAAAAGGTCTCACAGCTGACAATGCATACTGTAGCAGATCAAAAGACATGAGGTCAAAGGAACTGCCTGCAGAGCTCAGAACAGGGGTGGGATTCTACCAGTTCACACCTATTTGCTAGAACCGGTTGTTAACATTCTAGGCAGTTCAGAGAACCGGTTGTTAGAAGAAATTACTGGCCTAATCCTGTAAGGAAGGCAGCAAGGAAACATTCTGCTGTTGCTTACAGAAACTGCCTCTCCGTTAACCCTTATTACATTCTTGGCAGGACTAGACTTCCTGTCTCAGGAACTTCTCTGGAGTTTTTGCTCCTCCTTTGCTGGTACTTTGCTTGTGTGGAGTAACCATTCAAAGTTATAATGGCACTGAAAAAAGTGACTTATGACCATTTTTCACACTTACAGCTGTTGCAGCATCCCCACAGTCATGAGAGGGCCAGGCAAGGAGAAGCGTGCCTCGATGTGAGTGATGTTGAGTTGGCCACCTCCAGCCAGTCACATGACCACCAAGCCACACCCATCAACTAAACCATGCCCACAGAACAGGTTGTTAAAAAATTTGAATCCCCCCTTAACTCAGACAGAGACAGGATTATTGCAAGGGAGAGGTCTGGGGAAGGCTACAATAAAATTTCTGCTGCTCTGAAAATTCCACAATGGCATCCATAATTCTCAAATGGAAGAAATTTGGCAAAACCCGAGCTCTTCCAAGAGCAACTGAGTTAGAAGGGCCTTAGTAAGAGAAGTGGCCAACAACCTGATGGTGACTCAGAATGAGCTCCAGAGATCCTGTGTGGAGATGAGACAGAGTTCCAGAAGAATAGCCCTCCACTGATCTGGACTTTATGGCAAATTGACTAGAGAGAAGCCTCTCCTCAGTGCAAAACTCATGAAAGCCTGCTTGGAGTTTGCAAAAAAGCACCTGAAGTATTCTCAGACTTGTGAGGAACAAGATTCTCTGGTCTGATGAAACAAAGATTGAACTATTTGGCCTCAATTCTAAATGCTACAATCAGGCACGGTTCATCACCTGCCCAATATCATCCCAACAGTGAACCATGGTGATGGCAGAATAATGCTATGGGGTGTTTTTCATCAGTAGGCACTGTAGAACTTGTCAGGGTTGATGGAAAGCTGATTGAAACAAAGGGTATCTTCAATGAAAAACTGTTCCACAGTGCTCAGACTGGGCCAAAGGTTCATTTTCCAACATAACAGCGATCCTAAACACATAGCCAAGACAACACAGGAGCGGCTTAGGGACAACCTGTAAATGTGCTAGAATGGTCTAGCCAGACTTGAACCCCATCTCTAGAGGGACCTGAAAATAGCTGTCCACTGATGATTGCCACCCAACCTAACTGAGCCTGAGAGGATTCGCAAGGAAAAATGACAGAAAATCACCCAATTCAGATGTGTAAAGCTTGTATATCATATCCAAAAAGACTTGAGGCTGTAACTGCTGCCAAAGGTGCTTCAGCAAAGTACTGAATGAAGGGTATGAATATTTATACCAATGTGATAGTTGAGTTTTTTCTTTTTAATACATTTACAGATATTTTTAAAATTCTGTTTTCAATATGTTATTATGAGGTAGATAATCAACAAAAAAAATAATGAATTTCAACAACTTAAATGAGATTGCAGCATAGCAAAATTGACAAAAAATGAAGTGGGTCTGAATATCCTCTGAATGCAGATGTAGATATGCTGAATATGTAAATATTTCATTCCTAAGAAAATATGCCCAAGAATAAACAATAAATATAAGTGCTAAAAATATAGATAGATAAAATAAACTTAAAGAAATTATCAGTAAAAACCAAAATATCCAAGATACCTTAAGTTCCATAGTCTTTTCCCAGCAGATATAGACAGTTAAATTCTGTATAATTTATAATTGTAGAATTATAAAAGATGTGTACACTGAGAAATAAAATCATATTGCTTTTGACAAATATGGTTGTATTTGTTTATAATTTAATTTCTAATGAATCTAAAAAAATCTTATTTATAGGAGAAAAGACTTGGACTGATACTACAGTTTAGTTCTAAAGGTTTTTAAAGTAAAACTGTGTCCAAATTATTACTGTAAACAATGCCTGCTAAGAAAAGAACAAGAGTTCAAAATCTTGATTTTTAACCTTTCCATGCTTTTTATGCTGCCAATCCAGCTGTGCTGCTTTATGATGATAGGGAGGAGTTGCTCTTGGGAGGTATAAATAAAGAACCTTATAAGTGTATATATCCTCAAGCAATCATCTCAGCTGCCGGAGCCAAAGCAAACAGGCACCTATATTGGGCAGCAGCCAAATAGGAATATGGTGCAGACTGATGTTTACTTTAGGGGCAATGACAAAGGCATCAATTCATACTGTATGGAGGGAAAGCAATTGTAAACCATTCTTGTATTTTTCACAAGAAATCACGTGGGCAGAAAATATAAAAATGATTGAGTGGAGCTGGATGATGGGCCTTTCAGGTTTGGATGGCATTCGATATGCTTCTGAAGAGCTGAAGATCTTTCACAATGCAAATGCCATTCATGACGTGGCTAGATTAAAGCCTTCAGAACATCTAAATTGCTGATGTTATCAATCAGGAAAATAAGCTCATAAACTATAAAGACAGAATAACAGAACATGAAATGTAAGAAACACAGATATGGGAAAATTCAACACAGGAATATAAAATGAAATGATTACAAATTGATATCTTAAGCATTAGCAAAATGAGATGGACTTGGATTGCTCACTTTCAGTGAGAAGATCACATCATTTATTACTCAGGATATGAAAAACAAAACAGAAATGTGTTGCTTTTATAGTTGGAAAAAATATAACAACAGCAGTAGTTTGCTACAATCTGTTGTGGTTCGCCGGCAGCAGGTGCAGAAGCTGAGGTCTCAGAGAACAAGGACTCAGATGAGGCGCCTGCGTATGATGCAGGGATGGGGCCAGGACCATCAGGGAGTAGAATGCTGACTTCGGAGATTGTGGAGGCTGACAGCAGTGATGAAGAATTCCCGAGGAGCGTTTGTCTAGTGTGTGTGCATGCAGGGCTGCTTGAGGGAAAAAGCAGCTGCTGCAGCACGGGCAACTCGGGAGTAAGGCTGCAAGGTAACGGCCCCTCCCTTAAGAGATAAAAGCCAGCTGAGAAATCAGAGTTCTTTGAAGGAAGCAAAGAAGTTTTTGCACTCAAGCCTTATGGACGTTTGGAATATCTTGGTTGGTGTTTTGGTTCTTTGTGTTTGAAATATTTCTTAGTAACTTTACCTAGAGTTCTTGGCAGCCTTGCACAACCTTGGCAAGGCTCGTTCTTATCAGAGACAATTAGTTTGAAACAGCCTTTTAACCGTGAAGGAACAGAATTCATAAAGAATCATTAAAAGGTTTTGCTGTTACCTCTGTTTTGTGTTTGTTTCTTTGGAACATGGTTTGGGTCAGAACACAATCAATGAATGTATATTATTGATTAGACTTCACGGACAACCTTTTGATATGGCAATGATTCAAGTCTATGGTCTAACTACTGAAGCAGAAGTAGAGGAGGTTGCTGAGTATTATGATCTAGTTTAATATGAACTGCTTGTGATTGGAGACTGGAATTGGACACTGGAGTTCAATTATCGTACCAAAGAAATGCCCAGATACTGACTGTAGAACATACCACATTTTTTTCTAGTTAATGGAAGAGGGCAAATTCTCATGTTACCATGATTTTTCCCCTAGAAAGTTAACAATGCTTTCTGTCATGAAGACGTCTGCTGATGGATATTAACAGTGTCCTACATTTTCTGGCTTATGTGTTCCTATTGAATTTGATGGAAGAAAAAAATGTTTTAGAAATTATTTTTAATGGAGAGGATAATTTTGATGAAATTATGGATGGAACATTGTGGTGTTGGATTGGACAAAGAGGATACAGAATGTCCTGGATTTCACCTTATTACAAAATCTAACTTTTATGACTCTCAACACTTCATTAAATTCCAGAAAATAAATTATTCATTTTTCTTTATTAAATATTATTTTTAATTAAGTTGTTTATTTTTATTAACACATTTTAATAAAATATAATAATAAAGTTGTTTTTTAAAGAGTAATATTAGAATTACAATAAATGGAAGCCTTATTCTTTGGAAGTTATTTGTAACTTTCTTATAGCCTAAAGAGAGAATTTCGGGGAACTGTCCCAAATCTTTTGGAAATTTTAAAGAATGTGTAGAGGCCACATTTGCTAATTCTAAAATAATATTGCAATAATGTTTTTTTAAAAAATCAAAATCATATTGTCAGCAGCTAAATATATTTACTTTAAAACAGCTTCCATTGGTTCATGTCCATATAAATTTACAAAAGATAGTGTGAATTTTGCCCTACATGTTACTCAGATTACTATAGCATAGGTAGCAACAAAAGATGCAGGAGGTTATTAAAAGAATATATCAAAGGAGCTGAAATATCCTATTATAAAAGAAATAGCACACTTATGCAATTCCTGTATTAAAAATAAGAGAGAAAGATTAATTAAATGGGTATACATTTATAGCTCCGTTACTGAATCAAATTCTGAAATTGGTATGATCTGCCATCTGCCATCAAATTAAGATGTAAAATTAACCAAAAGATATTATGGCATAATTAACATAACTGTCCTTATCATTAAGTGAGATTTCTGTATCAGGTGCCAGAGCTACAGCATCATTAAAGAATAACAACTTGTTAATTTTTAATTATCATTGAGAAATAAATTTGGATTGTCCACATCAAATGGAAAGCATCTTGCAAGAATTTTGTTCAACAAGAATTATAGGGCCCCATAGAAATGTAAATATTATCTTTCCAATAACTTAACCCTTAAGTGTTAAAAATATACGTGGCAAACTAGCTAGCTAATGCGTTCTCTCCCGGTGATTCAATTTAGGAATGCTTAATTATATTATCTTTTTTCATCTCTGTTTTTAAAGTGATATCACAATGCTACATTTCTCAACTGTGCACCCATTATTACTACAAAAAGGAATATTACATTCTAAATCTTTTTGCTTTTCTGCACATCAATATTTAACACTACCAATCTATGTTTCTATAAACTATGTGGCTTTGAACAGCATTTTATTATTTGGGCAACTATGCAGATACAATTCCAGAATAGAATAACAGAGTTGGACTTCTTATGAGATGAACCATCTGCTAGAAAGCTGTCAGATAGTTTATTTCTTTTAAATTCACATTTTAAAAAACTGTATTTCAAGCAGTAATAGAGAAGGAGGTTGAACAGACTTTAGAGGAGCTTGCAATGTCTCTTAAATGTTTCATTTAATTTAATGTAAATGTGCCATTTAACTAACACAGACTATTTTCAATTTAATCATTTACAGCATTATCTGAGATTTCAAGGCAGTTAACAAATATAGTTAAAAATAATAAAATCAGATAGTATCATACAAAAGAATTATGGTGCAACTTAATCTCCATAAATACAATTAGTGATTCAAATGGTATAATGTAAAATCTAAGGACACTGTATTCATAAATATTCATTCTTTGAAAGCATCAGATATATTTCCATTAACTTCGACTTAGGCAAAATTCCATTAGTAAATAGTAGCAAATGCTATTTATTATTTAAGTATACCATGACTATCTCATGTCTCATAGTTTAAATGGGTCTACTTTAAAAGTCAAATACATATTAAAAAGCCCAATTTACTGTCATATTGAATAAAATACACACATTGATCACACTTTTCTTTCTAATGTTAAACTCCTTATAGAAATTATTGTGATTCAAAGAGTACATTCTTGCACAGTTTTCATTGGAAGCCATCCTGTTGGTGATTCCCAGGGAAGTAATCTTTATTTACTGATTGCCCATGAATAGCTATGTCCAGTAAAAAAAATCCTCCTCTATTCCTAAGGATATACCTTGCTTTAAACTAAAGTGATTCTACAGTTCACGGCTAACATTCAGTTTTCTGAATCCATATTGTCCATCAGCATTACTAACCATCAGAAACCTTGTTCTGAAGGAAACAAAAGAGCTATTTTAACTTGGCTTGACTGTATTCAAAGTTAATCCTGAAGATGAAGTAATAACTCTGGTTTCTAAAGTTGTGTATGTGTGTGGATCTATAAAGAAAGAGGGATTAGATATACTAAAAGAATCAGTAAAATTGACAGTATAAGTATCTGTGTACATAGTCAGACATGGAGTAACTATGTTTTCTACAATCTAAATGGCAATGGAACTCCTAGGCTCAATTTCTTAGTTAACTTGACAGTCGGTTCAACTGAATTAAAATTGAATGTCACTGTTTTTGTTACAAATCCCTCATTCTTATTTTTTCCTGCTTGTCAGGAGAAGACCAGCAGAACAGCAATTAGTGATAAGCAGTGCAGTGAAAAAGAACCAAGTATACACTAATTAGATCACTCACCAAGCACATTTATTTCACTGGCAGATTTAATCAATGTTTTCCTGAAATGCCTTAAATCTCTTTTGCTAATTTAAAGTTTTGTTATTATTGTGCCTTTAAACACAGATGGGGTGCCTGGAAATTTTTAAGTGCATTTTACCCCCTTCTATCTTCAAAATCACTTCCTAAATATTTTGCCTATTGTCAGGGTTCCGACCACTGCACAAATAAAATTAGCTTATCACCATTACATTGGACCAATTGTAATATAATTCTAACAACTTTGTGTTTATATTCTAAGGTCAAAGGGAATGTGGTGGGCAAACTATGAAGGACCATATCTGTATATATTGCTACATAATGATATGCAAACATACATTTAATTTCCACTTCCATTTGTACCCTGAGTCCAAACAAAATCAACACAAAATGAGGATGCACAATTTATGTATTATCCAGCTTATAGGGAGTCTTCCTTGCTACCTCTGCATGGAAATTTACCTTTGAATTTACATTTGTTGGAAAAAGTAAGAAATCTTTGCTGCCAGTAACAGAAATCTAACTGTTCAGTGCTTTTGTTCAATATTTCTTTCCTACAACATGCTTTGAGGGATTACATGAATGAGAATATCAGGGATACAGATTAATGATTATCCAATCCAGGTTGGAAGCTAAAAATACCTAAATTGTTCCAGGCTTCAAGAGAGTAGACTTTAATGAGTTAAGGTAAAAGGTGGGAAGATTCCATGGAGGGAGGGAGAAAGAGATAATGAAAATACAAATACGAACAATACCAAGAGTAAAAATGGGAGATACCTGATGTGAGTGGCTTGGTTGCAAAATATCTGTTATAAACTGACAAACAAAAAAAGACAAGTTTTAAAAATGGAAAGAAGAACATATAGAAAGAAGAACTGAGCCTCGGTGATGCGGTGGTTAGAATGCAGTACTGCAGGCTACTTCTGCTGGCTGCCTGCAATTTGACAGTTCAAATCCCACCAGGCTCATCCTTTCATCCTTCCGAGATGGGTAAAATGAGGATCCAAAATCGTTGGGGGCAATATGCTGATTCTATAAACTGCTTAGAGAGGACTGTAAAGCACTATGAAGTGGTATATAAGTCTAAGTGCTGTTGCTATATAACGAAGACAGAATGTCAGTTAATATCCCAAAACTGGAACAATGTGATCAGGAAGAGTAAGGCTAATCATGCACTATAGTTGGCTATGAAAATAAAATAAAAAATCCTATCCCAAACAGTTTTTTGGGTCATGACCAGAACTAGAGTCAAGGAAAGAGAGGCCTATCAGGTAGTACACAGGACAAGCAGAAATGGGCAATAGTTCAACTACTTGATTACTACTTTCGTGTAATCACTACTACTTTACTTGATTATTACTACTTCTGACAAGTTGGTCTGATTTCAACCTTTTAGATACAGTAGCTACTGTATCTAAAAGATTGAAATCAGTCCAACTTGTCAGAAGCACCATGAACAACACTGGAAAAATTCATACGCCCTTGGGACACTGCAACCTGGCTCTACATCTCCACATTTTTTCTTCCTTGTAGCATATCCATTCTATCAGTTTCCAAAGAATCCAGCACTTCTGTTTGAAAAAAAACCTTGTTTAGTCATCTGAGACGTTATGGATATTTTTCAAAATTACTCCACATTTGGGATTTACAGGAATTTGTATGTACATTTACTGAAAAACAGAGTTACATGTATTCAGTATGACTATTACTCCTGAATATATACCTGAGTAACTTTGAGTGAAGCACTTTATAAATTCATATGTAAATAAATATTAAATTCAAAACTATTCATAGGTTTATATGACTGAATGAAAGAAACTGAATATAGAGACAAAACAGAAAAGGCAGAAAGCTAATTTAAATTTTAAAGGCATCAGCAAAAATACATAGCTCATAAAAGCTGGATGTTAATAGCTTAAACTTAGACTTGCTTTATTGTCACTTTAATGTACTCTAATTGGTATACATTAAAATGAAATTTCATTGCAATTTATCTTGTTTCAGTTGTTAATGGAATGTTTTTTTCTCCCCATTAGGAATTTTCCAGTTTCTTTGATTTATTACTAGTAGTATTTTCACAAGCACTTTCTTTCTTTCTTTCTTTCTTTCTTTCTTTCTTTCTTTCTTTCTTTCTTTCTTTCTTTCTTTCTTTTTCTTTCTTTCTTTCTTTCTTTCTTTCTTTCTTTCTCTTTCTTTCTTTTGCTATTCACAGTTTATCATTATCTTGCAAGTTAACTTATTAAAGTAACGTTGGAAACAGGACTACATGTAGTGTATAAACCCCAAATAAATACAGTTGCACAAGAATGTTCCTAACCCAAAGCAATAGTTGATTAATCAAAATCAGATGACTGGATATATCCAGTCTAGACACATACTTCAGAGAGTAATTAGTACCACAGAAAAAACAATTACGACCAACCTGCCTTCCATCAGGGACTGCACGAGTCAAAAAGTGGGGTGTGAAAATATTTATAGACCCCTCACATCCCGGACACAAACTGTTTCAACCCCTTCCCTCAAAACAACGCTATAGAACACTGCACACCAGAATAACTAGACACAAGAACAGTTTTTTACCGAACGCCATCTCTCTGCTAAACAAATAATTCCCTCAACACTGACCTACTATTTAGAAAGTCTGCACTACTATTACTATTAATCTTCTCATCACTCCTTATTACCCATCCCCTCCCACTTGTGACTTATGACTGTAACTTTGTTGTTTGTATCCTTATGATTTATATTGAGGGAGACCCAGGAAATCACAGCACAAGACCAAGGATATCACAGCAATAAAACTCACAAGGTCACCACACAACCCATTACCCAAGCCGTTACAACACAGAAAGCTAATGGAAAAGAGATCAAAACACAAATGACACAGGAGATTAAAGCACAAGATCCAGGATATCTCCACAACAAAACTCACAAGGCCATCACATAGCCCATTATACCAACATCAACTCCATCAACCAATCAAGAGGCAGCAGCACAGCCAATCAGACCAGCACACCAGCCCCCCCACCAGTATTTATAGAGAGACAGCAGTTCTGATCACACACTGCTTGCACTAGCACGAAGCCAAAAGCACCAGCCTGAGGATGGTGAGTGGGACCTTGCCAAAACATCACCAAGATACTTTTAATCTTACATGGGAAAAACCCAAACAAACCTAGACCTACATATCTGTACCCGTGAAAATCTATGAATATGTGTGTGTGTGTGTGTTTTCTTAAGTTTTTGCGGGTACTTACATGTATGGTATTCAGCTTTGTTCAGGTATTTTCCCACGTCATTATAGTTGTGCTTTTAAAGTTGTAGCAATGTTTCGGCAGAATCTTATCTGCCATCAGCAGGCTTCTGTATTGTGTTCGTCTGTGAGTCAAACGAACTCTGTGAATGACTGTGAAAGTCTGACTCACAGATGAACACAATACAGAAGCCTGATGATGGCAGATGAGATTCTGCCAAAACGTTGCTACAACTTTAAAAGCACAACTATAATGACGTGGGAAAATACCCGAACAAAGCTGAATACCATACACACACACAAACACACACACACACACACACACACACACACACACATATATACATATATATGGATCTTTGGTTATTTGGGTTTTCTCCCGCATGAAATTGGAAGTGTCTAGGCGACGTTTCAATGAAGTCTCATTCATCATCTTCAGGCTTGTGTCTTTGGCTTTGTGCTTCTCAGAGTAATGTGAGCTTGCAGCTGCTTCTTCCTTTTAACTGCTAGTGGGGGTGTGACTTGATTGGGTGGGGGCTTGGCTGTGTTCTGATTGGCTGGGGATGTGTTCTCATTGGTTGGGGGCTTGGCTGTGTTCTGATTGGTTGGGGGGGTGAGCTGTGTATTGATTGGCTGGGGGGGTGTTCTGTTCAGGTGGGGCTTGATTGTGCTCCAGTCTTTAGAGAGGAAAATTTTATTTTGGTTAAATAATTTTTATTAGACATTTTCCAACAGTTTAAAAGCATATTTACATTTTCAATAACATTATAGCATCATCATCATTCATGTTCATCTATCAATTGCTACATTACTTTTATATCTATTGTCTAGCCAAAGATACCAAGCATCCCAGATTTGATAGTACTCAGATTCATTTTTATCTTTTTATTCAAGGGTCAGCCTGTCCATCTCTGTGCAGTCTAGGATCTTTATCACTGTCCCTTCAGTTGATATAGTCTCTTGTTTCCAGGACTGTGCATAAAGTTTTCCTCTCTAAAGACTGGAGCAAAAGACATCTACATATAAAACATAGAATAAGGCATTTCTCACAAAGAGTTTTATATTTATATGTAGGAAATCAATTTATATTATCAGTCATATCGTTCAAATCAGATGATACTGTGTAGTTAGAAGGTAATTTACTTGGCTGCCGAAGCAATTTGATAGTTGTTCTGATTTGTGATATTCATTTTGTTTGTTAATGAAAAAAAATAATGAGCAATGTTACTGGAAGTACAGCTCCAAGAACTGGCATTATTAACATGCTTTCAAAATATTGTATATTATTATTATTGCACTGTCACAGCTTGAACTTTGGCTCACAAACCAGTCAATCAAACTGATGTAGAATTTTCGGGAAGGACTTTTTCACTTACCTTTGCATTGATTTGTGTTTTTGTCTAGGATTGCTTTTGTAGATACAACTTTTCCATACCTAAAAAACAAAAGGGGAAAAATAATATTTTAGATATAAAGAAATATATATGGGGTGGGATTCAAATTTTTTAACAACTTTTTAACAACCAGTTCTGTGGGCATGGCTTAGTTGGTGGGCGTGGCTTGGTGGTCATGTGACTAGGTGAATGTGGTTTGGTGGTCATGTTATTGGCTCAATATCATCACATTGAAGCATGCATCTTCTTGTCTGGCTTCTTGTGACTGTGGGGATGCTGCAACAGCCGTAAGTGTGAAAAATGGTCATAAGTCACTTTTTTCAGTGCCAGTGTAACTTTGAATGGTCACTCCACACAAGCAAAGTACCAGCAAAGGAGGGGAAAAAAACTCCAGACAAGTTCCTGAGACAGGAAGTCTAGTCCTGCCAAGAATGTAACAAGGATTAACGGAAAGGCAGTTTCTGTAAGCAACACCAGAATGTTTCCTTCCTACCTACAGGATTAGACCAGTAACTGCTAGAGTTATCACAAATAGAATGAACTACTCATATCTCAAAATATCTCATAAACTTTCATGCAAGACTGAGATTGTGGAAAAAATAGGAAGATGAAGCATTTTTATCTTTCCCTCAGTTCCTGAATAAAAGGTAAACTATAACTCCAATAAACAATTTATAAGACAGCTTAAAGACATTTTGCCTATAAAAGTTGCTGGATTGAAATCAAAATTCTTATGTATGAAAATAATCACCCCCACCCCTATCACTTCACTCAGGCTTTTGGGCTTTGAGATTATGCAGCTTTAGTTGTTAAATCTTTTTGTTTATGGTTTGGATAGTGTTTATGGCTTTGAAAGTTTTTGTCAGTTGCTGCTTTTAACATGTTACCCCATGCAGAATCACTTTTGGAAGGTGGATGTCCATATAAACTGTTCAAATAAATTATCTATTATGATTTATTTATAATTATGTACGCACTATCCCAAAACTTCCTAAAATTATTCTATTCTATTATCCATCAGCAAGCTATATTATTTAAATGGGTCTACAACTTAAAAGACACACTTCCAGATGGCAGTTCCTGAGAAAAGGGAGCAAGTGTACTAAGAGCAAGCGTACTGAATAATCTTATCAGGCAGATAGATATTACTGTCTGGAAAGGCAATAACAACCCTTTTGAATTCTGCTAAATATTTGGACTTGGAACCATAAAGGCTTTTAATTGTATCCAGAAAGCAACTGGAAACTAACGCAGCTTTCAAAGTATAGTTGTAACATGGATGAATTATGGCATGTCCATAACTATAAATATTGCTACATTCTAAATCTGCTATAGTTTCCAAATGCTATTCAATATTAGCACATTATAATATTTCAACAGATGGATGACTAAGGCATAAATGACTAAAGCTTCCCAACATAGGAAGCATTATAATTGATATGTGAGAAAGAACAATATGAGAGCTTCTTGATCACTGATGACTGCAGAAGGATTCTCAAGTTATAATCCAGGTCTGAGCAGGAAAGCACAAACCTGTGTAGATTTAATGACAGTATCTGTGGAGTTTGATAGCTTATTGAATGTTAATGAGAAATCAAGTAACACCAAAAAAACAACAACCCCATACTGTGTAAAATCAATACATATGATATGGTTCTATCCCATTATTATATTATTACTGTCCAGTTTTGATTTAATAACCATAGATTTATTAATATACCATTATGAAGATCAAGTTTAAAAGTTGTGACTATGTTTCTAAATTATGTACTACAAATTTGGAATTTAATCATTCTATGAATAACAATGGATCAATAAAACAGGCACAGTCAACCACTAAAAGTATATAGCACTACTAGCTTTTCTTAAACTCCAATGCTTAGTTCACAATCTATTTCTATGGTGATATGATCAATACAAGTTGTATTACCTAAAGAATCATAAAAATCTAAACCATACTTGCCATCATGTTTCATCTTCAAATATACAAAATATACTTTACCAAAGCAGCACTTGTTTGCCAACATATTTTAATATGTCTTGTTATCAAATGCCAAAAATGTTAAATTTTTAACTATAGTAAAATGCATATATAAATATGATCTTAAATTAATTCAGTAAGCTGTTTGAAAGTATTAAGGAACTGAATCTCCTTGTTCCTATTCCCATATTTTAATATCTAAACAATAGCACTTCTCCAGAGTTATATTCAGTAATTCTTCCAAGATTTAAATATTGGCAATTTATTTATAGGTTTTTTATGTTTTTATGTTTCTAGTAGGATTCTGATGTTCCTGGGAATTTTCAAATTAGTAAATCAGAATTGTTTATGGATGTATCTTCTTTCTGAGAAGCATAATCTGTCAGATCCATGTATCTGCCATTCTTCAATGGAAGAAGGGTGGGGGGGAAGTTGGTACAAGTAATCCTTTTTGGTGTAACCTGAATATCTTAAATCTTATATTGAATCTATATAATTTGCACATGATATACAACTGAAGGACTGGAGACAGATGTCTAGAAACTTGTCACCTCTTGGAGAGATAGCAAAAGAAGAAGGCACCATAAAAAATTCCAGCTCTGTAAGATACTCCCTGGGAAACTTTTCTAAGATACGTTCCCAGATTAACATGTTAGTTCTTTGTTTGACTAAATCCATATCAGAATAAGGGGAGGCATTCTAACTCCCTTTATCTATTATTGTATGCCTGGAAGCATCTTAGATTCTGCTTTGACTAGTACCTGGATCAGTTCCTTTCAATAAAGAGTTCCTTTTGGTGTACCTAGCTTTCAGAAGTTCATTCTTTTTGGTTGAAGGGGAAGAGTCCAGTGCTTACACAAAGCAGAATCTGCAATCGAGGTCAACCCAGAGAGGAATTTTTTTTTGTTAAAAAAAAAAAAAAGAATTTCACTCTACCAAGGGGACCCTGCAAAAATATCTGAATATAGAAAGGAGCAAGGGGAAGCCAAATGCTGGGAAGAAACTTTGACAACTGCTCAGCCAGACACTGACTTTGTTTTTTTGTTTTTTAAAAATAAATTTTATTAAGTTTCCAAATTTTAAAAACATAAAATAAAACTTTATACATTGTTATCAACATCAAGACATCTTTTGCATCTCCTCACATTTTTCAGTATATGTATTTACTTATTCCTTTACCATTACATCTTACTCTTACCATAAATCAATATCTTTTATCCTTACATCTTAATCTTCTCCATGATATATTTACATATTTACATATTCCCTCATTCTTTTCCTAATTGCCTTTTGATTTTCTTTTTATTTCTAAACCATTCATACCAGACATCCCAGGCCCTATAACAATTGAATCTTCTCTGTCTTTTATTTTCATTGTTAACCTGTCCATCTCTATGCAATCTATTATTTTTTTTATAACCATGCCTTCCGGTGGAACCATTTTTCCTTCCAAAGTTGTCTGTATGAAATCCTTGCAGCTGTTAATATATGTAACATAATATATCTATCTATTTTATTGCATTTTTGTGTTATTATACCTAATAAAAAGGTTTCCGGATTAAATTCAATTTTATGATTTGTGATTTCTTCTATCTATTGTCTAATTGTATTCCAATATTTTTTCACTTCCTGGCATGTCCACCAGGGATGAAAATAAGTGCCTTTTTCTTTTCCCCATTTCCAACAATTTGGGTCTGAGTTAAACATTTTTGCCAATCTAGCAGGAGGAAGGTGCCATCTGTAGAACATTCTGTATTGATTTTCCTTTATGCTGTGGATGTAATTAGTTGTAATTTAATCCCCACATTCTCTCCCAATTTTCCAGATCTATATTGTGGCCAACATTTTTCGCCCATACCACCATCGTCTCTTTGACCACCTCCTCTTCCATTTTAAAATCTAGCAGAAAGTTATATATTCATGAAATCATTTTCTTTTCCATTTCTTGTAGAATTTTATCTAATTGATGCTTTTCTATTCAGAAACCAAATTGTTCTTTGTCCTTCTGATAACTTGCCTGAATTTGCATGTATGGCCACCAATCTATTTTTATATTTTGTTGCTGTAATTCTTGTTTCGTTTTTAATCTTCCTTGTGTGTCTAATAGGTCTCTGTAATTCCTCTTTTTTCCCAGATCCATTGCATTTGGGTAGATTTGTGCTTCCACTACCATACCAGTTGGTATTTTAGTATAATGATTCTTTTTAATCCTGTTCCATATCCAAATTAATGAATCTCTAATCATGTATCTCTGAAAATATGCATGTTGTTTACATTTCCCATCCCATATGCGGTATCTGCTATCCCGCATCTGATGGGCGGCTCATGATAGGGAGCAAAGGGGAGAGAAACGACAGGAAGCGAGGTTTCCTCTGGATGAGTGCGCCCCGAATGTCTTGGCACACGCTCTTTTATTGTGCTTTTTTACAAGAAAATGATTTAATCAAAGCTCAAGTCAAACATGATAATCTCATCAGGATTTGCATGTTTACAAAGCTGCATACCGGACAGATCATTTACAGTGTGGATAAGCTTATTAACAACCGTCTAGCTCCTTGTCCCTTGTACGTGCCTTGCAAAGGTCACTGAAGAGACAGAAGTTAATGATTACACGTGAATGATACAATGTTGCAAACACATGAATGATACATAGTTGCAATGATACATAGTTGCAAACACATGAATGATACATAGTTGCAAACACATGAATGATACATAGTTACAACATCTCCTCTGTTTTTATTATTTATGACGATTCTTCTTCCTCGTCCGAGAAGACAGGAACCATTTTTATGAAATGTTCGCCGTCCCCGTCATCTAGGCAAGAGTGCGACCCGTCAGCGTCAGGGTTGTCCAAGGAGCGGTAACTCAGCAATGACATTTTTTCGTCCGGTGTTGAGGATATAACATGAGCTTGCAATAGCACATTAACATCAGCAGTTATGGAGGATAATTGATTTTTAAAAATTGCAATATTCTATAAAAACAACAAGGTCCTATAATACATATCAATATAATGATTATTAATGATCCTGCCAATGCAGTTTAAAAGGTTGTAAGCCATGGCGAAATAGAAAACAACCCCCCCCCCCGCTATCAGCATAAAGACAACATTCTTCTTTAAGCATAGCACACAATCCCTCTTATTTTTTTAAAAAAATAACAGATCTAAATCTTTACGATTTTGCAAGAGGGGGTATTCCATGGGTACCTGTAGGGATATAAAATCATCAGAGTTATACACACAAGCCATACTTGAATGCAAAATGATTTGGATTTAACAATTTCATCCCCGTGGACACATGCCATGAGACTGGTGGAACAAGTCCAAACAAAATTATTGCCAGGGATAAAATACATTCCTTTCAGGCGTGATGTTAAAGTTCCTCCTGCAGTGGTGTAGATTGCAGAATATCCCCTGGTTGTGTGGGTGCGTCTGCCAAATCGAATTGAAGTGGTGGGTAGAAGTCTTCTTTGCGAGAAAAATTGGTTGTAGAACTTAAACGAACTCCTTGAAAGTCAGTTATAGTCCAAGCAATATTATATCTTCTATGAGGCTTCTGCGGATCGTCATGGACAGTTCTTTTGAAGCGTCGTTTGTTGACAGGATCAGAGTTCGGGTATATAAAAACATCACAAGCAGGAGAGAGGGCTATGGACAAGTTAGTTGTAGAACATTTGCGAAATGAGGAGGGAATTCAATTAGTAGAAAAAGGATAATAATTACAATAATGACAATAAAGATTAATTTGGTAATTCATCAAGGATGTTAGTTGGGGTGGGGAAACCCATAATACAATAGAAGGACATTTAGGTCCCCCTATGTTTAGATTGAATAGAGGAAAAGATTTTAAGGTTCCTTTCCATAGGAAGAGTAAAGAAGGAACAAAAGAGCGAGTGGTAGAGTGTTCTTTAAATAAAACAGAAGTGATAGAGTGAAAACTACGGGTAGCATTTTCATGACGTACCCACATGGAGCAAGTATAATAGCCTTCTGTTTAACACGAATAGTCTTTTGACAGGAAGCATAGGTTTTGTTGAAGTAAGGTAGAAATTGCAAAGAAGATATAGGCAAGAATATCAGGAAGAGTTTTAAGATACAGATGTAGCAGAGGAATTCCCATGATAGGGTCTAACCGCCCTACCAGGGATCCAGCAAGTGGTTTTGTCTGGCAGTAAGATCGCAGCGTAGCCTCGTCCCCAAGTGAGAAGCTCAGCGGGACCCTGCCAGGCGGGATCTGGCAATCTGCGATAATATACCAGAGGTCTGTTAGGCGGGGGTGAGGGGGAGGAAAAATGATGCGAAGCAGCAGAAGTGGGAGGAATGCCAGTCAGATTAAGAAAGTTTAAAGTGTAAAGACAAATATTAAGAGAATTTTGCAATACTGGGAGGTTCGGGGTTTTTTCCCGCAACGAATATCGATCAAGAGCACGTTTCAGAGATAAGTTCGCTCATTCCACAATAGCCTGCCCCTGGCTGTTGTAGGGAATCCCAAACTTGTGAGTTACATCCCATCTGTTACAAAAGTCCTGGAAAGCAGAACTTGTATAGGCAGGTCCATTGTCAGTTTTGATTTCTTTTGGACGTCCCAGCGAGGCAAAGGTACGAATTGAATGATTGATGACATGTTTTACAGTTTCTCCCCTTTGAGGAGTAGCCAGAATAAAGCCTGAATATGTATCTATGGAAACGTGCAAATATTTCCAAGGGGCAAAAGGTGGATACTGAGTTACATCCATTTGCCAAATTTCACAAGCTTTTAATCCTCTAGGATTTACTCCTATGGGAATGGAATGTCCTTGCTTACTACATGTGGGGCATTGTTGAATAATGGCAGCAGCTTCTGCCTGAGTTAGAGCAAATTGAAAAGTTATCATAACTTGGCGGGGGAGATTCAAACACACTTCCTGCTTCTATTTTATAATGGACTTTTAAAGCCTCCATAATTTTCCTCCAAATGACCAAAATGCCAATAGGTGCATGAGGAGGACTATGGAGATGTTCACCAATTTTTTGCCAAGTGAAAATTTTTAAGGACCCTTCCTCTGAATAATTAGGACAATGTTGCCACACATAAGCCAATAATGTAGCAATAGGTTTCATTTTTACAGGCGAGCCCTTTAAATTAGCAAAATATTTAGAAGAAGAAGCGACTAACTCCCTCAATTCCTTTAGATGCTGCGTCTGTTGTTGAGAAAAGTTTCCACCCATACTTATGAAAGTCGAGACTGTGTTTCAGATCCGATGATGTGCAATTCGCTTCAGGCCTGGCGATGCACAGCTCCCATCGAGCTGATAAGATATGGGTGCGTCGCTACGTATCCCCCTTAGGGAATCACGTCGGGGTCACCATAATGCGGTATCTGCTATCCCGCATCTGATGGGCGGCTCATGATAGGGAGCGAAGGGGAGAGAAACGACAGGAAGCGAGGTTTCCTCTGGATGAGCGCGCCCCGAATGTCTTGGCACACGCTCTTTTATTGTGTTTTTTTCCAAGAAAATGATTTAATCAAAGCTCAAGTCAAACATGATAATCTCATCAGGATGTGCATGTTTACAAAGCTGCATACCGGACAGATCATTTACAGTGTGGATAAGCTTATTAACAACCGTCTAGCTCCTTGTCCCTTGTACGTGCCTTGCAAAGGTCACTGAAGAGACAGAAGTTAATGATTACACGTGAATGATACAATGTTGCAAACACATGAATGATACATAGTTGCAATGATACATAGTTGCAAACACATGAATGATACATAGTTACAACACCCATAGGAAACTATGCCACCCTCTCTGCAAGTCATGACCCTCTATCGACAATACTCTTCTATTTTCCAGGTTGATCCAATCTTTAATCCATACCATAGCCGCAACCTGATAATACATTTCCCAGTCAGGGAGTCCAAAGCCACCCCTTTCTCTTTAGTCCTGTAACAATTTCATTTTTATCCTAGCATTTTTCCCATCCCAAACAAATTTACTTATTATTCGATCTAATTCTCTAAAAAAGGTTTTATCCAATCTTATTGGTATAGTTTGAAAAAGATACAGCATTTTTGGTAGGGTAGACATTTTAATTGCCACAATTTTCCCCAATAGTGATAGCTGTAAGTTCCCCCACATTTCCAATTCTTTTTTGATTTGTATTATTAATTTGTCATAGTTATCTTTTTTGATTGAAGAGATCTTGCCTCAGCCGGCTGACTCCTGTTTTGCTTTGTAAACAACAAATTCATCAATCAAATCGTTCTCGACATGGTGTCACACTAGATCGTACTTGTGACTCTGAAGCAACCTTACTTAATAAAGCAGAATACGTAGTGCTAGCTTTGCCTATAGTGGGCATGCCAGCAGTTGTTGCTCACGCTCATATTAACATTAACTCTGTTGCATGTAATTTAGCAAAAACAATTAATGTTTCTTCTTCGGCTGTCTCAACCATCAACCATGAGATGCAAGCATTGCGAAAAACTGCAAAATCTATGTAGTTTTAATTTGTCTGATGGGTCACGAACCATCCAGCACCAGATTAATATTTTGAACTATTTGGCCTCGGATTTGAAAATTGATAATTTAAGATCTTGGTGGGAAAGCTTTTGGGCTTGGTTGCCCACAGGCTTAATGGGAAATATTTTACACTATGCAGTTATTATTTATGCTATTTTAATTAATGGGTAGGTGCTGCTTTGTTCAGTGTCTTCCTTCCCTTTGCAACATATGTATCACCGCTTTTTGCCCTAAACCTCCTCCTACATTGCTTCAGGGTCAGGTATATGCCCTGTATAAACAACTAAACTTGTTCTTCTAATGATTATAATCTCTTTATTAATTCTTATGTTTATTCTTTGTCTAACAAAATAAAAAAGAGTGAGATGTAGTGGTAAGTAAGATCCTGTAGGTGGCAGCAGCAGCAAACTGCACTGTTATTCCTAAATGGGCCTCTTCCCCTCATCTCACTCCCGGGCTGGTGAGTCCCAAGCTAGCTATTATCTAACTTTGTTCTTATCAACCAGATGTTACAGAGCTGTCATGAGCTGGCATGTGATTTCACCTTCTAAGATCATTGCTATTCTCAAGGATTGGTTAAGAAGTTTCACCAATGCTGCATCTATTCTCCAAATGTAACCAATCCAAATGCTGTATCTATGTTGCCTTTGTCTTCTTGTGTAAAACCCTATAAAAGGAATAATGCTCGATAGGTAGTCAGACATCTTGGCACCCTGCAGAATGACTGGTCTTTGATCTCCACATTTTCTAATTTGAATATATTATCTTGTTCTTTTCTTGGGAGACCACTAAAAGCATTAATGAGGCTTGTTTCTGTGCCGTTAATTACATCTTCACCAACCAAGGCTGGCTGACTCTCATTTTCTTTCTCTCTTTTTTCCAAGATTGAGAATGCAGAAGAGACCGCAGCCATGGGAGCTCGCATGTTAACAATTAAAGGTTTAATCTTTTCCTCATAGAAAACTCTGATGGGAAAGATTTGGAAGGAGGCTAAATGTGCCTTCATCTTAAACAGCATCAGCGGTATGGTGGGCTGCTTGAAAGACAGGAGTATCTGCTTCCAATTTGGGACCTCGGGAAGCCATTGCACAGCATGAAGATCAATCTGCCCCCAGTGGCAGTGAAGAAGCTGATTTAGGGAATTTAGTATAGCACTCTTAGTAATCCATTGTCTGTAATTTAATCTGTGCATATGGATTCTCAAAGCAATCTGTTGTGTTTGCAATCAGCGATGTGATTGTAGGGGAGATGCTTTCCTGGCTTCCAATGAAACTTCTCTATTGATACCTCCTCTTCTTATTGCCTTGTCTGGAGAAGGGCTTTTTTTCTGAGAGGGCTGCCACTTTTTAACAGGTTTTTTAATTGTTTCCCTGAGTATCTTCCATCCTGAGTATGAGATTTACCCAGGTCAGCTGTAAGCACATTGGTGATGGGGTCTGTAGACCGATGCTGTGCTTGCAGAAAGACAGCGATATCTTTTCTTAGTGTCTCCACATCATGTTGGATGGTTATTAATTGTTCAAATATTGAGACAACTGTTTGCGATGTGAGAAGGCATTGCTTTGTCATAAACTCTGTTGTATTTTCCCATGGTAAGCTTTCCTCACTTTGAATTAGTTTATTGTTAACCTTTTTAGTCTTTAGCACAGTTTCCATATCAGCTATCACTGGTTTAGTTGTTTGTAAAAAAAATCTGGCAGTCATTTTGGTCCTCCCCCACTAGATCGGGAAAGTCTAATATTTGCTGTTTTGTCAGTTCTTTTTGCAGGTCCTGTTCTAACTTCTCAAGACTGTTGGAAATGGAGGGGGCATTAGTTTTACTTACAGATCTCTTGCCAGCAAAGTGCTTTTCAATTCTTGGTTGTTTTGTAGTCTTCACTGGTGGGAGAGATCCTGGGCTAGTGCCATTGTGCTTCTTTCTTTTCCCCATACTTTATTAGTTCTCAGCAAAACAAAAACTTTTGTCTGTGTTGTGGTCTACACTATTATCTTCTCCATAAAATACTATTTAAATAAAAAGGATCCAGTGAAAGTATTAAAATTGATAAAATAAAATAAAACCAAGAGGAGCTGCTGCAGCGTGCTCTGGCAGCTGGCTTTCCCCGACTCCTCTCTGAAGAAATATATATTTGGTGGTCCTAGGTATATACAAATCTCTTTATTCCTAAAAATGGCAAAGAAAACTGATGGTTGATATATTTGATAGTAACAGGCAAAATAATATTAGCATATTGTGTTGCTTATGCAATTGCTGGGGGATAAATATGGGATAAAATATATCTTTCTAAAACCTTCACATATATCTATAATTGTTTAGATTAGTTCAATACATAGTAAGTAAAATTCCATTTTGACATCTAGTGCAGTGGCCCCTAACTTTTCTAGCATCAAGGAGTTGTTTTGGGAAAAAAATTGTCTTCCACAGACCAGGGGAGAAGGGATATGGTTTTGTGCACAATCTAGATCCCACACATACATAGATGAAGCTTCACTTGCTCACCTGCCACTTGCACAGTCTGGTTTCTAACAGGCCACAGACTGGTACCAGTCTGCAGCCCAGGAATTGGGAATCCCTGATCTAATGGATAACAAATAGTTATTGAAAAAAAAGTGTTCCTCACATCAAGTCTAATGTTTCTAAATTTATTTTTTTCATAAAATTATTTAGGAAAAATAAAATCAAAGCATCTCTGTATTGCATAATGATACTCTAATCCTGCACAATTAGTGTAAGCAGGGTCTAAAGTTACAATCCAAAACAAGTGTGCAGTTCTTAATCTTGTATTTGCACTCCCTAGGATTTTCTCTCTCTGGTTGCTAAAATTAGCAGTGTAGATTGCCAGCATTCTAAAAGAGAAAACATGTAAAAGATAAACCACATCGCCTACAAAAAAAAATCAATGTTATATTTTTAATAAAACGTTTCTGCATCCTACTGTGCCAAAAAAAAAGGAAAACCAAGCAATATGACTTCATCTACTTTGCCTACTAGAATTCCTAGCTCTTTCCTACAAAATTTTAACAGTAGCCTCAAGTACCAAAATATTGCCTACTTGCATTAACACGTTTGCTTCAACATGGTTTCTTGAATTAGGGCTTAAGGTACATTAAGCAGAAAACAATTAACTACCTCATTACATTTATATATAATCCTTCATTTAACTATGGAAATTCATATAACTTAATGACAAAGAGCAAGTCTAGCCACTGAATTGTATAGAAAGAATTGCTTATAGAGAAAGTTCCCATTTTAACTTGGAAGTACAATTAAGGCTTGGTGGGTATAAAAATTTGGAAATCAATCCACTCTCAATCATTTCTAAAATTCTTATTTGGTATTCATTTTGAAGAGGAAAAGACTGTACTGCAGTTTTCTGGAAAATTACTCTCTGGATATTGCAGATACAATTTAAATAACAAAAAGTTCAAAAGGAAATTGTTCTTATTGTTATTTGTCCTTCTCCTTCCTGCATGACAAGAAATTCACAAGAGAATTTCTATCTAGAACTCATAATCAGTTATGTCTGAACACGTGAATATACCCTTGTGCTCCTGGAATTTGTCATTTCCTTCCAATACAGCTTTCTAAGAAGTTGGCAATGATTACTTCTTCTGTGGAAAGAAAGGGGAGGATTCTTAAGCTCAACAAGATCCTGTAATACTTTAAGCATTACATAGCTCTTAACATTTTGAATTTTTCCTTTAGGTTTGTTGGTAGAGCAACAATAACTTCAAAGTTTCATGTTTCATTGTGTAGGGAAGAAAGTTCACTGCATTTTGCCTACTTGCATTAACACAGCATGGAAGCTCCAGATGCAGGTCTAGGCAACTATTATTTGTTCTTTGGTAGGCCATGGTTGCTTTTTTTTTTTTTTGTAATTTTTTTTATTGGTTTGAGCTCAAACACACCCCAACTAGGCACCCAGATAAAACCCAGCTTCCTGCCTAATGATAGCCGTCCATTTACCCGAAGTCAAGCTGCACTAAAGACCTCCAATAAAATAACACAATGTTGCCAGCCAATCAAGATACAAAAAGAGCCAAAAAAACAGACAGAAGATATTAGAAGCAGAACACAGCAAACTCCAGGACCAATAAACACAGACCAAGACTCTCAACCAATCAGGATGAAAAAACCATTCTGTCACAGCAATAGGCTGCCCCAAATTTAAATCTGAAACCACTGTAAAAGTCTAACTCACAGACGAACATTATACAGAAGCCTGATGATGGCAGATGAGATTCTGCTGAAACGTTCTCTTTTCTTTTTTTTAAACTTCTACTACGTTTTGCCTGGGAAAGGAGGGGGAAAGGAGGGGGAAAGGAGGGGGAAAGGAGGGGGAAAGGAGGGGGAAAGTGACAGTAAAGAAACTTTGTAACACTGCCAACTAGAGGCTTGAAAATGTTTTAGACAAAGCTAAGAGGCTGAGAAAGAAAGATCTGAGACTCCCTTTCAATGACATTGTTACATGATAAGATAGAGGGAAGAGCATGGGAGAGTGTTATTGCAGGTGTTCTTCTGGATTTCTATAAACACTGAAGCTTGGTTTTGAAGTTTGTGGAGAAGAGAGCCATAATAAGAGCTTTGGACAGTTAAATAAAACACAGTGTGTCCTTTTTATTTTTTCTAAGTTGTGCTACCCCTCCTTACCAGCTGTATTGTACTTCTCTTTTTTTTTTTGAAACCCTTATTTTTGTAATATCTCCATTTTTGCTTTTTATTTTAAAGGGAAAGGCTCAAAAATTTTCCCTTTTTTCCTTTTTCTTTCTCCTTTGGGATTTTTTGTCCTTCCATGTATCTTTTTTGGTTCTTTTTTATGTCCTTTTTTTAATTTGAGATTTTTTAATTGGATTAAGGTGTTGAAGAATCTGAATAATTTTTTCTCTTATTTTTTGTTTTTTTCCTCTCTTTTTACTCAACTATTGATTGGATTAAGTTCAGAAGAACCTGAAGAAATTTTCTCCCCTTTTCTTTTTACTACTGTTGGGCTTTTTACTCTCTACCATTTTTATTTTTCACCTTGGATTATAATTGGCTATTCCATAAATTGGATTAAGATTTAAAAGAATCTGAAGATTTTGAATTGTTTAAAATGAGCAGGAAACTCATACCTTCTGACATTTCAACTTCTACTTCCGCCTCCCCACCATCTGGAGGACAACATTTAATCCAGACAATGTTAAAACAAGATAAAGAACAAGAAAAAGTGACTCTACAGATGATTATGCAAGGAATCCAAGATCTTAAAACAAAATCAGATACTATTGAAAAGAGAATAGAGAACATTGAACAAAGAACAGAGAACATTGAACAAGGAACAGAGAAGACTGATGAAAAAATGGAAAATATTCAACAAATGATGGTGAAGTATGATGAGAGATTCCAAAAAAAATCGAAGAAGATAAACAAAGAGATAAGAAGATTGGAAACATTGATAATAGATTAACAGTGGTTGAACAAGATAAAAGTGGGATGCTGAGATGGGAGATGGACAGATCAGAATTTTATCTCAGATTCCAAAACATAGAGGAAGAAAAAGGACAAAATCTAGCTGAGATAATAATAGAAATACTGGGTGAAGCTTTGGAAATAACTGAAGAGAAGATGATGGATGGAGTAGATAAGGTATACCGAGTCTTTACAAGATATGCGATGAGAAATAACCTACCAAGAGAAGTTCATATCAGATTTACAAAGAAAGCCATTAAAACACAAGTATTGCAAGCGATAAGAGAGAAAACGTTGAAATACAAAGGCCAGGAGATTGTGGTTTTAAAACAAATACCTAGAAGAGTGAGAGAGATGAGAAGAGAATACCGATTCCTGACTAAAATGTTATTGAAAAAAAAGGTGAATTATAGATGGCTGATTCCAGAAGGGCTAATGTTCACATGGCAAGAACAGAGACATAGAATTGATTCAATTGAGAAAGCAGAATCATTTTATGCAGAATTTTTTTGAAGAAGAGAGGAAGAGGCAGAAAAATAGATCTCACTAATTGAATTCCAAGAGGACTGCCAAATGGGGACTCAAAAAGAAGAAGATGCTGTAGGTGGACAAGCAGAAATCAAAGAACAACATGAACCAAGATCTACGAGAGCTGCCAAACCTAACTACAAAATATAATCATGGAAGAGAAAAAACTGATTACAATGAATATAAATGGACTTAATTCAGCTGCTAAAAGAAGGAAAATTTTCCATAAATTAGAGAAATTAAAATTTGATATAATTTGTCTACAAGAAGTACATATTAAAAAACAATATGAACAACTGTTGGTACAGCCAAAATTAGGGAAAATATTTCCTTCTTTGACTCAATGTAAGAAAAGAGGAGTGGTTTTATATATTAAGAAGACCATCTAGCAAAACTGATTCATACTGATGAAGATGGAAGAGTATTATGAGGCACACCCCGAAAAACAAATGGCATTGATATTTTTAGATGAACAAAATGCATTTGATAATGTGAATTGAAGATTCATGTGATTATTATTGGAACAGATGGGTTTTGCCAGAAAATTCAAGCAATAGAAGCCATATAGCATAAGCAAACAACAAAGGTAATGATAGAGGGAGAACTGACAGATCCATCAATATAAGAAAAGGTACAAGACAAGAATGCCCACTATCACCTTTGCTATTTGTACTAACTTTGGAAGTGTTGAATAGAAATATTAGAGACTTATAAGAGTATAAAAGGAATGAAAATTAAAAAAGAAGAATTTAAATTGCAAGCTTTTGGGGACGATTTGGCTTTCATATTAGAAGATCCTTTAGAAACAGCACCTCAGCAGTGCCACAGGCTGATAGCTTCCATGCCACGTCACATTGAGGCAGTAATTGCTGCAAAAGGGGCCCAAACCAACTACTGAGTACATATGCTTGCTTATACTTTTCAGAGGTCCGATATTGCTCTATGTACAAAGTGTACACTACTGTTACTGTTAATCTTCTCACCACCCCTTATCACCCATCCCCCCACTTGACTGTTTCCTTGTATGATTTGATTGCTGATTGTACCCTATGACTATCATTAAGTGTTATACATTATGATTCTTGATTTTTAAAGAATGTACCTTTTCCTTATGTATACTGAGAGGATTTACACCAAGACAAATTCTTTGTGTGTCCAATCATACTTGGCCAATAAAGTATTCTATTCTATTCTATGTACAATCCTTGTTTTATTGATTGCATATAATATTCTAATTTTCTGAGATTGTGGATTTGGGGTTTTCATGAGCTGTAAGCCATAATCATCACAATTATGACAAATCACGGCTTCAATTATCTTGCTTTGCATGTAATGAGTCTATCTCATATATTAGTTTCACATCTTAAGCTGCATTACTGGAATAAATGAACTTTTGCACGATATTCTAATTTTTCGAGTTTCACCTGTATATAGCATAGTACTATTCTTTTTTAAAAAATAAAAATTTTATTTGGATTTTCACAAAACATAATACAAGTAAAATTTCCTTTTTTGAGAATGGCATGGTCCCAGGTTATCACTTCTCCATACAGACACAAATTCAATTTCATATTCATCTTTGTGTTCTATTCCATATGTTATTATTCTTTTAACATTTTCTCAATAATTTTTCCCTTCGTTTTGTCAATCTTACTTTTAATTATCTCATTCCTCAAGCCCTTCTCCCATATATAAAAGGCACTACATACAAAATCAGCAAGATCCTCCAAAAACACAACATTAAAACAGCATTCTGCACAAACAGAAAAATATCCACCATCCTAAGAAACCCTAAAGACAAAATCGAGTTAGAAAACCAAGGAGTATACGAAATCCCCTGCACTGCCTGCCCCACCACATGCATTGGAAAAACTAACAGAAGAATAAGTGCACGCATTGAAGAACATAAGAACTCAATCAAAAAAGAAGAACTGACCTCTTCCCTGGTCCAATACCTCAAAGCTACAGGACATGAGATTGACTTTAAAAATACCAGAACTATCGCCAAAACCGAACACTTCAACAACAGAATAATCAGAGAAGCCATATAGATAGAAAAATGCCCAAACAGCATGAATAAACAAGATGACACCTCCCACCTACCAGTCATTTGGAAACCTGCCCTCATGAACAGACGAGTACCTAACATGAAGACTGACACCAGACCCACACCCATGAGGGTCACACAAGATGCCGCCACCACACTTCCACGTAGAAAGCAGACTCGCACCCACACAGAAGATGTGACATGACCACGGACCAGAAGCCGCACTGCAGCTGCATCACTACCCACTTCAAACCCCTCCGATCCATACATGAAATGAACTGACACCCACCATGAAGATGCAGCACGACCACAAACTTGAAGCCAAACAGCAGGATCACAGCTCACCAGCTCAAATCCCCCAGCAACTAAGACTAATCTGAGCACAACCAAGCCCCCACCTGAACAGAACATGCCTCCAGCCAATCAGAACACGGCCAACCCCTTAACCAATCAGAACACAGCCAAACCCCCAACCAATGAGAACACACCCCTACCCAATCAGAACACAACCAAGCCCCCACCCAATCAAGTCACACCCCCACTAGCAGTTAAAAGGAAGCAGCTGCAAGCTCACATCACTCTGAGAAGCACAGAGCCAAAGACACAAGCCTGAAGATGATGAATGAGACTTCATTGAAATGTTGCCTAGATACTTCCAATCTTACACGGGAGAAAACCTGAATAACCAAAGAGCCACATACAAATACCCGCGAGAACCTCAGAAAACATATATATATATATCTTTTTCAAAGTTTCAATACCTTTCTAGTCATTATATTTATACTTTTGTCTGTCCTATTTCAATTTCATATTTTCTTTTCTCATTAAACACATTCAACTCTTATTTAAACTTCAATTTATGCCTTTACAATTATAACATTCGATATAACACATAACTTCCAGTCGAATTCTGCTTGGTACATTCTTAAAATACACACTAAGTTTTTAAAGAGAAAATGTATATATAACAATAATAAATAAAATACTTATTCTATTCCAATTCAGCTCTATCTTTGATGTTGGTTATAACATTTAACATTTCTTTTCAATAGGGTATCATACTTTTAGGAACACTTATAATATTTCCATAATTTTTTCATGTTTGTTTCATATTCCTCTTCACTTAAATTTTTATAATACATTTATAATAATTGAAATGTTCCCCTCCTTTCCTAATTTCATTCTCTCATTCTTTTTATTTCATTTATTTATTAAACATTCCATCCCATTACAATGAGTATTTTATCTATCATTTTAACCACACTTGTTTCATATTTTCAAAGTTCATTTCTATTTCTAATATAACAATACTATCTTATGTACTCTTGCAGAATTCCCCTTTCAATTAAGTTTTCACCCATGATCTCTGTGTCTTCTAAATAGGCTTATACCCTTAATCCTTGAAACATTTTCCCTGTTTCTCTATGTCCTGTTTCTGTCCTTTATAATTTCTTTTTCTTTCCCTCTTCCCCCTCTTCTTCTCCTTTCCTTTTTTCTCTCTCTAATTCTGATTCTGTCTTCTCTAATCCTCTATTCTGTTTCTTCCTAATGTTGTAATTACTTTTCAAACTATTTTTTTGGGGGGGTTGTTTTTTCAGATCTTAAATTTTTCACTCTCTTTCCCCCCCTTTCCTTTCTTTTCCCCACATAGAAATACTTGATCATTGAAGATGGCTTCTTCTTTGTCCCGCCCTTCTTGTTCTACAGGCATTTCCTGTTGTTTCTCCTAGTTCAGGATCTCCACTTCTAAAAATTGAAATATGAAGCCAAAAGAACCTCTTCCTTCTTGTGCATCTTCTTTCTGTTTTTTAAGTTCCATTCTCAATTCTTCCAAGAGTGATACAATTTTAAAAACTTTTAAACAACCACCCAATTAATTTTAGTCCTTGAGTGATACAATTTTAAAAACTTTTAAACAACCACCCAATTAATTTTAGTCCTTTAGTTCCAATAGACAAAAATCCAAAAATCACCAAGTAATCCAAAGCTGTTTCTTCTTGCTTCTTTTTTCCACTTTCTCTTCCTGGGGTTCTCTTATCTTGTTACAAAGTTTCAGTTAAAATGTATCTTTTAAGAATCTTGTTAAAGTTTCACTGTTAATTCCTTTCACTTCCAAGTGGTCTCCTCCATTTTCCAGATCCCACCCTTTTGTTTTTTTCCTTCTTTTAAAAGTCTTTGAAAATCCAGAAATCTTTATTATCCCTTTGATATTTTATTTTCAGCTTAAATGCCTGTTAACGTCAAAGTGGATTTTTGCCGGTTTCTTGCTTAAATCTCTTAGTTGTCAATATAGGGAAGAAAAGAAAAAAACCCAAATCCTTTCCCTTCCCTCTCTCATTTGCCGCTTCAAAGTCTTCTTTGGGAACAATGTTGTTCTTTATAATTCAAATTCCAGGGTACCTTATATTGTTGCTTTTTCAGGTCGACCCAGTCAGCTAAAACTTTATCTTCTTATCTTCCTCCTGCACATTCGTTTCCAGTCAAGTTCTTCTTTGAGGTGGCCATTTCTGACCACTGCTGCAACCGCCTTCGGGAAAGGGAGTAATGGCCAGCTGGGGAGGAGAGATGTGACTCTTCTCGACCCTGCTGGTAGTCTCCCCCCTCTTCACCACCTCTATGGGGTGGCTTAGCCCCGAAACCAGCCAGCTCAGGGCGCTCCAGTGGCGAACACAGATCAAAACTGCACATGATCGCAGCCTGTCACTGAACAGCATAGTACTATTCTGTGCTATACATAATACGGTATGTTGATAATGGTTTTTAATATATCAGCATTTCTCATATAGATAGTGCTTGATTTATCATCAGACCTTTCAAATCTACCATGAGCTAGTTATTACTCTTTTTGAAGTTATCACCTTCTCTACAGTCACATGATCATATTTTAGGTGTTTGGCATTTGGATTACCATTACGGTCATCATGCAGTCACATGACTGCAATCTACAATGTTTTTGTCTGGTGTTTATTTTCAGTTCCTAGCCAAAAAACAAGCTTATATCAGGAAAAATGCATTTGCTTAACAATCATGACTTTCATTTTACAACTGCCTTACAAAATACTGAAAAACCTAATCTAGTCATATATGCCTTGACTTATAACTGCAATTACTTACAATCATAATTTTGACTGAATTATGGTTGTAAATTGAGTACTACCTGAATTCTACCTTAATTTTATCCAGAAGAAATCACAAGCCTTTATATAGGGCTGGGGTCTTCTCATCTTCTACATCCCATCTTGCCACTGTAACGTCCTGCGTAAGAAGTCTATAACATGAAGGCATGTACTGCAAAATCCTCTTCAGAATAGCCTGCTCCAATATGGGAAAAACAAGGGAGTCCAATGGAAAGAGTAGGGCTACTGGCCATGCTTCCTTAAAAAATGACAATTGCAATTAAGTGACATTAAAAAAAGAACAGAAAGTAGAATTAAAAAACTGTCCTCCCTAACAGTAATGTACCCTCATAACATACAATTATGCATATTCTTTGTGGGCTTGAACTGAAGGCTAAGGAAATGTAAAGGGACAAAATAAACATTAGATTTTAAAACCAAGGCTTCAGGGAAGAGATCCTAGACAACAGAAGAAAGGGATAAAGTTAGTGCTAATCAAAAGAGAAATATGGAAATATATCAAAAGCCTAAGGCAAGGAAGAACTGTAGAAAGTTGAAAGAAGGATGTAAGTTGTAATGAGCCAAAAAAAATGCTGGGTTATAATTGTAATTGACAGTGCTCCTCCACAGAATTGGTTTCATATTTTTAATTATAAACAGAGCTAAAACAAAATAATAAAAGACTTTATGAAATACATGTCTTCTTACTGTAGCAATTGATTATAGATACTATATATAATTTACCTATCTGAGAGGTTATTTAATACCAATCTGATAAATACAGTCATAAAGACAAATGAACAAATTTCAAATCCAAGGATCCACTCCAAGGATGGGCATATAAATATGTGATATATGTTCAGTGTTTAGTGTATATATGTTCCCCTTTTGTGTTTTAGATTTCCCAAGGCAAAACTATTTTTCCAGCATCAGATAAAGTAAGATTTAATACTTAAAACCATCCTTGCTTGGGAAATTCTGAAGTGGCTGAGAAGAAAGAGCGGAAGAAGAATGCCAAACTCAAATGAACTCATCAGTCCTGAGCAGTTAATTGAAAGTAAACATTACCAACTCATGAGGACAGGAATACTGTTAATAGAACATTGAAGCTGAGAGATGTGTAGAAATAAAAGAATAATATATTTCATTTCTTTAATTTTACTCAAACAAAAAGATTCAGAGCAACATTTATCCAGATATTTGATATTAATAGCTTGCTAATTTGGAAGGGTTAAGATTTTCAAGGGATTAGATCTCATCCAAAAAGTTCCTCCTATAACAGCCATGTTGGGATACATGTCTGTTGTTCTCTTTTCCACTGCAACAAATTTCCTCAGCAACCACTAATACATGCCTTACTCAGTGTCAAGTGAACATTTTAACATTTTCCTAAAAAGTCTGCATAAGCATTATGGTTTTTTTGTCCAGCAGAGGACATCAGGATGTTTCTATCACTCTCCAGACCGAGATGCAAGTTTTTATCAGATGTTATCCAAAGGCAAGCTACACACTTAATTACTTCATCTGCACATAAATAAAGATTCAAAGTTGTTGGGGACCATCTGTCCTTGCACATGTGATTCAGAAAAACAGAACAAGTGGGAAACAGAACAAGTACTTTTACTTACGGCTGGCACAGTTTGATTAGGTCCTGGTCAGTGGTGCCTGGAGGAAGGCCTCGGATGTACAGGTTGGTTTTACTCAAGTGTTCACCATTGCTGCTGTTGCTATTGTTATTGCTACTATTAGTACTGGGGCTGGGAGGAGCCATTGGATGGCAAGCTGGTGCATAGGAATGCTGAAAAAGAGAGAGAGGAATGTTGGGGAAAAAGATACAATAAGTTTTACAAAAGTAACCCTGGGCTGTACATACACCAGGAATACATTGTTTTTTTCAGATTTCTTTGGCATGTTGGAGATATTCTCCTTAAAATCTGGCATGCAAAGAAACCAATTAAATTGGATGCAATTTAAAAGTAATAAAATATAAATTGTATTAAATACAATTAATAAGTATGCTGCTTATTATCCTACCCTTTCCACAGACGCATATAACAAAACAATTGCAATTATGGCAGTGGTCCTTGAGTTTATATCAAAGCATTTCAAATGGCAGATACAGTGCAGGGCTCACGGATATTGTACAATCTATCCTAAGTAATGAAATGACTTACAACCACAACCGAGCCCAAAATTTCTATTACTAAGTGAGACAATTATTAAGTGAATTTTGTCCATTTTACAACCTTTCTTACCTCAATTAATAAATGAACCACTGCAGTTGTTAAGTTAGCAACACAGTTATTATGAAAATTGCCCTCCCCATTGACTTTGCTTCTCAGAAGATTGAAAAAAATGATCACATGACCCTGGAACATTGCAACCATCATAAATACATTGTCAAGTGTCTGAATTTTGACCCTTGACAATGCTGCAACAATCATAGGTCTGAAAAATGGTCATAAGTAATTTTTTTCAATACTGTAATAAATGAACTGTTGTAAACAATAGGAAAATTCCAAAAGTTAATCTTTTTAGTTATAGGTGCTTGATTTAGAATGATCATCCCAAAGAAAAGAATGTCTGATTTTTCAATAATACTTTTTTTGCTTTACTCCAAGCTCTTACATTTTTCTTGGCTTTTAAAGAATAGGTTAATTTACAATCTGAGGTTTCCTTCTTCTAGTTTTATTTTATTTTATGATTTATCATGTTGTTTATATTATCTTGCAGAAAAAAAGAAGA
The DNA here is from genome assembly GCA_033807585.1 of Hydrophis major. Classification (NCBI taxonomy): domain Eukaryota; kingdom Metazoa; phylum Chordata; class Lepidosauria; order Squamata; family Elapidae; genus Hydrophis; species Hydrophis major. Next base: position 142,386,624 of record CM066343.1, on the reverse strand, counting down.
AAACAAAGGACAAAGCCAGAATGCAGGAAAAAAAGAAATAAAATATAAAGAAATAGTTTCTTATTTTCTTTATAGGAATTTTAAATATATATATATAAATTAATATCTTATTCTGGGTTACAACATAACTTTCCTTTTTTCAACAATATATTTTTCTAATTATTAAAATAATATATCATAAATTCTTTTTATTCATTGTAAAACACACACATCAAGACTGTTAAGGCAGTCAGCATTACATTTACTTATCTTTTTTCGAATCTAATCTAATCTAATCTAATCTAATCTAATCTAATCTAATCTAATCTAATCTAATCTAATCTAATCTAATCTAATCTAATCTAATCTAATGTGAATGTAGCCATCTCAACAATTTATGAGTAATGTCAAATCTTTCCACCTTTGTGCTATAATAATCTCATTGCAGTTACCATCTATAAAACAAAATTCCATTACTCTTTCCCACTGTTTGTTGGTCTGTCAAAAAGAAAAGCATCTGAGAGGGTGGAGCTGGCATCGTGATGATACGGCACGCGATCTTGGAGGTCTGAGATTGCTGCCGATATCTTTGCTCCTGGACGGTCCAATCGGATCTAAACCATCCCAAAGAGATGGTGAAAGTGAAGAGTGCATCCTGTCGATCCCAGGGATACCGCAAAGTCCCTGGTAGATCCAGGAGAAGCTCTTTTTGCCAGCAGCAAAGAGGTAGCCATTAAAGCTGCTGAAGTTGGGACAGCTCCGAAACGAAAGAGAACAGAAAGAGAGAGTGTGCCGGTTTGGTGAGAATTTTTTCTTTATTATAAGATTTGAAAGAACACCCTAAGGAAAAGAAAGAATCTGTAAAAGTTTTGACAGAAGTGATTAGCAGCGATTTTAAACAGCGATTTTAAACAGGAATGTCAAAATAATTTTTTTTTCTCATTGCTGGATTTTCTATACATGATCTTATATTTTGAAACTGGACTGGGTTTTTTTCTCTTCTTTCAGCTATTCTTTTTCTCCTTTTTGATTTTATAATATTTTAGGCTAGAGACTCCCTTTTAGCTATTTTTTTTAAATATCTTTTTCTTTTTTTAATTAATTCTTATTATATTTTGCTTGAAAAAGGAGGGGGAAAGTGAAAGCAAAAGAAACTTTGTAACACTGCCAACTAGAGGCTTGGAAATATTCTATTTCTCTTTTGACCAGACAAAGCTGAGAAAGAACTGAGACTTCTTTTCAAGGACATTGCTATTTGATAAGATAGAGGAAGAGCATGGGAGAGTATTATTGCAGGTGCTCTTCTGGGTTTCTATCAAAAGCTGGAGTCTGGTGTTGAAGGAGAGATGATAAGTCTCTGGAGAAGAGAGTTATAACAAGAGCCTTGGATAATTAAACAAAGTGCAGTGTGCTTTTTTTTATTTTTTCTAAGCTGCGCTATCCCTCCTCATCAGTTTACTTTTTGTAATAACTATTTAGATTTTTGGCTCTTTGGAACTTGTCTTTGTTTTTGTTTTTTTTTTCTTGTCTTTGGAAGTTAAATTTCTATGCTTGCTTTTTATTTTAAAGGAAAAGCTTTAGTATTAATGATTCCCTTCCTTTTCTTTTCACTTTCTGGTATTTTTGTCTTTCCACCTACCTTCCATATTGGTGTTTTTGTTTTGTTTTTTGTTTATCTTTCTGGCCTTCTTTTTCTTCTTCTTCTTCTTCTTCTTATGCATCCTTTTATATTTGTGACCTTTTAATTGGATTAACGTGTTGAAGAACCTGAAGAATTTTTCCTTTCTTTTTTTAGCTTTTTATTCTTCACTTTTCTGCCTTTTATAGGATTTTACAACTTTTTCTTTTTTGTGTGTGTTTATGGTCTTTTCCTTCATTTTTGAATTTTTACTGTTATCTAAACAATTGATTGGATTAAAGTATACAAGAACCTGAAGAATTATTTTTCTTTTTTTATTATTATTACTATTTGGCTTCTTTTTTCCTACTATTTTTATTTGGAACTGCAATTGGTTATTTCACAATTGGATTAAGGTCTAGAAGAACCTGAAGATTTTGAATTGCTTGAAATGAGTACGAAATTTACAGCTCCTGGTTCCTCAACTTCTACTTCTTCCACTTCACCATCTGAAGGACAACGTTCAATACAGACAATGTTAAGGCAAAAAAAAAAGAACAAGAAAAAGTGACCCTGCAGATGATTATGCAAGGAATTCAAAATATTCAAACAAGATTAGAGAACATTGAAAAGAGAATAGAGAACATCTAACAAAGAAGAAAGAACAGGGAAAACAGATGAAAAAGTGGAGAACATCCAACAAATGATGAAGTAGAATGAGAGACTCCAAAAAATTGAAGAAGAAGATAAACAAAGAGACAAGAAGATTGGAGACATTGATAACACATTAACTGTGGTTGAACAAGATAAAAGTGGTATGCTGAGATGGGAGATGGATAGATGAGAATTTTATCTTAGATTCCAAAACATAGAGGAAGAAAAAGGACAAAATCTAGCTGAGGTAATGATAGAAATATTGGCTGAAGTTTTGGAAATAACTGAAGAGAAGATGATGGATGAAAAAGATGAGGTCTATCGACTCTTCACAAGACATGAGAAATATGAGAAATACCTTACCAAGAGAAGTTTCACATCAGATTTACAAAGAAAGCCATTAAAACACAAATATTGCAAGTGGCAAGAGAAAAAACATTGAAATACAAAAACAAGGAGATTGTGATCTTGAAACAAGTACCCAGAAGAGAGAGAGAGATGAGAAGAGAATACCAATTCTTGACCAAATTGCTACTTTAAAAAGAGGTGAATTATAGATGGCTGATTCCAGAAGGTTTAATGATCACATGGCAAGAACAGAGATATAGAATTGACTCAATTGAGAAAGCTGAATCATTTTACACAGAATTTTTCAGAGGGAAAGAGGAAGAGGCAGAAAAAGAAATTTCACGAATTGAATTCCAAGAGGACTGCCAAATGACAACTGAAAAAGAAGGTGCAGTAGGTGGAAAGGAGGAACCCAAAGAACAACGTGAAACAAGATCCATGACAGCTGTCAAACCTAACTACAAAATATAACCATGGAAGAGAAAAAATTGATTACAATTAATATAAATGGACTTAATTCAGCTGTTAAAAGAAGGAACACTTTCCATAAATTAGAGAAATTAAAATTTGATATAATCTGCCTACAAGAATTTGTAGGCAGATTTGATATAATCTGCCTACAAGAAGTACATATTAAAAAGCAATATGAACAATTGTTGATACAACCAAAATCAGGGAAAATATTTACTTCCCTGACACAATGCAAGAAAAGAGGAGTGGTTTTATATATTAAAGAGACCATCCCAGCGAAATTGATTTATACAGATGACAACGGAAGAATACTGATGGTGGAAATAATGGACAATAATACGAAAACACTCTGATTGCAATCTATGTCCCGAATGACAATCAAGAAGAATTTTATAAAAAATTACATATGAAAATAATTGAACTGGACGATGCTAATATAGTTATGATGGGAGATTTTAATGGAATTGTAGACAATAAACTGGACTATACAGCACAGAAAACAATAAAGCAAAACAGAAAGACTCTCCCTAAATCTTTTTTTTTAAATGGCAGATGAAATAAACTTAAAAGATACATTGAAAGAAAGAAATGCTAAAACTAAACAATACACCTTCTACTCAAACATTTATCTTGGTCCAGAATAGATATGATATGGATGTCAACAGAATTGTAAACTAATATTCAAGAAATAAATATTGAAACAAGTACTTGGGCAGATCACAATCCAATGACAATTAAATGGAAAGGACAAAGAAGAAGCTCTAGATGGACGTTCATCATACTATTTTAAAGGAAAAGATTTCACACAGTGGATGTAGAAAGAACTGGCTTTTTTCTTTAGAGAAAACAAAAAAGAAGATACATCAATCCAGAATGTATGGGATGCAATGAAGGCATATGCCAGAGGCTTGATAATAGACTATACAAGGAAAAGAAATACCATGAAAAGATTAGCCTCAAAGGCATTAGAGGAGGAGTATAAAGGACTTGAAAAAGAGCTACAGAAAATGCCACAGAAAAAGGACTTTAAGTTAAAAATGGATATAACCAAACATAAAATGGGTCTAATAAAAAAAGAAGAATTAGCACAGAAAATTAGAGGTGCTAAAGAGAACTACTTTGAAGATGCAAATAAACCAGGTAGATGGTTAGCATATAAATTGAGAAAGGAGAAAGAATCAAGGAAAATATTGCAATTAATAGATGATCAAGGCCAAGTTTGCTATGGTAGTAAAGAGAAGAAGGAAATCATTCGAGAATATTATGGGAAACTATACACACAAGAGAATATTGATGAGGAAAGAGTTAAACAGTATTTATAGAGTGCTAATTTACCCTAGATACCTAAAGAGATTGAAACAACATTAGAAAGCAATATAACGATGATGGAGTTAACTGAAGCACTCAAGAAGCAAAATAATGGAAAGGCACCAGGCCCAGACGGACTTCCGGCAGAATTTTACAAAACACTGCAAGAATCGTTGAATCTTCCATTGCTAGAAGCTATGAACTTATGATAAAGAAGAGGATAGCTAAATCATGGTCAGAAGCTTATATTACACTTGTTCCAAAAGAGGAGGCCCGATCCATTACAAATCAAGAACTATAGACCTATTTCCCTACTAAATGCATATTACAAAATTTTTGCTTCAATATTGGCAGAAAGGCTTAAAAAATACTTAAATAATTTTATCCATCATGATCAAAATGGATTTCTGCCAAAGAGACAAATTAAAGACAATATGAGAGTAATCTTGGACACTTTGGAATATTACGAGGCACATCCTGAAAAAAAAATGGCTCTGATATTTCTAGATGCACAGAAGACATTTGATAATGTGAATTGGCGATTCATGTTATTACTGATGGGCTTTGCTAGAAAATTTATTCAAGCAATAGAAACTATATATCATAAGCAAACGGCAAAGGTAATGATAGTGGGAGAACTGACAGACTCTATCGATATAAGAAAAGGAACAAGACAAGGGTGCCCACTATCATCTTTGCTGTTTGTTTTAACTTTGGAAGTGCTAAATAGAAATATTAAGATGAATATCAAGATGAATATATTACCCAGAATTTTATATTTGTTTCAAACAATTCCAATTAGGCTTGGGAAAGACTACTTTGAAGATTTAAATAAAATTGTGTTGAAATATATATGGCAAGGTAAGAAAGTGAGAATAACGTTAAAACTTTTGCAAGATGCTAGAATAAGAGGAGGATTTGGTTTGCCTAATTGGGAGCTGTATTACCAAGCTACAAATTTGATGTGGGTTAAGAAATGGATAACATTAAGAAATACTGGATTGTTGACATTAGAAGGACATGATCTGTTGTTGGGGTGGCATGCTTTTTTATGGTATTAAGGAACTAAAACACAGGGGTACTTTAGAAGACATTATATATGGGAGTCTCTGTGGTTAAACTGGGAGAAGATTAAAAGACAATGTTATTTGAAAATTCCAGTCTGGCTATCAACTATTGAAACATTTCCTTATCCTATAATATACAAAAAGGAACAAACAGTTAGATATGGTGAAATATTGAATGAAAAGGGTGAACTTAAATCAATACAAAAATTAGAGGAACAAGGTATAAAGATGAATTGGTTTTCATATGCGCAAATACATTAAAGGTATGATAAAGATTCTAAAACAGAAGGTTTCTATGATAAACTGACTGACTTAGATAAGATTTTGACAGGTACTGATGAAAAGGTGATTAAAAATTGTATTGTATTAGAAATTAAACTAGAAGAAGAACAAGTTAAAGAAACAATGATTGCTTGGGGGAAGAATTTTGGATATGGGATTGATTTAGAGAAATGGGAAAAATTGTGTTCTCAAAATTATAAAATGACAATGTCAACAGCATATAAAGAAAATTTGTATAAGATGTTTTACAGGTGGCATTTCCCCCCGACAAGAATAGCAAGAATGTTCAAAAATAAATCCGAAAAATGTTGGAAATGTCATCAGACACCTGGCTCATATTACCATATGTAATGGATTTGTGCGGATGCTAAAAAATACTGGACTAAAATCCACACATGGTTGGAAAAAATGACAAAAAACATACAGATTTGAAACCAGATATATTTTTATTGGGAATTTTACCTGAAATATAGTAAAGACTTGAAATACCTGATTGTAAATGTATTAACAGCAGCTAGGATTGTATTTGCTAAAAACTGGAAAAATAAGAAAATACCATCACAGGAGGAAATCATTAAGAAAATATTGGAATGTGCTGAAATGAGTAGATTGACATTTGAAATTAGAGAACAAGATAATAAATAATTTTATAAAATTTGGGATCTATTCTATCAATGGTTAGACAATAAAATATAGTAATGAAATATGTAGACTTTTAGAAAATACTAAATATATAAAGATGTATTATTTTCTAATTATATGTACAAAATGATTCTAGGATAGATTTGGGATGATAACATGAACTGTCATAAAACAAATTAAGTAAAATATGATTATTTCGTAAAGCATGAATGAATAAAAGTATAGTCAAATGATTGATTAATAATGATATTAATGTATTTAATATTTGATTGAAAATACGAGATTATATACAATGTAATTATAATTGAAGACTATGAAATGGAAGCACAAAACAATTTGTAAACCAACCAGCACACTGTATGTATATATATATATATATATATATATATATATATATGGAAGATGAAGAAAAGAAAAGAAAGAAAAGCATCTGATTTTTATTGTATATTAATCTTTAAAATCTTCTGAATTAGCCTCCGTCCAAATTTTTCTGGCTTTTTTGCACATCCACCAAGCATTGTAAACAGTCCCTTCTTGTTCTTCACATTTCCGACATAAATCTGAAGCACCTTTATATATTTCAACAAGTTATTTGGTAGTATATATGCCAACAATACATCCTTTTTATATTTTTTTTCTTTTAAGATTATAACAGTTATGTTAAATAATGTAAATTTCAATGCTCTCAATATTTCAATAATGTAAATTTAAGTGCTTTAAGTGCTAATGTAAATTTAATGCTCCCACTGTTCCATTTATATATTGTAATCAGAATTTTAGCTTATTTATCATACATTCTTTCACTTGTTCTTTTTTTCAAATTTCAATATAAGTTATACATTTTAGAAATAATATATTTATTTGTATATTGTTCTTTTTCAAACTCACAATGCTCAAAGCCATTTTTCAAAATCAATTTTAAATCTTTCTAACAATTATACGTAAGAGAATAATTGACCAGTGCACCCTTCAGCCACAATATTTTTTCCTTGACTTTATTTTACTTTCCCTTTTTGACAAAAAATTAATGTTACAATAAGTTAGCCATTTGTGTTTACTTATTATTTCTCTTCTATAATATGCTTCTTGTGCTGAGTCTGGGTTTACATATATTCCATATCTTCAGTATGACACAGCTAATGAAATAATTTTTAAAATTTATATTAATTTTAGCTTTGTCATATCATAAATATAATGCAACCCAAATTTCAAATCATGCCTTCTATCTGCAAAAGTCTTCTATTTCTCAAAAGCATCCAATCTTTGACCCAAATTAAACCTAAATTACAAAATATAATTTCAAACATAATCTTCTTTCTTTTGCATCTTTTAACACTTTACATTTAACGAGTACACACAAACTTAGATGTATCTTTTTGCCATTGTTTAGTTGGTATATTAGCTGTCAAAACAGATATTGTCTGAAACAAAAATAGCAAAATGGTATTCCTCTTAATCACAAAAATTCAGCCCAGAAATAACAATAGTAATTTTCTCTGTCTTCACATATCCTTTTTACTTTTATTCCATATCTTCACATAATTACTTCAAAACAAGATAAAATCCCTGTTTGTCATACTAATACCTACTTGTTAATCTTAACATTTCTTTTATTCACCATGTTCTGTACGGTCATTTACATACTTGTAAATGCCACTTAGCGATTGGTCAAGCGCACGGCAATCTGATTGGTCAAGTGAGCCACACTGATTGGCCTGCTGCAAATCCCCCGCGATTGGTGGAAACAAATCGCAGGAGATTCAAAGTGGTGCCATTGGCCGCGGCCACCGCGGCCAAAGAATAAAAGCCACTGTTTTTCCTTTGGAGCCCGAGCCAATCTCGGGACCAAATAAAGAGCTGAAACCGAGTCATTGGCTCCAAGTCTCCTTTCCCGTGACGGACACTACACTGGAGACGAAGGTGGGATCTCAAGACTAATCCCCATCAAGCACATGTCCTGAGGAAGCGAGACCAACAAGATGGCCAGCATCGCACCGCCCGCACCTTTTAACCCCGCTACCGAGGATTGGGAATCGTACACAGACTGATTCCTAATGTTCCTCGAAAGTAGCAACTTAAAGGATGCAACTGGGCAGAAGAAAAGAGCTGTCTTTTTAACACACTGTGGGCCCGCAGTGTTCAAGATGGCAAAAGCTCTCGCAAAACCCGAGGACATGAAGGCAATGGACTGGGCCGATCTCGAGCCGTTGCTTCGAAACCACTATGCCCCCGCCGTGCCCACCCTCATCAAGGCAGCATGATTTCTATCAGCGGGACCAGAGATCGGGTGAGAGCATTAGCAACTTTTTGGCTGATCTACAGAACCTAGGGGGCATGTGCGGGTTCATGGACATGGACGAGGTTCTGTGAGACCACGTCATCCTCGGGCTCAGAGACCCAGTTCTGCAAAGCCAACTGATGGCAAAAGGCAACATCGCCCTCGCCGACGCCCTTGTTGAGGCCACCGCAGCCGAAGCAACCCGGAAATCGGTGGCTCGAATGCAAAGACCGGACACTGGGGACCGCACCGCGACCACCGAGATGGGCACAGTGACCGAGGCACGCCCTGAAGCAAGCCATCAAGAGACCACCACCCACCATGGCGACTTCAACTCCGCCTCCGAGACCATGGATGAGGAAGAGGACATCTATCGACTCCAGACGGGATGAGACCAGCGCGACCAGCAGAGTTGTAAGTCGGGAACCCAATGTGCCGGGTGCGGAGGCGACCACCTTCGATCGGAGTGCCGCTTCTTCGATGCGATCTGCCGTCACTGCGATAAAAGAGGTCACATCGCCCGAGTCTGCTGACTTAAGAAAGCCTACAGCCCCCGATGGCCAGATCACAGCAACCGGAGATGAGATGGCAACCCCCCCCCAAGCTCAGAGACCGCCAAGCCGAAAATCGCTGGAACTGAGACAGATGGGGCCGATGGAACGGCAAGAACCGACAGAGAAAGGAAACCCACCAGACGGTCGTCATCGGCCACTCATCCAGCACAGACGCCTGAAAGGTATACATGGAAGTGGGCATCGAGGGCGAACCATGCAAGATAGAGGTGGACTCCGGGTCCTACCTCTCCATGGTTGCATGGCGGGAAATCAAGCGTTTGGTGCCCACGATCCACGAAAGGGGACTGGAAACCCAGAAATTAATCCTTAAAGACTACCAGGGGAATAGCATCCCAGTAGTCAGAACAGGACATTTTGAAGTAACCTTCAAAGGGTGCACAGCAAGGCTTCCCCTGACGATCATGGACCGAGACCGCCCCAGCCTTTTGGGACTACAGTGGTTCGTGCCACTCGGGATCGAAGTTACGGGCGTCGATCACATCGCAGATGCCGACTGGGAAGAGCAACTCGCAAGGGACTTCCAGAAAGTGTTTGACGGCACCCTAGGCAAGTACTGAGGGCCCCCTATTTCTTTCAGCCTAGACCCCAGTGTTCCCCCAATACGCCTAAAACCACGGCGGGTACCTTTTGCACTCCAGCCCAAGATCGATGAGCAAATAGACAAGCTCATCAAACAAGGGGTCCTAGAGCCAATCGATCATGCCCAGTGGGAGACCCCCATAGTCACCCCAGTCAAACCCGATGGGTCGGTGAGAATCTGCGGGGACTATAAGGCCACCCTAAATTGCGCCTTACAACAAAGCGCCTACCCTGTTCCAGTAGTGCAGCACATCCTACACTCACTGGAGGGAGGCAAGGTTTTTGCGAAGCTCGACCTGGCGCAAGCCTTTCAACAGCTGCCGGTCAACGCAGAAACCGCAGAGGCGCAGACCGTTGTAATCCACCGGGGAGCGTTTCACTGTAAGAGACTCCAGTTTGGAGTCAGCGGGGCTCCGGGAATTTTCCAGAGCCTCATGGAGAGATTCTTGCAAGGAATTAAGGGGGTGGTGCCCTACTTCGACAATGTACTGGTGTCAGCAGCCAACCAACAAGAACTAGAGGGTCGTCTAAGGGAGGTACTAACCAAATTCAAGGAGGCTGGGCTAAAGGTGAAAAAAGAAAAATGCCAGCTGTACACAGAGCAGGTCGAGTTCCTAGGATACCTCCTAGATCGGCACGGCATCCACCCGACCAGAAAAAAAATCAGAGCCATTAAAGAAGCCCCCACACCGAAGAATAAAATGGAACTACAGGCATTTCTAGGACTGCTTAATTTTTATAATATGTTCCTGCCCCAAAAGGCGACCGTGGCAGAGCCTTTGCATAGGCTTTTGGACAAGGTGGCCACATGGACTTGGGGGAAATGCGAAGAAGCCGCCTTCAACAAAACCAAGGACCTGCTCACCTCGGATGCCATCCTCATCCAATACAATGAGACCCTACCACTAGCCGTCACATGCGACGCATCACCTTTCGGCATCGGCGCCATCCTCAGCCACACTCTCCCCAATGGAAAAGAAGCACCCATCTCCTTCTTTTCAAGGACCCTCACCAAACCGGAGAGAAACTACAGTCAGCGGAACAAAGAGGCCCTGGCTATCGTCGCTGCAGTGAAGAGGTCCCACGAGTACCTCTACGGCCGGATGTTCACCATCATCACCGACCACAAGCCACTGCTGGGAATCCTTGCAGGGAACAGGGCCACCCCAAACATTCTATCTCCTAGAATGACAAGGTGGTCTGAATTCCTTGCCGCCTACAGCTACCGGCTCACACACCGACCCGGTAAGACGATCACCCCCAGACGCCCTGAGCCACACGCTACCGGACTTAGACATCGACCCAGCACCAATGACGGCCACCCCTAGCATAGAGACTCTGCCCAATCTACCCATAACCGTGTCAGACATTGCCCACGAAATTAATAAAGACAAGTGTCTGGCGAGGGTGTTACATTGGGTAGAGAAAGGGTGGCCGGGAAAAGACAACGACGAATCATTCAGGACATTTCGGAAACAGCAAATAGAACTGTTGTTACAAAAAGGTTGTGTACTTTGGGGGGATAGGGTTGTTATTCCAGAAAAATTACAAGGGAAGGTATTGGAGTTATTACACGAGGGGCACCTGGGCATAGTTAGAACAAAAGCCCTGGCCAGGAGTTATGTCTGGTGGCCAGGGATGGACAAACAGATCGAGACTTGGGTGACAGCATGCAAACGTTGCCAAGAAACCAGGCCGAGCCCTCCCGCCGCACCAATCCTGGAATGGGAAAACCCCAGGGGCCCATGGTCCAGGATTTACATAGATTTTGCTGGGCCCACTAAGGGACACATATTCCTTATCACGGTAGATGCTTACTCCAATTGGTTGGAGGTAAGCAACATGAAAACCACCACCACGGAGGCCGTGACCAAGGAACTCAGCAAGCTGTTCGCAACTCACGGCCTCCCAAATGTCATCGTGTCGGACAACGGGCCCCAATTTACTTCGATGGAATTCGAAAAATTCCTAGCGGAACGGGGAATATGGCATGCACTGACAGCGCCAGCACATCCGGCGGCAAATGGGAGGGTGGAACGAATGGTTCAATTTATGAGAAAAACAATCCAAAAAATTGAACACGGGGAAATCCAAGAAAAAATAAACAAAATGCTTTTTATACAACACATAACCCTGAACACGACAACCAACAAAACCCCCGCAGAACTATTAATGGGGAGGAAATTAAGGTCCCCAGGCTGCACCCCACATACAACCCGGAAAAAACCCCAAACTCCTCAAGCAAACACCGAACATTTACACCAGGTGATGCAGTCTACGTAAAGAACCTTACCGGGGATCCACTTTGGGTGCCAGCAACCATAACCCAAGTGACAGGTCCCCGCTCGTACCGGCTGCAAACAACTGATGGATGAGCATGGAAATGACACATCGATCAATTAAGATCGAGAACAACCACGGGAAACACAACCAACACACAAACAGACACAGACAGACACCCAGAGAGGGAAGGGAACCCACATAACACAAACCAAGAGGGAAGGGAAGACCCCGGGAACCAACCACCAACAGAAAGAAACCAGTAATACTCTCCGACAAGCAACCAGCCCGGGTAGACAGGGAGGGAGCTGCGATGAAAGGCCCGGCGAAACCTCCCAGGCGGTTCCATCAACAAGGCAGAGAGCAACACAGAACCCGACCGAACCGGCCGGGAACCAAGCACCAACTAACCTGCGCAGGTCAAGTAGGCAAGTACGAAGCCCTACCTACTTACGGGACTATGTTACATAGGACCATACCAAGAGGGGAGGGGTGTTCTGTACGGTCATTAACATACTTGTAAACGCTGCGTAGCAATTGGTCAAGCGCACGGCGATCTGATTGGTTGAGCGAGCCGCACTGATTGGCCCGCCGCGAATCCCCCGCAATTGGTGGAAACCAATCGTGGGAGATTCAAAGCGGTACCATTGGCCGCGACCGCCGCGGCCAAAGAATAAAAGCCGCTGTTTTTCCTTTGGAGCCTGAGCCAATCTCGGGACCAAATAAAGAGCTGAAACTGAGTCACTGGCTCCAAGTCTCCTTTCCCGCGACAGACACTACACACCAATTCTGTTTGATCTTATATTTTCATATTTTCTGTGTTAATATCTTTGATTAAACTTGAAACCTGTAAGTGCACCAATTATATAAGTTTCCCTGTTAATACTTCACTTTAATGGATCTTCCAAAAGCAGCAACAAATCATCATCAAAAATTAACTTGTCTTTTTTTAAGTGTTTATTCTCAAATACTTTCATGCTGTTTTACATTCCTATTCAAAATTTCCAAAACCAAAATAAACAGAAGAGGAGACAATGGGTAGTCGTCTTTATCATGTGGTTTAGTTGTGGTCTATTAACAGTAAGATTTCAAGTAAACAATAAGATTTCAAATAATATGTCAATATATGTCATTCAATTTCTTTTTAAACCTGTGTAGAGTACTTTGAATTCTATTATGGCATGCAAATTATAATATATATTCTATAAAGTAATAATGTCTTTATCCTGTATGAAGCAGGCTATGAAAAATTTTGCCCCTTTCCCTCCCCCATCTCCCAAAATACAAAAGGACACATATTAATTATAAATTTATAAAAGGCTCCTGTTTCTGTCTGATATTCTTAAACCATTTTAAATAAGTAATAAAAGGAAAAATTGACACTGCATGATCCATATTATCCTGGAAAAGGGAGTTGGTACTTACCCGATATGCCCGTTCTGTGAGCTGTGAAGAGCATCCAGTAGTGGGAGATGCTTCAGTCTCTTCATGTATAGGCTGGGCTTAATTTGTGGAATGCTCCTCCTCCACGGGAATCCTCCCAAGAGTCCCCCAGTTTTGGTAAAGATAAGGTGATGAACACCCTCGCCCCGTATGTCCTATCTAATCGTTGGACAGAACAGGACCCTACCAGATGGAAATTGGGTGGGGCTGGATGCTCTTTACAGCTCACAGAGAATGGGTGTATCAGGGAAGTACCAAAGCCCTTTCTCCCATGAGCTGTTCAGAGCATCCAGTAGTGGGACATACCAAAGCATGGCTTGTCCTACGGGAGGGTCTCCGTCTGGCTTGGAGTCCCCTCCTGGGCCTTATGGACCCGTTTTAAAACTCTCCTGTCAAAGGAAGCCTCAGCTGAGGCAAAGATATCTATTTTATAGTGCCTAATGAAGGGTGATGGTTGCCGCCCGACAAATTTTTGTTATTGGTGCTTGTGTGGACCACGCTGCTGATGTTGCAGCACTTCTGGTCAAATGCGCTGTTTTGCCCCTAGGCACAGTAAAGATTGAGTCTCGTATGTTTTAGCTATTGCAACCTTTAACTATCAACCTATTGTAGAAGATGAGACCTTGCATCCTTGAGTGGTTAGCTGGAAAGAGCCTCCGTTTTTCTGAAAGGCATTGTGCAGTGAATATACGTACGTAGGGCCCATCTCACATCAAGCTGATGCCATTGGTGTTCCAGTCCCTGAGTTGATTTCGGACAAAAATTAAGGAGTATAAGTTCTTGTGCCCTGTGAAAAGCCGAGTTAATTTTTTGTATGAACATAGAGTCTGGACGAAGGACCACTCTGAATGAAAAATGCAAAGATCTTGTCTGATTGATAAGGCTCCCATTTCCAAAATACAATGAGCGGATGTTATTGCTACAAGAAAAACTACTTTGTACGTTAGAAATTAGAGACTCTTGGTCTTCAAGGGCTTGAAAGGGCCCTTCGTGAGTTTGGTGAGAACCTTGTTAAGGTCCCAAGTTGGATAACGATGAACCACTGGAGGGCGTAAGTTTATGACACCACGAAGAAAACTCTGTTTGTGTGGGTGCTGAGAAATAGACGGTAGGTCTCCACAAGTGACGACCGAGGCCAGGGCCGCTACCTGTCTTCTCAAAGTATTTGGTGAAAGAACCTTGTCCAGTCCTTCTTGTAAAAACTCCAGTATTTGAGCTGATGGAGAGGTGGGATCGATGTGAGATTTCACACACCATTTACAGAAACTAGTCCATGTGGCATTGTATATGCGAGTTGTTGAGGGGTGCCTGGCCGCTTAGATGGGGGCGATAACCTTGCTAGAGAACTTCTCACTTTTCAGATGTCTCCACTCAACTTCCATATGGCTAGGTATAGCCATTGAGGGTCCGAATGTTGAACAGGGCCCTGGGTGAGCGAGACTCTGTCCAGTGGGATTCTCCATGGTTCTGCTGAGGACAGATCTTGGAGATCTGCAAACCACAGTTGCCTGGGCCAATATAGTGTCACCATCAAAAGTTCCACTCTCTCTTCCAGAAGCTTCTGGATGACCTTGGCAATCATTGGAAATGGAGGGAATGTGTACAGAAGACCCAGAGGCCAGCGGCAGTGGAGCGCATTGATGTTTTCTGTTCCTTGTGAAGGGTATCTGGAAATGGATTTCGGGAGCTGAGAGTTGAGATGGGAAGTGAACAGGTCTATTACCAGCTGACCAAATCTCTGAACCACCTCTTGAAACAGGCTCAGGTGCAGGCGCCACTCGACCGTAGCCCTGCTTAACCAATCTGCCTGGGTATTCGACAGTCCTGATATGTGCTCCATCCTGATGGAGAGCAGGTTGTCCTCTGCCCAAAGACACAGTCACTCTGCTTCCCGCATGAGTTGTTTCAAATGTGTGCCTTCCTGCTTGTTTATGTGGGCCTTTGTTGTCATGTTGTCAGTCAAAATCAATACATGTTGGTTCCGAATCTGTGGAAGGAAGCTGCAAAGAGCCAGATGAACTACCCTGAGCTCCAGCCAGTTTATGCTGCACGGCTGTTCTATGGAGAACCAATGGCCTTGGGCTGTGAGGGATTGATAGTGAGCTCCCCATCCAAACAGGCTAGCATCTGTTGTGATGGTAAGACTGTGGGCTCTTTGAACTGGCAAATGATTGGCCTGGTCCACCAGTGAAGAAATATGAGGACCTTTGATGATACCATGACCTTGTATTTGGAGTTGCTTCTTCCTGACCACTGGTACGGAAGCAGGAACCATTGCAGAGATCTAGTGTGGAGTCGTGCCCAGGGAATAATAGATATGCATGAGATCATTTTGCCTAACAATTTTGATAGGTCGGCCAAGGGTACCCTCTTGAGGCTTCTGATCTCTGTAGCTAATTGTTGTATGCTGTTTTGTCTATCTGGTGACAGGAAAACCTTACCTTCAACAGTGTCTATAATTGCCCCCAAGTGGACTAATCAAGTTGATGGAGTTAAATGACTCTTTATCCAATTAATTGAGAAACTGTGTTGTTCTAGTGTCTGTAATGTGATTTGAGTGTCCCTAACTGCTGGATGAACAGAAGATGACAAAAGTAATATGACATCAATGTAGCACTGAAGCCATACGGGAATACCTCTGAGATGGGCGGCCAGTGTTGCAAGGATCTTTGTAAAGGTCCTGGGGGCGGATGCTAGTCCAAAGGGAAGGGCAACATATTCAAAATGGTGGTTATTATAACAGAACTGTAGAAATTTACTGTGGGATGTTCTAATTGGAATATGTAAAATCTATTGACGTAAGGACATCACCCCTTCTGATGCTGAGTAAAATAGATTGCAAGGTGTTCATTTTAAACTTGCGATATACCAAGAAACGGTTGAGTCGTTTTAAGTCTAAAATTGCTCTCCGCCCCCCCCCCCAAACTCTTCTGAACAACAAAAAGATGTGAGTAAAAACCTCACCCTCATTGGTTAGTAGCTACTGGTTGAATGGCTCGTATTTCTAGAAGATGTAGGATAGCTGTTTCCACAAGAGTCTGTTTAACTGGATCTCTAGAAAGAGGGCATGACATGAAGAAGTCTGGGAAGTGGATTGGAATTCTAGAGCTAGGCCAAATCTGATCGTGTCTCTGACCCAGGCATCAGATGTTGAAGAGTCCCATTGTTCTGTGAATAATTTAAGGCATCCGCCAATGGGAGCAGAGTTAAAGATTCTATTTGGGGTGGCGAAATGACCGGTTTCCTGCCCTTCGAAAAGATCTCTTGGCTTGTCCACCACTTCTATTTCTTTCCCCGAAGTTGGGCCTCTCTGACTGTTGTCCTGGCTTGAAGTTAGAGTGTCTGAGATCTTGCTGAATATGGTCCTTGATAGGAGGAAAAAAAGGATCCCCTCCGAAAGGCCTGAGTGTTTCTAGAATCTGATTTCCGAAAAAAAGAAGGTAGTATCTTTTTCTTATTCCTGGTCTCAATTAGTAATGGATCAAGAGCAGAGCCAAACAATCTGTCTCCCAAAATGGGAGTAGAGGCAAGCTTCCACTTTTTTTTTTAACAAGTTTTATTTTCAAAACAAACAATACATAAATAGACATAAACACAAAACATAAAGGCATAAAAAATCTCTTTTCTGAAAGTTGCTTAGTCCCGGGTTAAAACTCTTGATACAGACACAAATTCAAATTCATATTCATTTTACATACCATTTCATATCTTATTAACATTTTCAATTTTCTATATAACTTCTCTCCTTTAAATTTTCTCGATTTTATTTTATTTTATTTATCTCCTCTCAATTCATATCATAATATTTATTATTCTTTGTCTGTTCTATTCCAGCCAACCATTTATTTTTCTTCTTTAAAAAAAAGAAGAAGTATTTCTCCTGTACACTATATGGAGTATGATGCCTTTATCTCTTTCCCCTATATTTATAATACTTAATATAAAACACATAACATACATTGGGATTCCATCTGGTACATTTTAAAATTATACTATATTATCAAAAATAATACAAATCTATTCATTAGTATTAATATTCATTCATATCTTAAACACTTAACTCATTGCTTTTCAATTAAATCACATATTCTTATGGGAGCCCTATTTTCCATAATTATTCCCCCCCCCACATCACATATTATAGCTATATTTCATTAAGATGTTCCTCCTTCTTCTACTTCAAATCTCATTTCACAAAGATTTTGCTAATCATTAATATTAACAATCATTTATATCTTGAACATTTTATCCATTTCAATAAGATATCATACCTTTGTGGGAACACTTATGCTTTCCAAAGATTATTACCCCCCCACACATCACAATCTTAAATCATGTTTCATTACAGTACTCCCTTTTCTTAACCAAAAATTTCACTAATTTATGTTAAATATTTTATCACATTTTAAGTTACATATTATTTCTAATTTTCTATGATTACTTCTAAATACAAGTATAGGTATGCAGTCTTATGTACCTTTCTAGAATCCCTTTAATAATAAAATTTATCCATTATCTCTAAAAAACGTTTGCTTTTTAACATCTTGCTCCCCACCATTAAGACTTCTCATCCCTTCCTTTCTCCCTTGCTTCTTCTTCTCCTTGTCCTCTTTAACCCCTTGTCTCTCCACTTGCCTTTTGTTCTGCATTCCCCCTTTCTGTTATTTCTTAACATAATGTCCCCTTTTCACCTTATTTTTCTCTTTTTGGGCTGTTTTTCCAGATCTCAAAGACCTTTTTTCCTTTTTCTCTTGCTTTTTCCCTTCTCCGGTCAAAGTCACTTGTTCATCAAAGATGGCTCCTTCTTCTTCTTTGTCCCCATCATCCTCATTCTGCTTCACATAAATATAAACCGCCATTTCCAAATATTGAAAAATAGTGCCAAGACCATCTTCCCCTCCTTGTTTTTCTCTTTCATATTTTTGATATATAAGTTTCAATTCATCCATAGATGATGCCATTGTGTAGAGAAAAAGTTTTCCCAAACAGCCACCCAGATGATTTAATCAGAAGTAATTTCCAAAGGTTCCAAAATCACCAAACAATCCAAACAGACTGTTTTTTTTAGATACCTTCTTCTTCTTCACTTTCTCTTTCTGGGGTTAAAGTAGTCACAAATCCTTTTCAATATATATTTTGGAAGTTTTTAAACTCTGCAATTCTAGGCAATCTTCTCCTTATTTTCAAATTTGGCTCTTATTTTTTTCACTTTCCCTTCCCACTCACAGCCAAAAGGTTTTTTCTTTCTTTCTTTTTCCCCGCTGTCACTTTAGGAAGGAGAGTAGAACAAGGAAAAAACTTTCCCTTTTAGAGTATTCGCAGCTTATAACTCTCACAAGGAACAATATATACTTAGCAGCCTTCCAGGTTCCAAGTCACTTTCTCCCGTCTTGTCCTGGTTAGAAGCAGCTTTCACTTTTCTTCTAGCTTTCTCCCTCCTGCACCTGCTTACCCGGCTGCAGCTTTCTTCGTGGCGGCCATTGCTCCACCTCAGTAAAAGGGGGTTTAGCCGGCTGGGGAGGGGGTTTGCGACACCCCCAAACCCCTTGCCGGATCCCCCCTGTCTTCAGCTGCCTCTATGGGGCAGCTATATCCCCCAAATCCAGATGCATCGGGGGAACCTTGGCGGCGAACGCAGCAGGGATCGTGCAGTTGCGAATCCCTGCCGCTGCCGAAAGCTTGCAAACCGGAAGTTCAGGTAAGCTTCCACTTATGATTAGTGTCAGTTTGCCAATGTCTTAACCATGGCAAATGCCGAGGTGTAACTTGGGACGCTATGGCTCTAGATGAAAACTTAACCACACTGAATGTTGTATCCACTGAGAATTCTGCAGCTGCAATTAGTTTGGTAATATACTGATTATATATCCTTATATTAGAATTCGGTATGTGTTCCCTTAGATGACAGAGCCATCTAAGTGAGGATCGTGGAAAAAAAGGATGCAGCCGTGGCCGCTCTTATGGCCCATGCATCAGACTGATGGGCCTTGCATAGGCCAACTCAGCTTGTTTGTCCTCTGGCTTTAACACCTCCTGCGCTACACTGGAATAGAAGAGGATGCTAAACCCACTACTAGTTAATTTACCTCAGGAGTGTTCAATAATTTAGAGAAATGAGGTGCACATTGAAGTATTTTTTGTTGTATCCCATGGGGCGGGATACACCGCTGCAGAAGCCCACTGCTTCTGCACCAGGTCCAAAAACATGTGAGGGACTGGGATCACATCCACCTTGGTTACCGGGTGGGTGAAAATTAAATCCTCTGACTCCTCCTTCAAAGGAGTTGGTATAGCCGAGGGAGCTGGTTTGTCCAGGCGGGCTGTGTTTTTGGCCTTGAACAACAATGATTTAAACAATTGTGGGTGGAATAAACCTTTAAATGTCAGCTGATCTGGAACAAGCCCTTCATCCTCAGACATGCCCCTCTGTAAGGGATGCACCTCTGACAAGGCCGGGTCACTGTCAATATGTTCCATTTGGTCAACTTGTATACCCTGGAGAGGAATGTCTTGTATACCCTGGAGAGGAATGTCTTGAACCATAGAAAACTGCCCCTGATGGTGTACCTGAGTATAGTGCTGTTCCGTCCTGCCTAGTGACGGTAATGATTGTGAATCATAATCAATGGGCACAGGATGTTGTCTGGCCAGGACTGTCTGTTGCACCCCTGCTGCAATTCCATGGCGTATAGCCAGTTCCATCCACGCTCTCATCCTCTCGGGAATTTCATCCAGGAGGACCTCCTCCTGATGAAGGCAGCCACCGTTGGAGTAAACGTGGCCTCCTGGGCCCTTCACGTGACTGGTGCCACCATTGGACCACTAGATTGACCTAAGAAGCCGGACTGTGCCTGAATGAGAGAGAGAGATCCAGAGGAGGAGGAGGATGGGGACTACTAGTCAGTGTTGGTCTAGGGGTGAAGAAGTTTGTGAGGTCCTTTCATCCTCCAGCATGCACTTTTTCATGTGCCTTTCCAATGTGTTTTGGTGCCTCTTGACGTCTTTTTCCATGGCCTTGGAAGTTCCTTGGACTATTTAGATTTGTTCTGGAATTTAGACATGGCCTTTGAGGTTGATGCCCTAGAACTACTACCACTTGCCATTTTGATTGAGAATTTACAGCATGCCCGTTAGTCAATGCTATACTGTATGGGTGGTTGGCACGCCCAGGGGCCTGATCCAAAATTGGACAGGGTACTCTGATAACAAAATCCCCCCCACTTTTTTTGTACTTTTTTCTATAATATGAGTCATATCTCAATAATAATAATTTCTATTGTTGTTGTGTTGTTGTACACAAAAAGGACAGTATACACACCAGTCGAGATAACCATGCTGGGTTTCATATCACAAATCACTAGTTGAACACTTCCCAAAAGTTTAGGACTGCGTGATGTATCAGGAGATTATGCGAGCAGAGAAGGAGGCCTTCTGCAGCTGACCAATGGTGATCTTGTCAGCACCAATTGTTTTTAAGTGCTTGCCTAGGTCTTTAGGCACAGCACCCAGTGTGCCGAGTACCACTGGAACCACCTGCACTGGTTTATGCCAGAGTCTCTGCAGTTTGATTCTCTAGTCATCAGAAGCTTCCTCGCTAAATACTTGGGCTAAATCCTGGTACTCTTTGGGGATGTTAATGGGTTCAGCCGGCTGACCGGCCATGGCTGGTTCTCTGTTCTCTTTCTTTTCCTTTCCTCTGAGATGTTTGCAAATGCTACATGTTTCTGGAAATGTATGGTTCCTCTCTTCCAGTTTATTTTTGGATTCCATTTCCATAGCCCTGTGAGTCCTAGGACTAGTGGCCCTTCCATTCCTGGTGCTATAATAAATGTGAGCATCTCACTATGATTCCCTAGTCTTATTTTCAAAGGTTCTGTGGCAAAACTGGCTGGCTCCCCCCACTATAGTTCCATCTAATTGGCAAAAAGCAATGCATTTTCCATTTTCCTTAGTTGGATTCCCAATTTCTCTGCTAGGGTGGGGTTGATTAGGCAACGGGTACATCCCGAATCCAGTAATGCTGCAACTTCCTCACCCTTCCCTTGGCTGGGGATAAACAGTCTTGGGGTATAGTGAGTGGTTCAGTTGGGTCACTTACCAGCGGATTGTCTTCCATATTGCTTTTGGACTGGCTCAGGTCTCCTCAGGGTGTTGGGGATTCTTCCTCTGGGTTAGGGGGAAACCGGAACCTCACAGCTTCTCGGCTTCTCAGGCCAATTCCTTTTTCTCGAGGGTTGGATTTTCCAGGTTTCCCTCCAATGGGTGGTCTGGCTTCCTGGCAGAGGTTTTCAAATGGCATTCTGCTGTGCGGTACCCCTCTTTTCCATCGTTAAAGCAGCCAGATGGTCTTGGAGTCATGGTGGTTTAGGGTTTGAAAAATTCCCGCTTTCCCTGGGGTGGGGATCTCCTCCAGACTTTGCCACTGCAATACTGATTATGGGTCATGTCTATCTCTGCCTCCTCTGCCATCAGGTACCATTCAGGCAGGAGGTTTGGGGCCCCACAGGTCAGGGAGGCAGTGTACAGGTCATTGTTGAGTCCATCTTTGAACCAACAGATTAGGATATCTTCTGGCCAGTTGACTCAGCCGGCCACAAAATTCCGAGGTGTAATCAGCTACCAGGCAATGGTCTTGCTTTATGATTCTAATGCGGCTTTTCTGTCGGCAAGGGGGTCTTTGAGGTGGTGGCTTAGAGCTGTCATGAATCAATTGAGGATCCTCAGTTCTGGGGCTTTGACATTGTGGAGGGTCACCATCCATCTGGCTGCTACCCCTTCTAGGGCCAGGGTGACGACTCACACTCAGCCCCCCTGGATTGGGAAATTCTGCCCGTATTCTTGCATGTAGGAGAGGACTTGCGCCAGGAAAAATCCCAGTTTCTGGGGGTCCCCATTGAATTTTTCTCTGCAGATTTATGTCTCTGGGTTGCCCAGGGTTAATCCCCTTCTCTGGGGCAGCAAGGGATCGGGTACCTGGTATGGTTGCTAGTCTTTCAGCTTATTCCAATGGCCGATCATTCTCTGCTGGATCATGGGTGATGGCTCGGATTCCCTCAATTTCTGGGTTGCTTGCTCCCCTACATTGATGGCCTGGTTCATCCCTCACATTGAGGTTCTCTAAGGCTTCCCTCACAAGGCAATTTATGTACCGTTTCAATCGGTCATCTGCCAGTAGTTCCTCCACCCATTCTTCCTGATTAGAGAGGGCCTCCAGTTCCATTTTCCACCCAGGTTTAAAGTTACCTCGGGTGAGGGTTACTCCCTTGGTTCTTCCAGCCCAGTTGTCTCTCTTTCTTATTCCTATAGATCACCGGGGCTTTGTGGAATTTTTGCAGGCAACTTCACTGTCTTTGATGGAATTTGGCAAAAAGCGAAGTCCCTGTCTGGCTGGGTAGCTGTTGAAGTTTCTCCCCAGTATTTGGCTTCCCCTTGCTCCTTGCTATATTCAGATATTTTTTGCAGGGTTCCCTTGGTAGAGTGAAGTTTTTTTAAAAAAATTCCTCTCCGGGTTGACCTCTATTGCAGATTCTGCTTTATGCAAGCAATGGACTTTTCTCAGTCAACAGAAAAAAGAATTAATTTCTGAAAGCTAAGCACTTCAAAAGGAATTCTTTATTGAAAGGAAATAATTTCAATAATAGTCAAAGCAGAATCTAAGATGCTTCCAGGCATACAGTAACAGATAAAGGAAGTTAGAACCTCTCCCCTTATTTAGATGTGGATTTTGTCAAACAAAGAACCAACATGTTAATTCCCCCCTCCCCTTTTCTGGGAACATATTTCAGAAGAGTTTCTCCCAGAGATTATCTTCCAAAGCTGGAATTTTTATGGCCCCTTCTCCTCTTGCTATCTTTCCAAGAGGTGACAAGTTTCTACACATCTGGCTCCAGTCCTCCAATTGTATATTATGTGCAAGTTATACAGATTCAATATAAGATTTAATATATTCAGATTACATTAAAAAGGTTTACTTATACCAACTCCCCCCTTCTTCCATTGAAGAATGGCAGATACACGGATCTGACATCAGCTTTTGTATCTCTACATCAAGATAGTTTTGAATTTCACCCAAATCCTTTAATTTGTTTTTTTCTCTGATTAGCACATTCTTTTTTCTATGACAAATCCTTTGCAATGAAATAAAGATAATCCACAAATGCTAACAATTGACAACTCCCATCCTATAACTCTCTAGTATATATGCAACCATCAGCCTTGCAATTCTTGAATCCAAGACCCTTCAATGCTGTATCTAAACAGATATTCCAAATCCTGGCTGATTGCTTCAGTCCATAAGTGGCCTTGTTCAATTTATACGCAGTGTTGGGCTTTTTACTTTCATACCCTGGTGCTTGAACCATGTACATTTCTTCCTCTAATTCTGCATTGAAGAATGTGATTATATCAAAATGCCAAATTTTATGGTCAGGTGTGCTGCCAATGCTAGTGCCAACTTTTTGCTTTTATTCTTTTTTTTTTTTTGAAACAAATTTTTATTAATTTTAAAGATAAAACAACACATCATTAACCATTAAATACATAAACACATAAAACCTCTTAACATTGTAAATCCTTACAAGTCAAACAAAACATTATTTTTATACAGCATAATTCCAATTTATCCCATCTCCATATGGACACACAAACATCTTTCAGCAAGTTTCTCATTTTTTCTCTTTACTCCTATTCAATTTCATTTCTCTTCCATATTTATCCATTTTATAGTCATCATATTCTTTTCTTTCTGGCTTGTATAAATTATTCTCGTCTAGCATTCCTCCAAGGTTTTATTGATTCTTTCCTTTTTTTTTTTTTTATAAAAAACAAATTTTGTTAGTTTTACCATAAGCACAATACACAAACATACAAACACAAAACATAAACAAAACTAAAAGATCTTTTCTGAAGGTTGTCTGTTCCCGGGTTAAAACTCTTTACACAGACACAAATTCAAACATCATATTCAACCCATATCTCCTTCCAAATCTTATTATCATTTTCTTTTTTATATATATATATATAAACCATTTTTATCAGTTTTATAAAAACAATGCACAAAAAATCAAGGCATAGCAGCTTATAAATTCTTTTCTAAGAAAAAATAATAATAATAGACCAATAAAGCATAACATTTCCAGATTATAATATCAATATTTCATATAATATTAACTTCATATCTTGTCCCTACTTCTCTTTTCCATCCAAGTTATTTATTAATTAAAATTTTATTGCCTTTTATCAATACACAAAATCCAAAAAAAAAAAGCATATATATCCTTCCATATCTTATTACCATTTTCAATAACATTCTTTGTCTGTTCTATTTCCAATTATCCATTCATCTTTTTTTTCTTTTACTATACTTCTCCTGTACACCAATTGGAGTAACATCTATAACTCATTACCCTAACTTAGAAATACTACATATAGCAATCTTTCTTGGGATTCTGTTTAAAAAAAATTCTAAAATTACATAATAAATTTTATATTCTAAATATACATATAAAAACACACTCTTATATACCCTCCAGAATCCCTCTTTTAATCTAAATTAAATTCACCCATTATCTCTAAATAAACTTTTTTTCCTTAGGTCTTGCTTCCCCACATTAAGGCTTCTCCTCCCCCCCTTTCTCTCTTGCTTATTCTTCTCCTTGCCCTTTCTACCCCTTTGTTTTTTCTCTTCGCTTTTCTTGCTCTTTTTCCTTTGCTTTCTAATCTTGCCTCCATCTTTTCGCTCATTTTTCTCTCTTTTGGTTGTTTTTATAATTCTTAAAATCCCCTTTTTCTTATCCTTTTTGTCCTCCTCTCCAGAAGGGACCCATTGTTCATCAAAGATGGCTTCTTCTTCCTCTTCTTCCTTGTCCCAGTCCTTCTGCTGCGTAATCAACTTTTCAAAGGAACATAACGCCATTTCTAAGAATTGAAACAAAGCGCCCAAAGTATCTTCTTTTTTATATTTTTGATATTCAATCTCTAGTTCATCCACAGACGATGCCATTATGAAAAGGGAAACTTTTTCCAAAACAACCACAAGAATTTTTAATCAAAGACAATCAAAAGCAATTAAAAAAAGAAAAAAAATTCCAAAAGTTAATACTTTTCTTCCTTCTTCTCTTTCTCTTTCTGAATTAATTTTTAATCAAAGAGGTCCAATTACCATATATCTTCTTTTGGGATCCACAAAGACGTTCTAATCAATCTCCTCCTTTTTCAGCTTCTGCTCCAATTTTTTTTTTCTCCCTTCCCACTTGCAATGAGAATTTTAATAATCAAAAATCCATACCTCCAGCAGAGATTTTCCAATTTCTCACATTTTTCAATGTCCAAAAATCCCTTTGTCTCTTATCTTAGCTTTCAAAACAATCCACTTTCAATGTCTAATATATCGAAATATTTCTGCTTTTTCTGTGGGGTGGGAGAGTAAAAAAAAAAAAAAAATTCCCTTTAACAGCTTCTCCGCCGCTTTTCGGTCTTCTTAGGGATACAATGTATCCTCCAGCAACAAACAGCTCAATTCCAGGCAATTTAAAAGGTGTTACTTGACCCGGCTCAGACAGAACTTTCACTCTTCACACTTCCTCCAGCACAGTTCTTACCCGGTTGCTGGCTTCTTCGTGGCGGCCATTGCTGACCGCCGCTCCACCGCCTTGGGAAAAAGGGGTTTTCCCGGAGAAAGGGGGGGTCTGCGATGCCCCCACCTCCCTTTCCGACTCCCCTCTATCTTCAGCTGTCCCTACAGGGCAGCCATATCCCCCTGACCCATCTGGATCGGGGGTACCTCGACGGCTAGCACAGCAGGAATCGCGAGCTGTCGCGAATTCCTGCTGCCCCGAAGCCACGCAAACCGGAAGTTCACTTTTTGCTTTTATTCTTTACAGTTGGCGCAAATACCTCATCACAGTGCATATTTTTCCTGTAAAAAAACCTTGTGCCACTAATACTATTGTTTGATAGTAGTATTTTCTTTTTGTATACCCATTTACATCCTATGGCTTTGCAACCCTGTGGCAAAGTCATAGATGTGAACACTTTATATTCACCCATGATTTCATTTCTTTGTCCATGGCTTATTTCCACTTTATTTGTTCAATTTTGGGTAACGCCAATACTTCCTATAATTTCTTGGCTCATACCACACATTACATATCTTTATTTCACTAACCTTGTTCCATTGCTCTGACCTGCATGGCATTGACTGCTCTTGTGGTTCAACACTCTCTGGCTTCATATCTGAGTCATCATTCTCTCCTGACTCCTTTTCTAATTCTTTTTTAGCTTCTCCTCCCTGAACATTATCACTAAGTGAGTTCTGTCACTAAATGGATCACAGTCACTAAGTGGATCATTGAATTCTGAACCTCTGTCAGTTTGTAGCTGACATACATGTTGTTTATATCTCCTTTCTATGGAGCTTATCCTTTGCTTCAGTTTCTATAGTACTTCTATTTTACTCTTTAGTAAATAGCAGAAACCAAATCTGCTGTAGTCATCTACAATGACCGATGCATACTTTGGTCCTCCCAAACTGGCTTGCATTGGCCCAACCAAATCTGCATGTAATGTATCAGCTCCAGAGCTCTTGTTGTCTGCCTTGTGCTACTTTCGCTTACTGGAAATGCCTTGGACTTTGATGATTTACATACTGCACAGTCCAAGTATGCCTTACACCCTTTTAAGTTTACCCCTTCTGCAAACTGTTGCATTTTTTGCAAAACTCTGAAGCTGGCATGGCCACGTTTTCTGTGCAAGAGATGAACACATAAATCATGTTGTGCCACATTTCCAAAGGTTTGGGCACATTAAACCTTTTGTCCCTGCAACACATAAAGATTATCCTGTTTTATGCCCTGTGCACATACACTTCCATTTCTCTGTATGAGACACTTCCAATTTACAAATGTGGCTCAAACAATGAAGACAAGCAGGGAGTAGGGAGTGAGAGTAGGAAACTGCATCTTTAATTCATGAAAAGTCTACAGTGTTTTATGTTGTGGCTTTACAGGGTTCTGATATATTATTTCACTACTTAGGTCCACAAGAAATGGTCAAATAGTCACACATATAAAAACTAGGTCGATCTCTCAGTGCACTGACAGGGCTTGCATCTTGGTTTATTTGACCATACCCCACTGATATCTCTAAATTATTTGAAGATTATAAATCAGACATTTTTATTGTCACTTTTCTATGTACACAAGCTTCCTTGAACAAGGTAACAAAGGAAACTGGTCATAGAGAGGATGTATAGTGTCCCAGACAATACTTATGGACTCCGGTCAAGCAACACTTATATGCCATGTCCTGAATAGAAGGAAGTGAACTTCCAATAATCTTTCTCCCCATATTCACCACTCTGCATAGCCTTCCTGTCTGAAACAGTAATACTTGTCCCAAAGGTGCTTTTTCAAAAGGCAGTTGAACTTTCTGTTTTTTCTTTGAGGACGTTTTGCTTCTCATCCAAGAAGCTTCTTCAGCTCTTCAGACTCTCAATCAACCATGACCTGGATGACTGAGAATCTCCAAAGACAACAGTAATACTTCAAAATCAAATAGTAATACAATATGACAAGATGCTTTCAATTGCCTCCCTACAGAAAGTGGTAAGGATAGGAGAAGGAAGATGTGTTCTTTTCTACAATACAAAAAATGCAGGTGCGCTTGCACCTTTGTCTCAGTTGAACAACCACGCTAACCTACTTGTTACCTGCACATCCAGATACTTAATATAATGTAAACTTATAATATAAACTTATATCTTCTTCAATAGTTTTAAACTCAGTAATATAAAACTGAATTTGTTTTTAAAACATTTGCTTTTAAAACATTCTGGCTAATTAACTTGGAGTCATTCCATACTTTGCCCCTCATATTCTTAACAGTACATAAGATGTTGCCAAGTATCCATTTCTTCTTTGTTTTGTTGTTCTGTCTCATAAAGCAAGACAAATAAATAAATATGATCAACAGAAGCACCTTAAAAGTATAACCAACCTATTTTTAAAGCATCTTGGGAATTACCTAGAAAAATAAGAGTACCTTTAATGCAAGATTCCCATTCCTTCTCCTCTTTGGACAAGATCTATTTACACTGCCAGGACAAGGAACCACACAGACTGCATGACCACCTTCTTCCCCTATGACAGTAATGGCTAACCTCTCCGTCCTCGCATGCCAAAAGTGCGTGCATTCGTGTGTACGATGCGTGCCTGCACCTATCCGCCCTCCTGCGCATACACGAACATCTCTTATGTGCATCGTGCCCCCACACAGGCGCAGCAGATACCTGACAAGTAGCTGGCTGGCAGGAGGCATGTATGCATGCGCAGTACACCTGATCAGGTACGCATGTCATAGATTCGCCATCATGGCCTAGGAACTTAATTTCTTCAGTGAGTCAATAAACATTCATCTTGCTTCCTTGATTATTGTAAAAATAAATTGAAAATCTTCTGACCATCATCTGGTTACTAAAAGCAGATAACAATAGAAGAACAGTGGCATTGGACAAAATATCCTTCTAAATTATTCTTGCTATGGACCTCATAATCTTTGAGCAAGTATCAAGTAATCAAGATTTCCTTAGAGTTCAATCATTCTCATAGGCTAAAAACAAAATCAAAACCCTTTCAACTATTTTCCATTTAAACTATTTTCACTGCTTCTTAAAAACTTAAACTGTTACTTTTATCTTCAGCTACTAATCTGACTTGACTTTCAGTTAGTTTTTGCTTTAATGAAAGGCAAACTGCCAAGTTTTGACTGGATAATGAGTTTACATATATGCATATTAAAATAACTTTTTTAAAAAAAGGTATTAAATATTTGGTCTTCAGGAATACCTCTGAAGAATATCCCTGAGAATCAAGCCAGTAGCCGCCAGCCTCTCCTTGGAAACCCATCTGTGATAAATATATCTACATACTAAGCTTTCAAATAAATGTAATAAAGTAGGCAATTAGTTCATTTGGATTTCATTTCCTATAGGATATTATCGAAAACGTTTTGATAAGAATCCCAATCTTCTTTGTCAAATATGCATCCAGCCGGAAGGAAACACAGATATAGCACAGTCCCAAACAACTGTCTCCTCTCCCCTTTAGCAGAGTCAGAGTGATATGGGCACTTCAAATAAGATAGTGAAAATCTCTGGAATCTACAGCTATGTCTAGAACAAATAGCAGTTTAACTGAAGGACATTGCCTGTTTCCCTTTCTCACAAAACATTATATTAGATGATCTTCACAACTGGAGTCAGTGCAGATTTCCCTATTTCCAGCACAGAAAACTGTGGGAAAAAACCAATGACAGAACAGATTGCCTGTCTTGTCAGACTTATTAAAAGAGGAGATGTATGAAGCAAATTAAAAAATGATGAAATGGTCAGAGTGATACAAAAATGTATTTTTCAACAGTCTAAAGAGAAGACAAAAGACATTAAAATGCAATTTAAAGAATCACCATCAGTGGTGGGATTCAAAAATTTTTACTACTAGTTCTGTGGGCTGGCTTATTTGGTAGGTGTGGCTTGTGGTTATGTGACTGGGTGGGCGTGCTTGGTGGTCATGTGGTTAGGTGGGCGTGGCCAACTCAATGTCACTCATATCAAGGGGTGCCTTCCCTGGCCCCTCCCCTCCCAGCCATTCCTTATCACACCCAGCCTCAACATATCTATAGTTCTGCAAAAATGTTTTATTCACCTTTTTTTGACTTTGTTATCTACATACTATAGGTGTACTTTCATGGATCACTGAAAGGAGGAAATGGCTCACATGCTTTACCCAAGAGTGTTATGTATGTACCATAGTTAATAAAGTATGAGCTTGAGGTTAAGTGCAGGGTTCTGGCCCTGCACTTCTGATTGGCTGTTCGGCAGCCAGATCGGATTGGCTAGTTCTTAGGAATCCAATTGGCCCTTAACAGAGGATTATTATTGGTTTAAAGTACTTGCGTTCATAGCTCGCTATTGGACAATTCTCACAAAGGTTGCCTATATAAGGCAGGGTTCACTGTTGTTGTTTAGAGAAGTCACTATGCTAATAAAGAGCTGAAAGTCACTATTCAGAGGCTGTCTCCATTTACTCCGACCCATGTCCAAGTACTTAACACTGGCGACGAGGGTGGGATTTGGAGACGTCTGAACCTAAGAAGTCAGGAAGCAAGACCGAGCACGTGGAAGACGACGCCAACAACGGAACCATGTCCAGCAGCATCATACCACCCGCTCTGTTCAATCCAAACCAAGAGGATTGGGAATCCTACATGGATCGCTTCCAAATGTTTCTTGAGACGAATAATTTGAAGGATGCCACAGCAGCAAAAAAGCGGGCACTGTTCCTGATGCACTGCGGCCCGGCTGTTTTTAAAATGGCAAAAGCACTCGCCAAAACTCGAGAAGTGAAAGCCATGAGCTGGGACGACCTCGAACCCATCCTGAGAGATCATTACGCGCCAACCGTTCCTACACTCGTGAGACGCCATGAGTTTTATCAAAGGAACCAGTGAAAAGGAGAGAGCATGGCCGATTTCGTGGCAGACATCTGAAATTTAGGAGGCCTCTGCGGGTTCACCGATTTAGAAGAAGCACTGAGAGACCAAATAATTCTGGGATTAAATGCGCTGGGCGTGCAGAGCAAGCTGATGGCAAAAGGCGACATCAGCCTTGCTGACGCCATCGCCGAAGCCATGGCTGCGGAGGCAACAAAAAAGTCGGCTGCACAATTACGGCGAAGCCGCACTTCGGCAACACAACCGACCGGCAAAATCTTACCCAACTCAGAAGGGCAGTTCGTTACGACGCACCACGAGGACCTCTCTTCGTAGTCAGACAGCGACGAAGAAGGGGTCCATCGAATGCGGTCCGACCGGGATCCTCGCCCTAAGCCCTTACACCCTTGCGCTAGCTGTGGAGCAAACCATGCCAGGGCCGAATGCAAATTCCGCGATGCACTCTGCCATGAGTGCGGGAAACGAGGCCACATCAGCCGGGTCTGCCGCAGCTTACCAGGACCCAGCCAGGCCTCAAAAGGGGCCAACTATCGCCAATCGACAGGAAACCGTCCTGTAAGGCGAGAACCAGTAAACCACTCCTACAGAAATCGCGTTTTGCAAAAAGAAGAGGCTCACCATACTATCACTATAGTTCATGCCTCAGTCATGGACACTAAGAAAATTCGAGTCACGGTAGCCATCGAGAACCAGCCTTGCCACATGGAGGTCGACTCGGGATCGTCCCTCTCGATGGTGTCTTCGAAGACACTCAAGCAATTTATCCCCACAATCCAACGCCAAGACCTCCAATTTCAACGCCTCATCCTCAAGGACTACCAAGGAAATCGAATCCCTGTGGTCGGGTCCTGCCGAGTCCGAGTCTCCTTCAAAAAACATACAGCGTACTTACCTCTAACGATCATTGACAGAGATAGGCCTAGTCTATTAGGCCTCCAATGGTTCATGCCACTAGGCATCGAGGTGGCCGGCGTGAACTGAGTCGGTGGTTGTGAGTGGGAGGAAGACCTTGTTTCTGAGTTCAGCGATGTCTTCGTGGAACGTTTAGGCGAGTATAAGGGGACCCCAATCTCATTTAGTTTAGATCCAAAAGTAGCCCCAATTCGCTTGAAGCCCCGTCGAGTTCCATTTGCTCTTAAAGCTAAGATCGATGAACAACTCAATAAGTTAATTGCTCAAGGGGTGTTGAAGCCCATCGATCACTCTCCATGGTAAACCCCTATTGTAACGCCCATTAAGCCAGATGGGTCAATCCGAATTTGTGGGGACTACCGGGCCACTTTAAACCACGCCCTACAGCAGAATGCGTATCCAGTTCCGGTGGTGCAGCACCTCCTCCACTCCTTGAAGGGTGGAAAGGTTTTCGCTAAATTAGATTTAGCTCAAGCTTATCAACAACTACCAGAAGATGAAAAGACGGCTCAGGCCCAAACAATTGTAATGCACAGAGGTGCTTTTAAATGTACTCGATTGCAATTTGGGGTTAGTGTAGCCCCGGGGATATTCCAAAGCCTCATGGAAAGGTTGTTACAGGGAATCAAGGGCGTGGTTCCGTATTTTGATGACATATTAATTGCAGCCCCTACCAAAAAAATCTTGCAGGATCGTTTGAAAAGTGTTCTTAAAAAATTCCAAGAGGCAAGACTTAAGGTGAAAAAAAACAAATGTCACTTATATACTGACAGTGTTGAGTTTCTAGGGTATAGGATTGATAGCCAGGGCATCCACCCTACTGAAAGTAAATTAAAGACGATAAAAAATGCCCCCAGGCCACGTAACAAGACCGATCTCCAGGCATTCTTAGGCCTCATTAATTTTTATAATGTATTTTTACCGCATAAGGCGACTGTTGCTGAACCGTTACACCGGTTATTAGATAAAAAAGCATTGTGTGTATGGAGTTACCAGGAAGAACAAGCGTTCCGGAATGTTAAAAAATTGCTCACATCTGACTCTGTACTTATGTAGTATAACGAGACTTTACCATTAGTTATAACCTGCGATGCCTCGCCTTTCGGGGTGGGCGCCATTTTGAGTCATGTATTGCCTAATGGGAACGAAGCCCCTGTTGCATACTTTTCAAAGACTCTTTCACATGCAGAGCGGAACTTTGGACAAATTGATAAAGAAGCTCTCGCAATCGTTGCAGCTGTAAAGAAATTTCATGAATATGTGTATGGAAGGACATTCACCATTATAACTGACCACAAACCATTGCTAGGGATAATAGCCGGGGACAAGCCAACCCCCTACATATTAACCCCTAGAATGACCCAATGGTCAGAATTCCTCGCTGTTTATAATTATCGCCTTCAATATCGCCCGGGGAAAGCCATTCCCCACGTCGACGCATTAAGCCGAGCACCGCTTCCAGAGACTCTCGACGATCCGGCACCAACGGCAACCACGTTGCAGATCGATACACTCAACTCGCCGCCTATGACCGCCCAAGACATCGCGAGAGAAACCAAACGAGACCACACCCTAGCTCGAGTCCTAGGCTGGGTAGAACGCGGATGGCCATTGGACCAAGTCCCAGATGACTTCGCGCCATTTAAAGCAAGACAGACTGAACTTTTTTCACAAAAAGGCTGTGTCATCTGGGGCGATAGAGTCGTTGTCCCAGAACGACTCCGGAAGATGCTACTACAAACCCTGCACAAGGGCCACCCCGGCATCGTGCGGATAAAAGCACTCGCACGAAGCTACGCATGGTGGCCGGGCATGGACCGGCAAATCGAGCAGTGGGTCAAAGCGTGTACCAGTTGCCAACAAGCCAGCAACGCCCCACCAAAAGCCATGCCTACTGAATGGGAAACGCCACGTGGACCCTGGTCCAGAATCCACCTGGATTTTGCGGGACCAACCAAAGGATATACCTTCCTGCTGACAGTCGACGCATATTCCAATTGGTTCGAAGTTCATCTTCTGAGGCAGTGATTAAGATCCTAAATGCCACAACTTCTGAGGCAGTGATTAAGATCCTAAATAGACTCTACAACCCATGGATTGCCTGATGTCCTGGTGTCCGATAACGGGCCACAGTTCACGGCATTGATGTTCGAGCAGTACCTCGCTGACTGCGGCATCCGCCATGCGCTCACCTCACCTGCGCTCCCTGCGACCAATGGCCGAGCGGAACGCATGGTCCAATTTGTTAAAAAGACTTTGCAAAAAATGGACTATGACAATATCGATGACAAAGTCAACCAAATTCTCTTTTTGCAACACATAACTCCACATAACATCACCGGCAGAACTCCCGCAGAACTACTGATGGGACGAAGACTCTATTCCCTCGACCGGTTGCACCCTGCTTACGAACCAGAAAAGCCAATAGGATCCAGTGGCCGCTGTCGCACGTTCCAGGTAGGAGACCGCATTTACGCACGGAATTTATCAGGTGACCCGTTATGGATAGAGGCAACGGTAGTACAAGTGACCGGCCCCAGATCCTACGTAGTGAAATGCTGTGACAATAGACTGTGGAAACGGCATATCGACCAATTACGGTCACGACTCATAACGGCCAGTCAACAACTCCCCCATGACCAAACCGAGGGGGGGGGAGGTACAGAAGAAGAAGATGATGTTCCAGGGAACCTGCTCGAAGAGAGCAACGAATCAAGTGAGACTCAAGAAATGGAGCAGGAAGGAGAATTGTTTGCACCACAAGAAATTGCACCTGAGCAAGAAGCAGAGACACTGCCAAACAACAATCTACCTCAACAGGATTGCAATCAACCAGTCCAACGAAAATCCGAAAGACTTAAAAGACAACCATCCTACTTAAAGGATTATATAACTACACCATAATAAAGAAGCCAGGGGGAAGGGGTGTTATGTATGTACCATAGTTAATAAAGTATGAGCTTGAGGTTAAGTGCAGGGTTCTGGCCCTGCACTTCTGATTGGCTGTTAGGCGGCCAGATCGGATTGGCTAGTTCTTAGGAATCCGATTGGCCCTTAACAGAGGATTATTATTGGTTTAAAGTACTTGCGTTCATAGCTCGCTATTGGACAATTCTCACAAAGGTTGCCTATATAAGGCAGGGTTCACTGTTGTTGTTTAGAGAAGTCACTATGCTAATAAAGAGCTGAAAGTCACTATTCAGAGGCTGTCTCCGTTTACTCTGACCCATGTCAAGTACTTAACAAAGAGTGTGATGGGCAACAGGCTTTTTTGGGCTGCCACAAAGAAGTGAAGGCAATATATTTTCCAAAGAAGAAGAATGCAAACAAGAAGCAATGGATGTAAACTGAACAAAGAGAGAAGCAACTAAAAATAAGGAGAAACTTCCTGACAGTGAGAACAATTAACCAGTGGACCTGCTTGTCTCCAAAAGTTCTGCATGCTCAATCATTGAGTTTTTCAGAAAAGACTGGACAACCATTTCTCTGAAATGGTATAGGGTTTCCCCAAAGTCCCTCTAAGTGTTCTTCTGTTATACTGACACTTTCCCAGGATCTCTACTCAAATTTATTTCATAATTTCACATATAAAATAGCCATTCATGTAATACAACCTGCATATTGTTCAAAACAGTAATTATTATGGCTGATGTTTGACAGCAAGCCTAAAAGTCAATGATCACAAGAGTGCTTCTTTCTCTGTATGTATACAAAATAACACATACGAGGAATAGCATATTAAGCTGGACTTATGCAACCTGATGTACAAAATAAACACATACATATTTATGCTCTGGACTAGATATTGATGTAAATACCTGAAAAATATGTGGTAGCCCTGGGCAAAAGAATAGCAGTAAAATCACTCTGGATGTAGTGTAAGGACAGTGTAAAATATTAACACATGATAAATAATGAAACTGACAGGCTCCATGGAATCCTTGCCCAACAACAGTGTGATTGCGGACGGGAGAAGAGATAGCTTCATCAAAAGAAAAACGTCATCAATGTCAGATGAGTAGTTTAGAGGCTGAATAGTTTAGAAGAGAGTTTAATCTGAAAAGAGGGGTAGAGAACGCTGTAATCAGCCAGCTTATTTATCTGGGATGGACTGAGGTGACAAAGGAGTGGTGGAAAGGAGTTGTAACAGAATGAGAAGGGGAATCCCTGCTGTAAGGGATAATCGGCAAGCAGTTAAATTGCTTAAGGGAGGGGATAGAACAGGAGGAGTATGGTTGGGATATAGCTGGGAATCGTGGATAGTGAGCATGCAATGTAGGACTATAGGGGTAATAGGATAATTGGGACACGTGTAGGGCGGAGGTAGAAGCGTTTAGGTGGGTGGAGTAAGGGGATAAATTGCGCTGGAAGGCAGTTGCTTCCAGCACTAATCTTGTTTGGGTCTACCATGCTTGCTGATTTACTGTATGTAGAAAGTAAACTACTATAAACCATTCCATTTGTTGCTTCATATCTACGGATTCCAGGAAAATAATTAAGAGTTAATCCCCAAAAGAAGAAAAGAAGCATCTACCAGCAGAGGGAAGAACTAGATGGAAAAATGATAGCATTGTTACACACACACATACACACAGAGAGAGAGAGAGAGAGAGAGAGAGAGAGAGAGCTGATCTGGGACGATCTCCAGTCAGCAGTGGGCAGGGGGAAAAGGAAGAAATGGGTAGTGCTTCCCCCATTCCAGCCCTCTCTCTCTCACGCACACACGAACACAGACACACATACGCTCATGCACACATATGCTAGCTAGGCCGCAGCAGCAATGAAGAGAGCCTAGCGATCCCAGGAATGGTAGTGGTAGGGCCTTGGCAAGCTCAGGGGACAGTAGGGAAGGGGAAGGCAAGCTCCGGGGATGCTGGGGGGCTAGTGTGACTCGCAGGCTTACCTTTCAGCAGGAAGATCAGAGCTGCTCAGTTGGGACATAGGGCCAGCAGGCACCATATGGGAAAGCAGGTTAAGCCACGAGGACCCAGTGTGGAGTGAGGAATGACTGGGTGGGATGAAAGTAGGGTGGGGCAAGTGAGCAAGCCGGGAACCGGTTCGGGGGCGTGACCAGCCAGAAGTCGCTGCCTCTTCGGCAATGCACGCCAAATTATATTACTGGTTCTCCCGAGTAGGTATGAACCAGCTGAATACCACCACTGGTCACCATGCAATAATTCTCAAAAACCTACCACATTATGATCAGCTAGCCATCAAAATAAGATCCTCCTCCAGCAGCAAAAACTTAATGTATGGTATCCTATCCTTCTGTTACCAAGTCACTGATATTTCTTAAATTCTTTTTTTTAAAAAAACAAGTTTTATTCAGTTTTCCACATTTGAAAACCTCTTTTTAGTGAACAGCATGATTACAGGTTTCAAATATACATACAAATATGACCATAATTACATATTCAATTTTTGTATTCAATTTCTTATCTTAACAATGCTTTTATACATTTTATATTTTATTATATTATTTCAAATGCTTATCTCATTATTTAATTCACACATATTAACTTTATAATTATTTTACTTTAGTACTTTTAACTGTCACATTTGTATATTCCTTTTAAATTCTGATTAATAACACTCCTTCGATAAATTGGTTTTCCCCCTAAAATATCAGTTTAAGTGCGCCACCTCTAAGTTACATATTCATTAATTATCTCCCCTTTTAAATCCCATTAAATGTTTAACATTTTATTACCTAGAACATTAAAATTAATAATCCCATTTAAAACTACATAATATATATAATTCAGATTCTGCATGGTTTCCCCCTTTTAATTTCATAAGGTTTAGCTACAATTTCAGAAAAAAGGACATATTAATTTACTCATTTAATCCTAAACCCTGATGTTAATTCTATTTCAGCTCTCCTCTTATATCATTTAATTTATTTCAGTATATTTAAAATATTTCAATATATTTAATAAACACATTCCATTATTTGTTACAATTATCTCTATGCATAAAGGAAAGGAACATTGAATTCTATTATCAAAAAATAGTAGTTCTATTTTCCATTTTATCAATCTATGTCCCTATTTCATAACTACAAATTTATTTATGTTATCCCCAACACCTTGCAGAATCCCCTCTCCAAATATCAATCAGCCATTATCTCTATGTCTAATTAAACAATTTTTCCCATTTTTTAAGAATTCCCATATTTCTTTATTCCTGTTTCTTATCCTTTCTTTCCCCTTGTATTTTCCCCTTTATTCTTTCACTCCAGTTTTTATCCCCCTCTCTATTTATAATTCCTTTCTGCCCTTCAAATTTCTGCTGATTCTTTTTCCCTTTTTAAATTTTCTGGATATTTCCCTGTTTATTCAACTTCCCAAATCTCCAATATTTATTTCCAACTCTTTTCCTCTTTCTTTCCAGAGTTCTTTGTTCTGTGTAATTAAAGATGGCCCCTTCTATGATTTGCTCCACCTCTTCTTCTGTCCTTTGTCTTTGTTGTTCATACTCTGCTATCGCATTTTCAATGAATTTTGAAGCAAAACCCAGCATTTCACCTCGTTCTTGTTCTTTCGTGTTTCTAAGTTCCATTTTTAATGCCAGAAGAGAGATCACCATTTTATAGCTTTCTAGTTAGGAATTTAGTCCAAATAGTGTCTTTAAAGTTAATTTCCAACAGTCAGCTTTTATTTTCTTCCTGTCAAGTTTTAATCCTCAACTAATCCAATGCCAAATCCATATCAGAATCAACAATTAATCCAAGGGCAGAATCTTCCTGTTTCTTTCTTGTTTCAATGTTTCGATTTTTCAAAGTTCTTATTTTATTGTATCAATTTTCCTTACAGCTTTAAGAAACAGTCTTTTGAAGGAAAAACAAGTTAGATTTAACTCAGATGGCACTCTGTTCTGACAGGTCCACACCCCCTCTTTTCTTTTTTCTTCCCAATTATTCAGAGCTTTTTAATCTTCCAAAAAGGTCAAATCCAATTGATACTAAATTTTCTCTTTAACAATCTATAGTTCAGCTTTATTAGTGCCTATTGTTAGGAATAACATTGTTTACCCTAACTGGTTTAGGTAAAATAATAAATATGTTATCATGGTTTATTAGTTAAAGTGTCTGCAACTTTAACTGTAGGAATGTAATTAAGGGAGTGGTTGTAAAAACCACTATAAAAGAAGCAAGGCACTGCAGCTTGCTCTCTCTGGCTTTATGATCCCTAATTACTGGATAGTTTGAAGACTGCATTTTTTCTCCTACTGGAAAGGGAGAGAGAAAGGACTGATTTATTGTAAGTGAACTGACATTGATATTCTACATGGACTTTGGTTATTGAATAACCTTGAATGGACTGACTAAAATGATACGTGACCAATGGACTGTTATTTTGACTATGCAATAAACTCAAAATGGAATAAACTATATTTTGATAGCACAAGCATATCTGTTATTTTTACTGTATGTTAATAAACATTCAAACTTATCTCACACATTTATCTGTATGCCTATCTGACTAACGCTGCACATTCTGTTTAGCTTGTCTCCTTAACCCTGGTTGGGGAACACAGGCTTAACACTGGTTATGGGCCCAGACTTAACACTGGTTATGGGCCCAGAGGCTGAAAAGTTAGTTTAACTTGGATAAAACAGATTTATGTAAAAAGAGAGAGTTTGTGTTGTTAAACGTTACAGTAAACAGACAGCTGTGTTTTATTAATTATAGTTTTATATCCATATAAAGAAAACATGGCACAAGTCAATCTACAAAGTTTGTCCCTTATAACAAATGATAACAGAAATTTTATTAAAATGTCCAAGAGTACACAGCAGATATCGTTAGCCAATGGCTGGAAACTGAAAGCTAAAGGTCAAGATATAGCATATTGTTCTTTCATAAAAGAGAATGTAAAAATGTTATATGTACCACAACTTAAGTTTAATTTAATTTCAGTTAGAATTTTGGTTAAACTAGGATATGTAGTTACCTTTAAAGGAAATAACTGCATAATTGAAAAAGAAGATAAGAAAATTACTGCATCTATAACAGGTGAATTATATGTGTTAAATGATAATGGTTTAGAGGTGGCTAACACGGTTTATGATAATAAGAAACCTCATGATGAATGTATTCACTTGTTACACCGACGGCTAGGGCATTTAAATTTTAAAATGCTTAAGAAAACTGTTGAACTATCTAAAGGAATAAGTTTAAAACCTTGTAATAAGTATTTGCAATGTTATGCAAAAGCAGGGTCATACCGCTAATAGAGTTGATGGATTTACTACCAAAGAGCCTTTAGAAGTAGTATTTGCTGATTTAATAGGTCCGAAAAAACCAAGTGTAGAAGGAGCTCGATACATATTAAGTATAATGGACCACTATTCAAGATATGGGTTTTGCTATTTAATGAAGAGCAAAACTGAAACGTATCTAAATCTCTTTAATTGGATAAAATTTGCAGAAAGAAAAACTAAAAAGAAAATAGTAACTCTTATAACAGATAATGGTGCGGAATTTACAAATAATAAATTCCAGAATAGACTTAGGATGCTAGGTATTCAACATAAAAAGTCTGCACCATATAGGCCACAACATAATGCCTTTATAGAGAGACAAGGCCAAACACTACAATCAATGGCATGTACTATGTTGTCTGATTCAGGATTACCTGACAACTTGTGGGGAGAAGCAATAATGTGCGGTAATCATATATTAAATAATGTTATTAATTCAACAACAGGTGAATTACCATTCACACTGTGGCATGATACAAAACCTGATTTAAGTTACATGCACACATTTGGAGCACCAGCATGGATGCATATCCCTACACAACTCAGACAAAAAGGACAGCATAGAGCTAAAAGATTATTTTTTATAGGATATGAATCTAATCACAGATCTTATAGATTCTGGCAACCAGGTACATCTAGAGTTTACACCAGTGCTAGTGCTAAATTCCTAGAACATGTAGGATGGAATAGATTAGAGCAAGATTTAAATAACGAAGTAATTATTGAACCCTACAAAAGGCAGAAAGAACAGACTAGTTATAAGAAGAGTCCAATTAAAGAAGAAGTCCACGAAGAACAAATAGGACCAGAAAAAGAGGAAACAGTTGATCAGGAAGAGTTAGATAATCAAGAACAGTTAATAAATGAAAGTCCACCTGTAAGTCCTGTAATACCTAGACGTACTACAAGTATAACTAGACCACCTGATAGGTATCAAGCAAGTATAGTTTGCCAAGTAACTAAAGTTCCAACTAGTATAGATGAACTTAAGATGTATCCTGCTAAGGATCAGGAGAATTGGCAAAAGGCAATGGAAAAAGAACTAAATTCATTAAAGGTAATGAAAGTATATGAAGATGCTAAATTACCTCCAGGAGAAAAATCCATTGGGTGCAAATGGATATTTAAAGTAAAAACTGGAAATGATGGGACTGTTACCCATAAAGCTAGATTGGTAGCTCAAGGATTTAATCAATCTGCATCTGATTACGATGAAGTTTTCGCACCAAGTCTTAAAGCAACATCTTTGAGAGCAGCTTTAGTGTGGGCAGCTAAGAAAAACTATGTCATTTCCATTTAGATGTAGAAACTGCTTATCTGCATGCACCACTGCAGCACACTATATATTTGAAAAAGCCAATTATTATAAAAGACAATAAAGTAAATAGTAATGATTGTTGGAAACTCAAAAAGAGTCTTTACGGGTTGAAACAATCTGGCTTTGAGTGGAACCAATATATTGTGAAAGAGTTAAACAATATGGGATTTAAATCTGGTTTAGCAGATCCAGGTGTGTTTAAAAGAGAAAATAATGGAACGGTGTCATTATTGTTATTATTTACAGATGATATTGCTTTGATAACTAAGACCAATAATGAAGCTAATGAGATTATATCATTATTAGCCAAAAAGATAAAATTAAAACATTTAGGTGAAATTAAAAGGTATCTAGGATTGACAATTAACAAAACAAAAAATGGATTTAAAATATCTCAAGAAGATAAAATTTGCCAATTAATTAATATGTATAAAATGGAACTTTGTAAACCGGCAAAGACTCCAATGAGTCAGGAAGTTTGCCAAACTGTTGCTCAAATTCCCAAATTTGATAAGTCCATATATCAATCTTTGATTGGTAGCTTATCATATATCAGCAATTGGTCAAGGCCTGATATAGCTTATATATAGTGTTAATCAGCTGGCACGTTTTAATTCAGATCCACATCAATGTCATTGGCAATCATTAAAAAGAATTTTAAGATATCTTAAAGGAACAATGAACCATGCATTGTATATAGAACCAAAGGGTGATTTGAGTCTTAGTGCCTATGCAGATGCAAGTTTTGCAACTGACATAAACACTAGAAAATCAACATCTGGGATGGCTATATTATTTGGTAAGACACTAATAGGGTGGAGGTCAATCAGACAACAGCATATTAGCTTGTCCACGATGGAAGCGGAATTTTCATGTCTGTCATTACTATGCACTGGCTTAATTCTGTACAAACAGTTATTATTAGACATGGGTGTAACTGTTAAAGATTCCATTATTGTGTACGAGGACAACCTGGCAGCCATACAGTTGGCTACTAATATAACTGTAAAAACTAGATCAAAGCATACTGATTTAAGATACTTAAATGTTAGAGAATCTGTAAAAAATGAGCTAATTAAATTGGAATACTGCATGACAGAAGAAAATATTGCAGACCAGTTTACAAAAGCTCAAGGAGTAATTAAGTTTAAAGAGAGTTGTAACAAATATGATTTAAAGATGTAAATAGTTATATTATTATTACCTAAAAGGGGAGAATGTTAAGGATAACATTGTTTACCCTAACTGGTTTAGGTAAAATAATAAATATGTTATCATGGTTTATTAGTTAAAGTGTCTGCAACTTTAACTGTAGGAATGTAATTAAGGGAGTGGTTGTAAAAAGCACTATAAAAGAAGCAAGGCACTGCAGCTTGCTCTCTCTGGCTTTATGATCCCTAATTACTGGATAGTTTGAAGACTGCATTTTTTCTCCTACTGGAAAGGTAGAGAGAAAGGACTGATTTATTGTAAGTGAACTGACATTGATATTTTACATGGACTTTGCTAATTGAATAACCTTGAATGGACTGACTAAAATGATACATGACTAATGGACTGTTATTTTGACTATGCAAAACTATATTTTGATAGCACAAACGTATCTGTTATTTTTACTGTATATTAATAAACATACAAACTTATCTCACACATTTATCTGTATGCCTATCTGACTAACGCTGCACATTCTGTTTAGTTTGTCTCCTTAACCCTGGTTGGGGAACACAGGCTTAACACCTATATAGAATCAAAATATATTTATCCAAATTGATTAGATGATTCTTTCTCCAGCTTCTACTTTTCTCAGTTCAAAGCCCTGCTGCTGTCAAAAGCAATTCCCACTTATTTTT
The DNA here is from genome assembly GCA_033807585.1 of Hydrophis major. NCBI lineage: Eukaryota > Metazoa > Chordata > Lepidosauria > Squamata > Elapidae > Hydrophis > Hydrophis major. The sequence continues at coordinate 142,343,246 of CM066343.1, read as the reverse complement.
CCTCTTTCTATTTGCCACTTTAAGTCCTTTCTTGAAAATTATTTGGAATGTGAAAACCAATTCATCTTTACACCTTGTTCTTCTAAAGATGAATTGGTTTTCATATGCGCAAATATATGCAAGGTATCTTAAAGATTCCAAAATAGAAGGATTTTAAGATAAATTGACTGATTTAGATAGGATTTTGACAGGTACTGATGAAAAAGTGATTAAAAAACTATATAGTTATTTGTTGAAAATAAAATTAGAGGAAGAACAAGTTAAAGAAACAACGATTGCTTGGGGGAAGAATTTTGGATATGGGATTGATTTAGAGAAATGGGAAAAATTGTGGTCTCAAAATTATAAAATGACAATGTCAACAGCATATAAAGAAAATGTGTATAAGATGTTTTACAGGTGGCACATTCCCCCGACCAGAATAGCAAGAATGTTCAAGAATAAATCTGAAAAGTGCTGGAAATGTCATCAGATACCTGGCTCATATTACCATATGTGGTGGACTTGTGAGGAGGCCAGGAAATACTGGACTAGAATTCGCATATGGCTGGAAAAAATGACAAAGAAACACACAGATTTGAAACCAGAGATTTTTTTTATTGGGAATCTTACCTGATATATATAATAAAAACTTAAAGTATTTGATTGTAAATGTATTAACAGCGGCTAGGATTGTATTTCCTAAACATTGGAAGAGTGAGAAAATACCATTAGAGGAAGAAATTATTAAGAAAATATTGGAATGTGCTGAAATGAGTAGATTGACATTTGAAATTAGAGAACAAGAAGATAAACAATTTTATGAAGTGTGGGATCTCTTTTATCAATGGTTAGATAATACAATATAATAATAGAATATTTAGAAATTTAGGAAATAACGAATATATAATTTTTCTTGGTTTTGATAATTTTTTAGAATACTTTATTAAGATAGATTTGGTATGATTCTATGATTTGTTATAAAATAATTTAACTCAATTATCGTTATCTCGCTTAACTATGAATTAATAAAATTATAGTCAAATGATTGTTCAGTAATGATATTAGGATATTTAACTGATGATTGATAATGTGAGTTATTATGTAATATAATTATTTCTATGACTATGAAATGGATGCACAAAAGGGAATGGTAAACCAACCGATACATTGTAAATTTATGAAGAATGATACTTTTTTATGTTATGTTTTATGTTTTATATGTTTTTGTTTGTCGTTAAAATCAATAAAACTTTTATCAAAAAAAAAAAAGAAAATTATTTGGAATGTGGAGTACCTTCCATTTAATTATATCATCCCGTTCCTACTGCTGTTCGCTTCTTTCTTTCTCTCCTGCACAAACTTATTCCAGTCTAATCTTCCCCTTCAGGGTGGCCATTTTAGATCACTGCATCAGGCATCTTTGGGAGGGAGCAATTGCCAAGCTGGGGAGGGGATTTGTGACTCCCCTCTACCCAGCTGATGGTTTCCCCTTCCTCCACTGCCCCTATGAGGTGGCTTCTGCCCGAAATCTGGTTGATCAGGGCTCTCTGATGCCGAAGCATGGACCAAAGCCATGCATAATCGTGGTCAGAGGTTCGTCTTTATATACTTCTTAGATTCTTACTCCCGTGGTCCTGTTGCTTTGTATACATTTCTCATCTACTGCTATTCCAACATCCAATTATAGTTAGATGTACTGGATACCAAGATTTTTGCCAGAAGCTAATTCTTCTTGTTCTCCCAAACACCTCTCTGCACACTCATTCCTTCGCTTGCTTCTTAACTCTTAACTCTTTCTCTCATACAAAATACAATGAGACTTGAATCGTGCTTTGATGGTCCAAGGAACTCTCATGGAAATTCAAAAAATCAGATTCATTCACTCACTCACTCATTCATTCATTGATCACACACACACACACACATTGTATATATAACATTTACTGTACATAGCTAGCTATCCATCTTTCAGCCAACTCTGGACAACTCTCAAAGTTTTTTTTTAGAAAAAACATATAAAGTAAAAAAAACACAAGTAGTTAAAACATAAAAAATTATAAAACAAAACAAAAAACAAAAAAACAACCCGTGATGCTAATCCATGCTAACATCAGCTATTCTCCCAATGGTTGAAGGGGGGAAGCCAGATATCTGAAGTATGAGACATGAAATGTGAAGCAGACCATGCTGTTGGATCATGACTCCTTGTTCCTTTTGGGGACCACCACAGAACATTATTTATGAATCATGGATGAAATTGCATCTGAGTCTTTCTGATCCATTCCTCAAATGGTGAGTCTGCTGCAACAGATCAGGCATAAACTGAAACTGGATTTGTGCTTTTGTAGACCTTTAACTAGTCTACACCTAGAGACATTACACTGTTCTTCAGATAGAGACCACAAATCATTCTATTTAGGAGGGGAGAATTGGGAGGATATAGTTCTTCCATCCCAAATTCCAGCAGTATCAAGCTAAATTATGTATGTACAGACTTTGTTAATCTTTTCCTGTGCAAATTTGCATTCAACATTGGCTAACTCCCTCTAAATGCTATGTTTGATATTGATAGATTTAGCTTATATGACAATAACAGATGTGGTTACTGCATTAATTTTTCTTTCGTGAAGTTCATATCGGGAAACGAGAGGGGACAAATCTGAAACTTTTGGAGTTGAACTTCACTAAGTGGTAAGTATAGGTTTCAATGTATTTATAGGACTATTTCCTCAAACTATGAAACCTAGAGAGTTGCTATAGTACATCAAATCAAGCCAAATATAAAATGGTGTTTTGTAAATTTACCATATTTGGAGGAAAAGTTACTATCCTTGCTTGTGGAGGGCTCTTCAGTCCCCTAGCTCTAGTTTGCTGATTTGTCTAATCATCCTAAGCAACCAGCCCATGATATCTAGTATTTCTCTACTGCAGCACAGAATGTGACAACTTGCCAATTCATTTCAGCCAAATAGCCATGTCCAATTCACAGCGGCAACTCACCATAGGCAACTTTGTGGAACAATTTGCCACAGGACAATTTAACAATTCAATTTAATTATTTAAAATAAATAGAAAATTATTTAATTTTTTGTCATTCACATTTCATTTTGTCCCTCCTTTGATATCATTTCTTTAATTATTCTATTATACCATTTGTTTGATATTAGTGTAAGTATTATCCTGCTGCGAATTGTTCTGTGGTGAGTTGTCCTGCAGTGAATTGGCTGCAGCAAGCTGGCCATGGCAAGTTGGCCATGGTGAGCTGGCTGTGATAAGTTGACTGTGGTGAGTAAGCCATGGCGAACTGTCATAGACCCACTGCAGCAGTTCTTTAACCTCCACTATTATTCAGCATGTACATGGGCCCCACGAGCTCTGTTTTCGCTGGCAGATGGCTAACAAAGCAAACTAAAAGCAAAACAAAACAAAAGGAGAAATGTTGATCCTTTTGCATTTGACCATATAAGAAGGGATAGGAAAGAAGAAAGGGAAAGAGGAAAGACAAAGAAAAAGAAGGAAAGAGGGAAAGAAGGAAAGGAAGAAGGAAAATGAAGAGGGAACGAATAAGAAGAAAAGGAAGGAAGGAAGGAAGGATTATGGATTAACATTATGTCCCAGTTGACACATTAGGATTACAATAGACCAAAAGATAAACAAAAAGTACGAATATCAAATTATTGCTTACCTATTGCTTTCCTAATATAACTGAGGCCATTTTGTTTACAAAAGGCTTTAAACAAATTACATATTTCAAATTCTGAACTTTTTCTTTAAATATGCTATAATTTTGGATTTTAGAAATGATGTTAAATCATGTCTTTTTATCAACATTTATACAAAAACACTTGTTTATTTTTCCACTGATTTCAAAGTGTGATAATTTTATTATTTTCTTTTTAATGATTTGTTGTAATGCCACGCTGATGACTTTTAACAGAAAGTGACATAAAGTCATGGACCGATGAACTTACTTGGGAAAAAGAAATAAATAGAAAAGGGTTCCTTGATGGGCAAAAGTTAACATTGCATTTCAAGCAGGAATAAATGTAATTTGCCTATGTTCTTTTTATATTCTAACATTATTTGAGATAAAACATCCAAAAATCTAAAAGACTCTAACTATTAAGGACAAACGTTAACAAAGCCAACAGTCAAAATCAAACTAACAATTCATACCACACTCCCACTAAACAATCATAGTCAAAACCAAAATAATTTCTTCTGCCAAGAAATTAACATTTGTAATATGTCACAATAGCGAAAAAGCAAACCAAATAACAATTATCATAACTACCCTACCAATACAAAAATGAAAAAAGCAAAAAACACAAGGCAAGAATTTTGACAAATATTAAAACAGTACAATTAGGAAAACCTGTTAAATATAACCTACAGTAGAACCTCATTCTGCTGGAAATAATATCACTCTTCCATTTCTGATTATAATTTTCACTGTTTGCCTATAAGCATGTGCTTTATATTAATAATGTACATTTATGCTTAATACGTTCTCTTAGCATTTCTCTTTGAAACTGTCATAGCACAAATTAATAGCTACTATTTTAAGAAATATAAGCAACATTTAAGAAAAAATGCAAATACTGTGAGATTTTTACCACTATTTTCCTTATTTCTTATTTAATATACAAAATCTCTGTGTTTATACCTGAAAGGAACAACAAATGTGCTTCTCACTTGTTAAATGGAAAGGAGAGTCAGCAAATATTAGCTGTGAAATATCCAAATCCATGAATGGGGAATCTGACATACATTAAAATCTGTAAAACAACTCAAAATTTGGCTACATCGTTCTTAGCAAGAGTTGAAAAACATATTTATCTCTCTAAAAACTTGGTGCTTCTGCAGAAGTAAGTTGGAACACAAAATTCTTTTAAAATTATATTATAAAAATAAGGAAATTGTCAAAATATGTCAGAAGGAAATAACTCTTAAACATTAATATAAGTTCAGCTCTGCCTTCCATCCTAGCTTAAGAAAAAGTTTGAAAACGTACTTTTGCCTTGCACAGGTGAAGAATTGTGATTAGAAGGAGGAGTTGTAGGCTCCAAATATTCAGATTTGTTGATGTTTATTTTTTTAAATTGTATTTACAGTATATTCATAGGGGGCATTTTTATCTGTTTATATCGTTATACTGTGGGAGTAGTCAACATACAACCACCATAAATAAATTTACAAAAATTTGTCCTCTGGTGAGTGCATGAATCAGTGAAGGTCCATGATTATATGTATCTTACTTCATAATTACTTACTTTCTGATCCTCATATTTTTGATCTTAATATCTTAGTTATATCATGCATTTCTACAATTGAGTCAATAGTTTGTTTCTAAAGAGGACATAAATATTATTATGTATTATTATTATATTGCAAATAATTTTAATATTACAAATTTAAACTCTTTTAGAAAAGCAAATTTATAATATTTTAGAAGCATGTTTTAAACAAATCTATGGGTTTTAACGCTGAGGAATTTACATGTCATATTTGAATCAACAAAAAATTAGCTTTAAATGAAAATACAAGTTTGATTTCTATTAGTAAGGCTGTTTCATCCTGAATTTACTTTTGGTCCTATATGTTAAATTTGCAAGCTATTTACAAGCTATCTATTTTTCTTCAATTAATATTGTTGGTTTTATCACTAATTTTTAAAACCAACTTAGGTTTGATGTTCTAACACTAATCTGTGAGATTTCAGTCATTGCAAAAATCCATAAAATTTGTTAGCATTAATCAATGTTTTATTTTTAATTATAACCATATAATCAGCCCAGGGACTAATGAAAATGCTTACAGCATTTATTTCTCCTTATTTCTAAATGCAAAGGGCTCCATTTATGCAAACCTGAAGTGTCCATTGTAACAGTAAGTTTAGTGCAAACTAACATAGCTCCTAGCTCAGATAAATTGATCCATACAACTACTGTACTAGTTTCTCCAAAATATGGAGGGCATCACATTGGGATGGCTAGGTGACTAAATATTTTCAATGAAAAGAAATGCTACCATGTACTTATAAGTATAAATGTGAATGCACTTAAAACGCAGATTTATATGAACAGATGAATGTACCTTAATAAACTCTGGGGACAAATTTAAGGGTAAAAAAATCATTTTTTATATAACTAGAACAAAGCTTTTGTTATGGACAGTTATTTCCCATGTTTTAACAAACTAGATGTGGACATTTGATAACTGCCTTACCAACACAATTGTATTAGCGCTTCTTCCATGGTTTCAGAAGGCAATTATATATATATGGAGCTCTGTTATATTTACTGCCCAAATGATTTTGTGTTCAAAAGGTACAGAATTGTTCCTCATCTAGGAGAAGAGCATAACATTAGGATTTTACTATGGAGGTTATTTACCAATATTTTGCTTTCTTTCCAACATGTACTGACTCTGCCCAATCATCCAATGTAGTTTCTTCTGTTACACTATTTTTATTTGCTACCCAAAACTTACTGAATAAGGCTTTATATTCTCATTCTTACTCTGTTAAAATAACAAAAGCATCATCTTGCCCACAACATCACCGAAAAACAGAAGCAAGTAAGTGGATTTCTATAAAGGTACAGAATTGCTGCTATTGCAGTAACTGTCTCTGGAGATTCCAAAGTACCACAGCAAAATGCTTAGCTATGCTTTTCAAGCTAACAAGCAGGGCTGGATCTGTTTCACATGGACTTTCTTAAATCCTTATTTTGTTTCAAGATCATCAGGCTACGATTAGCAAAAATAAAGGTTCACTTCCAAAACAAAATTGATTTCCCAATTTGAAAGTTTTGGGTGTTTTTTATATTGATTTGTTAGTTGTGCCTTTTCCCTTTAAAGGTCATATTATAAATGTATTATGTAAGTTTGTCTTGCTGCATAATGTATAATATGTACTGAAGCCATTCTTTTTTTTTTTTTGAAAACGATTTTATTGATTTTCTACAAACAAACAAAAAAAACAAAATATAAAAACATCAACTCTCTTATATACATACAGTGTGTCGGTTGGTTCATCAGTTTTGTGCATTCATTTCGTAGTCTCAATTACAGTTTTATTACATAATAGCTCATGTTGTCAATCCAAAATTATATATCCTAATATCGCTATTAGAAAATCATTTGACTATACTTTTAATCATTCATACTTTATGAGGTAACAATACTTTAAACAGTTTATTCTATAACAAATCACAAATCATACCAGATCTATCCTAAAAACACTTTATAAATATGATGTCAATTAACAAAAAAGAAAAAAAAAGATATTCCTTGCTGTCTAACATTCTAAATATTCTATTATTGTGTTTTGTCATCCAACCATTGATAAAAAAGATTCCAAATTTCATAAAATTGTGCGGTATCTGCTATCCCGCATCAGATGGGCGGCTCATGATAGGGAGCGAAGGAGAGAGAAATGACAGGAAGCGAGGTTTTCTCGGGATGAGAGCACCCCGAATGTCTTGGCACACGCTCTTTTATTGTGCTTTTTTACAAGAAAATGATTTAATCAAAGCTCAAGTCAAACATGATAATCTCATCAGAATGTGCATGTTTACAAAGCTGCATACCAGACAGATCATTTACAATGTGGATAAGCTTATTAACAACCGTCTAGCTCCTTGTCCCTTGTACGTGCCTTGCAAAGGTCACTGAAGAGACAGAAGTTAATGATTACACGTGAATGATACAATGTTGCAAACACATGAATGATACATAGTTGCAATGATACATAGTTGCAAACACATGAATGATACATAGTTATAACATCTCCTCTGTTTTTATTATTTATGACGAGTCTTCTTCCTCGTCCAAGAAGACAGGAACCATTTTTATGAAATGTTCGCCGTCCCCATCATCTAGGCAAGAGTGCGACCCGTCAGCGTCAGGGTTGTCCAAGGAGCGGGAACTCAGCAATGACATTTTTTCGTCCGGTGTTGAGGATATAACATGAGTTTGCAATAGCACATTAACATCAGCAGTTTTGGAGGATAATTGATTTTTAAAAAATTGCAATATTCTATTAAAACAACAAGGTCCTATAATACATATCAATATAATGATTATTAATGATCCTGCCAATGCAGTTAAAAAGGTTGTAAAACATGGCAAAATAGAAAACAACCCCCCCCCCCTGCTATCAGCATAAAGACAACATTCTTCTTTAAGCATAGCACACAATCCCTCTTGTTTTTTTTTTTTTTAAATAACAGATCTAAATCTTTACAATTTTGCAAGAGGGGGTATTCCATGGGTACCTGTAGGGATATAAAATCATCAGAGTTATACACACAAGCCATACTTGAATGCAAAATGATTTGGATTTAACAATTTCATCCCCGTGGACACATGCCATGAAACCGATGGAACAAGTCCAAACAAAATTATTGCCAGGGATAAAATACATTCCTTTCAGGCGTGATGTTAAAGTTCCTCCTGAAGTGGTGTAGATTGCAGAATATCCCCTGGTTGTGTGGGTGCGTCTGCCAAATCGAATTGAAGTGGTGGGTAGAAGTCTTCTATGCGAGAAAAATTGATTGTAGAACTTAAACGAATGCCTTGAAAGTCAGTTATAGCCCAAGTAATATTATATCTTCTATAAGGCTTCTGCGGATCGTCATGGACAGTTCTTTTGAAGCGTCGTTTGTTGACAGGATCAGAGTTCGGGTATATAAAAACATCACAAGCAGGAGAGAGGGCTATGGACAAGTTAGTTGTAGAACATTTACGAGATGAGGAGGGAATTCAATTAGTAGAAAAAGGATAATAATTACAATAATGACAATAAGGATTAATTTGATAATTCATCAAGGATGTTAGTTGGGGTGGGGAAACCCATAATACAATATAAGGACATTTGGGTCCCCCTATGTTTTAGATTGAATAGAGGAAAAGATTTTAAGGTTCCTTTCCATAGGAAGAGGAAAGAAGGAACAAAAGAGCGAGTGGTAGAGTGTTCTTTAAACAAAACAGAAGTGACAGAGTGAAAACTACGGGTAGCATTTTCATGACGTACCCACATGGAGCAAGTATAATAGCCTTCTGTTAATGAAATGGTTTTAACACGAATAGTCTTTTGACAGGAAGCATAGGTTTTGTTGAAGTAAGGTAGAAATTGCAAAGAAGATATAGGCAAGAATATCAGGAAGAGTTTTAAGATACAGATGTAGCAGAGGAATTCCCATGATAGGGTCTAACCGCCCTACCAGGGATCCAGCAAGTGGTTTTGTCTGGTAGTAAAATCGCAGCGTAGCCTTGTCCCCAAGTGAGAAGCTCAGCGGGACCCTGCCAGGCGGGATCTGGCAATCTGCGATAATATACCAGAGGTCTGTTAGGCGGGGGTGAGGGGGAGGAAAAATGACGTGAAGCAGCAGAAGTGGGAGGAATGCCAGTCAGATTAAGAAAGTTTAAAGTGTAAAGACAAATGTTAAGAGAATTTTGCAATGCTGGGAGCTTCGGGGGTTTTTCCCGCAATGAATATCGATCAAGAGCACGTTTCAGAGATAAGTTCGCTCGTTCCACAATAGCCTGCCCCTGGCTGTTGTAGGGAATCCCAAACTTGTGGGTTACATCCCATCTGTTACAGAAGTCCTGGAAAGCAGAACTTGTATAGGCAGGTCCATTGTCAGTTTTGATTTCTTTTGGACGTCCCAGCGAGGCAAAGGTACGAATTGAATGATTGATGACATGTTTTACAGTTTCTCCCCTTTGAGGGGTGGCCAGAATAAACCCTGAATATGTATCTATGGAAACGTGCAAATATTTCCAAGGGGCAAAAGGTGGATACTGAGTTACATCCATTTGCCAAATTTCACAAGCTTTTAATCCTCTAGGATTTACTCCTATGGGAATGGAATGTCCTTGCTTACTACATGTGGGGCATTGTTGAATAATGGCAGCAGCTTCTGCCTGAGTTAGAGCAAATTGAAAAGTTATCATAACTTGGCGGGGAAGATTCAAACACACTCCCTGCTTCTATTTTATAATGGACTTTTAAAGCCTCCATAATTTTCCTCCAAGTGACCAAAATGCCAATAGGTGCACGAGGAGGACCATGGAGATGTTCACCAATTTTTTGCGAAGTGGAAATTTTTAAGGACCCTTCCTCTGAATAATTAGGACAATGTTGCCACACATAAGCCAATAATGTAGCAATAGGTTTCATTTTTACAGGCGAGCCCTTTAAATTAGCAGAATATTTAGAAGAAGCGACTAACTCCCTCAATTCCTTCAGATGCTGCGTCTGTTGTTGAGAAAAGTTTCCACCCATACTTACGAAAGTCGAGACCGTGTTTCAGATCCGATGATGTGCAATTTGCTTCAGGCCTGGTGATGCACAGCTCCCATCGAGCTGATAAGATATGGGCGCGTCGCAACGTATCCCCCTTAGGGAATCACATCGGGGTCACCAGAATGCGGTATCTGCTATCCCGCATCAGATGGACGGCTCATGATAGGGAGCGAAGGAGAGAGAAACGACAGGAAGCGAGGTTTCCTCGGGATGAGCGCGCCCCGAATGTATTGGCACACGCTCTTTTATTGTGCTTTTTTACAAGAAAATGATTTAATCAAAGCTCAAGTCAAACATGATAATCTCATCAGTATGTGCATGTTTACAAAGCTGCATACCAGACAGATCATTTACAATGTGGATAAGCTTATTAACAACCGTCTAGCTCCTTGTCCCTTGTACGTGCCTTGCAAAGGTCACTGAAGAGACATAAGTTAATGATTACACGTGAATGATACAATGTTGCAAACACATGAATGATACATAGTTGCAATGATACATAGTTGCAAACACATGAATGATACATAGTTACAACAAAATTGTTTATCCTCTTGCTCTCTAATTTCAAATGTCAATCTACTCATCTCAGCACATTCCAATATTTTCTTAATAATTTCTTCCTGCGATGGTATTTTCTCATTCTTCCAATTTTTAGCAAATACAATCCTAGCCGCTGTTAATACATTTACAATCAGATATTTCAAGTCTTTACTGTATGTATCTGGTAAGATTCCCAATAAGAAGAACTCCGGTTTCAAATCTATACGTTTCTTTGTCATTTTTTCCAACCACATGCGAATTTTAGTCCAATATTTTCTAGCATCCTCACAAGTCCACCACATATGGTAATATGGGCCAGGTATCTGATGACATTTCCAGCATTTTTCAGATTTATTCTTGAACATTCTTGCTATTCTTGGGGGAAAGTGCCACCTGTAAAACATCTTATACACATTTTCTTTATATGCTGTTGACATTTTCATTTTATAATTTTGAGACCACAATTTTTTCCATTTCTCTAAATCAATCCCATATCCAAAATTCTTCCTCCAAACAATCACAGTTTCTTTAACTTGTTTTTCCTCTAACTTAATTCCCAGTAAATAACCATATAATTTTTTAATCACCTTCTCATCAGTACCCGTCAAGATCTTATCTAGATCAGTCTGTTTATCATAAAATCCCTCTGTTTTAGAATCTTCATCATACCTTCAATGTATTTGCGCATATGAAAACCAATTCATCTTTATACCTTGTTCCTCTAAATTTTGTATTGATTTAAGTTCACCCTTTTTATACAATAGTTCCCCATATCTAACTGTTTGTTCCTTCTTATAAATTATAGGATAAGAAAATTCTTCTATAGTCGATAACCAAACTGGAATTTTCAAATAACATTGTCTTTTTATCTTCTCCCAGTTTAACCACAAAGACTCCTGTATATAATGTCTTCTAAAATAACCCTGTGTTTTAGTTCCCTTATACCATAAAAGAGCGTGCCAACCCAACAGCAAATCATGCCCTTGTAATGTCAACAATCTAGTCTTTCTTAATGTTATCCATTCCTTTACCCACATCAAATTTGCAGCTTGGTAGTACAATTCCCAATTGGGCAGGCCAAAACCTCCTCTAATTTTAGCGTCTTGCAAAAGCTTTAGCTTTATTCTTGCTTTCTTACCTTGCCATATATACTTCAGCATAATTTTATTTAAATTTTCAAAATAGTCTTTTCTGAGCCTAATTGGTATTGTTTGAAACAAAAATAAGATTCTGGATAAAATATTCATTTTGATTGCTGAGATTCTCCCTATTAATGACAATTGTAAATTTTCCCATTTCTTCAAATCTAAAGCTATCTGTTGTTTAAGTTTAATAAAATTATTCTCTTTTAATGTGCTACATCTTGCTGTCAAATATATTCCCAGATACTTAACCTTATTTGTAGTTTGGATTTTCAAAAGATCTGCCAATTCTTCTCTTTGTCTCAATAGCATGTTCTTTGTCAAAATCTTTGTTTTGTCTTTATTTATTTTCAAACCAGCCACCTCACCATATATCTCTATCTTTTCCAATAACTTTGGAGCTGTTTCTAATGGATCTTCCAAGGTAAAGGCTAAGTCATCAGCAAAGGCTTGCAGTTTAAATTCTTCCGTTTTAATTTTCATTCCTTTTATGCTTTTATCATCTCTAATATTTCAATCGAACACTTCCAAAGTCAATACAAATAACAAAGGAGATAGGGGACATCCTTGTCTTGTGCCTTTTCTTATATTAATAAAGTCTGTAAGTTCTCCCTCCATCATTACCTTTGCTGTCTGCTTATTGTATATGGCTTCTATTGCTTGAATAAATTTTCTGGCAAAACCCATCTGTTCCAATAGTAATAACATAAATCTCCAGTTCACATTATCAAATGCCTTTTGAGCATCTAGGAATATCAAAGCCATTTGCTTTTCAGGGTGTGCCTCATAATATTCCAAAGTATCCAGGATTACTCTCATATTGTCCCTAATTTGTCTCTTTGGCAGAAATCCATTTTGATCTGGATGAATGAAGTTATTTAAGTATTTGTTAAGTCTTTCTGCTAAAATTGAAGCAAAGATTGTATAGTCTGCATTTAATAAAGAAATAGGTCTAAAGTTCTTAATTTGCAGTGGATCAGCCTCTTCTTTTGGAATAAGTGTAATATAAGCCTCTAACCATGTTTTGGGTATCATCTTCTTTGACATAGCTTCATTCATAAATTCTAGCAATGGAATGCTCAATGATTCTTGTAAGCTTCGTCACGGCAATACAGCTGCAATCTCGGGGCTCCGAGATCGCAGCTGATATTTTTGCCCCTGCTCGGTCCCAACGGACCTAAACCGTGCCGTAGAGACGATGATCGTGAAGGGCACACTCTGGATCCCAGGGACATCGCAAAGTCCCTGCTTGATCCGGGAGAAGTCCTTTTGCCGGCGGCGGAGAGGCAGCCTGCACAGCTGCTGAAGTCGGGACAGCTCCGGAAAGGAAGAGGCTGAAAGTGAAAGTGTGTCATCTGGGTGAGAAATTTCTTTTTTTTGCTAACTTGCTGAGATTTGAAAGGACATTCTGAATATGAGAAGAAACCTGTGAGATTTTATGACAAAACTGTATGAGCGGCATTTTTTAAAGGGACGTCAAATTGAGGCTTGGATTCTTTTTTCTCTTTCTCTTACTTATTTTTTATTGGACTTTAGCGTGACTTTGTAGTTAACCGGATTGAATTTTCTCTTATATATATATTTACTTCTTATGCTCCTTTTTGACTTTATATTTTTTTTTTAGGACAAAGGCTCCCTTTGGTTATTTTCTCTTCTTTTATATATATATATATATACAAACATACATACATACATACATACACACACACATACACACACACACACACATATATGGCATTCAGCTTTGTTCAGGTATTTTCCCACGTCATAGTAGTGGTGCTTTCAAAGTTGTAGCAATGTTTCAGCAGAATCTCATCTGCCATCATCAGGCTTCTGTATAGTGTTCGTCTGTGAGTTAGACTTTTACAGTGGTTTCAGATTTAAATTTGGGGCAGCCTATTGCTGTGCCAGAATGGTTTTTTTCTTCATCCTGATTGGTTGAGAGTCTTGGTCTGTGTTTATTGGTCTTGGAATTTGCTGTGTTCTGCTTCTAATATTTTCTGTCTGTTTTTTTGGCTCTTTTTGTATCTTGATTGGCTGGCAACATTGTGTTACTTTATTGGAGGCCTTTAGTGCAGCTTGGCTTCGGGTAAATGGACGGCTATCATTAGTTAGGAAGCTGGGTTTCATCTGGGTGCCTGGTTGGGGTGTGTTTGAGATGGAGGTATCAGGGCGGATCTGTTTGTGCCCAGGTGTTTGCCTGGCTTGTGGTGTGGAGATTTTTTTGTTTGTGAGTGCAGGCTTCCAAATAATTGACAGCCTAGTGGAATCATCTCTTCTGTTCATGCTTTCTGGTCTTTTTTCAATCTCTGTGGCTTCTCTGATGATTCTGTGGCTGGGATTTTTTATAGTGGCTAGGGTTTTGGTGCCATTGAAGTTGATGCTATGACCTGTGGCTTCCATGTGTTGGACTAATGAGGAAGTGTGTTCCAGCTTTTTGACTGCATTTTTGTGTTCATCCAGGTGGGTGCTTATTCTTCTATTGGTCTGTCCAATGTATGTGGCCGGGCATGATGCACAGGGGACTTTGTATATGCCTTGGTTTTCCAGGTCAACTTTGTCTTTGGGGTTTCTGATGATGGCTGCTATTTTTCTGTCATCCAATCAGCAGCAACCCGCTATCAGCCAATCAGATCAGCCAAAACGACCAATCACAATCCGCTATTAGCGGACCAATCAGAAGTGCAGGTTTACGAGCCTGTTGTGGAAGGAAAACTATTAGAATTGCAAGCTAACGAGTTTGCTTAGTTGGAACACCCCTCCCCCCTGGGTTCTGTCTCAAGGGTGGGGTGATGTATTCTCGCAGTTAGGCAGGTCGTCTCACCTGTCTACCTGATTTGCGTTGCTCCAACAGTCTTTGCCCGGACTCTGGTTCTGGTGGGCTGTTCATTGATCTCAGCGGTAATGATGATCTGACTTCTCCATTGGGTGACTCGGGGTTGTCATCTCTACTCCTGTCAAGGCTGTTATCTGGATTCTCTGGATTTGCTGATGCCGCAGTGCTGCTTCGTGGAGAGATGACCATCTGCCCTGGCTCTTCTTTGGAAGGTGAATATTCTGGGTTTGGTTGTGCTGATTGCTGGGTTTCACGTACTGGGTCGGATACTAGTTCATTTTCGGCCCCCTCGATTTCCCTTCCCCCCCGGTATGGAGTTCAGGGCTTTTGAAGGGAATAGGTGCCAGCCTGCTGCGTAGTTGGTCGATGTGGCGCTTCCAAAGTCTCCCATCAGCAGTTTGTAAGCAGTAGGAATGGGGACCCGTAAGTTGAGTTATGGTAGTGGGGACCCACAATGGGTCACCAGTAAAGTTTTTGCAAAAACCGGGTCGCCTACCTTGAACATGCGATACTTGCTGCTGGACCCCAGGGGCTTTTCCAGCGTGTAGGCAGGGTGTAGGCAGTCAAGATGTGATCGAAGTTTCCTGCCCATCAGATGTTCGGCTGGGGTTTTGTTCGTGGTGCTGTTTGGAATAATATGTTGGAGGAGAAGCATCCTGGTCACCTTGTCATGGATGTTCCCTTGCTCCATCTTGTGTAAGGTTTTCTTTGTGAATTGGAGCATTCGTTCAGCCCGACCGTTGGCTGCAGGGTGAGCCGGCGATGTTAAGGCGTGGCTTATCCCCCGGTCTGCTAGGTACTGTTCAAATGCCAAGGCGGTAAATTGTGGGCCTTTGTCTGAAACCAAGACATCTGGCAAGCCGTGTGTAGCAAATAGTCTGTTTAGTTTTTTAATGACTGCCTCTGTGGTGGTGCTCTTCATTTTGTGGACCTCAAGCCAGTTGGAATAGGCATCCACTGTTATAAGAAATGTATGCCCCTTGGTGGGTCCCGCAAAATCGATGTGGGTGCGGGACCAGGGACCTCGGGGCGTTTCCCATTCTGCTGGTGATGCTTTTGGTGGAGCTGAGCATGTTTCCTGGCACTTGTTACAGGTGGCCACCCAGGTTTCTATTTGCCTGTCCATACCTGGCCACCAAGCGTAGCTCCTTGCAAGTGCCTTCATTCACACGATGCCCGGATGTCCATCATGCAGTAGTTTTAGGACCTTATGCTGTAGTCTTCCTGGGATGATGACTCTATCTCCCCACAAAACACATCCTTTTGGGGAGAAAAGTTCTGTCTGCCTGTGTTTGAAGGGCTTGAAGATGTCGTTGGGTTCATTGTCAGGCCAACCTCTTTCCACCCAGCTGAGGACTCGTGCCAAACAAGCTTCCTTCCTTGTTTCTGATGTGATGTCTTGTGCAGTCAGTGGTAGTGAAGGAAGTGTCTCGATTTGTAGTGTATCTAGGGTTGGAGCTAGGTCATCTAGGACTTCTGGTAGTGGAGAGCGGCTCAGGGCGTCAGCGTGGGGAATGGCTTTCCCCGGTCGGTGTCGCAGTTGGTAATCATATGCGGCTAGAAACTCTGACCAGTGTGTCATTCTTGGCGATAAGATGTGGGGAGTTGGTTTATCCCCCGCCAAGATGCCAAGCAATGGTTTGTGGTTGGTGATTATAGAAAAGGATCTTCCATATACATACTCATGGAATCGTTTGATCGCAGACACAATAGTGAGAGCCTCTTTATCTACTTGACTATAGTTTCTCTCAGTTTTAGATAAAGTTCTTGAAAAAAATGCAATGGGCGCCTCAGTACCGTTTACTTCTAGTGGGGGCAGGATGTGGCTCAGGATGGCTCCTACTCCAAACAGTGAGACGTCACAGGTGACAGTTAATGGTAAAGTCTCGTTATATTGTATCAATACAGCATCTGATGTTAAAAGGTCTTTTACTTACTGAAAAGCTTGCTCTTCTCGATGTCCCCAGACCCAGGAAGACTTCTTGTCGAGGAGCCTATGCAGGGGTTCAGCAATAGTCACCTTCTGGGGTAGGAAGATGTTATAAAAGTTGATGAGTCCCAGGAAGGCTTGGAGATCTGTTTTGTTTCTAGGTCTTGGGGCATTTTTTATTGCAGCCAATTTTTTCTCAGTAGAGTGAATTCCCTGTTTGTCAAGAAGGTAACCAAGGAATTCAACCCTCTCAGTACATAGTTGGCACTTTTCCTTCTTGACCTTCAGGCCAGCGTCTTTAAATTTTTGGAGGACCATTCTTAGTCGCTTTTCTAATAGACTTCTAGTGGGGGTAGCTATCAAGATATCATAAAAGTAGGGCACAACCCCTTTTATGCCTTGTAGCAATCTTTCCATCAGACTTTGGAAGATGCCAGGTGCTACGCTCACTCTGAACTGGAGTCTATTACATTTGAATGCACCTCTGTGCGTGACTATAGTTTGGGCTTCTGCGGTCTCTGCATCTATGGGCAGCTGCTGGTACGCCTCGGCTAGGTCCAATTTTGCGAATATTTTTCCACCCCCAAGGGAGTGAAGGTGTTGGACCACAGGCACAGGGTAAGCGCTCTGCTGAAATGCATGGTTGAGGATGGCCTTGTAATCCCCACAAATTCTCAGAGATCCATCAGGTTTATGGGGGTTACAATTGGGGTCTCCCATCAGGTGTGGTCAATCGGTTCCAACACACCCTGGGCTATTAATTTGTCCAATTGTTCATCAATCTTTGGTTTGAGTGCAAAGGGCACTCAACAAGGCTTAAGGCGAATGGCGCAATATCAGGGCAGAGATTAAACAATATGGGGGATCCCTTGTACTTGCCTAGCTTCTCGGTGAAAACTTCCTGGAATTCCTGGACGAGGGCCGCTTCCCAGTCATCACTTTCGGTCTGGTTGATGCCTGCCAGTTTGATTCCTAGTGGCGCGAACCACTGCAAGCCTAGTAAGCTGGGTCGATCTTTATCGACGACGGTAAGAGGTAGGGTTGCAGTGTGGTCTTTGAAGGAGACTTGGACGTGGCTGGAACCGGCGACTGGGATCCTATTTCCTTGGTAGTCCTTTAATATAATTTTCTGAGTGCTGAGGTCCTGGCGACGAATGTCAGGGGTCAGCTGTTTAAGGGTTTTCCAGGAGACCATTGATAGGAAAGACCTGGAATCAACTTCCATAACGCATGGTCGATTCTCAATGGTGACCCTTACTTGGATTTTTCTTGCATCAAGGGATGAAGCATGGCCGATGGTGATGGTTTGGTGCACCTCTTCTCGTCTGGTAGAAGTGGCTGGGGCTCGATTTCTGTAGTAGTGGTTCCATTGGTTGCTTGGGCAGTCCTGATTTACTGGTGGGGTGCCTGCTGTCTGCCGGAAATTATTTTCTCTTCGGTTTGGGCTGGACCCTCGCTTGCTTCTACAGACCTTTGCAATGTGGCCCCTCTTTCCATAGGAACAGCAGAGGGAGTCTAGGAATTTGCAGTCTGATCGTGGGTGGTTTCCCCCGCATCCAGCACACTGATACGGGGACTTACGATTCTGCTGGTCTCGCTGATCGCGCTCCAAGTCTGTTGACCTCCTCTTCCATGCTTTCTGATGGGGATTCGAGGTCTTCATGGTGGGTGGCCGTTGTGTGCCTCTAGGAAAGGGACGTAGTGTCACTGGCGAGTTGGCGGTGCGGTCCTTTCGCTCAGCGCATTCAAGCTGTTGACTTCCTCGTTGCTTCTGCTGCAGTAGCATCGGCGATGACATCTGCGAGGCCGATGTCCCCCTTCGCCATAATCTTGCTCTGGGTTTTGGGGTCCTTTAGACCCAGAACAATTTGATCTCTCATGGCTTCTTTTAGATTTACGAAGCCACAGAGTCCCCGCAGGTTTCTGAGGTCTGCGATGAAGTCTCCAACACTTTCGCTCTCCTGTTGGTCCCTCTGGTAAAACTCGTGTCTCCTAATGAGTGTTGGCACCGCTGGGGCATAATGGGCCCAGAGGATTGGGGCGAGGTTGTCCCAGTCCATCGTCTTGACTTCTGCTGGTTTAGCAAATGCCTTTGCCATCTTAAAAACGGCGGATCTGCAATGGGTCAGGAATACAGCTCGTTTCTTGCCAGGCGTGGCAACCTTCAGGTTGTTGGTTTCCAGGAACATCTGAAACCTGTCCATATACAAGTCCCAGTCTTCGTTAGCTGGATCAAATGGAGTGGGTGGTATGGTGCCGCTGGTCATTCTGCCACTATTGGTGCACTCTCAGCCACATGCTCTGTTAGTGTTCAGTGAATGTTCAGTCAGCTCTACCGTCTCCGCATCCCACCTTCGTCGCCACTAGGAGAGTGGGCGCAAGAACGGAGACGAGGCATCAAATAGTGACTCCAATTCTTTATTAGTGACTTCAGAACAGAGCGAAAAACGTGGGCAGCAGCAGCTCCTTTTATAGAGCTGGCGGCTGTCACAACAACCAATGATTTAAGTTTGCCGTGCTGGGAAGCATCCAATCAGCGGTGACCCGCTATCAGCTAATCAGATCAGCCAAAACGACCAATCATGATCCGCTATTAGCGGGGCAATCAGAAGTGCAGGTTTATGAGCCTGTTGTGGAAGGAAAACTATTAGAATTGCAAGCTAATGGGTTTGCTTAATTCGGAACAGTATCTATTTTCCAATGTGGTGCTAAATTTATCTTTGCAGCTATAAAATGTACATTAATCAATTATGTTAATTTTATTAATATGTTTTGGAAATAATCCCTGGAAGAGTAATGGCTTCATTTCAAATTTGATTTCTAAAATTCTCTAAATTTCTTTCCTGTGCTTTTGAGATTTTTTTACATATTACAAGATTTCAAAGTTTTTCAGACCATGAACCTGTCTGTTTAAAAAAAAGCATAGAAACTCATTCAGATCAAGAGGCAAAGTTCCAATAATAGAAATCCTACTAAATTTGAATGTACATTTTTCTGTAGTGAAACCCCATTAGATTCTTGAGGGAGGGTTTCATGACAGAAGAAGGAAAAAAAGTAGGGTCAAATGCAAACAGATTTTCTCTTAGTGTTCTATGGAACATCATTTGAAAAACTCCAGAATAACATAAAGGGGAATCTTTGAACTTTAGCCTGTTTGTTAGACTCCCTTAGCTTTTTTTGTTAGAACTGAATTTGTTTCAATGGGATGAAAATGCAAGAAAACAAATAAATATATCTATTTATCTAGAATAAGATAAAAGAGACATATATTCAATGGATATTTTATTCAATTCTGTTCATGTTAAGATATTTCATTTACATTTTTATGTAAATAGGAATAAAATTATATAATGTAAAAGGACAAGTGGCAGTTAATAAAAATAACTATCACTTATAATTCTGGTTATGATTTCTCTAACATTTTGTTCAGGGAAAAGAAGATTACTGTTGAAGAAAATATCTTTTTGTTCCCTTTGCTATTTCTTTTTCCTTTATCATTGCCAAATGTTTGTGTATAAATACAAGAGAAGGGAGGGCTATAACATCAAGGCTATAAAAATGTATCACTACTTCCTCAGAGATTCTGAGAACATTAGACACTAGCGGAAATTCAACTGTCTAGATATCTCAAAGGAGATTCATACATGAAAATTCAAGTTACAAATGTCACAGATGGGTTTCCCTAGCTTCAAACAACTAATGGAGCTTTTCACCAATTTGCATATTAACTGTCACTGTATGGAATTGGTATACATCAAGGACATTAAATAGAGCAAAGCAAAAGTGTAATAAGCCTTGGACACTATTTTTATTCCTTACTTTTACTGTGTATGTTGGAGTTGCATAGGGAGTAGAAAAAGAAATTACAGGAATAATATATTAGACCTGATGATTTCTCAGAGATCATTAATCTCCCCTCTCTAGAAAACACGAATTAAATTCAACTCCATTATTGCCAGACTGAATACTATTGTTTATAGAATTGTAAATAAGATTTCAGAAAATAATCCAAACTTGTGGCTATAATATTTTCACATATATTAATGTGGCCTCATCATCTTTCTTGTAACTATCCAGAAAGAAGTAATGGGAAAACAAAGAGCAATCCTACTTCTTGATCACAACTTCACTTTTTCTACAAATCAGCACCAATTCTCTCATGTGTTCCTATAAATTCTGCAACCAATCACTATTAAATTGTACAATATTTTTTCTTGGAAGAAAAAGTGACCTTTGAATTTGAATTTCTAGTAGGCAAGATTTCTTCTAGGCAAAGGTTTATAATGTTATTTCTCCTTAAACAGTGTTCATGGGAATATACTAAAGAGAATAAAATATTCTGATGGTACCTGACATTTCTCTTGCAGTATTTTGAAACAAACCCCTGTGACTAAATGGTGCCAAACTGTGACATTTCTTGAACATCTGTTGAACAGACTTAAGTCCTATTCACTTCAGAAAGAACCTGATTGTTCAACTCATAGTTGGCTCTTTCTATTTAAAATTAAAATCACATAAATGGTTCCTGCTCTCCTTTTATCTTCTAGAAGCGCCTGCTGACTTCTACAGAATTTCTTACACACACTTTCACTTTAAATCATATAAAATATCTTTAATTGAAATGAAATTTCTCAGGTGTTTGATTTGTTTCATTACCTTAACACTTCATTTCTTATACACCCTTTCCCTTGATTTAATATAAAATATTCACTAATTGTGTGTGTTTTAAAAACAAAACAAAAATACAATTTACCAGAAATCAGACTGAAAATTAGCAATGCAGATGATCTGGTAATAAGGCCATAGATCTGACAGTCTGTTTCAGAGAATGATGAAGCATAGCATCTGACCCAACAAACAGGAAAACATAATGCAGTTTTTTCACTTGCTAAGAGCAAATTTCGGAGCAAAGTGGGATCTAAAATATATAATCCTATAGTCTTAACACTTCAGGGTAAAAAAGCATGCTATGAAGTGCGTTTCAAGAAATAGTATTTACATTAAGCAAATTATTTTGCCACCTTCAAACAAATCTTAACACAAACATGAATAAAATACTTGTATTAACTTTTTTTAAACAACTAAATATAAATCAATCCACTGATTTAACTGAACTTACTACCCTATAATAAAGGTAATTGAAGAATAATTTAACCCCTTGTGTTTTTTCTTCTATGTATGCACATACATTATCATGCATGTATTATTATTTTTGGTTTGTTCTATAGTCAGCCAGATGTTCAGACTGGATTTGGCATTTTTGTCTACCTATCAAGTCCTTCCCAAGGACCTAGGATAAGCAGATGTGGATGTTTAATGATGTTACAGATACCATCTGCAGTATGTCATTTATTTTCCAATCTTCAAATTCTTCTATGCTGTCTCTTCATTGTGGGAAGAGATGAGGAAGAATGCTCAGAGCCACTCAAGGCATGAAGGCCATCTCAGCTGCCAAGCTAAAACAAGCAGGCACCTTAATTGACTAGCAGTGATATAAAACAATGCTGGAGGAAGATGATCATTTTAGTGACATTATCAAAGGCATCATTTCATATTGCATGAGAGTAGACAGCGCCTGTGTTTTATAAACAAAAACAAAAGCATGAATAGACATTATAAAATGATTGATGATATAATGCCAGCAGATCAAATAACATGCTACTGAAGAAGAATTGAGGATCTCTTCAAGGACTAATGCTATGTATTGGATGGCTAGATTAAAGCCTTTAGGATATCTGGCAATCTGTTTCTAACCTCATATCCTGAAGGGCTGGTAACAGAATAGAATAGAATTCTTTATTGGCCAAGTGTGGTTGGACAACCAAAGAATTTGTCTTGGTGCAAATACTCTCAGTTTACATAAAAGAAAAGATACATTCGTCTAGAGTCAAGAATCATAAGGTACAGCACTTAATAATAGTCATAGGGTACAATTAGCAATCAAATCACACTAGGCAACAGTCAATATAGATCGTAAGGATACAAGTGAAAAAGTTACAGTCATACAGTCACAAGTGCAAGGGGATGGGTGATAAGGGGTGATGAGAAGATTAACAGTAATAGTAGTGCAGACTTTGTAATAGTTGAACAGTATTGAGAGAATTATTTGTTTAGCAGAGTGATGGCTTTTGGGAAAAAACTGTTCTTGTGTCTAGTTATTCTGGTGTGCAGTGCTCTATAGCATTGTTTTGAGGGAAGGAGTTGAAACAGTTTATGTCCGGAATGTGAGGCATCTGTAAATATTTTCACGGCCTTCTTTTTGACTCGTGAAATATACAGGTCCTTGATTGAAGGCAGGTTGATAGTAATTGTTTTTTCTGCAGTCCTAATTATCCTCTGAAGTCTGTGTCTGTCCTGTTGGGTTGCAGAACCAAACCAGACAGTTATAGAGGTGCTGATGATAGACTCAAAATTCTTCTGTAGAACTGTATCAGCAGTTCCTTGGGCAGTTTGAGCTTTCTGAGTTGACGCAGAAAGAACATTCTTTGTTGTGCTTATTTGATGACGTTTTTGATGTTAGGTATCCATTTTAGGTCATGTGATATAGTAGAACCTAGAAATCTGAAGGTCTCTACTGTTGATCCTGTGTTGCATAGTATTGTAAGAGGTGGTAGTATAGGAGGGTTTCTTCTAAAGTCTACCACCATTTCTATGGTTTTGAGTGTATTCAGTTCCAGATTATTCTGGTTATACCACAAGGCAAGTTGTATAATCTCCTGTCTGTATGCGGATTCGTCGTTGTCTCAAATGAGACCAATCATTGTAGTGTCATCTGCAAACTTCAGTATTTTAACAGATGGATCGTTTGAGATGCAGTCATTGGTATATAGGAAGAAGAGAAGTGGAGAAAGCACACAGCCTTTGAGGGGGAGCTATGCTAATTGTACAGGTATCAGATATGATTCTGCCTAGCTTCACCTGCTGCTTCCTGTCTGTTAGGAAGCTTATGAAGCTTAGAAGAATGTCTGGACTGATGGTATTGAATACTGAACTGAAGTCTACAAAGAGGACCCTTGCATATGTATTTGGAGATTCAAGTTGTTGTAGGATGTAATACAGAGCCATATTAACAGCATCATCTGTCAATCTATTTGCTCGGTATGCAAACTGCATGGGATCTAACAGTGGATCCGTGATGGTTTTTAGAAGGAACAGCACAAACCTTTCAAGATTTTCGTAACTACAGATGTTAGAGCAACTGGTCGATAGTCATTCAGTTCCTTGATGGGGGTTTCTTTGGCACTGGGATGATAGTAGAGTGTTTGAAGCAGGAAGGAACATAGCACATCTCTATGATCTATTGAAGATTCGGGTGAAGATGGGGGCCAATTGCTCAGCACAGACTTTTAAGCAAGGAATTATCTTGTCTGGCCCTGGTGATTTTCCTGGCTTTTGTCTGTGAAATAGATCTTGCACTTCTTTTTCTGTGATCATGAGAGGTTGTGAACCCAATGGGTTGGGTCCAGTTGTAGGAGGCTTGGCTGTTGGTTTGTTTGAGATGGGGGTTGTGGAGATAGGTGGCTGGAGTTTCTTTTCAAACCTGCAGTAAAGCACATCCAGGTCATCTGCTAGTTGCTGCCTGGGAAGGAGATTTGCTGTAGCCAGTGATGTTTTTAAGAGTTTTCCACATATTTTCTGGTTCATTTGTTGAGAACTGATTCCTTAACTTTTCAGAGTAACTTCTTTTTACTACTCTGCAAAGACTGTTCTTTGGTAGAATGCAGTCAATGACTGAACAGTATAAATTAGATTTCAAACAATCCTTGAATAGGGCAATTACCCAAGCATCTGGTCTAACAAGTGATGCAGATGAAAAGGAAATTGGCCAATTTTATGGTTACTTTTAAAATGAAATCAAGTGTGAATGTGCTCTTTGTGGTTGGAGACTGTAATGTATAGTTGAATTATATGACTTAGGAAACCAAAATGAAGAGGAGAGTGACATCAGTTTCTGTCATTCCCATTATTTCTTCATATCTAACACTGACTTCAAAATGACACTTCTATACATGGATATCACCAGATGGGAGTACACAGAAATGAAACTGATTACACAAAGGTAAATGAGCTCAATAATGGCCAGGTGTTGATTGTGGAATAGATCACAAACTCTTTATAAGTTCAAAGTTAAGCTAAAGAAAAATAAATTGGTAAATAAGCCCAGTGTTGTTTCCTCCTTAAGAGACATAAATAGATTCACTGAACAAATGGCATTCAAATCAACTGAGTTGTTGATAATTTAATAACTCAAAAGTGAAATCCTGAAATTATGTAATATCATAAAGTGGTTAACACTGAATCCTTCTGTAATATTCCTACTTCTATTGAGTGAAGAAGTAAATAGAATAAAGATCAAGATATGAACTAATATGAGAAGAAATCCAGAAGCTAGTCTAGGGTTTTTGCTCCATTATAAATGCATGGATCACATATATCTTAATTCCTGACATGCATTCAATCATTCATTAATTCATGCATTTATAAAATTACAGGTGGTTTGCTATTGTTTTAAAATGAATATGACCAGAAATAGAAATTGTAAAAATAGTAAAGCAGCCTAACTAATTAATTATATAGAACCTTTCTACCATCAGGCCTTAATACCTTTGTACTTGCCCTACAGGAGTAATAAACTAATAATTATATATACTTATGGCCATCAAATCTGAGAGCCAGTTTGGTGTAATGGTTAGGCTAGAAACCAGTACTAGACTATGGGTTCTAGACTGGTCTTAGGCAAGAAGCCAGCTGGGTGACTTTCTCTCAGCCCTAGAAAGAATTTGTAATGGTAGAAAGCATCTAAAAAACCTTGCAAAGAAAACTGCAGGAATTGTCCAGTATGAGAATTGGACACAATTGAATGAAAGGAGAAAAGAAGTCAGGTTAGAGTCAATCCAGGCAAGACTTTTCGGAATTAGTTAGGCCTGCAGACAGGTAGGAACAGAGCTTAGATGAGGGGCAAGAACTGATGCAAAGGCTTGGAGAGTGCAGAGAAGACGGGATCAGCTCAGATGGAGCAGGCCACTCATGACAAGAGTGCCCCACCCAGTTTCACCAGGCACACTTGGGGAATGAAACTTAAGGAGATGTTGTGGGGAGGGGCATTTGTTGAGAACAAACGCTGAGTTCCGAAAGTATTGTGTGCTGATGTTTGAATGTGGCATTCTGGACTGATTATCTGGATATTTTGTTCCCTGAATTTCTTGCTTTGTTCTTGTTTTACCAAATACATTTGTGATTTATTGCTGTGTAGCCTTTGTGCAGACAGCGCTGGGCTGGACTAATTGCAATTAGAGGCTGCTTGAGGTTAGTATGAGGGTTTATCACCCTGCTCAGGGACTTGTCAGTAATATGGGAGCGTTTGGGGGAAATTTGGAGCACAAAAGGGCCAGTTTGAACTGCCAGCTGTTTGTATTATCTCTGTGCCATGCCCTGGGTCATCACAATAACTTTATAGGAGACTGGAAGCCATTTGTTGGCCTTTCTAGTGTTAAATATAATAACAGATATTAACAGAGCGATTTGAAGATTAGTTTTATATTTGGAGTATATGTTGACTGCAGTACTGCAAACTACTTCTGCTGACAGCCAGCTGCCTGCAATATAGTAGATCGAATCCCACCAGGCTCAAGATTGATTCAGCCTTCCATCCTTCCAAGATGGGTAAAATGAGGACCCAGATTGTTTGGGGCAATATACTGACTCTGTAAACCGCTTAGAGAGGGCTGAAAAGCACTATAAAGCAGTATATAAGTCTAAGTGCTAAGTGCTAAGTACTATATTTGTGTATCTAATAACAATTTTGTTAAATACAGACAGAAAAGTTTATAATTATTTGAAGGCCTGTTTTGTAAGATGAGGTGAGTATATTATTTCAGAATGTGTGTTTCAGCATTAAGCTGGGGAAGATTTAGATTTATGTGGTTACAAACCCTTTTTTCAGTTCTTTTTTTTTTTTTTTACTTCTGGAGTGAGGCAGTTCTAGGTTTTTTTAAACAAATAATCAAACCATAGGCAGAGTTAGAAGACTTCAAGCAGTATGTTGTTTAATCTTTTCTTAGCTGCTGCTGTTATCTATAGGAAGAGCAGCGCCAAGAAGAAACAGATCACCAATATAAGAGCTCTAAAAATCCACTTCTAAAAATAAACCTTATCATGAATGGGCTTGGTTGTTTTGTTCTGGTGTCTGATTTCATTGTTCTCTAATTGACTAAGATCAAAGCTTAATTGATACTAGTGGTTTTATTAATACTTTATTACTGCTGTTTTATTGAACATAGTTTTATTTTTGTAATGCACCTCAGTAAACATTGTAAACTGTTTCAGGCAGCCATGTAATCAATAATTGATCAAGGATGGATTATATGTAGATCAGTAATGAGCAAACTATTTGGAAAGATTTTCCAGTCCTGGTCAAATTATCTGTTAAAGCTGCTTCAGGTGTAGGTAGATATATTGCATCTTAATATGGCTCTGTACTACATCCTACAACACCTTGAATCTCCAACTACATACGCAAGGTCCTCTGTAGACTTCAGTTCAGCATTCAATACCATCACTCCACACATTCTTCTAACTAAATTAAACCAGCAAGCAGTACCTGAACACACTTGTAAGGGATAATAAGTTTCCTAATAGACAGGAAGCAGCAGGTGAAGCTAGGCAGAATCACATCTGATACCTGTACAATTAGCTCAGCCCCCCCCCCCCCAAGGCTGTGTGCTTTCTCCACTTCTCTTCTTCCTATATACCAATGATTGCCTCTCAAATGATCCATCTGTTAAAATACTGAAGTTTGCAGATAATACTACAGTGATTGTTCTCATTCAAGACAACGACGAATCTGCATACAGACAGGAAGTTGTACAACTTGCCTCGTAGTATCTCTGGAACAATTTGGAACTGAACACACTCAAAACCATAGAAACTTTAGAAGAAACCCTCCCATACTACCATTTCTTACAATACTATGCAACACAGTTTCAATAGTAGAGACCTTCAAACTTCTAGGTTCTACTATATCACATGACCAAAAATGGATACCTAATATAAAAAATGTCATCAAAATGCACAATAAAGAATGTTCTTTCTGCATCAACTCAGAAAGCTCAAACTGCCCAAGGAACTGCTGATACAGTTCTAGGGGAATTATTCAGTCTCTCTTAGTCTATCTTCAGTCTACTATTCAAACTAATAGTTCTGCAACCCAACAGGACAGACACAGACTTCAGGGGAAAATTCAGACTGCAGAAAAAACAATTACTACCAACCTCCCTTCCATCAAGGACCTGTACACTGCACGAGTCAAAAAGAAGCTGTGAAAATAATTACCCCTCACATCCCAGACATAAACTGTTTCAACTCCTTCCCTCAAAACGATCCATTTAAAAAGAAAAGAACAAAGTCCATCAAAGTCCACAAAATGAAAATCTGTACTCATAGGTGTTGGAGCAGTATTACAATCTTTCATGTTATATCTGTCCAACAATTGTTCAATTTTTCTTTTTTGACTGAGAATATAACCACCTTTCTCAGTTCTTTGTATCTCTTACACCGAGATTTTTTTATTTCTTCCAAATTCTTTAATTCAAATTTCTTCTGCACCTTATTAGCAAATTCATTTACTTGTGATACATCCTTTGCAATGAAGCAAAGATCATCCACAAATGCTAATAGTTGGCAATTCCTACCTTGTAACTTGCAGTGTATATGCAACCATCAGCCTTGCAACTCTTGAACCAAAGACATTTCAATGCCTTATCTAGACATATATTCCAATTCCTGGCTGACTGCTTCAGCACATAAATGGCCTTGTTCAATTTATACACTGTGTTAGTCTTTTTACTTTCACACCCTGGTGCTTGAACCATGTAAATTTCTTCCTCTAATTCTGCATTGAGGAATGCAGTGGTAATATCAAAATGCCACATTTTATGGCCATGTGCAGCTGCCAATGCTAGTGCCAGTCTAATGCTCTCACTCTTTACAGTTGGTGTAAATCATAGTGCACATTTTTCATCTCTGAAAACCATTGTGCCACTAACCTTGCTTCTTGTTCAGCTTCTTCTCCCTCAATGCTGATACTATCACTAAGTGAGTTACCATCACTATGTGGATCATTCCAGAAATTGGCATCAATTCTGTTCCAATTTTGCTCTGCAAAGCAAGCAGATCTTGAAATCACTATTCTTTTGCTCCCATCACCAAAGCGATAGCATGACATTGGGCTAGGTTACCTAAGGGAGTACCTATTCACAATTAGTCTATCTATCCTATCAGGTCCAGCACGTTCCAACTGTGAAAAAATTCCATCTGAGAGAATCTAGAAACTGAGCCTTTTCTGCTGCAGTAGTACACATCATCTGAAACATAATTTCTCATTAGGTGGAGAACCTTTATGGTTCTCCAACTAATAAGAGGGAACCCAAGACTACGGTTTCCGTAAAGCTTCTTCTCAAGTCATTTTGTGAAACTTACCCATTTCACGAAGTACAGACATGCTATTCAGCAAAAGATTCTGGTATAATATATGTACAGAGATGGTGTGTATGTGTGTGTGTGTGTGTGTGTGTATTTTTTTTTAGAAAAAATATTCCGCTTCCTATAGCCTCTCTGTGATCTCTTTATCTAGAACAGTCAATCACAACTGAATACAATTCCAAATACATTATCTGTTTTAATGAAAAGAAAATTAAATCTTAAATGTATTTTATTCATTATTCACCAGCCTTTTAGAAATTGATGCAACTTCTCCTGTGCTGCAGTATCAGCACCCAGAATTCTTAGGCAATATGGCCTTTGTGGGCTGGAAATAGTGGGAATTGTAGCTTGAATATTTTTGAAGTCATGTCAAGTTAGGAAATATCAATCAGAAGACTATTATAAGTTTATGGACTTGTTAAAGAAAGAAAGAAGACATGCCTCAATCAACTCATAAATTTTAGGATGTAAGATATCTTTCATGTAATCTATAGGATTTTACAATTTCATTTTTAACTTTTTAATCTTTTCCGCTCTTGGTCTTCTTTCATCAATGTTTATTGTTTTAATTGTTTTTAACTGGTTTTATTTAATGTATTAACTATTGGTTTTATTGTATGATATTCAGAGTCACTTCATGTGAGATAGTGGTCATATAAATTTGACAAATCAATAAACAAATAAACAAATTTGACAAATCAATAAACAAATTAAAAGCAAAGTCAACAAATTATTTATTAATTAATAAGCCAAGATTGGTGATAAAGTTATATTTTTTGGCATATTTTCCAATTAATTCCATAATAGTCAGATACACTTGGAAAGTCTGAGAATTATACAAAAGAAGACAGCCAGACATATAGTCAAGTTTATGGCAATGAAGATATATTCTGGGAAAATTCATAGTGTAAATGTCTCTTATACCTAGGAGATCAATATCAGATCCATAAACTGAGCTTATATAATAAACTTGAATATCTTGCATCTGTTAGCAAATGGCCAGCCACATTTTGCACTAATTGAAATTTCCAGAAACCTTTCAATGTTTGGTGCCACATAAATCACATTGCATAACAAGAAAAGATAACCACTGTTAATTCAACTAACTTGGAAAATTTTGTAGGTGGCACATTAGCTATCACTGACTAGTGCTCATTATTAGAATTACCACCTGCAAATCCAGATGGATGAAACAGCACTCCCAAATTGTAATTTTCCTCTTTCTAGATAAGAATAACTATATTCCTAAAAGGAAACGTTTCAGTTCCCAAGTCCAATTTGCTCCTTATCAAAAGTATCCTATCATTGTTGGATTTAATTTTAGCTTGTTCTATTTCATTCAACACATTCCTTTCATTTAACTCTATTCAAGAGTTCTGGTTGCCATGATTGTACTGACTCTCTACATATTATATCTTAATGTAAGAATCATCCTGAGATATTAGATATTGGATCATGGATTGCTCCATATATGTAAACAAGATAAAGAAATCTGGATGTAGTAGTCTTCTGGGGTACCACTTTAGATAATCACTTTAGATCAGGGGTCACCAACCTTTTGGACCTCAGAGACCACCAAATAATTTTAAATCTCACTGAGCAGAGACCCTAGGAAAATCCCCCCAAAAAAGTCTACAAGAAAATTCCTCACCTGTTTTCCTACTGATTGATCATTCTTTAATTGGGATTGCAGAATACTGTCTCCAGCTCCGTTCTCGGGGGGGGGGGAGAGAGAAAGAGACATTTAGCTTCATGCAAGGAAAGCAGCAGAAGCAGCAGAAGTCTTTCTTTGTCTCCCCCAAACTTCACCAGAAATGAGTCTTTGTGAGACTTGTCATGCCAGCGCAGCTTGTGGAGCAGGATACCTTGCAGGGTCCCAAAAACTCATTTCTGGTAGTTGGGGGAGAGAAAGAAAGAGTATTGCTGCTTTCCTTGCGTGCAGCCAAAAGCAGAAGAAGAAATCAAGGTGTGTGGGACAAGTGGGGCAAGTTCCACCCTTTTGCCCCTCCCCTCACTACCTCATGCAGTGGAAGTGCAAGCGACGCAAGCCTTGTGTTCCTGCATAGCCTGGATTAATTGCTTTAGGGTGCTTTAGGGATGACATTTCTCTGTGGACCACCAAAATTTTCTCGCGGACCACTACTGGTCCCCAGCCCATTGGTTGGTGACCACTGCTTTAGATAGCAAGTGATAATCAGGTTTGAACAAAATTGTAGTGGAACAACAAATGAGAAAAACTAAACTTACTTCTTGTTACTTTTACTAATAGAAAACCATTTATGGGAGGCAGTGAGAATTGAAATCGACAGGTCAAATTATATGGTATGTAAAGTTGATATTATCTTGCCTACTTTCAATATTGCTTTACTTAATTCTATGTGGATGTTAGTCACTATATGAATCAATGCTTAGAGAAGAGGAAATGTGTCGTTTTCTCTTCTGTTTTTTTTAAAGGAAATTATTACCGTATATACTCGAGTATAAGCCGAGTTTTTCAGCCCATTTTTTGTGCTGAAAAACCCGCCCTCGGCTTATACTCGAGTCAGCCGCTACGGCACCATGCCTGGCCTGCGCTGGCGTGGCTGCAACCGATCGCACCTCCAGGGCAGCATCGCCGCCACGGCTGTCTACCCGCTAAGGGCCACACAGGCGACCCCAAGCGGCCTCTCCTTCCCCATTAACGGGAGCCCGGGGCCCCCGCGAGCTCCTGCGTTGCGCGCTTCCAGCTTCGCCAACAAACCGCCAGGCTCAGGCAGCCTCCTCCGCCCCCTACCCTAGCGGCGAAGAGCTGCTCCAGGGGCTCCCGCCATGGCGCAGCCAGGCACTTTGTCTCGCTGCCCCCGGAGCAGCTCTTCGCTGCTAGGGTAGGGGGCAGAGGAAGCTGCCTGAACCTGGCGGTTTGTTGGCGAAACTGGAAGCGCGCCCGTTAATGGGGAAGGAGAGCCCGCAGCTCCGAAAGTCTTTTCACCGTTGGGGACTGAACAGGAGAGCCGCAAACGCCATGATCCCCAGGAAAGGGCGGCCCTCTTCCTCTCGGCGGCTCCCGCCACGGCACAGCCAGGCACTTTGTCTCACTGCCCCCGGAGCAGCTTTTCGCTGCTAGGGTAGGGGGCGGAGGAAGCTGCCTGAGCTTGGCGACCCCAAGCAGCCTCTCCTTCCCCATTAACGGGTGCCCGGGGCCCCCACGAGCTCCTGCGTTGCGCGCTTCCAGCTTCGCCAACAAACTGCCAAAGGCTCCTCGAAGCTGGAAGCGTGCAACGCAGGAGCTCGCGGGGGCCCCGGGCGCCCGTTAATGGGGAAGGAGAGGCCGCTTGGGGTCGCCAGGCTCAGGCAGCCTCCTCTGCCCCCTACCCTAGCAGCGAAGAGCTGCTCCGGGGGCAGCGAGACAAAGTGCCTGGCTGCGCCATGGCGGGAGCCGCCGAGAGGAAGAGGGCCACCCTTTCCTGGGGATCATGGCGTTTGCGGCTCTCCTGTTCAGTCCCCAATGGTGAAAAAACTTTCGGAGCTGCGGGCTCTCCTTCCCCATTAACGGGCGCGCTTCCAGCTTCGCCAACAAACGGAGCTGCAAATCTGGTAATTGCTTGCAGAGCCTCGGCACGAACCCCCTTTCCCCGCACTCCCCCCCGCACTCCTCTGGCAGCAGTAGGCGGAGAAAGCCCCGCTTCCCCCTGGCTTTGATGGCACGCGTGAGTTGGCTTCCCACTCTTTTTTTTTTTAACTCTCCTCCTCCTCCTCTCCTCTCCCCTTTTTTTAACTCTCCTCGGCCTGCAATGCCGCCCCGGGCACTGGGCGAGGCTGACTAGCGGCGCCCGGACTGTTCGGGAGTGGGAAGCAGCTGTGTCCCTGGCCAGCCAGGGGAATGGGGACCCTGCCTGAGCGGGAGGCGGCAGCGGTGGTGGGGTCTTTCCAGTTAGGATCCAGGGGCGGCAGCCGCCCAGGCGTCCTCCTCTCGGCTTTCGGCCGGCCGTTTGCAGGGCTCAGCGAGTCTGTGCCAGGAGTTGCCCCGCCGCCGCGCACCAGGGAAGTGGTGGCCGCTCGCCTTCGCTGCAGTCGAAGCTCTTCGGGGGCACCCCTCGTCTCTGTCTGACCTCGCACACATAGAGAGAGAGAGCAATTGAGAGCGAGACAGGGGGTTGGCAGGGTTTGTTAGCAAGACAGTAGAGAAGCTGTCTGTGGAGTTGTCGGGGGAGCCCAGGAGGAAAGCGAAGGGCGGGCTGGGCTCCAGCAAGGCTTTTCCTTCCCTTCAGACTGCAGTGCGAGCTAGGAAGGAAATTGCCAGCAACTCTCGGTCGCCTCGGCCGCGGCGTCTGCTTCGGGTTTCTCCCAGCGCATCAAGCAGCCACGAAAGCGTGTGCGGGAGGAGGGGGGTTACTCGAGCAGGCTGGAAAGAGGAGGTGTGCGCCGGGTGACTTCCCACATGGGGAGTCATCTTAAGTCACCTCCGCCGTCGCAAGAGCAGTCAGTATTCTCATTCACACTCTTTCTCACTCCTCTCTTTTTTTTTGCAAAGCCCCCTCCCCGCACCCCTCTGGCAGCAGCAGGCGGAGAAAGCCCCGCTTCCCCCTGGCCTGTCTCGGGGAGAGGAAGCGAAGGGCCCCGTCTCGGCTCCCGTCCTTCTCAGATACCTCTGGGTTTTTTTCCCCCTTCCAACTGGACGATGTCCTTGAGCAAGTCTTAAAATGCCGGTGATAAGGGGCCTCCTGGCTTCCCAAAATACCTTCATGGATACCATAGCAACCCGCTTTGATGGCATGCGTGAGTTGGCTTCCCACTCTTTTTTTTTAACTCCCCTCCTCCTCCTCCTCTCCTCTCCCCTTGTTGTCTGGTCTTCCCTAAGGAAACTCGAGGGCTCACACTTCCAGGTGTTTCTCCCTGTCTTTCTCCCTGTCAATGATCTTTTTTCTTCCCTTCCCTTCTCTCAGCCCCATCCTCCTTCACCTTTGTCACCACAATCCTGAACAGATGAAGTTTGTACTTCTCAAGAAAGGTTGGATGTTCCTTTTGAGGAGGGAACCTAGTGTGACATCTGTATGTTGACCTACTACTGAGCCATGGCATGTGTGCACATGCAATGGAGGCATGAGGGAGAGCTGTGAAAGAGATGGTGGCTCTCCAAAACAGGATGTACATGCAGCACATACACATGCTTTTTTCTTGCAAGGTAGAGAGTGACTCCTGCCTCCCACTGTCATCATCATCATCTTTTGGGTTAGTGAATCAATTAAACCTTTCATGATAGTGAGATCGTTTCCCAAATTTCCCTTAAATCAGGGAAGAAATCAGAAACAAACCTTTGGACTGAGAATAAGCCTGTTCCTATGATGCCATTTTTGTTCACTGCAGTGTGAAAAATGTGAAAAAACACACTTCTTTTTCTTCATCTTCTTGGTCCCTATTTACTGGTCTCTTTCAAAGAGGAAATTGTGAACATCAAACTTATTCTCAACTGTCCTAGTGAAAGTTTTAATTAGACAATAATTCCCTCCCACGGCATTATTATGGATTATTTGAGAAACACTTTGCCATGGAAAAATGTTAAGAATGTGAACATGTTTGATTTTAAATGTAATGACAGTTAAGATCTAAAGTTTCCTAAGAGGACTTTCATCTGTCAGGCACTTCATCTGTCATGCACTAAAAAATTAGTTTATGGAAAGCGAAACGGTGTGCATGTGTGTGTGAAACTAACCTCATTTACATTTTAAAGCACTCGAGCCTGAATGAATATCCACTTTTGTCCATAAATATAACATACAGATGATGAGGAGGAATCCAGTTTTGAAGGATTTTAACTCTTGTGTTTTAGCTTGGTTGCTGATTGAGCTAAGGTTTTTGTACTTTTAAAGTTATTGTTGATGCCATATTGGTTTTGTTGGCTCTCTTTTCCACTTACAGAGCTAGTTTACTGTTTTTCTTTGAAATAAATATTCAAAAACATTTAACCTACTGATGCCTCAATTAATGTAATTTTATTGGTATCTATTTTTATTTTTGAAATTTACCAGTAGCTGCTGCATTTCCCACCCTCGACTTATACTCGAGTCAATAAGTTTTCCCAGTTTTTTGTGGTAAAATTGGGTGCCTCGACTTATATTCGGGTCGACTTATACTCGAGTATATACGGTATGCTCATTTCCTGCTTCCTCCCCCAATGTACTACTGTTTTGGGGGAGAAACCCCTCTCTGTGTGTAATTTTCAGGCAATAACAGCAACCAGGAATTGAAAAATAAACCAAATGTTCTCTATGTGAAGTAAATGCAGTCCAACTACTTAAATATTTTAAAAATACATTATCAAAATACTTAAATAAGCTAATAAGATATCTTGACTCTTACATATCTATTTATTCCTACATAGCCTAACAAGTTTTACTTCATTCATACATTATTTTTACTTTTTTAGCTGAAATATTACAGTGCACTTTTTAAATTCAAGATTCACACCATTTATATATATTTATATACACATACACATATACATATATATATATAAGCTTGGCTAAAGGTGTTTCAATGTGTGATTCTGACACAACTGAGAAATGAACTTAATATTCATTTTTATAGTTTATAAAACTAAAATATTACAACCTCCAATATCTTGGATATATGTGTTAAGGGGATTTTCTGTGTCTGGTTGCGTGCCGGTTGTGTTTCTTGTGGCTGTTCTCGATCTTATTTGATCGATGTGGCGTTTCCACGCTCGTCCATTGGTTGTTTGCAGCCGGTACGAGTGGGGACCTGTCAGTTGGGTTATGGTTGCTGGTACCCATAGTGGGTCTCCGGTTAGGTTTTTTGCGTAGACGGCGTTGCCTGGCGCAAAAGACCGGTGCTTGCTGGAGGAGTTTGGGGTTTTTTCCGGGTTGTATGTGGGGTGCAGTCTGTCGAGTGGGGACCTTATTTTCCTCCCCATCAGTAGCTCTGCCGGGCTTTTGTTCATTGTTGTGTTCGGGGTTATATTTGGATAAAAAGCATTTTATTTATTTTGTCTTGGATTTCCCCGTGTTCGATTTTCTGGATGGTTTTTTTCGTGAATTGAACCATCCGTTCCACCCTTCCATTCACCGCCGGATGCGCCGGAGCTGTCAGTGCATGTCGTATGCCCCGTTCCGCTAGGAATTTTTCAAATTCCAGCGAGGTGAATTGGGGCCCGTTGTCCGACACGATGACATCCGGGAGGCCGTGGGTTGCGAATAATTTGCAAAGTTCCTTGGTTATGGCCTCTGTGGTGGTGGATTTCATGTTGCTTACCTCCAGCCAGTTGGAGTAAGCATCTACGGTTAATAGAAATGTATGTCCCTTGGTGGGCCCGGCAAAGTCTATGTGGACCCTAGACCAGGGTCCCCTGAGGGTTTCCCATTCCAGGATCGGTGCCGCGGGAGGGCTCGGTCTGGTTTCTTGGCAGTGTTGACACCTTGCCACCCAGGCCTTGATTTGCTTATCCATCCCTGGCCACCAAGCGTAACTTCTGGCCAGGGCTTTCGTTCTAACTATGCCTGGGTGCCCCTCGTGTAACAACCCCAATACCTTCCCTTGCAGTTTTTCCGGGATAACCACCCTATCACCCCACAGTACACACCCTTTTTGCAACGAAAGTTCCGTTTGCCGGTTCTGGAATGTTTTGAATGCTTCGTCATTGTCCTTTTCTGGCCACCCTTTCTCTACCCAATGTAACACCCGCGCCAGACGTTTGTCTTTATTGGTTTCTCAGGCAATGTCTGACGCAGTTATGGGTAGATCGGGCAGAGTCTCTATGCTGAGGGTGCTCGTTATGGGTACTGGGTCGGTGTCTAGGTTGGGTAGCGGTGAGCGGCTCAAAGCGTCTGCATGTGTAATAGTCTTACCGGGTCGGTGTGTGAGCCGGTAGCTGTAGGCGGCCAGGAATTTGGACCACCTTGTCATCCTGGGAGATAAAATGTTCGGGGTGGCCCGGTTTCCTGCCAGGATGCCCAGCAACGGCTTGTGGTCCGTGATGATTGTGAAGGTGCGGCCGTAGAGGTACTTGTGGAACCTCTTCACTGCTGCGACGATAGCTAGGACCTCCTTGTCCAGCTGGCTATAGTTCCGCTCCGGTTTGGTGAGTGACCTGGAGAAGAAGGTGATGGGCGCTTCTCTTCCATCCGGGATTGTGTGGCTGAGGATGGCGCCGACGCCGAAGGATGAGGCGTCGCATGTGACGGCGAATGGTAGGGTCTCATTGCATTGGATGAGGACGGCATCCGAGGTGAGCAGGTCCTTGGTTCTCCTGAAGGCGGCTTCCTCACGTTTCCCCCAAGTCCAGGTAGCTGCCTTGTCCAAGAGCCTATGCAAAGGCTCCGCCGCGGTCACCTTCTGGGGCAGGAAAACATTGTAAAAATTAAGCAGTCCCAGAAACGCCTGCAGTTCTGTTTTAGTCCTGGGCGTGGGAGCCTCCTTAATGGCTCTGATATTAGTTTCGATGGGGTGGATGCCATGCCGGTCTAGGAGGTATCCCAGGAACTTGACCCGCTCTGTGTAAAGTTGGCACTTTTCCTTCTTCACTTTTAGCCCAGTTTCCTTCAATTTGGTTAACACCTTCCTTAGCCGACCCTCTAGTTCTCGCTGGTTGGATGCCGATACCAGCACATCGTCGAAGTAGGGCACCACCTCCTTGATGCCCTGCAAGAGTCTCTCCATGAGGCTCTGGAAAATTCCAAGCGCCACGCTGACTCCAAACTAGAGTCGGTTACATCGGAAAGCTCCCCAGTGGGTGACTATGGTTTGTGCCTCCGTGGTTTCTGCGTCCACCAGCAGCTGTTGGTATGCTTGGGCCAGGTCGAGCTTTGCAAAAACCTTGCCTCCCCCCAGTGAGTGTAGAAGGTGCTGCACTACTGGATGGGGTAGGCGCTTTGTTGCAAGGCGCAATTTAGGGTGGCCTTATAGTCCCCGCAGATTCTCACTGACCCATCAGGCTTGACTGGGGTAACTATTGGGGTCTCCCACCGGGCATGATCAATTGGTTGTAGGACACCTTGCTTGACGAGCTTGTCAATTTGCTTGTCAATTTTTGGCCGGAGTGCAAAAGGTACCCGCCGTGGTTTTAGGTGTCTCGGGGGAATGTTAGGGTCTAGGCTGAAGGAGATGGGAGGCCCTCGGTACTTGCCTAGGGTGCCATCGAACACTTCCTGGAAGTCCCGTGCCAGTTGCTGCTCCCAATCGGTCTCGGCGATGTGGTTGATGCCTGTGACTTCAATGCCAAGCGGCGCGAACCATTGCAGTCCCAAAAGGCTGGGCCGGTCTCGGTCCACGATTGTTAGGGGAAGCTTTGCCATGCGGCCCTTAAATGTTACTTTGAATTGTCTGGTTCCGACTACCGGGATGCGGTTTCCTTGGTAGTCTTTGATGATTAGTCTCTGGTTCTCCAGTCCCTTCTTGTGGATGGTAGGCACCAAGCGTTTGATTTCTTGCCAGGCGACCATGGAGAGGTAGGACCCGGAATCCACCTCCATCCTGCATGGCTTGCCTTCGATGCCTACCTCCACATAGACTTTTCGGGCGTCGGTGGTTGATGCGTGGCCAATGGTGACCATCTGGTGGGTTTCCTCCTTCCGCCGGGTCTCTCCGCCTCATCGGGTTCACCTGTCCAGTTCCATCGGCTGTCGGCTAGGTGATCTCTGGCCCTGGGAGTGTGCTGTCCTGTCTCCGTTCGCTGTGGTACCGCCGTCTGGGGCTGTAGGCTTTCTTTAGTCAGCAGACGCGGGCGATGTGGCCCTTTTTGTTGCAATGCCGGCAGACTGCATCGAAGAAATGGCACTCCAATCATCACCGCCTGGAGCCGGTGGATTTTCTCCTCCTCGTCCGAGGTGTCGGAGGCGGAGTGGAATTCGCCATGGTGGGTGGTGGTCTCACGGTGACTTGCTTCCAGTTGGGCCTCGGTCACCCGTCCCAAGTCGGTGGTCGCGGTGCGGTCCCCGACGTCTGATCTCCGCATGCGGTTCGCCGACTTCCGGGTAGCCTCGGCTGCGGTGGCGATGTCGCCTTTGGCCATCAGTCGGCTCTGGAGGACTGGATCCCGAAGTCCGAGCATGACTCGGTCCCGTAGGGCCTCATCCATGTCGGAGAATCCGCACATGCCTCCTAGGTTCCGCAACTCGGCAACAGTCGCTGATACTTTCGCCTGGTCTCTGGTCCCGCCGGTAGAAGTCGTGCTGCCTGATGAGATTGGGCATGGCAGGGGCGTAGTGGTTGCGGAGCAAGGGCTCAAGGTCGTCCCAGTCCATCGCTTTGACGTCGGTGGGTTTTGCGAGGGCTTTCGCTATCTCGAACACTGCGGGCCCGCAGTGTGTCAGGAAAACGGCTCGTTTTTTCGGCCTGGTAGCGTCCTTCATGTTGCTGCATTCGAGGAACATGAGGAATCTGTCCGTGTAGGATTCCCAGTCCTCGCTAGCAGGGTTGAAGGGCACGGGTGGAGCGATGCTCCGTCGGTCTTGCTTACGGCGGACACGTGCTCGATGGGGTTCAGCCTTGGGATCCCACCCTCGTCGCCAGTGTTGTGTTCGGCAAGGAGACCAGGAGGCAGTGACTGTGGTTTCAGCTCTTTATTAGGCCCCCGGAACCGATGTGGCTCCAAGGGAAAACTTGCGGCTTTTTATTCTCAAGCTGCGGCAGCCGCGGCCAATGGCACCGCTTTGAATCTCCCATGATTCGTATCCGCCAATCGTGGGAGATTCTCAGCGGGCCAATCAGCGCAGTTCGCTAAACCAATCAGATCACCCCGCGCTTTGACCAAACAAAACGCGGGGTTTCAAGAATGCAAATGAAGGTACAGAACACATATTGACAAAAAAAGTTTTATAATTTACCACTTATAGTACAGATTTAATGCATTTTCACTAGTGGATTCTAGATAATACATGGATTGCTGCATTTTGGAGTGACTGAAGCTCGCAAGTTGCCTTTAAAGGCAACCCCATGTAGAGCATATTCAGTAATCGACAGGTGTACGTGAGATACTCATCCTAGCTAGGACCACAAAAGTTGGCCAAAGGCTTCCTGATCACTGGATCTACCAACTGTTCAAGCAGGAACCATTGGCAGAATTCCAATATTTCTGATCTGCTTCTTCATGGACAGTACTTTCCCATCAAGAGCTACCATCGGGACCCCCTAAAAACTCTGATGGATAAATGGTAACATCGTCAGGCTAGGATTCAATATTAATTTGTTTTCTTGTACACTGACTCTTATTATGTTTAGATAACAGAAGCAACCAATACATATTTGGGTAGATATATAAAGCTGAACACCATGAGCACAGCAATAACCCATCCAAAACATCCATTGAGTTCTAACAACACTTGAAATTACAAATTTCATTCACAAAGATCTATTAGACAATAAGATGTATTGTTTCACCATTCTCGTGGACTTGACTATGAGCAGCTTATTGCAAATGTTCATTCTGCAGCTAAAAAGAGAATCCTTAATATAGTTATCACTACAGTATTAGTTTGCAGTGAGCTGGAACTTTTCTGTAATAAAACAAGAGAAGCATTGTCTGATGAATAAATCCAGCTGGAAGGAGGGAATGAATCAAAATCATTCCTTTCCTTCCTTATAATGGCACAGTAACACTTCAGTTAATCTGCCTGCTGTGAAAAGTTTTGCTTTAGGGAAATTTTCTTTTTATTAATTATTATTATTGAATCAGCATACTATATTATAGAGTATCATATTTCCATTCTCTTTTCAGTGTCCTATGCTATCACCTTTCATAACAGCTTACCTTGAAGTTTGTTGGATTTAATTTGTAACTTGCATTGATTTTTAACATGTGCTTGTGCAGAGAAAGGAGTCCTGTTTGTACCTTAATTCACCTGTCTCAAAGAAAAATAGCTACATAAAGAGAAACAACAATTCACCACATGACATTAAATAAAGACATATGCAAGAACTTTTTGGATAGAACAATCAAAATTATATTCCAGAAAACAGAGTAATAGTATGAAATATTATCGAAACAAAGTTCTCTTTCTGTAAGGATTGCCTCTCCTTCTAATTCAAGAAAGTAAAAACTTTTGAAAATATTTTATTGAGCAGAAGTGATAGCAAAACATTTGAAGCAGTGTCTGAATACCCTTAGGCAACCCAAGTAGAATTAAAGCAGTAGAGACTATTCCCTTTAGCCAGATGCGGATTCAACCAATCTACAGGCGTGAAGATGTTATTGTACTGGCCACTCTAAAAAACAGATAAGCATACATTCCCTTGGCCATCTTCTGATGGCTTTCAAAGTGAAACAACCCACATGGCCCTCCCCCCTAAACATTCCCCAAGAGGTGAGAATATCTCAGGGCACTTCAGCATCAGGATACAAAAACATAAAATACCAGTTGTCACAGGCAATAGTAATGAATCAAAATCAAGCCCCCCCCTTCTCCCAATTGAATGGCAATATCACTTTTAGGGATCTTGTTCTGTCCCTAATTAGCATTCTTGAGATCCCCGCGCTTTGATTGGCCAAAGTGCAGGGCACTCTGATTGGTCAGGCGAGCCGCGCCGATTGGCTCGCTAAGAATCTCCCGCGATTGGTCCATTCGAATCGCGGGAGATTCAAAGTGGTGCCATTGGCCGCGGCCGCCACGGCTGAAAGAATAAAAGCCGCGAACCTTTTGCAAAGGGCCAGTTCGGTTCCTACTTTAATAAAGGAGCATGATTTGAAGTCACCGACTCCTGGCATCATTTTCGAGGACACGACACTGGCGACGAGGATGGGATCCAGACCCTGAACCGAACCACGTGTCCGATGGAAGCCAGACGAACCACCACGATGGCGAAAATCGCACCCCCCGCACCCTTCAACCCCGCCACTGAGGATTGGGAATCGTACTCCGACCGATTCCGCATGTTCCTCGAGTGCAGCGATCTGAAGGACGCCACCGGCCCCATGAAGCGCGCCGTCTTCCTGACCCACTGCGGGACCGAGGTATTCAAGATGGCCAAGGTGCTTGCCAAACCCGCCGAAGCGACCGCGATGGACTGGAACGTCCTCGAGCCAATACTTCGGCGGCACTACGCTCCAGAAGTACCCATCCTGATCCGACACAATGAATTCTACTGTTGGGACCAATGGTCGGGTGAGAGTTTCAGCGACTTCGTCGCCGAACTACAGCACCTAGGGGGGCTCTGCGAATTTGACAACCTGAACGATGCCCTGCGAGACAGAATCGTGCTCGGCTTGTGGGACCCCATCCTCCAGAGCCGGCTGATGGCCAAGGGCAACATCAGCCTAGCAGACACCCTCACCGCAGCCGCAGCCGCCGAAGCAACCTGAACCTCCACCAACCGCATGCGCAGACCGAATGCTGGGGACCGCAGCAGGAACAACAACCCTGCAAGGTCGGCCGAGGCCCAACCCGAGACGACCACCCACCAGGGCGATTTCCACTCGGCATCGGGCACTTCCGATGACGAGGAGGACATTCATCGCCTCCAGACAGGCCGCGACCCACGGAACCGGCGGGGTCGTAAGTCGAGGACCAATTGTGCCGATTGCGGAGGCGACCACCCCAGGTCGGAATGCCGGTTTTTCGAATCGATCTGCTGGCATTGTGACAAGAAGGGACACATCGCCCGTGTCTGCCGCCTAAAAAAGAACCGCAGCCCGGCACGATGGAACCAGAGTGACCGGAGGAGAGAGAGCACACCACCCCGGACCAGAGATCCCCCCTCGGACAACAGATGGGACCGGAACGGACGATCCCTACGAGGCGGCGATAACCGGCGAAGAGAGGAGACCCATCAGACAGTCACCATCGGCCACGCCATAACCAATGACACCCGGAAGGTCCACGTGGAGGTAGGCATCGAGGGCGAGCCATGCAAAATGGAGGTGGACTCCGGGTCCTACCTCTCCATGATAGCATGGCATGAAATAAAGCGCTTGGTGCCTACCATCCAAAGGAGGAACCTAGACAGCCAGAGACTCATCGTAAAGGACTACCAGGGAAACCGCATCCCAGTAGTTGGAACCAAACACTTCAACATCACATATAAAGGGCACACCGAAAGGCTTCCCCTGACAATCGTCGACCGTGACTGCCCAAGCCTACTGGGACTGCAATGGTTCGCCCGCTCGGCATCACAGTCACGGGAGTCGACCACATCACCGACGACAGCTGGGAGCAACAACTGGCCCGGGAATTCCAAGAGGTCTTCGACGGAAACCTAGGCAAGTACCGAGGGCCCCTTATATCATTCAACCTAGACCCAAACGTCCCCCCAAAATGCCTGAAACCAAGGCGGGTGCCATTCGCACTTAAACCCAAGATAGACGAGCAAATTGACAAGCTTGTCAAGCAAGGGGTCCTACAGCCAATAGACCATGCCTGGTGGGAGACCCCCATAGTCACCCCGATCAAGCCCGATGGGTCGGTGAGGATCTGTGGGGACTATAAGGCCACCCTAAATGGCGCGCTACAACAAAGCGCCTACCCCGTCCCAGTAGTGCAACACCTACTGCACTCACTGGGAAGGGGCAAGGTTTTCGCCAAGCTCGACCTCGCCCAGGCATACCAACAGTTGCCAGTCGACGAGCAAGCGGCAGAAGCACAAACCATAGTCACCCACCGGGGAGCATTTAAATGCAACCAACTCCAATTCGGAGTCAGCGTGGCACCGGGAATATTCCAAAGCCTAATGGAAAGACTATTGCAAGGCATCAAGGGGGTGGTACCTTACTTCGACGACGTCCTAGTGTCGGCAACCAACCAAGCCAACTAGAGGGTCGCCTAAGGGAGGTCCTAACCAAATTCAAAGAGACCGGGCTCAAAGTCAAGAGGGAGAAATGCCAATTATACACGGAACGGGTAGAATTCCTAGAATACCTCCTAGACCGTCACGGCATTCACTCCACAAACCAAAACATCAAGGCCATCAAAGAAGCCCCCACACCCAAGTCGAAGACGGAACTACAGGCATTCCTGGGGCTACTTAACTTTTACAATGTTTTCCTGCCCCAAAAGGCGACGGTGGCGGAGCCCTTGCATAGGCTCCTGGACAAGGCGGCGACCTGGACTTGGGGGAAACGCGAGCAAGCCGCCTTCCAAAGAACAAAGGACCTCCTCACTTCGGACGCCATCCTTATACAGTATAACGAGACCCTACCTCTGGCCGTCACATGCGATGCATCACCTTTCGGCGTCGGCGCTGTCCTCAGCCATACCCTCCCCGACGGAAAAGAAGCGCCCATCGCGTTCTTTTCAAGGACCCTCACCAAACCGGAGCGGAACTATAGCCAGCTGGACAAAGAGGCTCTGGCTATCGTTGCCGCCGTAAAAAGATTCCACGAGTATCTCTACGGCCGGACATTCACCATCATAACCAACCACAAGCCGCTGCTGGGAATCCTTGCAGGAAACCAGGCCACCCCGAACATTCTGTCTCCCCGA
Organism: Hydrophis major; assembly: GCA_033807585.1. NCBI lineage: Eukaryota > Metazoa > Chordata > Lepidosauria > Squamata > Elapidae > Hydrophis > Hydrophis major. Next base: position 142,298,620 of record CM066343.1, on the reverse strand, counting down.
ATGACAAGGTGGTCCGAGTTCCTGGCAGCCTACAACTATGGACTCATACACAAACCGGGTAAGACGATCTCCCATGCAGACGCCTTAAGCCGCTCACCGCTACCGGAACCTGACACCGACCCAGCACCCACGACGACCAGCATAGAGACTCTACCCAACCTGCCCATAACCGCGTCACATTGCCCGAGAGACTCTGGCGTGGGTGTTGCATTGGGTAGAGAAAGGGTGGCCGGAAAGAGACAACGACGAGTCCGTCAAAACATTCCGAAACCGGCAAACAGAACTCTCGTTATTAAAAGTGTGCATACTATGGGGGGATAGGGTGGTCATTCCAGAAAAGCTACAAGGAAAGGTTCTGGAACTACTACACGAGGGGCACCCTGGCATCGTTAGGACTAAAGCCCTGGCCAGAAGTTACGCTTGGTGGCCAGGGATGGACAAACAAATTGAGACCTGGGTAGCAAGGTGCCAACGATGCCAGGAAATTAGGCCAAGCCCACCCACAGCACCCGTCCTAGAGTGGGAAACCCCAAGGGGACCTTGGTCTAGGATCCACATAGAATTCGCCGGGCCCACAAAAGGACACACCTTCCTTATAACAGTAGACGCTTACTCCAACTGGCTGGAGGTAAGCAACATGAAAACAACAACCACGGAGTCCGTGATCAAGGAACTCTGCAAACTCTTTGCAACGCACGGCCTCCCAGACGTCGTCGTTTTCGACAATGGGCCCCAATTCACCTCGCTGGAATTCGAAAAATTCCTAGCGGAAAGGGGCATCCGCCACCCGCTGACAGCACCGGCGCACCCGGCGGCGAACGGTAGGGCGGAACGGATGGTGCAATTCACTAAGAAAACCATCCGGAAAATAGACCACGGGGAGATCCAGGAGAAAATAAACAAACTACTCTTCACCCAACACATAACCCCAAATACCACAACGAATAAGGCCCAGCCGAACTATTAATGGGGAGGAAATTAAGGTCCCCACTCAACAGGTTACACCCCACGTATAACCCAGAGAAGCCCCCAGACTCAAACAGCAAACACCGAACTTTCGCACCAGGCGACCCCGTATACACAAGAAACCTGACGGGAGACCCACTATGGGTACCGGCTGTCATCACACAAATAACAGGCCCACACTCGTACCGGCTACAAACAGCAGACGGACGAGCATGGAAACATCATATCGACCAATTAAGGTCGAAGACTACCAACCAAGAGACCACCGACGCACAAACAGGCGAAACTAACCCCCACAACACAAACCAAGGGGGGAGGGAATACCCAGGGGACCAAAACCAAAGAAGAATAAACCAGCCATACTTACCGGAAAGCAGCCATCACGACCCCTCGCCAGGAAGAGACAGCCAGGCCAGCTCGACCGACCCAGGGAGACCGAGCGGGAGCGGCGAAACCTGCAGCTCAACCAACCCGGGAGGCCCTGGAGGGAGCTACGGAGAGCGGCCCGGCCCGACCGACCAGCCGGTTCCCACGACGGCATCAGGAGCAACAGAGATCCCGACCGAACCGGCCGGGATCCAACCTACGACTGAGCTGCGCAGGTCCAGTAGGCTCAGACGGAGCCCCGCCTACCTGCGTGACTACGTGACGTAAGAACTGAACCAAGAGGGGAGGGGTGTTCTATCCCTAATTAGCATTCTTGAGATCCCCGCGCTTTGATTGGCCAAAGCGCGGGGCACTCTGATTGGTCAGGCGAGCCGCGCCGATTGGCTCGCTAAGAATCTCCCGCGATTGGTCCATTCGAATCGCAGGAGATTCAAAGTGGTGCCATTGGCCGCGGCCGCCACGGCTGAAAGAATAAAAGCCGCGAACCTTTTGCAAAGCGCCAGTTCGGTTGCTACTTTAATAAAAGAGCATGATTTGAAGTCACCGACTCCTGGCATCATTTTCGAGGACACGACAGATCTGACAGTTACCCAACTTGCACACAAGTCTCTGTTTCTCTTTCCAGATTTCAGTATCAGTCCAAATCTTTGGGAGGCAATTGGATGAAAGCTTCAAAATAATATGTGGGGGGGGGAATTAACCAATGACCCTTTCTCTTTCTCTTCTAATCTCAAAATGTTAAGCTGGAACATCTAAAAGACAGCTGTATCTGAGTTCGCTTCAGCATGAATTCACTTTTCCATAAAGCCTAGAACAGGGGTGGGTAATTAATTTTTTCAAGGAGCCAGATGAAAAAATGGGACTACTGTGGATGGCTAGCAACCTTCCTCCTACTGCCACCTCATTTCCCCCACTACCAACAATATCCCCCTGCCACTGGCCCTTCACTACCAAGAGCCCAACCCTTTCACTGCTTATAAACTGCCACCCCTGCCACCAACACCCTGACTACCAAGATCGAGGTTCAGAAGTAGGAATTGAATTCACAGGCCTATCCCCTACTTTAGGAAAAATGCAAATGCAAACCATTTTCTTTAAATGTTGCCAAGAAAGTTACACAGGCTTGAGTCTAAGCCATTGCCAGGAATTAAAACTTACTGAAATATTTGAATATTCGAAATAACACTAGGCAAGGACAAACCAATCCTCTGCACATATTTATATTTCATGTGCAGAGTATTAAAGATTATAGATAATACTCACTTAAAGAATAGAATAGAATAGAATAGAATAGAATAGAATAGAATAGAATAGAATAGAATAGAATAGAACTCTTTATTGGCCAAGTGTGATTGGACACACAAGGAATTTGTCTTGGTGCAAATGCTCTCAGTATACATAAAAAAAAAGATATATTCATCAAGAGTCAAGAATCATAAGGTACAACACTTAATGATAGTCATAGGGTACATAGTCATAGGGTACAATAATAGTCATAGGGTACAATAATCAAATCATACTAGGAAACAGTCAATATAAATCGTAAGGATATGACCAACAAAATGTGATTAGCCTTAGAGTGTCTGTAACTAGACATGAAATATATATTTTGTGTGGGAGTCCTGAGAATTTTTAAAAGTAAATGCTACATTAACCTTTGAGAAAGTCAGAATAAATCCAGACTGTAAGAAAGTATGTATAATTGTATCAATCTCGCTTGATTTTGCATGGGCAAAACAAAATTGTGCAAATTTTGACTATGTAGCATCAAAATTTATTTTTATTGATTAATTGATAAGATCCTTAAGCAATGCATTGGGTTTTTTATATATACATAAACAGTAGAGCTTAGTGGACCAGAGTCGTCTGTTCTATTCTAGTCTGTTCTAGTCTGTTCTATTCAGACATTTACTTTGCTTGTTTTTTTAATTTCCATATCAACATCTATTTAAAAAATCTTAAAGCACAGAAATGTTACTTTCAGGCATAAATTCCCCATTTGGCAAGTTTTCACTGCAATTTTACACCAAAAATCCAAATAAAAATATGTACTATTAAATTTAGAAAATATATCAACTTCCATCTACTATTATCACAGAATTTTTCCTAGAAAATCAAATGATCTGCTTGACTACATAAGTCCTACTATAGATCTATTTTAAGCAAATTTCAGAGTTATAATTGCAGATTTCTTTTGGATTTTCAATTTTGGTCCTAAATACTCACGGAGCTTTTGAGAGACAACTGAAATTTCTGTGACAATTCTGACAACTAAAATCTATAAAGTTTTTAGAAATTTAAGACTACATTGCTAGGGAAAAAATGTAAGCCTTTTCTTGAATTGTATTGTTCTCTTTACCAGAAGCGTGCAGGGAAAGTCAAAGCTGGCACTGTGGCTAATAAGGAATCTCCTGTTTTCTGTTCAAGACAGGTTTGACAAAGTTAAAAAGGCTACCCATAAGTCTATTTTGATGTACAGAAGATAAAACTATTTCAGCAGCACATTCTTGACTAATAAATTCTAAATGGCTGTATTTATTTGTTGAATTTATATTGCTGCCTATTCGCTCACGGAGATTCGAGGTAGCTTACAGAATGTAAAACCATATTTAAAATAAAAAACAATAAAAACAAACAAAAATAATCAAATAAATTAATAAAGTACAATGAAGTACAATAGAATAAAATCTGGAAAAAAATCACTCCCAACTCTCACTCCCCACACCTTGATGACAGCAGATCACACGAGCCATTGGGTTCCTCAGGCCAGCTGGCAGAACCAGGTCTTCAGTACCTTCCAGAAGAGAGGGGGCCATTTTAATCTGTTCTAATAATGTTCTAGAGAGAGTTGTTAGAGCAACTGGTCTGTAGTCATTCAGTTCCTTGATGCAGAGCTTATTTTTATTTATTTATTTTTTATTATGAATCTATTTATTCATATGTATTTTGTCTCGTTTCCATGTTTTTTAAAAGTCTGCACAGATATTACAGTTGCATATGCTAAAAAATGAATTTAAACAGTTTCTTCTAATGTTTCTATTTTATTGTGGACTTTTTTTTCTCAAGTAAAAATTATGATGGAACATTCAAGATTGCAGATCTTAGTAGACAGCTAAATTTCCATTCATAATTACTAAATTTCTAAAGCATTCCTATTCTGCCTTTTTAAAAGAATATGCTCAAAAACAAAGCATTTTTTACTTGGCAGCATATTGATTGCATATCAACAACTGCTATCCAAAATAGTTTCAAAAGGCAGACATATTCCTCCTCAAAAAAATAAAGTTTCAGAATGTAACTATACAAGTACACATATATGCAGACACAGGTGAGAGATCACCTGATCAACATATTACTTTAAATTGTTACATGTCATGCATAAAAAAAGAAAAAGAATAATTTGTTTGATATTCATTCTTATAAAATAATGGGTCTTTATCTGATGAACAAATAAGCTGCCTTGGAACCTAGACTAAACATGAAGTATTTTCTTCAAAATATTTTATACTATCATATTCATAATATTCTTTTTTTGCATTGGTCACACATGTTTGAGCTTGTTAAGTGAAGGAAAAATAAAAGAAATTGACAAAGTGTAGGTCTCTTTTGTTCCAACTATGAACTAAAATCTTGAGTTCCAGGTAAAAATACTACTTGCACTTTCAAAGCAGAGTTTCTGCTGCTATAGAGAGCCAGGGGCACAGGGAACCATCACAAAAGACTTAGAATTTATTTAGAATTTATATTGCATGCTTTCAGATATACATAGGCACCTACATTCAGACAAATAAGCGTACTATATATACATATACAAGGAAAAATAAAGGAAGAGAGAACCCAAACAAATTGAATGTGATGGGAAGTCTTTCATTTGTATAACAATGGCTGCAAAAACGCACATGCTGCAGTTTCCAAAGCAGTCATACTGTTCAAGAATTTTTATGTCCCTCTTTTAAAATGTCAGATGCTCCTGACAGCTAGTTTCTAGACTTGCAAGGTAAGAAATGTTTCCATTACTATCCCTGGGGTCCCTGTCTGCAGTCTAACTTAAGGCTTCAAATAGCTTTCAATAAAAATAAACAGTCTTCTCCCCATTCCAGTCTGGGCTGACTTTTAATCAAGGTCCTTTAAACACCATTGAATAAATCCTAAGGATTGCTTCTTATATGCCACTAGCCAAATGCTATTTGCTTTGTCATTTGTTATGTTTAGAAAACCAAAACAATTTTGCTTTAATAGTATGAGTTATGATCATCCAGGCACTCAAATACTGCCATTTCAGATGAGTTACATTTCTATTTGGATGATTTACACTCTTGCTTGCCTTGTGCTTTTAATAATCTTTTTAGCAAGCTCTGTTTGTAAGCTAGCTAAAAGGAAGAGCTAGAGTTCCTTTCAAACCCTCCAAAGTCTTTGCACATTATACAACCATATTTGCATGCTGTTATGAACTAATAAAGGTGTTTAATAAAGTTTTAACAACCTTAAGTAAAAAGCAGGGTTCTAATCCTGCACTTCTGATAGGCCAATAATAGCGACATCGGATTGGTCCTTTCTGGGAAATCTGATTGGCTGTTAACGGGCCAACTCTCATTGGTTCACGGGTTTAACACTTCCATGTTTTTCATTGGCTAATAGGACAGCAGCCAACCCTATAAAAGGGCTGCTGCTGCCCTAGGTGATTGCTCTGTTCAGTATGCTTAATAAAGAGTTGAAGTTCACTGTTCACTGCCTCGTCTCCGCTCCTTGCACCCATGCGCAGAACATAACACATGCCTCTAAAGCATCAAAGTCTAGTCCCAAAATTTAATTGTCAAAACTATAATTGCATGGCTAGTTATGATAACTCTGAAGAGCGGGAGAGAAAAAGAAGAAAGAAGCAGAAACCATGATTCTTGTCTCAGAAGTTTTCCCATGCACCACTGTCCTGACACTTAGGGAGAGGTTCTAGTTACAAGACTATTAATAGGTTGAAGGTAGATCTACAGCCTCAGCATAAATTCATTAGATAGCAGACTGAGGAAAATATAGCTATCACCTGATTACTCTGTTATACTGGAAACTATCTGTTCCATATTAGCATACTCGAAATACCCTCTTCTGATTGGTCAACAGATACTGTAACATGATTGGTTCAAATATCCTACCGCTATTGGTTCGCTAAGAATCGCCCGCGATTGGCAGGGCTGATCGCGGGAGATTCAAACAACTGTCATTGGTTGCGAGCCGCGGGAAATCCCTATAAAAGGGCTGCCGTGGCTCCAAGATCTTGTACAGATCTATATATTAAATAAAGAGCTGAAAAGTCACACTGGTCTTGAGTCTCTTTTCCCGCGATTGAACACTATCAGAGAGAGGGAAGCCAACATACTGCTGACTGCTACAATCCTCTCTCCCTAGACAATTCAATTAATCAAACTGGCCTCCTTTTATTGGAATAAGGAACAGAAGAAAAAGAAGGGAAGGAGGAAGCATTTCAGCATTTCCCAAACCAGATCTGCAAGATATGTTTAATTATAACTACTTTCATTTCCAGCCAAGAATAATGAGATCTTTAGCATGGCACTTGTCAGATTGGGAAAAGCTACTTTTATTTGACTTGCCTCTCTTTGTGTGAATAGCATTTTTCTGGAGCTCCATAAAGGAAACATTAACCAGCATTAAGTGCTGGGATTAAAAACAAATCTGTTTCCCAATATTTTCTACTCTCCATATTAACACACACACATAATTTCAAACATGTTAAATTTCATAGCTTAAAGAAGATAACATAAACTTTCATTCAGCCATACTAATAACTTTCAACACAGAATTATTTCCTTCTTTGCTGTAGTAAAAAGAAAAATACCAGTGGGAATAACCTGTGGCTTCTCCTGCTAACTGTACCATGAGTCTAACTATCAGATCTCAATGAGAAAATAGAAGACACTGCAAAAATCCTCTCTGCTGTTTCACTCTTGAGAAAATAATGCAATTTACCAATATTAAAATGACAATTAGAGGTGGGATTGGGTTTTTCACACTCAGGATATGGTTTACACACAAAAATCACAAAGGCTCAAATTCTCAGGATGCAAACCTTTGCATAGATCTATACACTAAAGAAATGGGAATTCTAAACACTAGAAGGTTAGGATCCAATTGAAAATATTCATACAAGAAGTTAGGCCATTTTGATGGGAGATAGAATTATTAACGTTTTACCATCTTATTTATGATCTTTAACCTCCGTCTTTGGATTTCCACTTTCTGATTGAAAAATATTTATTTCTTGCTAATCTTGGTTTCAATTCCATTTTCTGCTATATAAAAAAATACAATCTTCTGGATTTTGATAATAGAGTACACATACACACACACACACAGAGGTTGGAGTTTTTTGGAATCTGTTTTTCTTTTCTTTTTTGATCTACACTACCTTATAAACAGCTCTCCAGACTATAATAATTCCATATTATTGGCCAAGTTTGGCAGCTGAGCCTATTTATTTATTTATTCATTCAATTTATATGACCACCCAACTCAAATACATCTAATATCTAACAAAAATGAAAAAGAAGATAAAAAAACATGATAATCATCAAACCAATAAATAACATACAGCAGCTGAGATTAACATAACTGTGATACAGCTCAGTGGTGATTGCAACCAAGCAAGCAAAAAGCCATCTTTTTTTCTGAAGGCAGAAGCTGTGTGGATCGTAACTACAAGTTGTTGTTTTTTCTATTAGAGAGAACTTTTGTCTTACCCCTCCTCTTGATTCTGGACCTTAGTCAATCTAGAAAGTCCCTTAAAAGGGTATGTTGGTTTGATTCATTTTCTCTTTTCTCCTCTGAAAAAAACTAGTAGATGAATATCAGACTCCATTTTCTTTCTTACATGTGAAATAATATTAATTAGTTTGGTGGCATGGCTACAATAACAATATAACAAAGTAACACATTCCAGTTCCCTTAGCCTTAAAAATTATGCATCCTGTTTCAGGCTTGCTGACCTTTCCCTCTCTTCAATTATTGTTGCAGCTGAGAAGTTGGAAATGTGCTTAGTTTGTAGATCAGTGACATATCTTGCCACCTTCATAGCTCTCAATGGGACTTTTAATACAGGAGAAATGACAGTTTGGTAGCCAAGCAACTTAACCCTGTTAGAAATACTCCAATCTTTTTCTGTAAATGACAACATAAACACAATCCCTGTACTGAAAAGATGGGGTCAATAGTATTTTTTTAGTCCTTGGGAAAAAAGTTATTTTTTCCTTCTTCAGGGTGAAAAGTAACTTGAACAGGATGTGAATTGAATTACTTTTTTTGCATGTTCCTATTGACCATCAAGAGAGAAACTGATAATTGGTTCATAATACTTTTAATATATTCACAGTGGCTATTGCAGCATCCTTGGGAATTCTCTCACCTCTATCCTAATATCATGAGAACTCAGTTTAATTGGATGGAGCCAATCCAAACTACTTCAGCAGAGGAGGTGAAGAGAATAGATTTTTTTTCTGCTTCAAATTAATATATAAGTCTGTAAAGAATTGGGAGGAATTGATAAGGATAGGAAAGGTATCAATTTCAATTTTGCTTGATTTTTCAATTGAAATAAAATCAAATTTATTACAGTCAAAAACCAGAGACCAAAACAAATAAAAACACTCAAGAAATATCCAGTTAAAAATTCTAGAATAAATTCTAGAATAAAAAAAATTATATTAAAATCATAATTTGCCATGGCATAAGTATAATATCAATCCTTAAACTGTGAAATCCATAGTTATTAAATACTAACATTCAAAAGAGTAGCAAGGCAAAAGGATGTGCTACACTAGTTATAAAAAATGGCTATATTTTCATCTTTTGTACCTGTATCAGCGTACGGCATGGAGATCAATGCCGAGAAAACCAAGCTGATGACGAACAGTACCCAAGGTATCTCCTCAGACATCAGAGTCAGCGGAACACCCCTAGAGACAGTAAAAAATTTCAAATATCTTGGGTCCATCATTTCCGATGAAGGCTCAAAACCAGAAGTAATGGCAAGGATAGCACAAACAACAGCTGCGCTTTCGAAGCTCCAAACTATTTGGAAAGATAAGAACATCAGTCTGCGCTCAAGGATCCACCTAATGCGCTCCCTCGCAATATCAATCTTTTTATATGCCTGCGAAACCTGGACACTCAATGCGGATTTACAAAGAAGAATCCTTGCAACAGAAATGAGATGCTACCGAAAGATCCTTGGCATCCACTACACAGACCATGTGACAAATGAAGAGGTCCTAAATAAAATACAACAGGCAATAGGACCACACGACAACCTTCTTACTGTCGTCAAGAAATGGAAATTGAGATGGTACGGACACGTGTCTCGCTCTACTGGCCTCGCAAAGACCATCATGAAAGGGACGGTAAGAGGAAGCCGCAAATGGGGAAGACAACGAAGGAGATGGGAGGATGATATCCATGATTGGACAGGCTTGAACCTGGCAGCATCCCAGAGAGCAGTGGAGGACAGAGACGGATGGAGAAGCGTGGTGGTTAAATCTTCGCAGGCGCCCCAACGACCTCAAAAGAGGTCACGGGATAGGTGCTAGGTGCTACCTGTATCAGTGTATAGATATGGGAGGGGTATTAAAAATGCACATCTGTTTTACTACACAAATCATAAAGTAATACTCTAGGCTTTGGATGGTTTTACTATAGCCACCTTTATAAAGCCAGAACAACTTCTAATAATCTTTTGGGCTCAATGGAGCACTACTTTTACTAGATGTTAGAAAACATGGGAAGAAAGAGGAAAGTTGAACATATAATTGACCAGTTCCACAATCACCTGATCCACCTCATGAGGTCTGAAAAACTTACTTTTAAAGAAATAAATCTTACCACACATGTAACTAAAAATATCTACACTCTGAACTGCTCAAATGGTAAGTATACAGGTAATCCTTGACTTACAACAGTTTACTTAGTGACTGTTCAAAGTTAAACAGCAATGAAAAAAGGGACTTATGATCATTTTTCAGAGTTATGACCTTTGAAGCATCCCCATGATCATGTGAGCAAAATTCAGATGCTTGGGAATTGATTCATACTTATAACTGTTGCTGTGAATCAGGGTCAAGTGATTTCCCCTTTTGCTACCTTCTGACAAGCGAAGTCAATGGGGAAGCCAGGTTCACTTAACAACCACGTCACTAACTTATCAACTGCAATGATTCATTTAACAACTGTGGCAAGAAAGGTCGTGAAACCAGACAAAACTCACAACAAATGTCTCATTTAACATCAGAAATTTTGGGCTCAATTGTGATAATAAGTTGAGGACTACCTGTACTATAATGAATATAGATAGATAGATATACCCACACTCAGAGACAGAGATATCATGATCTCTGGAACTTAAACCATATTATCCACTTAGCTTTCATTAGCCTCTGCTAACATCATTAGAGTGTAAAAACTACCATTGAAAAGATATTCACGTTTATGCATCATTGATCAATTTAGCCATTGCATGCATAATAGGCTCATCCACCCGCCTCTCACCTGCGATTAGTTCTATTGTTTTTACTTCAGACATGTTCATCGACGGAGGCTTAACTCCTATTGCTTCTTCCCCTGTCGTGCCCCACTTAGATTGCTCATCTCCAGGAAATGGTGCTGAACTGTCAGGTATTACTTTGACGGCATTCTCTCTGGCCCTTTCCCTCAACCAAAGGGCCTCCGCCTCATTTACAGGTCCATTTATGAAGATTTACAGAGGTGAAGATCCAATGACAAACTAACTCTTTTATACAGTCCAGCAAGTCTAAGCCATGCCTAGACTCCAAACTGCCTCTTATGGCTCCATGCAAAAAAATACTATGCTTCAGTTTCCAAACAGTCCCCATTAGCTGACCTGTTGCCTTGTCTATTCCGGCTCATAATTATTTACATAGTGGCAATTTTTATAAGCAAGTCATAAAGGAGCCTATTTGTAATTAATTGAAAATCAGAAATCAGCATAGATTTGCAAAGAAAAAGTTTTTTCTAGAGTAAAATTTCATTTTTTGACATTATCTTTCTTACTAGATTGTATGAATTTAAAGGTATAACTCGTTTTCAAGAAAGTAATTTATAACATTATATTTTACTTAATAAGCTAGTTAATTGCAAGGTTGGATGACACAGTAAATGAATTCTTGTAGAAGTATACTAGAAGATCACATAGCCTAAACACGTGAAAAAATGAAAAGTAAAACAGAACAAACTACTGTTTTCACCTGTATTTTGAGGAAGTGCCTGTATACCTAGAAACTTAATTTATTATTCTAATGAGTTTCACAGCATGAGAGTCTCACTGGGAGATATGACTGCATGCATTTAATAAGACTGCAGAGATTAGAACTCCTGATGGGTATATTGAATCATTTCCAAATCTCTTTTTATAGCAAACAACATATAAATTATGTAAAAAGAATTTAAATTCTAGTTACCATTTAGTCTATCAAGCTAGTAATTCTTCCCTGCTATATTATCTATAAATCTGAAAAGAAAGCAGTTCTAGCATTAGAACTGTTTACATATTAATATATTATGATCTCATTGACTCTACAAAAATGAATAATAACTCAATCTACATAGGAATATAACTTGTCCTGATAGATCAGTCCACAACTATGAATTTTTTCTCCATAGTCAGACAAATGCCAATCCAACAGATCTGAAGGTAACAAGTACTATTTTTTCTTCTTTTACTAAAAAATGTATACCTCTGAACTACTGAATTTGCCTTTTGCAATATTCTCCACAGGCATATTTAAATCATAGTAATGTTGTTATTTGATATATAATTTACATATAATAAAAATAAAATAACAAAGGCACTGTACATACAAGTAATGTTTTCTAGGATTGCATCTTATCAACTTGTACTAACACAGCACAAGTTCTGTTAGTGCAGAAAACTACATTAGAACAACAATATTTTTGCCTTGACATAAAAATAACATCCTCAGAGATTTAGGGGACTAGACACTCAGAATCAGAATCTGAAAACCCAAATGAAATTGGAAGCACAATTTGGAACATTTTAGTGGTCAGTCTACTGTCAAGAAAATCCATAGATAATGCAATATTCTCAGTGGATTCAAGGGAGTTTACAGGTTTTAAAAAATCCTTAAAAACATAGCCAATTATTCTGGCTAAAACTATATTTCATGCTATTTGATAAAAAGAACAGCTTTAGTTGTTCCTTTTCTTGCATCATTTCTAGGCTACGGAACAGGACCTTTGAAGTTATGTTTAAAAGAAGAATAAAATTGGGGTTATTTGTCAGCCTTTTAATTTAGTTTCTGCATTTTTGCCTCAAACAAATGAATTGAAAGGAAGGAAATAAATCAATAAACTAATAGTTTCCTTCAAAGAATAATAAAATAGTATAAAGCACTATTAAAAGCACTACAATTTCATTCAATGTTCTATTCACAGGAAGCAAAATAATCTACATGTTCTTCCTAGAGAGAATGAACTTCCCCAGTAACTCAGATAGAGCTTAAAAAATAGATATTTTAGAAAAATTATCAACCTTACTCTAGAATAGCAAAAAATATTAACCACGTCAGTTTTGACATTTATTTCAACTGTTCTTGTGAACTGCATCTTCCAGTCTAGAGAAAATAATTAAACCCATTCAAATTGCAACTTGAATTTAATCCATACTCAAATCTGAACACCATATTTTAATTATGAATAACCTTGATTTGATTTTTATCCAAGTAAAGAAGACAAGCTGGGTGCAAAAATGTTTTCTCGCTATGTCAGGAGACTGGATAATATGTATCTTCCAGTTATCTTTTAAGAATGTTCTTTTTCCCCTTCGCTAAACTTTATTAACTTTGCAAGACATAACAGAAGTAAAGATTCTGTTAAAACACTAGCCACTCACTATTCTTTTCTCATCACAAATATTGTGCCATTCCGGTGTCAAAGACATTTTGTCAGTGCACCAATAAAAAAGACTGTTATTCATAAGTGCTAGTAAGTCGAAACTGTCAGACATTCATGAATACTTATCAGATAGTGTGAAAGTTTCAGTTTTAGTACATTGTATTACTTTCTGTAGTAAGGAAATACATGGATAATGTTACCAAATAATAGGTACTGCTATAACTGAGAAAACTAATGTATATAATGTTTTTTAAAGTCCATTGACAATCTGATACCAAACAATTTTCCTTGATAACTCTGACAATCAAAACAAATAAATTATATAATTTTATATACCTTCAAGTCACATAAACCAGTGATTTATAGAATTTGTGGTAGAAAAATCAAACACAAGATTAAAAAATGATGCAGTTAGATGTTAAACTTCTTATATGCATAATTTTTATTATGTTTTAAAGCCATCATGCAAAATGAGGCTCAATGTACACACAAGCTATGTTTCCAATGGCATACCTATTCTTAGAACATAGAATTATAGGGCTAAAAGGCATTCCAGAGGCCTTCTAGTCCAACCTGCTGCTCAAGGCAGGAGCCTTATACTATCCCAGTCAAATGATTGTCCAGTCTATTTTTGAAAACAATTCCAGGAGACAAGCTACTCCCGTGACTAATTATTCTCACTGTCAGAATATTTCTCCTTACTTCTAGGTAAGATCTCTCTTTAACAAGCTTTGACCCATTATTTTTGGTCCTATCTGCTTGTGCTGTGAAGAATAAGTCAATCTCTCCTTCTTTGTGACAACTTTTCAATTACTGGAAGATACTTATCATGTTTCCCGTAATCCTTCTATTCAATAAACTAGACTTACCTAGATCCTTCAAGTGTTTATCATACTATTTAGCTTCCAGACCTTTTATCATCTTTGTTAGTCTTCTCTGCACACTATCTAAATGTCAGCATGTTTGTACTGTGATGACCAGAACTATACATAGGATTCCACATGTGATCTCACTAGTGTAATATAATTTTACTTCTCATGACCCCAACATGATTTTGATGTTATCCCTCTGTTGATGTAGTTGTTTTTTGGCAGCTACACTGTTGGTTCATATTTAAATGAGATTTATTCCTCAAATCTATACACAATAATTTATTCAACTAATTGTCAATGCTAGATTAGTATTAGATAAAAGTTAACAAAACGGAAGAGGGGTTAGACTTGGAATGTATATAAGGACTATAAGGACTCTAGAATGAGTCCTCTTTTGACTCTTCTCCTACATAAACATGAGTATATTAACGCTACGAGAAGTTTACTATAAATATTTATTTTCTTTAATATGAAAAATGATGCTAAAAGTAGTTCCTTACTTACAATCACAATTGTGCTCAAGATTTTTGTTATTAGGAGACAATTGTTAAGTAAGTTTTACCACATTTTATGACCATTCTTGCCACAGTTGTTAAGTGAATCACTGCAACTGATAATTGCCACACAGTTGTTAATTGAACCTGGCTTCACCATTGATCTTGCTTGTTAAAAGGTCCAAAAGGTGCATGACCTTGAGACACTGTAAGTGTGAGTCAGTTGCCAAGCATCTGGATTTTGATCGCATGGCCATATAGATGCTGCAACAGTTGTAATTGTGAAAAATGTTCATGTCCCTTTTTTCAGTGCCATTGTAACTTTGGTCACTAGATGAACTGTTGCAAGTCAAAGACTATCTACATAGACAAAAAGGGAGGTTGCATGTGTTCTTTGAGTTTTCCAATTCCCTTATGGTTTCAATGATAACTTTGAGAAGCAATTTTCCTAATCATAGTACTGTTCTATATTTTCTCCCAAAAAGACACATTTTCCCTTAGCAAAATTATTAATAAATACTTTAACATTCAGCAAAGTACAAATTTATGGCTGCACTTGATTTCCACACAGATTTGGGAAGATCAAATTCAATAGGACACACCCAAATAAGAACCAAATTTTCATCTCGAGGCAGTTGTTATGATAAAGCAACAGGTATTTTTCTCCTCACATTGTTTTAATGAAAAGATATAGGAAAATATGAGGATTATGTTTTGACAAAGCAGTAAAATAGTTTGAAATGGAAGGTTACAGGTTGTACAGGGCAATTATTTAGTATCTCATTCCTTAGGCTGCATCCTCCTGTTCCTTCTTATTGGCTTCCATTCAACTTCACCCTTCTATGATTCACTCTCAGTTGTCCTTATTATGTTCCATGCTTTTATTTTCTTTATTCTATAAGCTTCCCACATACCTAGGCATTCTGTTTTCTGTACTACTCCATTAAAATACTTTAAGTAAAAGTTAAAACAAATGATTTTCATGTTTATCCACAAAAAGAACCATTTTGCAAAATTTAAACTACTATTTTGTGCGGGATTAGTTATTGAATACATGTTGTAATGGGAGGATGGAAAAATAAATAAAATATGCCAGAATGAAATGAAACTGTTTTTCCTGCCTGAAACAATTAGAAAATAATTGAAATTAATTTCAGAAGTTACTAATATACAATTGCCATATATTTTGGAAACAATTTTCTCTCTATTACAAGTTACATTCTGAAAAAAAAAAATTTTTTTTAATTATTTTTGAGAGAACAGCATCAAAATATCTTTATTCACCACTGCTTAGTGACATCATCTTAGCACTGGTTAGATTGATGATTTACAACAAGATTGGAGAGATTAAAATCTCCAGCAAACTATAAACAAATGAAGAAAAACAGGTGGAGTCCCAGAATAGTAGTTGGATACTGATAAAAAATTGTAGCATGTAGTAGTCTTTCTAGAATGCAAACACAAAATCAAACGACCAGAAAAATCAACTGCTTTAGTTTCTGCTCCTAGAAGAATTGAACAGAAATATCCACGCATACCACTAAGCTAGCATTAAGAGCACAATTACCTTATTCAGCATTTAGCAAAGTGGTGCAAGAAACAAATGCAACTCATCCAGCAGAAGTATATGTAACTTTTTCACATTATATCCTTTTATATTTTTTTCCATTTTTGAAAGGACATAGCTATTATTTTAGATGCCTTTCATTTTATATTTATATTAACATATTTATGTTAACATGTTAACTTTATATAGTGATACTTTCAAAAGCTAATAATCAGTTCGAAACTACACTATATTTCTTTGGTGCAGTCTTGATGGTCCAGGGCTGAGATAGAGCCTGTCAAAACCAACAACTAAATCAAAATGACAAAAAGAGTGTTGAACGCTTCTTCTCAGCATGGCAATGGAGAATCCATGGATGGGTTGACACTTGCCTTTCTGCCCGGAGACTGAGTCCATAATCTTTGCCACACCCCTTGTCAACTGTCCCTTTCCCCAGTTCACAATGAAGGCGCGGCATCTGAAGGACTTGTTGGTGGCATTGGCTCCTCCAGTATTCCTGTGCTGGATGAGGAACCTGACTGCCTCCTAGGGAGGGACTGGATTCTTCATTGCTGTGTTGAGAAGAAGCATTCGGGTAAGACAATGCTCTTTCTCCAGCACGACAATTGGAGAATCCACAGATAGGACGTACCAAAGCCTGGTGTCCCTATGAGCGGAGATTGTGGCCCTGAGTCCCCCTAGCTACATGTACTCACTGAAGCACCAGCCTCCCAAAGGCAGCCTCAGCTGAGGCAAAAGTGTCCAACTTATAGTGGTGCACAAAGGGAGATGGTGTGGACCATGTCGCCACCCTGTAGATCTCTTCAATCAAAGCCTGCATTGCCCATGCGGCTGTGGTGGCAGTGCTTCGAGTAGAGTGGGCGGTTAATCATCTGGGGACCGGAATCAACTGCGTCTTGTAGGCCTTTGCAATACACACCCTTATCCAACAGCCTATGGTCGATGAAGTGATCTTTGAACCCAGAGAGGAAGGTTGAAAAAAGACAGATTTGGATTTTCAGTGAGGCAAAGTCCATTTTATTTACCTGTGTAAGGCCCTCCTTACATCCAGAGTGTGCCATCTCTGCTCCAGTGGATGGCAAGGACCTGGACAGAAGTTTGGCAACACTATCTCCTGGACTAGTGGAACCAGGAGTTGATCTTGGGGATGAAAGAGGGATCCAGATGTAGAACCACCCTGTCTGCATGGAAGGTACAGAGTTCCTCTGTTACAGAGAGAGCAGCCAATTCCAAAATTCGCCTGGTCAATGTGATGGCAACTAAAAAGGGGACCTTGAAAGACAAAAATTGCAGACTCGTAGACCTGAGAGGCTCGAAGGGTGGTAAGGTAAAACCTTAGCTAAGTCCCAGGTTGGATACCTGTGAACAACAGGTGGCTTTAAATTAACCGTGCCCCCTTAAAAAGGAGCGCACCACTTAGTGGTTGCTATGGGGTCTAAGTCCCCGTAAGTCAATACTGAAGACAAGGCCACTACACAATACTGAATACAATACTGAAGACAAGGCCACTTCAGATAGTATTAGGGGTTAACCCTTTGTCTCGACCCTCTTGCAAGAAGTCCAGGATTTGAGGGATGGAAACTGATGTGGGGCCCGGACCTGACTTAGCGCACCAACTGCAGAATGTTCTCCAAGTAGAATTGTAATCTCTGTTGGTGGAAGGCCTCCTGGAAGCCTGTATTGTCTGTATCACCTTTCTTGAAAAATTGTCCCTCATCAGGATCCACCTCTCAGGTGGTCAGTTAGAGCCACTGAGGCTCCAGGTAGACCAAGATCCCCTGGCTGAGAGAGACTCTGTCTCAAGGGATTCTCCAAGGCTGGGACACAAAGAGACTGACAAGATCTGCATACCATGGCCATCTGGGCCAATGGAGTGAGATGATCAAGAGCTCTGCCTGCTCCGGCTGAGAAAGTCTGCCTGCACATTTGCTAGCCCCAAGATATGTTTCAGCTTGATGGAATTCAGGTGAGTCTCTGCCCAGAGAAATTGATGGTCCACCTCATGCATGAGAGACCTTGAATGGGTGCCCCTCCTGGCAGTTGATATGCACTTTTGCGGCTACACTGTCTGTCAAGATTAATAGGTATTGTCCCTCTACCGTGGCTTCAAAGTGACAAAGGATCGCTCGGAGCTCCAGCCAGTTGATATTGTTCTTCAGGTCTGCACGAGACCATTGTCCTTGAGCCAGTTGCTGCTGGAGATAGGATCCCCTTCCAAACAAGCTGGCATCTGAGGTCAAGGTCAGGTGGATGGGCTCCTTGAACAGTGTCCCCCTGGCTATTGCTGGGGACATCCATCATCTTAGGGACCTGAGGGTTTCCATGGGCCCCTGATCTTGGTGTTGGAATTGCTGTTCCCTGTTCTCTGTAATGGTAGGAGGAACCATTGCAGAGTCCTTAGGTGCGATCGGGCCCATGGAACGATCGCTATACATGAGACCATCTTTCCCAGGAGCTGAGAGAGAACTGCCAATGAAACAAAATGTTCCTTCCTGATTTGAATGACTAAGGACTTGATGCTGTCCTGTCACTCCTGGGAAAAATAAACTTCACCTAGTGTCTATCACTACTTCTAAATGGAGCAGTCGAGTGATAGATACACATTCACCAAGACATTAATAAGCTGGTGGCAACAGCTGAGTTTTCGGCTGACTCCTCATTACATGCTTCCCATTTCCCCTCTAGGGCTCTCACCTCTAACATTACTTGCCGCCGTCTTTTATGGCTTCACCAATGGCAGGCAGATGCCAAGACCAAATAGAGTTGGCTTCAGTTCCCTATAAGGGTTCCTCTCTTTTTGGATAGCCTTGAGCCCATTCATAACAGAGAACAAGGACAAGCATAAAGTCTTTTCCTCTGTCACCAGGAGGGCTGATAGGTGGGCTTCACCTTATGGGTGTCGCTCCTCCTTTCGTCAACCTGACAATGTTTCCGATCACTCGTCCTTTCAGCGCTCTTTCCCCCCCAGGCCTGATCGACGGGACAGATCTACCTTTAGGGATAGGTTCAGACAACAATAGCAACATCAGGCCAAGCAGCCCTTTTGTGGAGGGGGGCATCCTTTTTGCCACTTAAAGTGACTGCTAGAGCTCTCCCCTCATTTGCGGGTGTCTAACTCTATTTGTACATGAGTGGGAGAAAATGACTTCAGATTTGTGGGTTCTGAATACTCTAAAATTCGGCTTAACTCTGGAATTTCTCTTCATTCCTCTGAGGCACTTTATCCGTTACCACACCTCCAGAAATTCCATCAAGAGGGATCTCATGGACAAGACGGTTCAACATCTCCTGGACATCTAGGCCATCAAGCCAGTCCCAGGAGATCAACGTGGGCACGGAGTTTACTCAATTGTTTTCCTCGTTCCGAAGTCCTCGGGGGAGTGCAGACCAATTCTGGACCTCAAAAAGTTAAACGTCCATTTGACATACAAGAGTTTCAAAATGCACTCTCTGCAGTCAATCTTGGACAGCATCAGGGAGGGCGAGCTCCTGTCATCAATCGATTGGACAGGGAGGAAAGGTACAGGGAGCGGCTAGAAAGCCGAGAAATGAAAAAAAATGTTGGAAAAAAAGCCTTGGCAGTATGAGGGCTAACCTGCCAGTACTAAATGACAGATTGAAGAATCCATGCTTCTGACTAAAGATTGAGGAGCCAATCTTTGCCACAACTTCTTAGGGCAAGACTGAGTCATGAACTGGGGAAAGTGACAATTGACAAGGGGTATGGCAAAGATTATGGACTCAGTCTCCGGGAAGAAAGCATGTGTCAACCCATCCATGGATTTTCCAGTCGTTCTGGAGAATAGCATTATGTCACTACACATAAGCTCAATCTTTTTCAAGCATTTGTACATAACACAATATGCAAGGAGAAGAATTTACAGAACATTGATATGATTCTACTTTATAATTCCCATAATTCCAACCTTCCATAGATGCTTGTATTCATGATATAATAATTGTACCCAGATTCTCTTTTTGAAACTTGGGAAGGTCTTCGAACTTCATTTTGAATGCTGTGGATTTCCATGATATGTAAGTATATTACATTTAGATATACATCAAGCTTGAAAAAAATGGTAACAGAATAAAACCACTTACTTTAATACAGTAAATAAAAGTAAAGATTTCCTCTTTCCAGTTTCTGTCTAACTCTAGAGGATGGTGTTCATTTCTGTTTCTTAGCCAAGGGAGCCAATGTTGTCTGGAGACATTTCCATGGTCTTGTAGCCATACACTGAGGTGCACAGATTGCTGTTACCTTCCCACCAAAATGGTACCTATTTATCTATTTACATGCATGTTTTGCATACTCTCCAGTAAATGTCTCATAAGCATTTCACCTTGTCATGATGAATGTATATTCAAAAATTTGTATTTATTTGTACAGCCCTAGAAAATATAATGATAGGTGGTTTATCACTTCTCAATTAAACTTCTGGAATTTTCCCTATTTAGGTAAGCCTTTGAAGTTGACCAGAAAGCTGTAGCTGGTGGTGATTATAGCTATCCATTTGCAAATCATTGCTATCTGATTCAATTGAATAATACCTCTTTTGTGAAATCTGCAACTGTAGTCTTCTGAATGATTTCACAATATTGTTGCTACCTTTTAAGCCCTTTACAGCTTAGACCAGTGATGGCGAACCTTTTTGTTGTGGTGTGCCAAAAGTGCGCATGCTCACGATAGTGTGCGTGCTGGCACCCACAATGCAATGCACTCTACCTTCCCAGGCATGTGTGCACAACACCCCCTCCCTGCCCCCTTACCTGCACTGTGCATGTACGCGCCTCCCAACTGATTTTCGGCCTGTTTGGGACCGTTTTTCGCCTTCCCGGAGGCTCAAGAGAAGCTTCTGCAGCCTTGGGAGGCTGAAAAACAGGGCTGTTTCATCAATACCGGAAGTGCTGAAACAGGCCCGTTTTTTGGCCTCCTGATGCTGCAGAGGCTTCCCTCGAGCCTCTGGGAGGGAGAAAATAGCCTCAAATGGGTCAAAAATCAGCTGGGAGATGCTTGCATGCACAGTGCAGCTACGTTTGGCTGGGGCTTGCATGCCCACACAAATGGCTATGTGTGCCACCTGTGGCACGCCATCACAAACATTCCCCAATCTGGTCTGGTGCAGGAGAGGGGGCATGTGAGTGGCAGGCACACATGCACAGCTCCATTGTGCAAATGGTGTGCGCATGTACCTTCCACTCACACAAATGGCATGTATTTGCATTCACACGCAAAGCTCCACTCACGCAAATACAGCTTCCCACAAGCGCAAGTGTTATCCACTTCACACACAAACACAACCACCATCCATTCATTTCCTATCCATTTTTCCTGATACCTGGTTTTGAAGAGGCTGCAGCTTGTAGCAGTCCGCAGTCTGGGGTTTGAGGACCCCTGGCTTAGACCTTTAATATCTTTTAAAACTAGCTTCTCTATAGAATCTGCCTGCCCTATACCATCTGACTAGGAAGAATGATGCAGGAACTTATTCTTAGAGAGATGAGCATAAAGAGTCATAAAACTGCATTTTCAGTGGCAGTTCTTGTACTTTGAGAGCTCTGCATCAGGCTAGCTTCCACCTTACTATTCCTTAGGAAACATATGAAAGCCATTACTTTCATAAGACCTTTTAGAAATGGTATTTAAAATATCATCAAATTATATGTGTGTTTACATGCATTTTGCATTTTCACCAAGGAAATATTATGATTATTATATAATTATTATTTTTATTCAGCTTTGCTCCCAAAATACTAGGTTTGAGAAATAAGCCGGCCTGAATTTGGCATTCTATATGTAGAACCTTACTGCAACTTTTCTCACTTCAAAATTTCATCATGGATGGACAGCACCTTCTCTGAAAAGGTGTATCATATAATGTAGGATACATAGGTAAAACTAGGAATTGATATTCCATTTCCATTCAATAAGGATTTTTTTCCCCTACTTGTGCTAGAAAATCTCATAGAATCAAGATTGGGAGGGACTTCCAATGGGAATCTTGCTGATAATAGGAAATCTATTGCACTATAAAGGTTGCAAGCTTGCCTAAGATAGTGCATCAGGAAAAACAATAAATTACACTTTAACCTCAGTCATCATTACGAAGGCTGCCACTACTATGCTATTACTGGAAATAACAAGTCTTTTGATAGCACCACCTGCCTTGTTCTCCAGAAAAAGCAATCAGAGCAAATGGGTCATTGGTCCTAACCTGATACGACCTTTCTCTTTGTGTGGAGATAGCATTCAGGATTGGGTGATCAGTCTCTTCCTGTGATTGAACTAAGTCTGTCAAAACTTTGAATGACACTCCCTCTGCTGCTAGGGACCTCCCCAGAAATTGACGAAGGAATAGTGACAGACTGAAAAGTTCTCCTATAAGTATAATACACACCATTACATTCGGAACGCATCACGAAAAGATGGGACTGAATGCTATCTCCACACAAAGAGAAAGGTCATTTCAGGTTAGGACCAACGACCCTTCTCCATTGTGGTGGAGATAGCATTCAGGATTGCGACATAGTAAAGCTGGCTGTCCTACGGGTGGGCCTAATGTGGTCCGAGTCCCTTATATAGAATGGACCTTTTGCAGAACCCTCTGTCCAAAAGCTGCCTCAGTAGAAGCAAATGAGTCCAGCTTATACTGTCTGATGAATAAAGGAGAAGTCCAGGTAGCTGCCCTGCAAACCTCCTCCAGAGAGGCCTGGGTGGCCCACGCCGTCGATGTTGCCGTGCTTCTTGTTGAGTGCGCTGTTATCCTTGGAGGAACTACAAGTCCCTGTGTTTGGTAGGCCTTGGATATGCAAAGTCTTAGCCATCTCCCCAGAGTCATTGGAGTTACCTTGCAGCCCATGGTGGAAGGTTGAAAGGCAACAAAGAGGGATTCAGACCTCCTGAAGGACGATGTCCTTGATGTAAATCCTCAACGCCCTCCAAATGTCCGGAGTATGCCATCATCTTTCTAACGCATGCACAGGATGCGGACAAAAGTCAGATAAAATTAGTTCTTGGGAATCTGTGGAACCACGAATTCACCTTTGGCATGAACGAAGGGTCTAGTCTTAATACCACTTGATTGGTTTGAAACACACAAAGGTCTTTCCTGACAGACAAGGCTGCCAATTCCGAAATCCTTCTGGCAGAGGTGATTGCTACCAGAAAGGCTACCTTGCAAGACAAAAACTGCAAGGGAATTGACCTCAGTGGTTCAAATGGGGCCTCAGTCAATGACTGCAGTACTTTAGAGAGGTCCCATGTTGGATATCAATGAACCACTGGAGGCCTCAGGTTTGTAGCCCCCTTCAGAAACCTGCAGACCGTGGGATGTCTAGACAAAGATTCCACTTCCAAGGATAGAACAGAGGACAAGGCTGTAACCTGCTTCCACAGAGTGTTAGGTGAAAGCCCCTTGTCCAGGCCCTCTTAGAGGAAGTCCAGCACCTGGGCAATCAAGGCCCCAGAAGGGACAATGTCATACTTACAACACTATGCATTGAAAGCTTTTCAGATTGCATCGTAGATCCAGTTGGTGGAAGGTCTCCTGGAGGCCTGGATAGTTCTTATTACTCTGGAGGAATAATTGTCCTGGATCAGAGATCTCTGCTTAATCTCCAGATGGCCAAGCAAAGCCACTGGAGCTATGGATGCAAGATTGGCCCCTGGCTGAGCAACACTCTGTCATCCGGTATCCTCCAAGGTCTGGAAATAGAAAGGTTTACTAAGTCTGCAAACCATGGCCTCCTGGGCCAATGAGGGGCTACAAGGATAAGCTCTGCTTTTTCCACCAACAGTTTCTGGATGACCCTTGGGATCAGGGGCAGAGGAGGAAAGGCATACAGGAGCTCCTATGGCCAAGGGCTAAATAAGGCGTTCCGTCCGCTCCCAGAACCGCAAACCTGGAACAGAATCTTGGAGTTGCATATTGTCCTGGGAAGGGAAGAGATCCACTGCTGGGCATCCAAAGTGCTCCAACAGCTCCTGAAACAAATTGGGATGCAAACGCCACTCTGCATGGCTTAGAGTGGCCCTGCTAAGCCAGTCAGCCTCAACATAAGCCATGCCTGCAATGTGCTCAGCTCTGAGCGATACCTGGTGTATCTCTGCCCATAAACAGAGCTGCTCTGCCTCCAGCATCAGAGGCCCTCAATGAGTCCCCCCTTGGCGGTTAATGTGTGCCTTGGTAGACACATTGTCAGTCAAGATTAGGATGTCCTTACCTGAGAGCACATCTTCTAATTATCTCAGGGCTAGATGGACTGCTCGAAGCTCTAGCCAATTAATATTATAGTCCAAATCTGTCTGTGACCATTGTCCTTGAAGCCCTGGATTGAATGTGGGCACCCCAGCCATGAAGACTGGCATCTGTGTTCAGCACTAACCTGTCAATCCCTTGAATAGGAGTCCCATGGAAAGCACCTCAGATGATCAGGACCAACCGAGTTAATCTGACCTGCAAGAGGGAACAACTCCTGTCTTCTGATAAAGTAGAATGAACCATTGGAGTGACCTGGCATGTAGTCTAGCCCAGGGCACTATATTAATGCATGATATCATTTCCCCCAGGTGCTTAGAAAGTGTAGCCAGGGATACTCTAGGTTTAGATTTCACTTGTCCAAGTAACTCCCTGATACTCTCCTGACGTTCTTGGGATAAGGACACCTTGCAGGAAATGGTATCTATTACATGTCCCAGATGGAGTAAGGTATTGGTGGGAATGAAGTGGCTTTTGTCCTCGTTGACAGAGAAGCCATACTCTTGGAGCACCTGAATGGTAATCTCTAAATCCTCTACAGTTCTAGATGGGGAAGATGACTGGACCAACATGTCATTGAGATAACACTGAATCCTAACTGATGTAGCCCTAAGGTGGGCTGCCAGGGCTACCAACAGCTTAGTGAATGACTCTGGGAGCTAAGGAAAGTCCAAAGGGCAATGCCCTGTATTGGTAATGCCTCCCATTGTAGCAGAACCTGAGGAATTGTTGATGAGCAGGGATAATAGGGACATGGAGATAGGCCTCCATTAAATCAATGGAGATCAGGAAGTCTCCCTCCCTAATTCCCTCCAGGATATACTAGAGTGGATGCATCTTGAACTGCCTGTATTTCACCCGGTAGTTAAGGCACTTCAAATCCAGAATTGCCCTCCATCCCCCCCAAGGCTTTTGGGATTACAAACAATATGGAATAGAATCCCATGCCTTGTTGACCCTCAGGCACCAGCTGAATAGCCTGACTCTCCAGCGGGTGCTGAATAGCTGTTTCCATAAGGTTCCTTCTCTCTGCATTCCTAGAGATAGGGCAACGAATGAAAAACCTCAGGGGAATAGAGAGGAATTCTATAGATAATCCGAAGTGGACTGTCTCCGGGACCCAGGTGTCAGTGGTTACTTCCTCCCAACGCCTGGCAAACAAGACCAGATGTCCCCCAATGGGAGGGTTGGTCTCCATTTTATCTGGGGCATCGGAAGGGACAACCCCCAGCCCCTCGAAAGGGCCACTTATTGTTAAAAGGACGATTTCTACCTATCCTGTCCTGGTTTTGTTCCTGCTTGGGGGCGAAAGACCTCTGGGGTCTGGGGAATCCCCCTCCTGTTTCAGGGGTCCTATAATAGAAGCACCTGGCATAGGGAGTTGCTCTATAATCACTTTTTCTCGACTTGGATGGCAAAACCTTCCCTTTGTCCTTGAAGTCCACTAGGATCTTATCCAGAGACTCTCCAAACAATTTATCCCTTTTAAATGGGGCTGTGGCCAACCTCCACTTGTGCCTCATATCAGCCTGCCATTGCTTTAGCCAGAGCAAGCAACAAGAAGTCACTGTTCTCCCAATTGCCCTGGATGCAAATCTGGCAGCATTCAGTGTGGCATCAGCTGAAAATTCTATTGCTGCCAATAGTTTGTTCACATGCAGGTGTGATCTGACATTGTCCAGAGGAATTCTCTCCTGTAGCCCCTGAAGCCAGATGAGAGAGGTCCTATTGAAGAAAAATGTAGCTGTGGAAGCTTTCACTGCCCATGCTGCTGACAGGTGTGTTCTTTGAATATTTGCTCAGCCTTCTTGTCCTCAGCCTTCAGTGAGTCCTCAGGCTCCCCAGGAATGTCTATGTTGGCTTGCAGGGGCACAACTGGTGCGTCGACATCAGGCACTTCCAGGGCCTTGGAAAGATCGCCTCCTACATTAAACATTTTTTTGTCTAGGGAGGAAGGGCTTGGACCGTACCCGAGGGACGACCACTGTCTTTGGATGATTGTGCTAAACATCTTTGGTGCAGAGATGACATCTGCTGTGACTATTTTCTCAGCAAACAATGGGTCAGTGGGGTCTTCAGAGGGATCTGCAGGCTCCTGTGGTTCAGGGACTAAGCCTCACCCAGTGGTCTTTTTGGCCTTAAAGATGAGAGATCTAAAGATGGCAGGTTGGAACAAGCCAGGAATAGAGCCTTGGTCAGCCTTGTTGAGGCCCTCATCATCGGAATAGTTCCTGTCCATCAGCTGGCCACTGTCAGATGTGATGGAGTGGGAGCTTACAGCAGAAATATACGCACCTGATTCTGTATGCAAGGAAAGATCATCATCATAATGAGACCTTTGTCTCCTACTGAGTCTGGATGAGGAAGTAGAAACCTCTGAGGGAGAACCTCTGGTCTGTCTCAAGACAGCTGATACTCCTTGCCTCGCTGCCTCACTTAACATAGCCTGCATATTAACCTGGAACTCAGGTTCCGGTGCCCTAACTGATCCCAGCTGACATTGGAGTAAAGGTTGCTTCTGGAGCCATTCTGTGCCTCTGATCAGTAACTGTCAGTTGCTCTGTTGCTGGGCAGATAGAGAAAAAGTTTCTGATCTCAGATAGATTCTGATCTGAGATAGCCTCAATAGATTCCTGCTCTTCAGTTCCCCCTATGGCCTCTTCTGCTATTGCAGTCATGTCAGTTTGCAGCTGCCTCTCTCCTCTCAATAACGGCCATTCCTTATTTGGGTGGGAAATTATGCAGGGTGCCATTTCCTCATCATTTTGCTCTTTCCCTTGAGCCCACACTTTATCCAGTGCCTTGTCTCTGCAGCGCTCATGCCTCTCTGCTGCCTTGGACCCCTTTCGGGTTCCTGCAGCCTTGTTCTTTGGCTTGGGGCTGTAAAATGAAACCATCTGTTCTGGGGCTGCTGGGCTTAGAGAGCGTGATGGCTGTCAAGTCGCCCCCTCCACTCTCCTGACATCGCAGCTAGCCTTTTGTGATTCTGCCATCTCTGACTCCAATGATCTTACTCTGGAGTCACCTGATCATGCTGCAGCCTTTCACTTTCCTAAACCTACTCTCACTACCTGTACTCTTCGCTGCAGGTCTTCCGTCCCTTTAAAGGCTACCATGGTTAATCTCAGCATTTCCAACAGCCAAAACCGCTGGGAGCCTCCCAAGCCAAAGTGCAGGAAGGGGGTGAGGATGGTATTCTAACTCCTCCTGCAATCAGAACCTTAGTACCTTGTAGATCAGCCCTCAGCTGATCCGACGTCCAACAACCAGGGCAGAGTTTGACAGCTGTCAAAGCGGTAGACCGGTTCCCGCTTGCAATAGAATTCAGGATTTGTGTTTTTATTCCTATTTTTCCAATCAATTTGAAAGGATTTGATAAATTTGCTAAGAGAAGAAATTAACGCGTCGTCCAACAAGCTGACTGAGTCAATTTCTGGGGAGGTCCCTAGCAGCAGAGGGAGTGTCATCAATGTTTTGACAGACTCAGTCCAATCACAGGCAGAGACTGATCACCCAGTCCTGAATGCTATCTCCACCACAATGAACAACGTTCATATTTTTTCCTGGAAGGAATAACCAAAATATTAAGGTCCTCAGCAAGAAACGTTATTAGTTTCATAATCTCATTTTGGCCCCTGTGATTGAAAGCAACTGTTCAGATTACCATTGTTTGATATTAACCAGAAATGCCAGAAATTTAATCTGGAACTTTGGCATGCACAACATATACTCTACAACAGACAACAATAACCTTTCTTTTTTTATTTCAAATCCTGGTATGTAATATTCCGGTGAAACATATTCTTATTGGATTTGCACAGTCTCCTAATACAATTTAGTCCTTTGATTAATCAGGAAGAAGAAAAATATGCATTTTTCCTTAAAAAAACAGGAGGTGGAAAGCTTTCAATTTCTAGAATAAAAAAATCACATTTGCTACTATAAGCTAAAAGGAAACCTGACTAGTTCACTTGCTAAAACTGTGTGTCATGGTCCACAGTAAAACATTCCTTTAAAACATGATAATTAGGGGTTGAGGAAAAGAAATGAAAAGATTTGCTCTTGTATAGATCTCTCTTTTTGGGAAATATCTTCAATTCCAATTAGCTTAATTGAGCAGGCAATGTAGAGCCCAAAATGGAAATGATAGTAACAGACCAGGGGTGTCAGCCTTGAGTTTGTCAGCCTTGTGAAACTCAAGGCCCTGGAAACAATATTGGTGCAATTGGAAACAACCAATTTATTGGTGCTTCTTCCAATAAAAATTGAGCTTGCAAGGGCTGCGGGCAGCCCTCCCGGGCTCTGTTTTCACTGGCAGAGGGTTGTAGCCAAAAACAGAGCTTGGGAGCCCACTTTTCATGGCAGAGCACTCAGGCCACCACAGGCACCACCAACACAAGTGACATTAAGCTGACCATGGCCAACCTAGCCAAAGCCAACCCAGGCCCTCAAGATCAAACAAAACACTGATGTGGCCGTCAATGAAATTGAGTTTGACATTTGTGTAATTAGACCATTTTTATTTGGCCACAATGAATTTCCAGATTTGTACTTTAGTTTCTGTATTTAATATTTATACTTTATCTCTACAATTGGGTATGTTAATATCACTTTATATACTTATTTACACTTAGCAGCTGTTGTTCCTTTATATTATTATTAATAATAATTATTACAGCTGAAATACAAGGAATATACATATACATATATATACATACATACATACATACATATGGTATTCAGCTTTGTTCGGGTATTTTCCCATGTCATTATCGTTGTGCTTTTAAAGTTGTAGCAAGTTTTGGCAGAATCTCATCTGCTATCATCAGGCTTCTATATTGTGTTTGTCTGTGAGTCAGGCTTTCACAGCCGTTTCTGTTTTAAATTTGGTGCTAGCCTACTGTTGTATTAGAATGTATTTTTCTTCATCCTGATTGGTTGGGAGTCTTGGTCTGTGTTTATTGGTCTTGGGAGTTTGCTATGTTCTGCTTGGTTGGTGTTTCTAATATCAGGATGAAGAAAAAAGCATTCTAATACAGCAGTAGGCTAGCACCAAATTTAAAACAGAAACAGCTGTAAAAGCCTGACTCACAGATGAACACAGATGAATACAGAAGCCTGATGATGGCAGATGAGATTCTGCTGAAACATTGATACAACTTTAAAAGCACAACTATAATGATGTGGGAAAATACCCGAACAAAGCTAAATACCATACATATAAATACCTGCGAAAACTTAAGAAAACAAATATATATACACACACATATATATACCATACATATAGATACCCACGAAAACTTAATAGATAGATAGATAGATAGATAGATAGATAGATAGATAGATACCCGTGAAAACTTAAGATAAACATATATATATATTCAGCTTTGTTCGGGTATTTTCCCATGTCATTATAGTTGTGCAAATACAAACACAATACAGAAGCCTGATGATGGCAGATGAGATTCTGCCAAATCATCGCTACAACTTTAAAAGCACAACTATAATGATGTGGGAAAATATCCGAACAAAGCTGAATACCATACATATAAGTACCCACGAAAACTTAAGAAAACAAATTTGTTTTCTTAAGTTTTCGCGGGTACTTACATGTCTGGCATTCAGCTTTGTTCGGGTATTTTCCCACGCCATAGTAGTGGTGCTTTTAAAGTTGTAGCAACGTTTCAGCAGAATCTCATCTGCCATCATCAGGCTTCTGTATAGTGTTCATCTGTGAGTTAGACTTTTACAGTGGGGCAGCCTACAGATTTAAATTTGGGGCAGCCTATTGCTGTGACAGAATGGTTTTTTCTTCATCCTGATTGGTTGACCAGGTCCACCAGGCTGTCAATCATTTGGAAGCCTGCACTCACAAACAAAAAAATCTCCATACCATAAGCCAGGCAAACACCTGGGCACAAACAGATCCCCCCTGATACTTCCATCTCAAACACTCCCCAACCAGGCACCCAGATGAAATCCTAACTAATGATAGCCGTCCATTTACCCGAAGCCAAACTGCACTAAAGGCCTCCAATAAAGTAACACAATGTTGCCAGCCAATCAAGATACAAAAAGAGCAAAAAAAAAACAGACAGAAGATATTAGAAGCAGAACACAGCAAACTCCAAGACCAATAAACACAGACCAAGACTCTCAACCAATCAGGATGAAGAAAAAACCATTCTGTCACAACAATAGGCTTCCCCAAATTTAAATCTGAAACCACTGTAAAAGTCTAACCCACAGACGAACACTATACAGAAGCCTGATGATGGCAGATGAGATTCTGCTGAAACGTTGCTACAATTTTAAAAGCACCACTATTATAACGTGGGAAAATACCCGAACAAAGCTGAATGCCAGACATGTAAGTACCATACATATATATATATATATATATATATATATATATATATATATATATATATATATATATGTGTGTGTGTGTGTGTGTGTGTGTGTGTGTGTGTGTGTGTGTGTAAAATGGCTATGTATGTTATTTTCTTCATAAAGCACAAACTATTTTATACTTAGAGAAAAGTATAAATAATGCATTTCTGTTTCCTTTCTAGAAATGAAAAAGAAAGGACAACAAATTTATCTACTTTTAGTGATGAAAACAGTAACACTCCACTTCCTTAGCCTCAAGCAATAAATTGATCTAACATTTCAGACCAACATAAATTTTAAAATTATATCTGCTAGGAGGTGGAGAGAAGAATTATGACTCTGGGAATTTCACAGAATCCGTGAAATTTCTTATTTGTTACAATTTGTCAAGCTTTCTTCTTCCCAAGAGAAGTTGGGTATCACATATTGATACCCATCACAATACACAAGCATAACCTTTTCCTCCATATACACCCAAAATATTAAAAGATCCTTACAGAAAAATGTCTGAAATCTCTATCGTCAGCAAAATACTACAGGCACAATAGAGTAAAAACTAATGTTGCAGTTCTTCAAAAACCAAGTGGTAAATAAAAAAGGTTATAAATAAAATTTTAATTAAAAGGCAAGGTGTATTACTTTTGGCATTTAAACTACTATCAAATTAAGATGATAATTTATTTGTATTATTGTACCTTTTTCATATAACTCAAAGTTCTCTAGGGATTCAGGAAACACATAGAGCTTTTGACTATGATTCATTAAAGGGAGAACTATTAATACCTGTTGTGTAACATTTTGTGTTTCTCCAAAGTTCTCCTTCATTGATTCATTCATTCCATTCACACACACACACAACACACACACTTGTATCAATGAATAAAAAGAAAATATTTAAAATAAATCAAAATGTTTGTATCAGTGAATAAAAAGTAAACAAAATTAAGATAAGTCAAAGATGTTTGCACTTTCTAATTGCTTTAGATTTATTAGATTTATTTACTGTGTTTTCTTTCCATTGAACTTAAGATGTAAAGTTCCATTCAGATACAGGAGCAGACCAGCCATTAGTTCAAACTCAGTTCAAACCACGTCACAGAATTGTGGTGGTGAAAATAGACGGAGGAAGACATATAAAAAAGCAATAAATCTGGGATAAAAAGCCATGAGTATACCTAATATATAAAACTGCTCACAACAATAAAGCAAAAGTCACATTGTACATATCTGAAAAGCTTAATATAGCACACTATAACAGAGTGACAAATACTGCACTGAAAGCCAAAGCTGATGACATGCAGTTCATTCCATGGCATTAGCAGTTCAGAAATTTAATATAGATCTTGCACAATGATGTAACTGGGAAATTCAATGCAGTTCAGACTTAGAACTCAGATAAAAATAAAAAGCAGTAAAAATTAATGCGATATTTCTAAGATTCTAAGTGGTTGTATGGAAGATAATCTTTTCTTTCATTTCATATATAGAAGTGGTTCCCAAACGTTTTCAGTCCACCCTCCCTTGGTGCTACAAACTCATCCTCAATGCCCCCCACCCATGGGTGGGATTCAAATTTCTGTGGGCATGGCCAAATTTGAGCGTGTGGTTTGCTGGTCACGTGATTGGGTGGGTGTGGCTTGCTGGTCACGTGACTGGGTGAGTGTGGTTTGGTGACTGGCAAACCAAATACAAGTGGTCCTCACTTAATGGCTGGTTGCTTAGCAAGTGTTCTAATTTATGACTGGCCTCCCCAGAACTACTTGACCTGTTTTTGGAGTTTTGACAGCCATGCACACACATATACACATACCCCCTTCCAACCCTGATGGAGCAGGTCATTGGACTAGAATTGGCAAAGCATCTCTGATTAGATTCTAGTTGTGAATAAAATCTAATCAGAGATGCTTTGCCGATTCTTGTTGATTTATTTTATTTGTATTTCTTTATTTTATGTTGCTGAATTGCATTGACATGTGTGTCCCTTCTTGTGCACAACCCAGAAGCTTTTGTGATTCTTTGCAGCAAAATTTACTGACCTCTGGCTTTGTTCTACTTTCAAACGTGCCGGCACTACCGCATTCTAGGTGCCGGCCCCGCAGGTCCACACCATTGAGCCTGATGCACTGGAGGGGCCAGCCCAAGCAAGTCCGAGCAGAGTGGTGCACCAAATCAATAGGGAGAAGGAAAGAGAGAAAAGAGAGAAAGAGAGAAGGAAGAAAAGAAAAAGGGACAAAGAAAGGGGGGCATGAAGGGATGGAGGGGGGGAGAGAGGGAGAGGGAGAGAGAGAGAGAGAGACCTGATGCATTAGATTGAAATGAGGCCTAGTTTAGAGGCCCTTTTCCACACTGAAACATCTTTGGCAGCATCTTTGCCAGCACATTGAAACATCTTTGGCTTCTATTAATCAAATGTTTTGTGGACGAAACATGGCCAAGACTATCAGGAAGCTCTCACATTTTGTTGAGGCTTTAAACAGGATCCATTGGACCAGATCTCCACCCTAAAAAATTACTTTTCCCCAATGTATTACAATGCCAATTCTGAAGAAGGCAAAACCAAAATGTACTGGTAAATTACAAGGAGAACACACACACACACACACACACACACACTCCCTTCTAATCCTGCTGGAGCAGGTGATTGGACTAGAATAGATATCTCATTATTTTTCTCCTCCCTCCCTCCCTCTTTATTTCTTTTTCTTTCTGTCCCTTCCTTCCATCCCCCTCTTTCTTTGTCCCTTTTTCTTTCTTTTCCTTTTCTTTCTCTTCTTCCTTCTCTCTTTCTCTCTCTCTCTTTCCCTCTCTCTTTCCCCACTGACTTCGTCCACCGCTCCGTTCGGACTTGCTTGGGCAGGTGCCTCCGGTGCAAGGGGCTCAATGGGGTGGAACATGGAGGCGGGATGTTTGAAAAGGAAAGCAAAGACACTCTGGCTTTGCTCTCCTATTCCCAACGCTGCATTCGGGGTGCCGCCCCGCCACCCTGAACACAGCAGTGGGATGTTTGAAAAGGTTTTGCTCTCCTACTCCCAATGCTGGATTCGGGGCGCCGTCCCGAACATGGCGGTGGGATGTTTGAAAAGGTTTTGCTCTCCTATTCCCAACGCTGTGTTCAGGGCAGGGTTGCCAGGTCGCAGCTTGGCTATGCGGCCAAACTCAAGTCAAAATATGGCCAAATTATTTTCTCTCATAGCCAAATTTTCCGGCCAAATTTTTTTATGCAATATAACATGAGGATATATTGTTTTTTGTTTTTTTAAACTGTTTTTAGGGGGGGGAAAGACCCACCCTCATGTGAGAATGCTCAGACATGAAATCTATCCGCCCAAAAATAAGTGTGTGTGTGTGGGGGGGATTTTAATAGAGGGAAGACGTAGGGAGAAGGCAAAAGCGACAGAAGATCCTTCAGGGGAAATTGAGGGGGAGACTCACCAGATGAGCCCCCTTCCCCGCCCCTAAGGAAGCAGAGGCAGCCAGCAAGGGCAGGCAAGCCCCACTTCGCGGATCCCGTCCGTCCTCGCTCCCACCCACCTACCCACCCAAACCCATAAAATCCCCCATTCGTGCAGCCCAGAATTGCCCTCCACTCAGGGGGCAGCAAGAA
Source organism: Hydrophis major (assembly GCA_033807585.1). NCBI lineage: Eukaryota > Metazoa > Chordata > Lepidosauria > Squamata > Elapidae > Hydrophis > Hydrophis major. The sequence goes on along the minus strand of CM066343.1, from coordinate 142,264,151 downwards.
TGCCCAGCGTTTCCCAAGACAAGATGCTCCGCCATGCAATGAAAGCGCCCTGGCTCTAGGCACGCGGGCTCAGAAAACAACGCGAGCCGAGGTGGCTTCAGCTCCGCTTCGTTTCCTCAGCCCCAGCTGCTTTCAGTCTGCTCGGGAGGATGAGGAGGAGGTGGTGGTGGCGCAAGGGCCAACCTCTGGGGCAGCCCAGAGACACCTTCCACGTTTTAACTCTTGCTTGCCCGAAAGCAAGGACAGCTCAGTAACTCTGCTCGTAACCTGGAGGTCAGAGGAAGGAGGTGGAACGATATGCCTTATTTTCCACATTGACTTTAAGCACTGCCGAACAAGTGTTTCACAAATACCAGTGGGACCTCCATCCACCACCACTGCTCCCTCTTTTGCCTCCTTCCTTCTGATCAATCAGGTTTTCCCAGTATTTGCTCACAGCTGCGTTTTCTCTTCTGCTGTGCTAGGTGTTGAATGCGGGGATTTCTGATTCCCCTTACACGCGCATGGATATGCCGCGGGGCGTTTTCTTTCAAACGCCCCACGGGCAGAGAACACTGACTCATTCTTCCCCTTCGACATAACTCTCACGACACTCCTGCTCGTGTTGTTAAACGTGATGTCCTTTTGGGCGCTGGTATTTCTTCGATCAGCGGAGCCGACAGGATGGGAAGAAAGAAACCGAACATTAGGAGAGGTCGCCTAACATCATGACTGACAAGCACCTGAAACCAATGAAAAAGAAGAATGATGACGATCTGACAGTCATTTTCATGCGAATATATTGTATTGAAAACCGGTATTCGGCCAAAATTTCGATTTCACGGCCAAGCAACTTTCATACGGCCAAATATATTTGGCCGGAGACATGATTTTTTTTCATGGCCAAACAGATTTCTATATGGCCAGATTTCTCAAATTTGGCCCGAAAAACGGCCAGATGGCAAGCCTGGTTCAGGGCGCCACCCCAAATACAGCGGCGGTGGGATAGTTGAAAAGGAGAGCAAAACCACTCTGGCTTTACTCTCCTTTCCCAATGCTGCCTTCAGGGCGCCACCCCGCCTCCCAGAACATGGCGGTGGGATGTTTGAAAAGGTTTTCCTCTCCTATTCCCAATGCTGGATTCAGGGCACTGACCCGCCGCCCCAACACGGTGGTGGGATGTTTGAAAAGGAGAGCAAAGCTACTCTGGCTTTGCTCTCCTTTCCCAACGCTGCGTTCAGGGGGCACAGCTTCTTGCACCAGAGCGTGCAAGTCAATGGGATAAACCTGTGGGGCCTTGCCTCGAACATGGCAGCTGGATTTTTTCTCATCCCTGAATTGTGCCCTGCCACTCACCTCCAGCGCCCCCTGCTGCCTCTTAGCACCCCCTGTCAGCCCCCTTGCCTCTCAGTGCTCCCACTGCCCTCCCAAGGGGTGGTACTGCCCACTTTGGGAACCACTGATATATAGTGTTCTCAAATTTCCTTCTGAGAAGCAAGAAAAGTTTCAAATATGTTGGAACATATTTGAAGTGCTGTACTCTCTGAACTGAACTCATTAAAACATTTTCCAACAAAGAAGTTCATATGGGAAGTAGAACAGAGGAAAGGTTGTTTAAGTTTAAAGTGAAATTGGTTAAAAATATCTTGTATAAAATAGTACAAGAAAGCTATTTAATATCTTCCGTAAAATTAAATGGGTACAGGTCGCTTAGTGACTATACAATGGACATAACGACAGTTACTTACAATTAAGATTCAATATTCTGACAGTCACTCTTTGCCATCACGATTTCATTTTGAACACTTGGCAACTAGCCCATAATTATAAAACGATTACCTGAACATAATATTCTATATATTTTGCTGGAAGCTTTTTCTGGCAAAAAAGCCCATAGGGTATAGTGCTTCGCTAAATGATCACAGTGTTCACATAACTGTCATAAAAAGGGTCATAAAATTGGGTTTAAACATGTGGTGTCCCACTTAATGACCACAATTTATGACCAATTCCTGGGTCAATTGTAGATTGATAGATAGATAAACATACAGACAGTATATTCCCAGGGAAAGAGAATTTTTAAAATTTCAGCAGCATGTCAGAAAAAAGCATCTGAAGGAGCATGGTAGAAAACATGCAATGACACGCATCCTTGAAGGATGAATGAAAAACTAAGCTATAAAAGTTATTAAAAGGTTATGTAGAACAGTTATTTTTAAAATGGTAGGACTCAAAAGGGGGAGGGATTAATCTGAACCTTGTTTGAATCACTTTATAATACTGTATATACCCATTCCCTTATCAACTTTGTAAAGCAAAAGATATTGCTGACAGCATTATCATAACATAAATAAGATTCCCACTCAATATGGTGGGGTTTCATCATGTGTATATGGTAGATATGTTCAGCTACCGTTTTCCAAAATATGCCTATGTTGCCTGTGTTGACTAGTAATCCTGAAAGCTGTAGTTCAATACATCTGGAGTTCAAAACTAGGGAAGCTATACAGCACTGCCAATTTACCTATGTGTTTCAGTTTTTTTAGTATAATTAACTGATTATATGCCACCAAACTAGTATTAATTCTTAGTAGTTACATAAACTTTTGTTTCCAGTCAATCATCTTAATATCGTTTCTCCTCTTCTTCTCTTACCTTCTATCTTTCCCAGTATTGCATACTTATCTAGAGAGTTATTCTTTGTATAAAGAATCTCTCTATGATGTACCTTGATTTTGATTTATGTAATGATCCATTTATTCACTTTCTTGGCTATCAAGAAGGAAGACATTCTAAGGAATATTCTTCAATAACAAAGTCTGAATATGTCAACACTCATTCTATAATGCTTCTTCAAAGTCCAACTTTCATTTTCATAGACTGTTTTTGCATATCTGTTGCTATCATAATTCTGAATTCTGTACAAATACAATATAGCATCTAAAAGTTTTTTCCAAAGCTGATTCTGCCAATTCCTAGTCATCACATATTTCTTAAAAAAAAAAAAAAAGTTTTATTATTTTTTAGATAAACATACACAAAGACAATGTAAAAACATCAAGCCAACTTCTACTTATGTACATACAGTGTGTCAGTTGGTTTACAAATTGTTTTATGCATCCACTTCATAGTCATCACTTACAATTACTTGTATATGTTCTCATATTAAATATTCCTAAATACATTGATATCATTGTTAATCAATCATTTGACTATACTATTATTTGTTCATGTTATGCAAGATAATCCATATTTTAATTGACTTATTTTATGACAATTCTATCCCATACGTATATTATGATTATGATAGATAATACATCTTTGTATATTCTTTATATTCTAAAATTCTAGATATTTCATTACCATATTTTATTGTCTAACCATTGATAAAATAAACACCAAATCTTATAAAATTGTTTATCTTCTTGTTCTCTAATTTCAAATGTCAGTCTACTCATTTCAGCACATTCCATTATTTTCTTAATAACTTCCTCCTGTGTTGGTATTTTCTTATTTTTCCAGTTTTTAGCAAATACAATCCTAGCCGCTGTTAATACATTTACAATCAAATATTTTAATTCCTTACTGTATATTTCAGGTAAAATTCCCAACAAAAATATCTCTGGTTTCAAGTCTATATGTTTTTTTGTCATTTTTTCCAACCGTGTGTGGATTTTAGTCCAATATCTTTTATCCCCCACACACGTCCACCACATATGGTAATATGAACCAGGTATCTGATATTTCCATCATCGCATATTTCTTGACTGCTGCGTTGGCAGTCCACAGTAAAGGGTATAAATTATGACCACTTCAACAAATGTATTAATTGTCAGTTCTAAGGCTGACTGCTATATCACTTGTCATTAATTTGGTTTTTACATTTAATCTTAGTTTTATTGACTTTCATTATTACAAGCATGCTCTGCATTAACACCACACAGGTTATGAGTTTTCATTTATCTTCTTCCAATCCAGCTTCTCTCAATACATGTACAGGCTGTATACATTATGAAGCCTTGGTTCATTTCTTTCTGGAATCAGTCATTTTGCCACTAAATAAAGGTTTTACATGAGGACAATGAGATGTTCTGAGATTTCTTAGATTTCTATTTTTCTAAGCATCTTCCATAGCTTGACATAACGAATACACATAGTCTTTTTATTCATTTGTCAAATTTATTCATTTTGTCAAATTCACTCTCAAAAGTGGCTCAGTGGCTAAGATGCTGAGTTTATTGATCAGAAAGGTTGGCAGTTCAGCAGTTGAATCCCTAGCACCGTGTAACGGAGTAAGCTCCCGCTATTTGTCTCAGCTTCTGCCAACCTAGCAGTTTGAAAGCATGTCAAAATGCAAGTAGAAAAATAGGACCATTTTGATGGGAAGGTAACAGTGTTCTGTGCTCCTTCGGCATTTAGTCATGCCAGCCACGTGACCATGGAGGCATCTTTATACAGTGCTGGCTCTTTGGCTTTGTAACAGAGATGAACACGCACCCTAGAGCTGGAAATGACAAGCACATATGTGCGAGGGGAACCTTTACCTTTACATCTCATCCTCAGGGTAATTCTTTTTACTGAGAAACACTAATGATAAATGAACATAGTCAATGAATTATAATGACAATATTGTCCTCTCTTTGGTGATGGGCTTTCCTAATTATATATGCATCAGAAATAATGTCTAATGTTTTTCCATTTTTCTAACCCAGCCTGATCATGACAACTCTTTCCATATACAGCTCTAATCTGTGTTAGATGTTCCTAAGATTTTTTTTTTGTTAGCAATGAAATTAAAGATAATGTACCATAGTTTGCATACTCTGTTTAGTCTCCCTTCTTTGGTATTGGTGTATATACTGTGGATATTCCAATAACTGATCTAGCCTTCTGACTTGCTAATTTTTTTAGTATAGTATATCTAAAATATGTGAATATGTATTTTGAGCAACCCTATCAGACCTTCCAAAAAATTATTTATTTCTTTTATTTCTTTTTAACATTTTGGTGCTGACCACATATATTGTCACAGTTATTTTTTTTAAATATCATTGACAGAAATTTTCCTGTCCAAATTAATCATTTTAATTATGCTGTCAACAGCTGTATTAGGACTTTATATCAAATCTGTTTCCTTAATGAGATTCTATAGACATATATTTTTATGTGTATTCTTTCATATAAAAGCTATATTTATTGTTGCCTTGGGGAATGAAATGAAGAATAATGTAAGACATTTTAAATGGACTTTCATGGAATAGTTTTTATATACTTTGTAATTCATCTTTATATACTTTGTAATTCATCACTCATTCATATTTGCAAGACTTTTTCCTCAGTGTATGCAGTTTTCTATACACAAACCACAACTTGTTTTTAAAAATGTGAATTTTGGGTACACATATGTTCCATTTACATTTATATTCCCAATTCTGCTACAACCTAACCATTCAGTCCCTAGAGAAACATCATATGAAGGTAAGTCAGCAGTTCCTTACTGGAAAAATATACTAGACTAAATAAATAAGAGTATGCCAAATTTATGCAAGATATTTTCAGGAATTATTTATGTGTTACAATTGTCTTAATTCTATGAAAATTTCACTCACTAACATATTTATTTCCTTTCTTTATCTCAATTTTATTATAAGATAGAGAGAGAAAGGGAGGGGGAGGGAGAGAGAGAGAGAGACAATGGGATTGATATTCACTCTGAAATCAAATTAGTTCACAAGATTGTTGTGAGAAGAAAATGGAAGATGAACCCGCTCCCTTTCATAAAATCTTATGATTGAAAAAAATGCTATAATGGCAATAAATAAAAGCTATCCTATAAGTAAATGTATATTACAGGTATATACTACTAATCACTTATACAGATTCAAAAACTGAATCCACAGAATGGAACAAATCTGATATTCATCATATTAAATAAATAGAATTAAATTCCCCCCTACACTGGTTTTTTTAGCCTGAAGTGAATATGAACTTTGAAATATATTGTAACCATCAACTTTAGTTTAACCCTTTGTACTTATGTAGAAGACAATGTAAATCTTAAGGGATTTCAGAATTTGAGGCTACAGCAAATTAATAAAATACAATATTGTATCCTATATTGATGTTCCTTATGATTGAGAGTGAAGCTGTTAATGTTTTACTGTATATGGTAGGGAGCACTGGAAGACTAAGATGATACTAGGAACTATCCCTTATTCAATCCCACTATTAATTATTTTATCAAGAAAATCTTCCATGAAAACTGCTGAGCTCAAACTGTCCCTGTTGTGTCCATTAGTAGTTTTGGGGTGTTCAGCACCTTTTAAAATCAGACATAGTCCATCCCACGATTCCTATACTACAATCCTTAGTTAGCCTGCATGATTTTTTTTCTTTTAAGAAAGAATATGCTTTCTTTTTCAGAATACTGAGACCATAATAAAAGAAAGCATAACCTTCACAAAAGAGACTATTGCTCTATGGCAAAATTACATGCTGTGAATGCAAGAAAGCTGGAACGCTTCCTTCATAAAATTTAAAAACCTTAATCACTGCTCACAATACTATCAATATAAGACGCTTCCTATATTAAACAAGTAACAAAATCAAGGAACTTGTTTTGTTACAAGGTACAACATATTCTTGTTACTTTCTTTGAACTAGGTATATATAATTCAGATACCTAAAGGGTATCAAGCTGCCAACCCATGCTTTAGAAATCTGCAAATTAAGGCACCAAAGAGGGGTTCTCGTGATCCCCTAACTTGATCTCATACAATGCAACCCACCACTGGAAATACCTCTATGTATATATTCAAGAACATTTATGTACTACTACTCTGTTCGGGGTAGACCCTGTCCAATCAGGATTTTTCATCTGAAAAATTCTATCCGTACAGCATTAAAAGCATGCATAAGCCCTTCTGGCTATTGTGACTACTTGTGCAGTGATATTCAACTAGTGGACTGTATGAAAGAAGTTCATACATTCTTTGAATATGTAGAGATAGAAAAATCCAATCATTTCTTTCAGTCCTCACCAATTTATACATGAACACTACTTTTCCTCACTATTTGTCCCAGATTTATCGAGTGTGGGGGCACAACTATTGAGGCTATCAAGTCAAGACCCTGTTTAATGTAAGGAATCCAAATTAAAATATTCCTGATTGATGCTCTTTAGCCTTTGTTTGAAACCATCCAAAAAAACATATCATTTTCCTGACTAAATACATTCTCTCTCAAGCTCTTTTTAGGAAATGGAGGGGGGGTATGTTTGTGTGTGTGCACACACACACATACACCTCTGTCTGTCTAACAAACATTCCATTGTAAATCTGTCTTTCTATAGGTTAAATCCATTGTTGAATCTAAGACAGAAAACAGGACTTGGCTTCCTTTTCTGTGACTTTTCAACATTTATTTGAAAAGTGTTATTTACCTCCCTTGATTTTTTTCCCCTTCTCTAGGCTAAATATAGCAAACTTTTTCAACTTTTCTTTATAATAACCATATCTGCAGCCCCAATCATCCTTCTTGTATCTCATTCCATTTTAAATATTTTTCAAAATGTGAGGCTCAGATTTGCAATACACAAAATAAGGTCTGATTGAAACAAAGTAGAATGATTATTTTTTTGTGAATTATAAGCTACTTTTATTAATGCAACTTAATTCTGCATTTTTCTTTTCAACCATAAAAAGTACCATTACCTAGCTGGGCAAACTCTATTTTCTAACTGTGTTTTGATTATAGTCTCCTAAGTGGAAGACTTTCTACTTCCTTCTGTTAAATTTCACATTGTTACTTTCATTTCATTTATGCAACCAAGAAAGTCATTTTCAATTTCATTTTTGTACTCTAGACCTTTCTTGGAACTCATATTTATTAATTGCAAAAATTAACTCAAAATCAGAATTTAAAAGATCTGCCATTTACCTGGTGACATTTAAATCAGCTTATTATTCTTAGCATCCTTCACTAATCTCAGCTCTTTCTAATCTTCTATTTCTTTGACACAATCCCTATTATTATGGATTGGCAAAGATCAATATTATTAGATAATCTAATCATCTTAATATAAAATACAAAATGTAGAATTATAGAATCTACAATAATTATATACAGAACAATATATAGAATGCAATAATAATATTATTTGTTCCTAACAATATGAAATCACTGCTACCAGTTATTTAGCTGCAGTTAGCCTTCATAAAATTCTTTCCAAGGATGTTATAACGTATTGGCATAGTATATGGGCAGATCGGACCAATGGCGGGATTCAAATAATTTAACAACCAGTTCTCTGCCCTAATGACTGACTGGGTAAGCATGGCTGGGTGGTCCTGTGACTGGATGGGCATAGCCAACTAGCCATCACTCATCACACCCAGCCTTTTCTCTCCTTTTCCCCAAGCCTTGGACACCTCAAGAAATGAAAGCGTTAACCAACCCTCAGTTTCCTGGTGCAAATGCCCCCCCTCCCCCAGTGAAAGGATAGGGAGAAACCACCAACGCATTCTGGTCCCATCACCAACGAAAAAAGGCATTGGAGGCTGAGCTTATTAAAAAGCAATATATTGTATCATAACAGCCAACATTTCACACCTGAGTTGACAGAGGCAATAAATCCCATTGACTCCTCAGAAGCAATTTACAATTAAAGCCCATATGTACCCCCAAAATAATAAATAAATAGCAGAAGGAGAAGGATTGGCAATACTTCTGTGCAGACTATTGTAAACTAAAGCTGGATTAATCCCTGTGGATGGCTAGGGCCAATGAACAAATGTAGAGAGGCATGCTTGCAACATCAACAGCCCACTGAAACTGGGCAGATGCCATGCCCTGATTCTGTCATTATCATGAGATTTTATTGAGAGAAGAGGTAAACCATGGAAGAGCTAATGACAACTTCAAGATACCTCTTTAGCTGGATGGAGGTACAGTGCAAATAATATCATACTGGCATGTTCCTCAAGGCATCATTCATGATAGTAAGCCCATAGCATCTTTTAAAGTGTTCAACTATCATTGTACCAGAAAAAAATCCCAATAATGAAAATAGACTTTATATCATTTCAGGGGTGGCAAGCAATGAAATTCATTAGTAACAGAAGAACATCTGTCTAGTCTTAGGAGTGAATTTGTCTTCATTGTGCAAGTAGTTGTAAGATAAGACTTTTACTATTAGATAACTGTAGGACACAGTGCTTCGCTGATGAAGCTTTGAATGAGTAATCCCTTGGAAGCAAAATTATAAATTATTATTAATTATTTCTAAGCAGTGGAACAGAGGAATCGCCTTGTGATTCTACATAACAAGTAGGTTTTGGAGCAAGGCTGCTGGCCAAGATGAATAAGATACACTTTGAATTTTTGCTCTGTGAAGTGTCCCATCATGTATAAATCCAAATACTAAGCCACAGCAGGTTTGCTTTGCACATGAGTAGGATATGATGCAGACAATTTTATTTCACCATTTTGTATTATATATGTAACAGTAAATAGTGATTTTTTCCTTCCTTCCTTTCTTCCTTCCTTCCTTCCTTCCTTCCTTCCCTCCCTTCTTCTTTCATTTTTCAGACTGTTTTTCGGCCATTGTCTAGGCCGTTTTGGGGTATTTTTCGGGATGGTTTTGGGGTGAAAAATAGCCTGAATAATGGCCTGAAAATGACCCAAAAAACAGCCACAGAATTACTGGTTTTCAGCTTTTTGGGCTGTTTTGGGCCAATTTTTGGCTGAAAATTGCTGTTTTGGGGCCATTTTTATATCCATTTTCAGGCCATTTTCACTCGGAAAACGGCCCAAAAACAGCCCCAAAACTGCATGAAAATGGCTGAAATCAGCCCAAAAAACAGGCAGGGAAGTGCCAGCCAGCAGTGGGATTATCTGGTTCGCCAAACTGGCCAGTATTTAAACAACCAGTTTGCCTGAACTGGTCCAAACTGGCTGAATCCCACCTTTGGATCGAACCAGTGTGACTTTTTGCAATTTATAATACTGCCTGGCTGCTAGATATTAGCAAAGATATGCATGGAATTCTAATTCATTGCTGTTGTCTAGAGATGGTGGAAATACACATTTAACAGCTCATTTCTATTTTGCCACCAATTTTTTTTTGTCTGAGAGTGAGCAAATCAATTACATCCAGTATTTCAGCTGCCTCAGGTTTTTTTTTCTTTAAAATGGAATATGGTTATCGATTAATGATTACTTCTCTGAATGTATGTGTTCATGATATAATCACAATGATATTGTACCAGTCAATTATGTCTATGTGGGCAAAATGTTTGTGGACATGGGAAAAAAGAAAAGATCTTTTTGATTATTCTCAATTTTCTTTAAAATGAAAAAAAAATCTGAATTACAAAACCGTTTATTCCCATTGTTCCTGCTATTTCCAGTTCCTGAATTATAAACTAAATCGAACTAAATCTCTCCTGTTCTATAACAAATCAAATACACATGATGCTCCTTCCTTTGCATGAGATGCTACCCAATTATAACTTCAAGCATCCTTCACATATTGGACATACTGGCAGTGGTGGCTGGGAACTAAGCATCAGCAATATTTGGAAGGCCACAAATTCTCACTTTTGCTATTAAAACACACTTATGACTCTGAAAATACAGTAATTGTTAGAACAATGAAGTACAGAGATTTTTTTGAAAGAAAAAATCATTTATTCACCAAAACATGTGTTATATGTGACTTAGGTGGTGGGCGTGACTTGGTGGTCATATGACTGGGAGGATGTGGCTTGGTGGTCATGTTATTGGCTGGATGTGGCCAACTCAATATCATTCACATCGAGGCATGCATCTCCTCGTCTGGCTTCTCATGACTGTGGGGATGCTGCAACAGTCGTAAGTGTGAAAAATGGTCATAGGTCACTTTTTTTAGTGCCATTGTAACTTTGAATGGTCACTCTACACAAGCAAAATGCCAGCAAAGGAGGGGGGGGAAATCCAGAGACGTTCCTGAGACAGGAAGTCTAGTCCTGCCAAGAATGTAATAATAAAACTGTGTGCAACCTCAAACGCCAACCAGCGAATGAGAATGGGAAATGAAACTGAGACTTTGCAAGTCCTGTAGGTCCACAGGCCCTCTGCAAGCAAGCAATTCATATTTTTTGACAAAGTTATTTCAACTGTCTCCAGGAGAAAATGAGAAAAGGGGGAGAATTATTTTTTTCATATGCCCCACTGTGCACATGCCAGAGTGTCACTTCTTGTTGTCATAAGAGCTCCCTTGAACCCCTTTGAACAGAGAGCAGGGCATTGGATAATGGGAGGCAGCTTCCGTAAGCAACACCAGAATGTTTCCTTCCTGCCTTTCTTACAGGATTAGGCCAGTAATTTTTTCAAACAACCAGTTCTCCAAACTGCTTAAAATGTTAACAACCTGTTCTAGCGAATAGCTGTGAACTGGTAGAATCCCACCCCTGAGAGTTGAGATATGAAAACGGACAAGAGATGAGGGATAAATGCAGAATACTATTTAACACAGGAGCTATATTGTTAAGAATTAGTATAAAGATAGAAATTAGAAATGGGGAAAATATTACTTTTTTAACTTGAGAACTATTCTATTAATGGATAGAAAATAGCAGTGGAAGTTAGAAATCTTGATATGTAAACAAAGATGAAGTAATTTGTGTAATTGAATAATGAACATTGAATAATTAAGATAAGTAAACCTTATGATTATTTGGAAGTTAAGGGTTATTAATGTGATGTTTACTTGATGCTTATAATGTTTGATGTTATTAATGGCTTATAGATAAAATTGAGCAGAGGGTCTAATCAAATAATGCAATTTTTTTAACAAGGATAAGTGAAGAATCAGATTAATAGGTATTGAAAATAATAGTTACAACTATTGGTGTATAAGATTTACTATCTGTATTCAATAGAGATTGTATCCAGATGGTATACTATTATTGTGAATATAGAAATTTTATACATAACCAAGAAAACTGTACAATAAATATTATTATTATTATTATTATTATTATTATTATTATTATTATTATTATTATTATTATTATTATTTTAAAAAAAAATGACAACTAGAGGGAAAAAATAATGCAACCAAACCAGCAATATAAATTGTAATCCACATCCATTAAATTCATAATATTTTTCATCAAGGATAAGAGAAGGGTATGAGAGAAATTAAACAATAGTAGATTACAGAAAAACAATTCCAATTTTTTATTCCATACTGAAATATTAATAATATTGATTTAAATTAAATAAAAATGGAAAAAAGTGATTTATGACTGGTACTCACATTTATGACCACCACAGGATTCCCATATTCACATGATTATGATCCAGTCATTTGGCAACCATTATGCATTCAAAACAATTGTAGGATCCTGCAATCACGTGATTGTCATTTGCAAATCTCCCAACTGTCTTCCAGCAATCAAAATTAAACAAGAAGGAGTTTAAACATTTATACTGGTCTTTTTGGATCCTGATTCACACAGAATCCCTGACTTCCTGAATATAAAGTAGCTGCCACAATCTTTTATTTGTACATTTTATTTGTATACTTTACAGCAGATTGGCATATTTACAAATAAAGTACTAAACTACAAAAATACAATGTTTCTCTCATACCAAGCTTTATACATAATCCAAGAGCATTCTTTGAAAGAAAGACAATTCTGGAACCAGATATTTTGTAATGCCAGTCATCAACCTTCATTTAAGTTTAAAAAACTGATAGCATTTTAAGAGACACAAGCTGATGACGAATGCAAAGCTACACATAAGGTTGTATTAGTTATGTATATCTTTAAGGCAGGCAAAAATTTAGAAAGGCACTAGCTGATTACATATATAAAATACAGAAAGGAATTAGAGACTAAATGCAAAAAATATTGGCTCAAAGGAAACACACCATTTAGTGCACAAATAAGAAAAGGAATAAGAAAGTAGAAGATATAGATGACAATAAAAAAGGCCAAGATTTCATCACAAATTGTTTTATAGATTAATGAATAAAACTTTCCATAATTATACTATTGAAGAGAATCATATTCAAAAACTGGGATTTATCATTCCATTTATGTAAGCTTCTCCTGATAAAAATGCTATTCGGTTAAATGCTTTTCAAAAAGTATTATGTTCAGTTAATAACTTTTCAGTTACTATCTTTATTAGTTTCATACTTTGAAACTAACATGAAATATACTGCAACTGTACATGGAACTTTTTCATTATCAATCAAGCAGCAATTGGCAACCTATTTTTCTCTTCCCAATTTTGGCTTAAGCAGGCATAATGCAATACAATGATCACTTTCTTCAAGTTATGAGTCCCAGAAAATTGCACATGGGAGCACTACAGTATCAATTTAAAATAAGACAGCAGCTGAACAACACTCCATTTGAGACAAGCAATGAGAAAGCAATTATGTGGGATTCTCAGGACACTTGGTAACATTTATTTGAATCCATCGTCTTTGTGCTATTAATAGAATTGCCAACGGCAAAGAAATTAGAACTTGGTTTTAATTTTTGCAATCATCCCATAGGTGAATCTTTTATAATGAACAGATTGCCTTTAGTATTTATTTTTATTTTTCCATTTATAACATATGGCACTCTACACACAGAACCCTCAAAATAGGTAATACTCTGAAAGAAGCCAGTAAAAATTAAAAGCATTATTAATCTAATTCAAAAAGCCACACAAGAGAGAAACGCTATGATTCTTTTTGTAAAAACACAAAATTACTAAATACAAATCAAGGTATTCATGGAAAGGCTTTTTTCTCACAAGATTAAAAGACTCTGAATGTAGGCATTTTCACTTTATGCCAACTTTTATGCCCAAATTTTCACATCAAGCACAGGGACAACCCTAGGCCAGTAACAATTATTTTCTTAATCCTTGAGATGATATTTTCAAAAAGAAGCAGAAATAATGAAGCACTACCAGAAATAGAAGTTAGCAGCATCACTAGAATTTCCCCCCATAGCAATGGGATTTGAAGAAGGCTAACATTTGCTAAGATTGTCTTTTCCTTCTCTCATTTTGCTGAACTGAACAAAATAATTCAGTGCAACTTATTCATATAAATTAGTGGACATTATTTTAATTCCCTCACTGTGCCTATAATATACAATAAGCAACCATGAACAAATCCTTGAGATTTTTCTTGCTGTTGTATCCAGTTCAGCAAATTAAACAGAAAGAAGAAAAATGGTGAAAATATACTATTATAACTTTGGGGAGATGAGTCTCTTAGCAAATACCTGAAGGTGAAATTCCCTGAGGCAAGACTCAGATCTGTCCAAAACAATATGCAAATTCAAGGTATTTTTGAATGTTAAATGTAATGATATATTTTTCTTGGATTCTGCAGTTACTGTTTTTAAAATCATTATTGTCATGAATGTCCTTTTTAACGTTCTGAAATGTACCAGTGAGCCCTGACAATTCTATTCCTTATTCAGTGCCTCCATTTCATATGTTTACTTTATTCATATGTATCTGTTACAGGCAGGGGTGGGATTCAAACTTTTTAACAACCAATTCTGTGGTCGTAGCTTAGGTGGTGGGCGTGACTTGGTGGTCATGTGACTGGGTGGATGTGGCTTGATGGTCATGTTATTGGCTGGGTGCGGCCAACTCAATATCACTCACATCAAGGCATGCATCCCCTCTCCTGGCCTCTCGTGACTGTGGGGATGCTGCAACAGTCATAAGTGTGAAAAATGGTCATGTCACTTTTTTCAGTGCCATTATAACTTTGAATGGTCACTCCACACAAGCAAAGTACCAGCAAAGGAGGGGGAAAAAAACTCCAGAGAAGTTCCTGAGACAGGAAGTCTAATCCTGCCAAGAATGTAATAAGGGTTAACAGAGAGGCAGTTTCTGTAAGCAACACCAGAATGTTTCCTTCCTGCATTCCTTACAGGATTAAATTTCTTCTAACAACCGGTTCTCCGAATTGCTTAGAATGTTAACAACCGGTTCTAGCGAATAGTTGCGAACTGGTAGAATCCCACCCCTGGTTGCAGGTAGTCCTCAGGTTACAGTGACAATTGGATTTGGAATTTACATTGCTAAGTGTAAAGTTCTGCGCATGGGCGCAAGGAACGGAGACGAGGCAGTGAACAGTGAACTTCAACTCTTTATTAAACATTCTGAACAGAGCAAAATCCTAGGGCAGCAGCAGCCCTTTTATAGGGCAGGCTGCTGATGTAGTAACCAATGAGAAACATGGAGTGTTAAACCCCTGAAACAATGAGAGTGGCTCGTTAACAGCCAATCAGATTCTCCTGAACGGACCAATCCGATATCGCTATTATCGGCCAATCAGAAGCGCAGGATTAGAACCCTGCTTTTTCTAAGGTTTGATAAAACTTTATTTAAGTGTTTTATTAGTTCATAACACCCCTTCCCCCCGGGTTCCGTTTAAGGGGTGCGGTGACGTAATCCCTGAGGTATGACGGTTGTTTTGACTGTCTATTAGATTTGCGCTGTCCCACCGGTTCCTGTCTGTAATTCGGTTTCAGCGGGACGTTTTTGGGCGAATCAGGTACCGGTGGTTCCGCATCCTCATTGGACGACTCGATGCCACTAATGTTCTCATTGTTATCCTCCGATCTTTGCAGGCTTGCTTCTGTTGAGGTGTTCCTCTGTGGCGAGGACACTCCCCTCCCTGATTCTTCTTCATTTGTCACGCCCAATTGCTGATTTCCTTCGCTCCTGCTTTCCACCATCTCGAATTCGGTTTCTTCGACATCCCCTCCCCCCTCAGTTTGGGAGTCACCGGAGTCGCGGAAACTGGATTGTAGCCTAGAGCAAAGCTGATCTATATGGCGTTTCCATATTTTTCTGTCGCAGGTTTTCACACGGTACAACTTGGGTCCGGTGGCTTGAATTATGGTTGCCTCGACCCATAACAGTTCGCCGGAAAGGTTTCTGGCAAAAACTAAGTCTATCTTGAACTCGCAGCATTTTCCACTAGATCCACAGAGTTTCTCTGGCTCGTAAGACAAGTGAAGCCGGTCGAGGTGGGAACGGAGCTTGCGTCCCATCAATAGTTCAGCTGGAGTCTTGGTGACGCTGTGCGGAGTGATGTGTTGGAGTAGGAGTATTCTGTTTATTTTATCTTCAATGTCCCCATAGTCCATTTTGTACAGGGTTTTTTAAAACAAATTGTACCATGCGCTCGGCCCTTCCGTTAGCCGCAGGGTGCACTGGCGAAGTTAGCGCATGGCGAATACCCCGGTCCACTAAGTATTGTTCAAAGGGTAGAGCAGTAAACTGGGGTCTGTTGTCGGAGACCAGAACGTCTGGCAGTCCATGCATCGCTAATAGCCTGTTCTATTTCCGGATGACGGACTCAGTTGTAGTACTCTTCGTTTCGTAGATCTCGAGCCAGTTGGAATAGGCATCCACTGTTAGTAGGAACATATGTCCCTTAGTAGGTCCCGCAAAGTCAACGTGGATGCGG
The DNA here is from genome assembly GCA_033807585.1 of Hydrophis major. NCBI lineage: Eukaryota > Metazoa > Chordata > Lepidosauria > Squamata > Elapidae > Hydrophis > Hydrophis major. The sequence goes on along the minus strand of CM066343.1, from coordinate 142,247,683 downwards.
GACCACAGTCCCCGGGGTGTTTCCCATTCTGTTGGAGTTGCTTTAGGTGGGGCACTGCTAACTTCTTGGCACTTTAAACAAGCCTTTACCCAGGTTTTGATTTGTAGCTTCGTGCGAGCGCTTTCATATGCACGATGCCAGGGTGACCATCATGCAGTGTTTTTAATACTGCTCGTTGTAGCCGCTCTGGGACGACGATTCTATCTCCCCATAGGATGCAGCCTTTTTGTGAAAAAAGTTCTGTTTGCTGGTTCCTGAAGGGGGTGAAGTTGTCAGGGGTTTGTTCTACTGGCCATCCCCATTTGACCCAGCTAAGAACTCGCGCTAAGACAGGATCTCGTTTTGTTTTGATCGCAATGTCTCTGGCTGTTAGTGGCGGTGAATGTAGCGTTTCAATCTGGAGTGTCGTAAGGGTTGGAGCTGGGTCGTCGACGGTTTCCGGAAGTGGTGCACAGCTCAGTGCATCAGCGTGGGGAATGGCTTTCCCTGGGTGGTGTTGTAGTCTATAGTTGTACGCAGCCAAAAACTCCGACCAGCGAGTCATTCTAGGTGATAATATATAGGGGGTTGGCTTGTCTCCCGCTATAATCCCCAGCAAAGGTTTGTGGTCGGTAACAATAGTAAAAACTCGTCCATATACATATTCATGAAACCGTTTCACAGCAGATACAACAGCAAGAGCCTCTTTATCGATTTGACTATAGTTACGTTCAGTCTTTGATAGGGTCCTTGAAAAATAGGCAATAGGGGCCTCACTACCGTTTGGTAACACATGGCTCAAAATGGCTCCTACTCCAAACAGTGACACGTCACATGTAATTGTTAAAGGCAAAGTCTCGTTATACTGCATCAAAACAGCATCTGATGTTAATAAGTTTTTCACTTGTCGGAACGCTTGCTCCTCTCGGTGCCCCCAGACCCAGGTTGCTTTTTTGTCAAGAAGTCTATGTAGGGTCTCAGCTATGGTTGCTTTGTGGGGCAGGAAGATGTTGTAAAAATTAATGAGCCCCAGAAAGCTTGGAGATCAGTCTTATTTCTGGGTCTTGGGGCATTTTTGATTGCTTTTAGTTTGCTATCGGTGGGGTGAATGCCTTGCTTATCGATTAGGTACCCCAGGAACTCTACTTTATCTGTACACAGTTGATATTTATTTTTTTTTAACCTTAAGGCCGGAGTCTTTAAATTTCTGGAAAACCAATTTAAGACACTTTTCTAGTATTTCTCTATTCAAGGCAGCAATTAAAAACGTCATCAAAGTATAGTACGACCCCTTTGATCCCTTGCAAGAGTCCCTCCATCAAACTTTGAAAAATCCCTGGGGCTACGCTAACCCCGAATTGGAGTCGGTTGCACTTAAAGGCGCCTCGATGCGTAAAGATCGTTTGTGCCTCTGTTGTTTTTTTATCTACAGGCAGTTGTTAGTACGCCTGTGCTAAATCCAATTTAGCGAAGACTTTTCCACCCCCCAGGGAATGGAGAAGGTGTTGCACCACCGGCACCGGGTAAGCGTTCTGTTGAAGGGCGTGATTCAGGGTGGCTCAGTAGTCCCCACAAATCTTTAATGATCCATCCGGTTTGATGGGTGTTACGATTGGGGTTTCCCAATGAGCGTGGTCTGTTGGTTCTAAAAAACCCTGGGCCATTAATTTATCAAGCTGCTCATCAATCTTTGGTTTAAGGGCAAAAGGTACCCGACGAGGCTTAAGGCCGATGGGGACTACTTCAGGGTTAAGGTTAAATGATATCGGGGTCCCCTTGTACTCGCCTAGTTTGTCTGCAAAGACGTCCTGGAATTCCTGGACGAGGGCCTCCTCCCAGTCGTTGCTTCTGGTTTGGTAAATGCCGGCTACCTCGATCCCGAGTGGGGCGAACCATTGAAGGCCTAGCAAGCTAGGCCGATCACGGTCGACAACGGTCAATGGTAAAGATGCAGTACGATTTTTGAATGAGATCTGGACTAGGCTGGATCCAACGACTGGAATTCGGTTCCCTTGATAGTCCTTGAGTACGATTCTTTGGGTCTTGCCACCAGACGGCAGGGATTAATTGTTTAAGGGTCTTCCAGGAAACCATCAAGAAGGATGGTCCTGAATCGACTTCCACCACGCAGGGCTGGTTTTCGATGGCAACCTTCACTCAGATCTTCTTTGCATCTAGTGATGAGGCGTGACCAATTGTAATAGTTTGGTGTGCCTCTTCTCGTTTTGTTGAATTGGCCAGTGGTTTATTTCTGTAGGAGTGGCTCAAATGTTCACAGGACAATTCCCTGTGGTTTGGCGGTAGTTGGTTCCCCTCTGAAGTGGGCTGGATTTTTGCTTGCTTCTACAAACCTGCAGACCGGTTTCGCCAGTGCCTTGGCCATCTTAAAAATGGCAGGCCCGCAGTGGGTCAGGAATACCGCTCGTTTTTTTCCCGTAGTGGCATCCTTCAAGTTGTTGGTCTCCAGAAACATCTGGAACCGGTCCATGTATGAGTCCCAGTCTTCTTGTGCCAGGTCAAATGGAGTGGGTGGTATGGCGCCGCCGGACATGGTTTTCACTGTCAATGTGCCTTTAGCCACGTGCTCTGTTTGGTGCTCTGTAGTGTTCAGTCAGCTCTGACGTCTCCGCATCCCACCCTCGTCGCCAGTGTTAAGTTCTGTGCATGGGTGCAAGGAACGGAGACGAGGCAATGAACAGTGAACTCCAACTCTTTATTAAACATTCTGAACAGAGCAAAATCCTAGGGCAGCAGCAGCCCTTTTATAGGGCAGGCTACTGATCTAGTAACCAATGAGAAACATGGAGTGTTAAACCCTTGAACCAATGAGAGTGGCTCGTTAACAGCCAATCAGATTCTCCTGAACGGACCAATCCGATATTGCTATTATCGGCCAATCAGAAGCACAGTATTAGAACCTTGCTTTTTCTAAGGTTTGATAAAACTTTATTTAAGTGTTTTATTAGTTCATAACACCAAGCAATGCAGTTGTAAAGTACTACATCATATGTTTGTATTGCTTAGTGACAGAAATCCTGGAATCCCAGTTGCTATCATCTGCGATCATGTGGGTCATTAAGTAAGGAACTCATGTGATTGCTACTTCCAAGTTCTTGCTGGCTTTCCCACTGGGATGCTGGCAGGAAACATTGGAAATCATTACCACAGATAACAATCACATGACCACAGGAACGCTCCATAGCCAGAACTTTCAGAGATGATCGTAAGTATCATTTGCTCAGCACTCCTATATCTTGAATGGTTACTGGTAGCAAACCAATGATTGTAACATATGCAGTGAATGTACAATACAAAATGTTTCAATAAACTATAAAACAAAATTTATAATTTTAGAAGAGAAAAATTTATACAGCAGCAAATTAAAAATAGTTACAGCAAACGTCGTCCTTTTGTTTTCCTTGCAATTTTTCTGTATTTATGCTGCTTAAAAGAACAACTTGCAACCATGTTTAGTGACCAATCAAGGTTACAATAGCAATGAAAAAGTGACCTAGGACCTGTACCCACATTTACAACTGTTGCAAACATTCCGCTGGACATGTGATCAAAATTTGGTCACTTGACAACTGGCAAGAATTTACAACAATTAGGAATCCTGGTATCATGTGATCACCATTCCCAGATAGTTTCCAACAAGCAAATTTAATGGAGGAAACCAGATTTACTAAATGACTGCATGATTCACTTAGTAGCTGCAGTGATTTCACCAAGTATAGTTTAAAAAGGCATAAAATTAGGTGAAACTGACTTAAGCAATCTCTTTATTTATTTTACCATAGAAATTCTGGTTCCAATTGTGCATATAAGTCAAGTACTACCCACATTATGGTTTTGACTACATAAGCCTAAACTTAGGAGTGTTCAAAGCAGTCTTAAAATGAATGAAAAATAAAATATGTGTCAGAAAATATTTTTAAAAGTTTAAGGATAACTTCACTACTTGCATGACAGTAAGTAGGTTTAAGAGGCAAATAGTAAAGGCAGGAGTGGTAAGTCCAAAGCTCAAAAGAAAAATCAGTACAAAAATCAACTAATAGTCTTTAGCCATGAACAGCATATATAACTCTATTGAGATTCAGGAATGATCTCCAAGATTACAAACTGGGCAACTAGATACAACAGATCATCAAGGCTGAAATGGATTACATTCTAATGCTGACTGATATAGTTTGAGGCATGGGTTAAATGAATGGAGACAGTCTTAGTTGGTGAACTTTCAGCTCTTTATTACATAGTGACTTAAAAACTTTAATAACAACAACTCTGCCTTATATAGGCAAACTTAATGCGAAACAACCAATAGGGAGCTGTAAGACGCTAGCTCCAGAACCAATAAGAGTCCTTCGTTAAGGGCCAATCGGATTCTCTGAGCCCAACCAATCCGATCGAGCCGCTTAACAATCAATCAGAAGTTCAGGGCCAGAACCCTGCACCTTACTCCAAGCTCGCTTTTATTTTAACTATTTACATACATAACACCCCTTCCCCCTGGCTCCTCAATTATGGTGTGACCATATAGTCCTTCAAATAGGACGGTTGTCTTTTGGATCTATCAGATTTTCTTTGGACTGGCTGTGTGCAGTCCTGTTGAGGTAGGCTGTTGTTTGGCAGTGGCTCAGCTTCTCGTTTGGGTGTGATTTCCCTTGGAGCGTATGACTCTTCCTCCTGCTCCAATTCCTGAGTTTCACTTGTTTCATAGCTTTCTTGGAACAGGTTCCCTGGAATGTCGTCTTCTTCCGTTCCTTCCCCCCCCTCAGTTTGGTTGTAGGGGAGTTGTTGGCTGGCCGATATGAGTCGTAACCGTAATTGGTCAATATGTCGTTTCCACAGTCTTTCATCAACACATCTTACAATATAGGATTTGGGCCCAGTCTCGCGTATTATCGTTGCTTCAATCCAAACTGGGTCGTCCGATAAATTTCTTGCATAAACGGGGTCGCCTACCTTGAAGGTACAGTAGCGTCCGCTGGATCCTGCAGGCTTTTCTGGCTCGTAAGCAGGGTGCAATCGGTCGAGGCGGGAACGGAGTTTTCGCCCCATAAGAAGTTCGGCGGGAGTTCTGCCGGTTATGCTGTGCGGAGTGATGTGTTGTAGAAGTAGGATGCGGTTTATTTTTTCGTCAATATTATCATAGTCCACTTTTTGCAAAGTCTTTTTTACAAATTGAACCATGCATTCCGCTCGGCCGTTGGTAGCAGGATGCGCAGGCGAGGTGAGCGCATGGCGGATGCCATTATCAGCAAGGTACTGTTCAAACATTAGCGCTGTAAACTGTGGTCCGTTATCAGACACCAAGACGTCAGGCAATCCATGAGTTGCAAAGGATCTATTAAGGACTTTAATAACTGCTTTGGAGGTTGTATTGGTCATTCGATGAATTTCTAACCAATTAGAGTATGCATCAACAGTCAACAGCAATGCATGTCCTTTAATCGGCCCTGCGAAATCCAGGTGGATTCTGGACCAGGGTCCGCGTGGCGTCTCCCATTTTGGCTGTGCGTTGCTGGTTTGTTGGCACTTAGTGCAGGCCTTGACCCATTGCTCGATGTGTCGGTCCATGCCTGGCCACCAAGCGTAGCTCCGTGCGAGTGCTTTCATCCGCACGATCCCGGGATGTCCTTCGTGCAAAATTTGTAACAGCGTCTTTTGGAGTCGTTCTGGAACGATGACTCTATCGCCCCAGATGACACAGCCTTTTTGCGAAAATAGTTCAGTCTGCCTTGTTTTAAATGGCGCGAAGTCATCTGGGACCTGATCCAATGGCCATCCACGTTCTACCCAGCCTAGGACTCGAGCTAGGGTGTGGTCTCGTCTGGTCTCTCTCGCGATATCTCGAGCGGTCATAGGGGGCAAGTTGAGCGTCTCGATTTGTAACGCCGATACTGTTGGTGCCGGATCGTCGAGAGTCTCTGGTAGCGGTGCTCTGCTAAGTGCATCGGCGTGGGGAATGGCTTTCCCCGGGCGATGTAACAATCGATAATTATAAGCAGCTAGGAACTCTGACCAACGAGTCATTCTTGGGGACAATATATAGGGGGTTGGTTTGTCCCCAGCGATTATCCCCAGTAAAGGTTTGTGGTCAGTTACAATGGTAAATGTCCTTCCATATACATACTCATGGAATTTTTTTACGGCTGACACAATTGCAAGAGCTTACTTATCTATTTGTCCATAGTTACGTTCTGCATGGGAAAGAGTCTTCGAAAAGTATGCAACGGGGGCCTCGTTTCCATTAGGCAGCACATTGCTCAGAATGGCACCCACCCCAAACGGTGAGGCATCACAAGTTATAATCAATGGTAATGTTTCATTATATTGCATAAGTACAGAATCAGATGTAAGTAAATCTTTTACATTTCGAAACGCTTTTTCCTCTCGGTAACCCCAAACCCACAATGCTTTCTTATCTAATAACCGGTGTAGCGGTTCAGCCACAGTTGCCTTATGCAGTAAAAACACATTATAGAAATTGATAAGGCCTAAAAATGCCTAGAGATCTGTTTTGTTACGGGGTCTGGGAGCATTTTTTATCGCCCTTAATTTATTCTCAGTAGGGTGAATACCCTGACTATCAATGCAATAACCTAGAAATTCAACACTGTCGATATACAGATGACATTTATCCCTTTTTACTTTCAGTCCCGCTTCTTGGAATTTTTTAAGAACACATTTTAAACGATTCTGCAGAATTTTTTTACTAGGAGCTGCAATTAACACGTCATCAAAATACGGAACCACGCCCTTGATTCCCTGCAATAATCATTCCATTAAACTTTGGAATATTCCCGGGGCTACACTTACCCCGAATTGCAATCGGGTACATTTAAAAGCACCTCTGTGCATTACTATCGTTTGAACTTGGGCTGTTTTATCGTCTACGGGCAATTGTTGATAGGCTTGAGCTAAATCTAATTTACCAAAAACCTTTCCGCCTCCCAGGGAATGAAGGAGGTGCTGCACCACCGCCACTGGATACGCGTTCTGCTGGAGGGCGTGGTTTAGAGTGGCCCGGTAGTCCCCACAGATTCGGATTGACCCATCTGGCTTAATGGGGGTTACAATAGGAGTTTCCCATGGAGAATGATCAATGGGTTGCATTGTTTAATTAGTTTGTCAAGTTGTTTATCTATCTTGGCCTTAAGGGCGAACGGAACTCGACTGGGCTTTAAACGGATCGGAGCAACCTAAGGGTCGAGGCTAAACAAAATTGGGGTCCCCTTATACTCCCCAGACGATCTGCGAAGACATCGCTGAATTCAGAAATAAGGTCCTCCTCCCACTCGCAATCACCGACTCGGTTCACGCCGGCTACTTCGATGCCGAGTGGCGCAAACCATTGGAGGCCCAACAAACTAGGCCTGTCCCTATCGATGATCGTTAGAGGTAAGTATGCCGTATGCTTTTTAAACAAGACGTGGACTCGACAAGACCCAACCACAGGGATCCGATTCCCTTGGTAGTCTTTAAGGATGAGACGTTGCATTCGAAGGTCTTGGAGTTGGATGGTAGGAATTAGTTGCTTTAATGTCTTCCACGACACCATCGAGAGGGACGATCCGGAATCAACCTCCATGTGGCAAGGTTGGTTCTCTATGGCTACTGTGACTCAAATCTTCTTAGCGTCCATGGCTGAGGAGTGACCTATAGTGATAGTATGGTGGGCCTCTTCTTTCTGCAACGCTCGATATCTGTAGGAGTGGTTTGGTGAATCTCGCCTTACAGGACGGTTTCCTGCCAATTGGCGAGAGCTGGTTCCCCTTGAGGTCTGACTTGGTCCTGGTAAACTGCGACAGACTCGACTGATGTGGCCTCGTTTTCCGCACTCATGACAGATTGCATCACGGAATTTGCAATCTGCCCTGGAGTGGTTTGCCCCGCAACCAGCGCAAGGGCATGAGGGTTTAGAGCGAGGGACCCAGTCGAACCGCAGTCGATGGACCCCTTCTTCGTCGCTGTCTGACAACGAAGAGAGGTCCTCATTGTGCGTCGTAACAAGCTGCTCTTCTGACTTGGATAAAAGGTCGCCTGTCTGTGGGGTCGTTGGGTTTCGGCTTCGCCGTAGTTGCGCCGCGGACTTTTTGGTCGCCTCAGCAGCAGTGGCTTCGGCGATGGCGTCAGCAAGGCCGATGTCGCCCTTCGCCATCAGCTTGCTTTGCACGCCTAGCGCATCTAATCCCAGAATTAAGCGGTCTCTCAGTGCTTCGTCAAAGTCTGCGAACCCACAGAGGCCTCCCAAGTGTCGGAGGTCTGCCACGAAGTCAGCCACACTCTCTCCTTTTCGCTGGCTTCTTTGATAGAACTCGTGGCGTCTCACGAGTGTAGGTACGGTTGGCACGTAATGGTCTCTCAGGAGAGGTTCGAGGTTGTCCCAGCTCATTGCTTTCACTGCTCGAGTTTTCGCAAGTGCTTTCGCCATTTTAAAGACAGCCGGGCCGCAGTACATCAGGAACAGCGCCCGCTTCTTGGCTGGTGTGGCGTCCTTCAGGTTGTTTGTTTCAAGGAACATTTGGAAGCGGTCCATGTAGGATTCCCAATCCTCTTGGTTTGGATCGAACAGTGCGGGTGGTACGATGCCGCTGGACATGGTTTCCGTTGGTGGCGTCGTCTTAACACATGCTCTGTTTTTCTTCCAAGTTCCTTAAGATCAGATGTCTCCAAATCCCACCTTCGTCGCCAGTGATATAGTTTGAGGCATGGTTTAAATGAATGGAGACAGTCTTAGTTGGTGAACTTTCAGCTCTTTATTACATAGTGACTTAAAAACTTTAATAACAACAACTCTGCCTTATATAGGCAACCTTAATGCGAAACAACCAATAGGGAGCTGTAAGACGCTAGCTCCAGAACCAATAAGAGTCTTTCGTTAAGGGCCAATCGGATTCTCTGAGCCCAACCAATCCGATCAAGCTGCTTAACAACCAATCAGAAGTTCAGGGCCAGAACCCTGCACCTTACTCCAAGCTCGCTTTTATTTTAACTATTTACATACATAACACTGACCTGCTCCCAACTGAGTTTTTATATTTTCAGAAGCAAGGTTTACCAACAAGAACAACTGGCAATAAAAATTTGTTCCTAAGTAGATTACTTATCTGAACCCTTCCTAGCCCAATTTCTACCTTTGGTAGAATTTTGAACCTATCACATAAACTGTCCTTTTCTGATAAAAGAAATGGGCATTTTCTTTTAAACATCATTGATTTAAAAAAAAAAAATCAACACTATTCCCTAATGCTGCATGTATTTTTTCAAACTAGATCATAGCTTATTCTCATAACTGCACCGTTTTAAAGTCAAAGGTCAGTTATTTATATTTGATGGTATAGAAGAAAGACTCAAAGTTGCTGATATAAGTTTTCATTCCTTATAAATTGTATTGGTTCCTTATTGGATTGTGACCCTGGAATTTTAGGAATACAAAGAGACTGTACTGTACTGTAGAGCGGTAAAAGAGGAATGCTAAAGTCATAGGGTAATAGTGTTGGTTGAACAGAGAAAGGAGATTGTAGACAGAAGGAGGAAGAAACAGACAATCATATGTGAAAGAGGAGGGACCAAAAGAGTTTGTGGAATGAACAACATGCCTTGGAAACTAGTACAGCTTCACAAGCCTTTCAAAGACTACCAGCCAGCTGGCAACAAGTGACTGTTTTTTCCATTCTTCAAAGTAATAAAGACTTAAGAGTCAAAGAACCAACTCAGTAAAAATGAAAAATTATAAGGTTAGGAGTAGTGGCATACTGCTTTTTTGCGAGAAAAGATGGGGAAATTAAATTACACAGAGAAAAAGGCAATCCTGTAAGTTTGTTAAGTTTTGTCACCTTCCACTTATCACTATATTATTGTCACAATTATAAGAGTAGTATGTATGTAGGAAGATAGGTAGGTAGGTAGGTAAGTATATGTATGTATGTAAGGGTGTGTATGTGTGTGTGTGTGTGTGTGTGTATGATATTCAGTTTTGTTCGGGTATTTTCCAACATCATTATAGTTGTGCTTTTAAAGTTGTAGCAACGTTTCGGCAGAATCTCATCTGCCATCATCAGGCTTCTGTATTGTATTTGTCTGTGAGTCAGACTTTTACAGCCGTTTCAGTTTTAAATTTGGGGCTAGCCTACTGCTGGGCCAGAATGGTTTTTTCTTCATCCTGATTGGTTGGGAGTCTTGGTCTGTGTTTATTGGTCTTGGAGTTTGCTGTGTTCTGCTTGATTGGTGTTTCTAATATCTTCTGTCTGTTTTGTGGCTTTTTTTGTCTTGATTGGCTGGCAACATTGTGTTCCGGTATTGGAGGCTTTTAGTGCAGCTTGGCTCCAAGTAAATGGAGAGCTATCATTTATTAAGAAGCTGGGTTTCATCTGGGTGCCTGGTTGGGGTGTGTTTGAGCTGGAGGTATCGGGGGGGATCTGTTTGTGCCCAGGTGTTTGCCTGGCTTGTGGTGTGGAGATTTTTTTTGTTTGTGAGTGCAGGCTTCCAAATAATTGAAAGTCTGGTGGAATCATCTCTTCTATTCATGCTTTCAGGTCTTTTTTCAATCTCTATGGCTTCTCTGATAATTCTGTGGCTGGGGTTTTCATTAGCGGCTAGGGCTTTGGTGCCATTGAAGTCGATGCTATGATCTGTTGCTGAGATGAGATTCTGCTGAAACGTTGCTACAACTTCAAAAGCACAACTATAATGACGTGGGAAAATACCCGAACAAAGCTGAATACCATATATATATATATATATATATCATCAGAGAAGCCATAGAGATTGAAAAAAGACCAGAAAGCATGAACAGAAGAGATGATTCCACCAGGCTGACAATCATTTGGAAGCCTGCACTCACAAACAAAAAAATCTCCACACCACAAGCCAGGCAAACACCTGGGCACAAACAGATCCCCCCTGATACCTCCAGCTCAAACACACCCCAACCAGGCACCCAGATGAAACCCAGCTTCCTAACTAATGATAGCCGTCCATTTACCCAAAGCCAAACTGCACTAAAGGCCTCCAATAAAGTAACACAATGTTGCCAGCCAATCAAAATACAAAAAGAGCCAAAAAAACAGACAGAAGATATCAGAAGCAGAACATAGCAAACTCCAAGACCAATAAACACAGACCAAGACTCTCAACCAATCAGGATGAAGAAAAAACCATTCTGTCACAGCAATAGGTTGCCCAAAATTTAAATCTGAAACCACTGTAAAAGTCTAACTCACAGAGGAACACTATACAGAAGCCTGATGATGGCAGATGAGATTCTGCTGAAACGTTGCTACAACTTTAAAAGCACCACTACTATGACGTGGGAAAATACCCGAACAAAGCTGAATGCCATACATGTAAGTACCCGCGAAAACTTAAGAAAATAAATATATATATATGTTTTCTGAGGTTTTCGCGGGTATTTGTATGTGGAACTTTGGTTATTCGGGTTTCTCCCGTGTAAAATTGGAAGTATCTTGTCAACGTTTCGACAAAGCTTCAGGCTTTGTGCTTCTTAGAGTAATGTGAGCTTGCAGCTGCTTCTTCCTTTTACCTGCTAGTGGGGGTGTGACTTGATTGGGTGGGGGCTTGGCTGTGTTCTGATTGGCTGGGAGTGTGTTCTCAGTGGTTGGGGGTTTGGCTGTGTTCTGATTGATTGGGGGGTTGGCTGTGTTCTGATTGGCTGGGGGAGTGTTCTGTTCAGTCTTGGTTGCAGGGGCATTTGAGCTGGTGAGATGTGGTCCTGTTGTTTGGCTTCACGTTTGTGGTCATGCCACATCTTCATGGTGGGCGTCCGTTCGCTTCATGCATGAGTCGGAAGGGTTTGAAGTGGGTAGTGATGCAGCTGCATAGGTCAACTCCATAGCCAAGATCCTCATCTCCAGAACCAAATGCCTAGCCAACAAAGACCAGTTGAGAACAGAATTACACACCCTCACAAACGAATTAATTTCCAATGGATTCCAAAGAAGCATAATTACCAACCTAATCCTAAGGGAGACACCCCCCAGAAATCGAAACATAGAACAGGACAACGGTATTGCCCTCCTCCCCTACATCAAAGGCACCACAGATAAATCAGCAAAATTCTCCACAAACACAATATCAGGACAGCCTTCGGCACTGACCTGTTGTAACTATGTATCATTCATGTGTTTGCAACTATGTATCATTGCAACTATGTATCATTCAAGCGTTTGCAACATTGTATCTTTCACGTGTAATCATTAACTTCTGTCTCTTCGGTGACCTTTGCAAGGCACGTACAAGAGACAAGGAGATAGACGTTTGTTAATAGGCTTATCCACTTTGTAAATAATCTGTCTGGTATGCAGCTTTGTAAACATGCACATCCTGATGAGATTAACATGTTTGACTTGAGCTTTTTAATTAAATCATTTTCTTGTAAAAAAGCACAATAAAAGAGCGTGTGCCAAGACATTCGGGGCGCGTTCATCAAGAGGAAACTTCGCTTCCTGTTGTTTCTCTTCCCTTCGCTCCCTTTCATGAGCTGCCCATCAGATGCGGGATGGCAGATACCGCATTCTGGTGACCCCGACGTGATTCCCTAAGGGGGATACGCAGCGACGCGCCCATATCTTATCAGCTCGATGGGAGCTGTGCATCGCCAGGCCTGAAGCGAATTGCACATCATCGGATCTGAAACACGGTCTCGACTTTCGTAAGTATGGGTGGAAACTTTTCTCAACAGCAGACACAGCATCTGAAGGAATTGAGGGAGTTAGTCGCTTCTTCTTCTAAATACTCTGCTAATTTAAAGGGCTCTCCTGTAAAAAAGAAACCTATTGCTACATTATTGGCTTATGTGTGGCAACATTGTCCCAATTATTCAGAGGAAGGGTCCTTAAAAATTTCCACTTGGCAAAAAATTGGTGAACATCTCCATTGTCCTCCTCGTGCACCTATTGGCATTTTGGTCACTTGGAGGAAAATTATGGAGGCTTTAAAAGTCCATTATAAAATAGAAGCAGGGAATGTGTTTGAATCTCCCCCGCCAAGTTATGATAACTTTTCAATTTGCTCTAACTCAGGCAGAAGCTGCTGCCATTATTCAACAATGCCCCACATGTAGTAAGCAAGGACATTCCATTCCCATAGGAGTAAATCCTAGAGGATTAAAAGCTTGTGAAATTTGGCAAATGGATGTAACTCAGTATCCACCTTTTGCCCCTTGGAAATATTTGCACGTTTCCATAGATACATATTCAGGCTTTATTCTGGCTACTCCTCAAAGGGGAAAAACTGTAAAACATGTCATCAATCATTCAATTCGTACCTTTGCCTCGCTGGGACGTCCAAAAGAAATCAAAACTGACAATGGACCTGCCTATACAAGTTCTGCTTTCCAGGACTTCTGTAACAGATGGGATGTAACCCACAAGTTTGGGATTCCCTACAACAGCCAGGGGCAGGCTATTGTGGAACGAGCGCACTTATCTCTAAAAAGTGCTCTTGATCGATATTCGTTGCGGGAAAAACCCCCGAACCTCCCAGCATTGCAAAATTCTCTTAATATTTGTCTTTACACTTTAAACTTTCTCAATCTGACTGGCATTCCTCCCACTTCTGCTGCTTCACGTCATTTTTCCTCCCCCTCACCCCTGCCTAACAGACCTCTGGTATATTATCGCAGATTGCCAGATCCTGCCTGGCAGGGTCCCGCTGAGCTTCTCACTTGGGGACGAGGCTACGCTGCGATCTTACTGCCAGACAGAACCACTTGCTGGGTCCCTGGTCGGGCAGTAAGACCCTATCATGGGAATTCCTCTGCTACATCTGTATCTTAAAACTCTTCCTGATATTCTTGCCTATATCTTCTTTGCAATTTCTACCTTACTTCAACAAAACATAACACGAATAGTCTGTCAAAAGACTATTCGTGTTAAAATCATTTCATTAACAGAAGGCTATTATACTTGTTCCATGTGGGTACGTCATGAAAATGCTACCCATAGTTTTCACTCTGTCACTTCTGTTTTGTTTAAAGAACACTCTACCCCTCGCTCTTTTGTTCCTTCTTTACTCTTCCTATGGAAAGGAACCTTAAAATCTTTTCCTCTATTCAATCTAAAACATAGGGGGACCTAAATGTCCTTCTATTGTATTATGGGTTTCCCCACCCCAACTAACATCCTTGATGAATTATCAAATTAATCTTTATTGTCATTATTGTAATTAATATCCTTTTTCTACTAATTGAATTCCCTCTTCATTTTGCAAATATTTTACAACTAACTTGTCCATAGCCCTCTCTCCTACTTGTCATGTTTTTATATACCCGAACTCTGATCCTGTCAACAAACGACGCTTCAAAAGAACTGTCCATGACGATCCGCAAAAGCCTCATAGAAGATATAATATTGCTTGGACTATAACTGACTTTCAAGGAGTTTGTTTAAGTTCTACAACCAATTTTTCTCGCAAAGAAGACTTCTACCCACCACTTCAATTCGATTTGGCAGACGCACCCACACAACCAGGGGATATTCTGCAATCTACACCACTTCAGGAGGAACTTTAACATCACGCCTGAAAGGAATGTATTTTATCCCTGGCAATAATTTTGTTTGTTCCACCGGTTTCATGGCATGTGTCCACAGGGATGAAATTGTTAAATCTAAATCATTTTGCATTCAAGTATGGCTGGTGTGTATAACTGATGATTTTATATCCCTACAGGTACCCATGGAATACCCCTCTTGCAAAATCATAAAGATTTAGATCTGTTATTTTTTAAAACAAGGGGGATTGTGTGCTATACTTAAAGAAGAATGTTGTCTTTATGCTGATAGCAGGGGGGGGGTTCGTTTTCTATTTCGCCATGGTTTACAACCTTTTTAACTGCATTGGCAGGATCATTAATAATCATTATATTGATATGTATTATAGGACCTTGTTGTTTTTATAGAATATTGCAATTTTTGAAAAATTAATTATACTCTGCTGATGTTAATGTGCTATTGCAAGCTCATGTTATATCCTCAACACTGGATGAAAAAATGTCATTGCTGAGTTACCGCTCCTTGGACAACCCTGACGCTGACGGGTCGCACTCTTGCCTAGATGACGGGGACGGCGAACATTTCAGAAAAATGGTTCCTGTCTTCTCGGACGAGGAAGAAGACTCGTCATAAATAATAAAAACAGAGGAGATGTTGTAACTATGTATCATTCATGTGTTTGCAACTATGTATCATTGCAACTATGTATCATTCAAGCGTTTGCAACATTGTATCTTTCACGTGTAATCATTAACTTCTGTCTCTTCAGTGACCTTTGCAAGGCACGTACAAGAGACAAGGAGATAGACGTTTGTTAATAGGCTTATCCGCTTTGTAAATAATCTGTCTGGTATGCAGCTTTGTAAACATGCACATCCTGATGAGATTAACATGTTTGACTTGAGCTTTTTAATTAAATCATTTTCTTGTAAAAAAGCACAATAAAAGAGCGTGTGCCAAGACATTCGGGGCACGCTCATCAAGAGGAAACTTCGCTTCCTGTCGTTTCTCTTCCCTTCGCTCCCTTTCATGAGCCGCCCATCAGATGCGGGATGGCAGATACCGCACTGACCAAAAAATAGCTAACATCCTAAGAAACCCCAAAGACAAGATCCAGCTAGAAAACCAAGGAGTTTACGAAATACCATGCAACAATGTATACCATGTATACATTGGACAAACCAACAGGAGAATAAATGCCTACATCGCAGAACACAAGAACGCAGTCAGAAAAGAAGAAAATACTTCCTCTCTTTTCCAGCACCCTAAAGCCACAGGACATGAAATTAATTTTGAGGAAAACAAATTAATCTCCAATACTGAACACTTCAACAAGAGACTAATCAGGGAAGACATCAAAATAGAGAAACATCCCCATAACATGAATAAACGGAACGATGCCTCCTGCCTACCAAACATCTGTAAACTAACCCTCACCAACAAACGAGTCCCAGCCATGAAAATCAACATCGGACCCAAAACAACACATGACACCACCACCATTCTCCCTCACCAGACCCAAACCCAAACCCATCCCATAGACGAAAGACAACCACCGTCCAGAAACCAGACCATGGCTGCATCACCAGCTGCCAAACACCCTGACCCCCAAACCAAGCAAACGGACACATACCATGAACACATATCCAGGCCTCAAACTCGGAGCCAAACCAAAACCTGGAATGTCACATCACAGCCACCCACTCAGGATATCACATCACAGAACTCGGGAGGTTACACCACAAAACCTCAGGATGTTGCAACACAGCCAACAATCCAGGAGATTACAGCACAAGACCCAGAATGTCACAAAAATAGAACTCAGAAGGTCATCACACAGCCCATGACCCAGGTCATTACGACCCAGATTACAGCCCAAGATCAAGGATGTCAAAACAATAGAACTCAGAAGGTCATCACACAGCCCATTACCCAGGTCGTTACAACACAGGAGGCTGATAGACACAGAACCAATACCTCAGCCACACATGTTCTTATGAAAAAGCCAGCCAATCTGCAAACGTCAGCTCCATCAACCACTCAAGAAATGACAACATAGCCAACCTCCCCACCAGTATATATAGGGAGACGGCAGCTCTGATCACACTTTGCTCGCACAAGCACGAAGCCGAAAGCACCAGCCTGAAGATGGCGAGTGGGACCTTGTTGAAATGTTGCCAAGATGCTCTCAATCTTACACGGGAAAAGACCTGAACATTTCAAAACCTGCACACACACACACACGTTTTCTTAAGTTTTTGCAGGTCCTTACATGTACGGTATTCAGCTTTGTTCGGGTAGTTTCCCACGTCATTATAGTTTGTGCTTTTAAAGTTGTAGCAATGTTTCAGCAGAATCTCATCCACCATCATCAGGCTTCTGTATTGTGTTCGTCTGTGAGTCAGACGTTTACAGTTGTTTCAATTTTAAATTTGGGGCTAGACTACTGCTGTGCCAGAATGGTTTTTTTCTTCATCCTGATTGGTTGGGAGTCTTGGTCTGTGTTTATTGGTCCTGCAGTTTGCTGTGTTCTGCTTGATTGGTGTTTCTAATATCTTCTGTCTGTTTTGTGGATTTTTTTTTGTCTTGATTGACTAGCAATATTGTGTTCCTGTATTGGAGGCTTTTAGTGCTTTTTAGGCTTTTAGGTTTTTTTTCCAATGGCACCAAAAACCTAGCCACTAATGAAAACCCCAGCCACAGAATTATCAGAGAAGCCACAGAGATTGAAAAAAGACCCGAAAGCATGAATATAAGAAATGATTCCACCAGACTGTCAATTATTTGGAAGCCTGCACTCACAAACAAAAAAATCTCCACACCACAAGCCATTCTCAGCTGAATCCAGGGTGGTAGCTCGGGTTCTCTCATTTTCTGGTTCCCTCGCTATCCTGCATTGGCATCCTGGTGTATCCCTCACCTCAAGGTTCTCAAGGGCTTCCTTCACAAGGCGATTTATGTACCGTCTTAGTCGGTCATCGGCCAGTGGCTCCTCGTCCCATTCTTCCTGATCCGACAGAGCCTCCAGCTCCAATTTCCACCCAGGTGTATGATTACCCCGGGTGAGGGTTACTCCCCTGGTTCTTCTGTTCCAGCTGTCTCTCTTTCCTATGCCTATAGACCACCGGGGCTTTATGGAGATTTCGAAGGCAGCTTCGTTATCTTCGATGGGGTGCACCGAATCAATATCTGGCTGTGTTACTGTTGACATTTCTCCCCAGCATTTGGCTTCCCCTTGGTCCTTGCTGTACTCAGGCATTTTCCTTTCTTGCAGGGTCCCCTCAGTAGACTGAAAGGTTTTTTTTTTTTTAAAAAAAATTTTTACTCTCCAGGCTGGCCTCTATTGCAGATGCTGCTTTATGTCAGGCTACAGAACTTTTCCCATTCAATCAATTAGAATGAACTTATGGAAATATATCAAAATGTATCAAAAGGAATCCTTTATTGAGATGAGACAAATCATGTAGGGGTTAAAAGCAGCATCTAATGTCTCTCAGCCATACCGGGATAGATAAGAGAGTTTAGAACCCCTCCCCTTCTCTCAATATTTTGTGAAACAAAAGCCAATATATTTATTCCACTCCCACCCCTTCTGAAAGAACAATCTTTTTCACAGTTTCTTAAGTTTCTTAAGCATACATCTCCCTGGAATTTTTATGGTCTTCTCATCTCCTGGCTGTGCCTCTCAGGGGTGTTAGGTTCCGGCCGTCTGGGATTCCTCTCTCCATTGTATAATGTGTGGGTTATACAAATTCGATATAATATTGAATGCATTCAGGTTACCTCAAGAAAGGATTTCTTTATCAGTCTCCCCTCCCCCTTTTCTTCTTCCATTGAAGAAATGACAGATACATGGATCTGACAGAAGGCTTATGAGTAATATATGTCAGACAAACCTGAAAAGATCAAGATAATACTTTTCAGTAACTTTTTTCTATGTGGTTAAAGTGTATTATTTTAATATAGTAAGAAAACTTTTAGTCTATCCATGTTTTTTATGTTGCATTGCAAGATGCATAGTCAAAACAATTTCTTTTCCGACAGACAAATTAAAAAAAAACCTTATACATTTGTCAAAAACCAAGACTTAAGAATCTTCCTGATTAGGTTTTAATTTTTAAATCTTTCTAATGCATTGATAATAACTGATTTTCATGTATTTACTCAAAATGAAGGATAAACAAATTTGTCAATGTTTATAGTAACATATTTTTAGGAATCTATCTGAATTCTATGATGGCTGCAAGAAGGCTATTCCAGATGGTTATAATATGGGGTTTCAAAATGAGAGTGGCATATTTGCATAAGAGAAAATTCCTGGCCTTATTTATAATGAAAGGCTTTTGTGAATCACCTTCTCCTTAATGCAATTTACAACATAATTCATATTTATTATATTTTTAATAACTCTTCTTTATTTAAGAGCTGGTTATCTTTTTTTTCTTGTTGGCTAAGCAGCTCTGTCAACCTGTGTTACAATGTATTTGAAGTGATTACCCTGTTCTTCAGAAAAATATGCCCCAGAAGCAACAATTATGTTCCAATTAATGGCACAAAAGAAAGGAAAAATAGGGAAAAGTATTCATCACTCGCTGGACTTAACTGTTCTTTGGTATTTTTCCTACCACTGGAAATTGCAGAAATATTTTTCACTACAAATAGCTATTACATTTCTTTTGATTTATCAAGGACCAATACTTTACTTTCTTGTGATCCCTTCCTCTCAAATATTTTCATTCTGGAGAAGAGATTATTTCAGCAACCATCAGGATATAAGTTACATTGAAACCTGGTTTCTGTGCTAGAAATACAACTAAAACAAAGCATTGAACATAGTATTACTAATATTCTTCAGTTCATAGCCTTAATTGGGATTAGCAATTCCTCTGCTAAATAGTCACAAAATGGAAAAATTCTTTCAGTGTGCTTTCCAGCTGGAGAAAGACACAACTACTCATTTTCACATCTTCAGCCTTTGTCTGCCTCCTAACTAGTCCCCCACCTCTCTGGAATGCTTAAGTGCCTATTTAAAGTGATGTATATAAAAACCAATGCAATTACGCTCCAGGGCAAGAAAGGCAAAGGAGGAATTTCCTACAAAAATTGCTTTTCTATCTCTTTCTTCCCTCTCAAAAAGTGGAAAGATTAGAGGAAAAGATTTAAAGAGAGCACTGAAACTGTTTGCATAGGATGGCCCCCACTGTTTGCATAGGATGGCCCCCATATCTCTGGCTTCATTATGTAGAAGAGAAAACATCTTATTTTATTGAAATCTCTTCCTCTCAAATTTTCCTGTTTGGGGATGGAGAAAGCAAGTGATTTATTTAGGCAATCTTTCTTTGCCTATAGTTTCTAGCTGTGATCATTTTGCTTCAATTTATAGAATTGCAAACAGCTTATTCTCTTAAAATCCCTTTAACACTAATTCTTCTGCTCTGCAAGGGGGTCAGAAGAGAAGAAAAAACAGATCAGGCACAAGACTGATCTTGACTGCACTGGTCATCACTTGACTGCACTGGTCATCACTTGACTGAGGAATGCTTTGAAGATTATAAATAGTTAAAAATTGGCAATAAAGTCATTTTTAATACCACTACTTTAAATAATCTCTGAATGATAAGTCAGTAAACAAATACTACCTATATGCAGGCCTAATGCTTCAAATCTTCTGGGACTAAATAAATCAGATGTGATTTTTATCTGGTTTTCTGCACTGATAATGTCAAACGAAGAAGAGCAACATGTGTCTTGCTTTGCCTAATATTTTTTTGAACTCACAAAATTTAGGAAAAATACATCTTATAAAATATAAAATCAACCTTAATATATAAAAATGCACACATTCAATACACACCAGGTTTAAGTTAAGGCACTAGTCTAGGAACAGTAAATGAAGAGTCAGGTTCCTAAGTATGCATTATTATTTGTAGAACAAGAAACAAAAATGGATGTACAAGTGAGGAGCCCTAAAACAATAAAGATATTATACAAACATTCTTCCACCTATTAAAAACCGTTTATGATACAAGAAGATAACAGTGTAATTTCTGCCAGGCATTTTTTCATGAAAATTTCAAGTTTCAGATAAAAACCTCAGGATCCTACCTATCACTTACCCACAATAGTTAAATATTAATCCTTAATTATAAGGAACCTGATGCGGTAAATCTGTTGAAGGCTATTCTGTATGCCCATAGTGAGTAAGGGTCAAGCAGTAATGGACAGTCTTAATAGTTGCTTTGCAACCTCCTAATAACATCCTAATATATTCTTTTATCCTAAAATCTAAAAGGCAGCTTGAAAATAATCCCACTTTCCTGCTTACTGAGGTTTTGCCACGCAGTAGACAAATTGCATCACTGACTAGTGGCTACCCAGTTTCTGCTTAAGTAGCTCCCCTAAATAAAAGTGTGTATCCAAGATAATTTATTTTGCTTTTGAGGAGGTCTGATCACCAGACTTTTCAACAATGCTTCCCAGTAATTTCTGCTTATTATTTTTTGTCCTATGCTCCAGAGTAAAAGAGAGCAAGACTGACCAATTTTCTCAATGGCAGTTTTTCTAGTATTTGATTTATCTTATGTCCCCATAATCTTCTCTTTCCCAACCAGAAGTAGATAATTCTTCCATGTATTTATTGTAAGATTGGCCTTTCATCATACTGGTCACCCTTTCCTGGAGACATTCTTAAAACACATCACACAAAAATGGAGGAGATACCCTGTCTTACTGTCCCCATTTATCTATATTTACTTCCTTTGTTCTTGTTTATATTCTTGTTTATACTTATACTTGTTATCCTGTACATGTTTGACAAACAAACGAACAAATATTCAAATACAGAACAGAGTTGTGTTTTTATTCCACAATCTGACACTATATTACTGATAGATGTCTTATTCTGAAGGAAACAATTCACAGTTTATGACTAAATCTTTTTTCAGGTCATAATAGTTAAATTATTTTATTCCAATTATCAAAAAGACTTTAACATTTTAACTGATATGCACAGCTTAATAATATGAACAACATTATACTTCCCGCTAATCAATATCATTTTATTTTTATTTATTTGTATTTCACCCATATTATTTTTTATAAATAACTCAAGGTGGCAAACATATGCAACACATCTTCTTCCTTCCATTTTCCCTACAACAACAATCTTGTGAGATGGATTGGGCTGAGGGAGTAACTGGCACAAAAGTCACCAGCTGACTTGTATGGCTACAGTAAGAGTAGAGCTCAGTGTCTCCCAATTTCTTTTTCTTTTTTTTTTTTTGAACAAGTTTTATTAATTTTTAAAGACATACAAAACATGAAACATAAGAACATAAAACCTCTTTTCTGAAAGTTATTTGTAAATTTTAACAAAGCAAATCAAACATTTTATACACCATTGACACATCTCCTTATAAACACATACATATCCTTTCAAGTTTCTCATTATTTCTCCCTTTATTTTTATTCAATTATATTTCTTTTCTATATTTATCTATTTTATATGTTTTTATTCAATATACTTATTTTTCGTTCTGACTTGCTTTATACACTTCTATCTTTTGTTCTCAATTGTCCTCTTCTAACATTCCTCCAAGGTTTTATTAGCTCAATCAAACATAAACACAGAAAAACACAAAACATAGAAACATAAAAAACATTTTTTCTGAAAGTTGCTTAGTCCCGGGTTACAACTCTTCGTACAGACACAAATTCAAATTCATATTCATTTTGTATACCATTCCATATCTTACTACCATTTTCAATTTTCTATATAGCTTCTCATCTCTTTTAAATTTTCTTAATTTTATTTTATTTATCTCATCTCAATTCAAATCATAATATTTATTATTCTTTGTCTATTCTATTTACAGCTATCCATTTATCTTTTTTCTTTAAACAAAACTTCTCCTGCACACTGATTGGAGTATGACGCCTTTATCTCTTTCCCCTACATTTATAATACTTAATATAAAATACATAGCTTACATTGGGATTCTGTTTGGTACATTCTAAAATTATACAATATTATCAATGCCAATACAAATCTATTCATTAATATTAACATTCATTTATATCTTAAACACTTAACACACTACTTTTCAGTTAAATATCATACTTTTATGGGAACACCTATTTTCCATAGTTATTTCCCCTCCACATCACATATTTTAAATCAGGCTTGTCCAACCCACAGCCCGCGGGCCGCATGTGGCCCAAGTCACCTCGTAATGTGGCCCAACGCCCACCCCAACCTTCATGAAAGATCCAACGAGGAGAAGAAGGAGAGGCAGGCACGAGGTGGGGCAAGACGGGGCGAGGTGAGCAACAGAAAAGGCGGGAAGCCGCAACCCAAAAGTCCCGCCCTGCCACCTCCTTCTGTTGCCGTCGCCGCCGCCGCCACTGCTGCTTCTGCCGCTCTGCTTCTTCCCCCGCCACCGCTGCCGCATTTGCAGGAGGAGAGGTAGGCACGAGACGGGCGAGCTTTCTCCCCCCCCGCAAAATTTGGCCAGAAAATTAATGAAAAATAAATAATTTGCAGGAGGAGAGGCAGGCGCAAGGTGAGGCGAGGCGAGGCACAGAAAAGGCAGGAAGCCGCAGCCCAAAAGTCCCACCCTACCACCTCTTGTTGCCGCCACCACCACCGCCGCCACCGCTGCTTCTGCTGCCGCCACCACTGCCACCACCACTGCTGCTTCTGTCCCCGCCACCGCTGCCACTGCTGCTTCTGCCCCCACCACCGCTGCCGCATTTGCAGGAGAAGAGGTAGGCATAAGGCGGGCGAGCTTTCTCCCCCCCCCCGCAAAATTTGGCTGGAAAATTAGTAAAAAATAAATAATTTGCAGGAGAGGTAGGCACGAGGCGGGCGAGCTTTCTTCCCCCCACCTCCCCCCACCCCGCAAAATTTAGCCAGAAAATTAAAAAAAATAAATAATTTGCAGGAGGAGAGGCAGGCACAAGGCGGGGCGAAGCGAGCAACAGAAAAGGCGGGAAGCCGCAGCCCAAAAGTCCCACCCCGCCACCTCCTTCTGTTGCTGCCACCACTGCTGCCACTGCTGCCGCCACTTCTGCCCCCGCCGCTGCTCCACTTCTTCCCCACCCACCGCCGCTGCCATTTCTGCCCCCACTGCTGCTTCTGCCCCCGCCGCCGCTGCCATTTCTGCCCCGCCACCAAATGCCATTTCTGCCCCCACTGCTGCTGTTTCTGCCCCCGCCGCCGCTTCTGCCCCCCCCACCACCACTGCTTCTGCCCTTGCTGCTGCCCCCCGCCGCCACCGCTTCTGCCCCTGCTGCCGCCCCACCACCACCACCGCTTCTGCCCCCGCCACCGCCACTTCTGCCCCCACCACCGCTGCCGCTTCTGCCCCTGCTGCCACCCCCCCGCAGCTGCCGCTTCTGCCCCCACCGCCGCCGCTTTTGCCCCCCCCACCACCACCACTTCTGCCCCCGCTGCTGCTGCTTCTGCCCCTGCCACTGCCGCTTCTGCCCCCGCCGCTGCCCCCTGCCGCTGCTGCTTCTGCCCCCCCACCACTGCCATTTCTGCCCCGCTGCTGCAGCTTCTGCCTCCGCTGCCACCGCCGCTTCTGCCCCCACCACCGCCACCCCCACCACCGCTGCCGCCACCCCCCCAAAAAATTTGGTTGGAAAATTAATAAAAAATAATTTTTAATAAATAATTAATAATAAAAATATTTTATTATTTATTATATTATTTTATAACATAATTATTTTATAATACTTTATTATATGTGCGGCCCAAACCAATTTTTCATCTTCTAGTGTGGCCCAGGGAAGATGAAAGGTTGGACATCCCTGTTTTAAATCATTATTTCATTAGAATGTTCCCCCTTATCCTACTTCAAATCTCTCATTTCACGAAAAATTTCACTGGGATAAGACAATCTAATCATTAATATTAATATTCATTTATCTAAACATTTTACCCATTTCAGTTAAATACCATACCTTTATGGGAACACTTATGCTTTCCATAGTTATTCCCCACCACCACATCACATATTTTAAATCATTGTTTCATTAAAATGTTCCCCTTTCTCCTACTCCAATTCTCCCATTTATTTCATTGCTTTCTTTTTCTTAACAAAAATTTCACTAAATTATACTAAATATTTTATCACATTTTAAATTACATATTGTTTCCAATTTTCTAAAATTATTTCTAGGTATAAATATAAAAATACGATCTTATGTTCCTTTCCAGAATCCCTTTTTCAATAAAGTTTACCCATTATCTCTAAAAGACTTTTGTTTCTTTGCATCTTGCTCCCCATTGAGGCTTCTCGTCCCTTCCTTTCTCCCTTGCTTATTCTTCTCCTTGCCCTCTTTACCCCCTTGTCTCTCCACCTCCCTTTTGTTCTGCTTTCTTCCTTTCTGTTGTTTTTTAACATAGTATCCACTTTTCACCTCTTTTTTGGTTGTTTTTCCAAGTCTTAAAGTCCCCTTTTCCTTTTCCTCTTTCTCCTTTCCTTCCCAAAATAAAGTCACTTGTTCATCAAAAATGGCTTCTTCTTTATCCCAGTCATCCTGTTGCGCAGTCAGCTTTTCGTAAGTACAAACCGCCATTTCTAAAAATTGAAAAAAAGTGCCAATAGAATCCTTCCCTTCTTGTTCTTCTTTTTTATATTTTTGGCATTCAAGTTTCAATCCATCCACAAGTGATGCCATTATAAAGAGAAAAAGTTTTTCCAAACAACCTTTGTGAAGTGCTTTTAATCAAAGATAGTCCTCAGAAGTTCCAAAATCACCAAGCAATCCAAATAAGCTGTTTCTTTTAAGTACTTTCTCCTTCTTCACTTTCTTTTTCTGGGGTTAGTGTTTAATCACAAAGTTCCATTTAAAATATATCTTTTAGAAGTCTTTTTAATGTTTAATAACTTTTTAAAGTTCTAGGCCAAGGGTGGGCAAACTTTTTGGCTCGGGGGCCGCATTGACTTTTAAAATTTGACAGACGGGCTGGGTCAGCACAAGATTTTTTGGGAATCGCCCCCCCTTTCCCCTTCTCTTTTCCTCCTTCCCCTCCCCTCGGAGTCAGGAGTTGCTACCGCCGGCGTGGCTCCACACAGCTCCAGTCCCACATTGCCTCAGGAAGGGAAAGGCAAAAAGGAAGAGCTGCGGTGGTGCTTTGCAATGGCAGCAGTGGCACTGGAGGCTCAGGCTCAGCAGCTCCTGGTTTTGCCTTTTCCTTCCCAAGGCACCGTGGGACTGGAGCCGCGCAGAGCTGCACCGGCGGTAGCAACTCCTGACAGCCCCAGCCAGACACCTGAGCGGAGCCCGGGCGGAACTGCCTGTTGCTGCTGCTGGAACACTGCCAGGTCGCCTCCTCCAAGCAGCCCGCCCGCCACCAGGCTTCCACTCCGCCATGCGGCTTGGGGCCAGGTGTGAGCGCCCGCGAGTTAAAATGAAGCCGAAAGTTGCTGGGAAGTTGCTCGGGTTTCCGGGGCTTCCAGGGCTTTGCAAAGGCAAAGTTTGCAGGCAGGAGCATCTTCCTGCTGAGGAGTGGGAAGGGTTACGCCCAGCGGGTGGGGCGGGCTGCTTGGAGCAGGCTGCCGTGCAGCTCGGGGTGAGACACGAGTGCCCGCGAGTTAAAAGTTGCTAGGAAGTTGCTCTGGTGCTGGGAGCAGGCTTTTAAAGTGCCACCCGAGCAAAGTTTAAGCAGCCCGCCCGCCCGCCGGGCGGAACCCTTCCCGCTCCTTGGCGGGAAGATGCTCCAGCCTGCAAACTTTGCCTTTGCAAAGTTTAAGCCTGGAAGCCCCGGAAATCCAAGCAACTTCCCAGCAACTTTTGGCTTCGTTTTAACTCGTGGGCGCTCGCGCCTGGTGGAGGGGAAGCCCAGAGCCTCCTCCAAGCAGCCTGCCCGCCCGCCCACCAGGCTTCCCTTCTGCTGTGCGGCTCGGGGCCAGGCGTGAGCACCCGCGAGTTAAAATGAAGCCAAAAGTTCCTGGGAAGTTGCTCGGGTGCTGGAAGCAGGCTTTTAAAGTGCCACCCAAGCAAAGTTTAAGCAGCCCGCTCTACCCGCTGGGCGGAACCCTTCCCGCTCCTCGGCGGGAAGACGCTCCAGCCTGCAAATTTTGCCTTTGCAAAGCCCTGGAAGCCCTGGAAAATCGAGCAACTTCCTAGCAACTTTCAGCTTCATTTTAAATTGCGAGCACTCGCGCCTCGCCCTGGGCCGCATGGCAGTCTGCTCCAAGCAGCCCACCCTGCCTGCCGGGCGGAACCCTTCCCACTCCTCGGCGGGAAGATGCTCCAGCCTGCAAACTTTGCCTTTGCAAAGCCCTGGAAGCCGCAGAAAACCGAGCAACTTCCCAGCAACTTTCGGCTTCATTTTAACTCGTGGGCGCTCATGCCTCACCCGAGCCGCACAGCGGAGGGGAAGCCCGGAGCGCCGCCGGGTCGCCTACTCCAAGCAGCCCACCTGCCCGTCCACCTGCCAGGCTTCCCCTCCACCACGCAGCTCGAGGCCAGGCACAAGCGCCCGCGAGTTAAAATGAAGCCGAAAGTTGCTGGGAAGTTTCTCGGGTGCTGGGAGCAGGCTTTTAAAGTGCCGCCTGAGCAGGACCGCCAAGCCAGGAAATGGGGCACCAAGGCAGGGTAAGGCTCCATCAGCAGCAGCCTAGCTTTAGGTGGCTCCAAGCAGCCCACCCCACCCGCTGGACGGAACCCTTCCTGCTCCTTGGCGGGAAGACGTTCCAGCCTGCAAGCTTTGCCTTTGAAAAGTTTAAGCCTGGAAGCCCTGGAAAAAAAGGGGGAATCGGCGGGGACTCACCTTCAGAGAGGTCACACTCAAAGGTGATTTCAAATTTGCCTTTGTAAATTTCTTTTCTTTCCTACCCCTAGATCGCTCTGCACTGTTTTGCAGCTTTGGGGGCCACGCAGCACAGGGCAATACGCCAGGCCCAGCAATTTTTTTTCAGGGGCGGGCCGGATTGGACAGACCAACGGGCCGGATGTGGCCCACGGGCCATAGTTTGCCCACCCCTGTTCTAGGCAATCTTCTCCTTATTTTCAAATTCTGCTCCAATTTTTCTTTTCCTCTCCCTTCCCACTCACCACAAAAAGGGTTTTTTTTAAAAATGTTCAGAAATCCGTATCCCTTCAGCATTTAATTACCTCCAATGCAGGTTTTCTGATTTCTCTGTCATGTTAGGAAGGAGAGTGAAAAGAAAGAAAAAAAACAACTTTCCCTTTTAGAATTCCATTCGCCGCTTGTAACTCTCTCTGGAAACAATTTATCTTTGGCAACTTTCAAATTCCAGGGTACTTTCTCTTATTTTATCCCGGTCAAAAACCACTTTCATGACTCTTCCGACTTTCTTCCTCCTGCACAATCTTGTCCGGCTGCAGGTTTCTTTGTGGCAGCCATTACTGACCACCGCTCCTCCACCTTGGGAAAAGGGGGTTTTGCCGGCTGGGGAGGGGGTCTGTGACACCCCCAAACCGCTATCTGGATCCCCCCTGTCTTCAGCTGCCTCTATGGGGCAGCTGTATCCCCAAATCCAAATGGATCAGGGGCACCTTGGCAGCGAGCGCAGCAGGGATCGCGCAGTGTCGCGAATCCCTGCCGCTGCTGAAGCCTTGCAAACCGGAAGCCAGTGTCTCCCAATTTCTAGCCTCGTGTCTTAACCACTAAATCAATCTGATTCTCTATTTTAACCTTTGAAAACTATTTTAAACCAGGATGCCAATTTTTATTATACTGGCCTCCATTCTTATTTTTGTTTCATTTGAAAATAATTTGCTTCTACTTTTCTTTAAAAGCTAACAGATGAGTTATAACAACATTTAAATAAAAATAATTCAACACTTTGCAAAAATAATAAAGACAAATAACAAAGTCAAGTACATAAATATAGTTGCATTCTACTATCAGCCACAACCACTATTTATATAAAAGTGAGATATAATAAGATAATCTCCTCTTAAATTTATTTTTATTTATTTAATTTATATACTATATAATTTTTATAAATAATTCAAGGCAAAGAATCTCCTTTCTTCTATTTTCCACCAAACAACACTGTGATGTGGGTTGGGCTAAGAGCGACTACTCCAAAATCTGCCATTCTAACCTTTAACAGTTGCTAAACAAATAGTTGTAACTTGAAGACTACCTGTATTTCGACAATTACCATATATAAAGCCAGTTTGTATATTGAAGAATAAAAAGTTATTAATATTTGTAGACCTATAGCCCATCTTTTTTGGGGGGAAGGATAGTTATGAAAAATCTTCAGTTTGTTCCCTTTCTAATATACCTAAATGTACAATTGATAGAATTTCAATTATTGTATCTTCCAATTTTAAAAAAGCTACACCCCCTTTGTAAAAAATATATAGTTTTATCATAGAAAATACAAAACAGTAAAACAAATGGACAAAATGAAACAAAACAGAAGTATATATTCAACCCTAACAATAACAAAAAATAAAAAATAGTGACAAAAAAGGCAAAAATTAAATTTAACATTTAACATGTAGGATCAATCCTGATTTTTGCTGAAAGCAAAGAAAAAGCAATAAATTATTCTCAAGTCAACAGGTGAACTGAACATTACACTAATCTTCAAATCCTTTATTAACTATCTCCTATTATTTTTAGCATGTAGAAAGTCCACAACAGGTTTCCAGTCTGAATAGAATAGAATAGTATTCACAAGGAATTTGTCTTTGGTGCATATGCTCTTAGTGTACATAAAAAGAAAAAAAAATAAATTCATCAAGAATCATAAGATATATAAGACTTAATGATAGTCATAAGTTACTAAATAAGTAATCAAATCATACTAGGAAACAAATAAAACAATATAAATTGTAAACATACAAGCAACAAGGTTATAGTCATAAGTAAGAGGAGATAGGTGACAGGAAGGATGAGAAGAATAATAGTAATACAGTCTTAGTAAATAGTTTAACAGTATTGTGAAAATTAGTTATTTAGCAGTGTGATGGCATTTGGGGAAAAACGTCCTTGTGTCTAGTTGTTCTGGTGTGCAGTGCCCTACAGCAGAGGTTGCCAACCTCTAGACCTCAGGGACCACCAAATTCATAATTTTAAATCCCGACGACCACTCATATAAATTTTTTAAAACGATAATATATTTAATATAAAAATTTTAATTTGGCATAATTAATTAAATTTAATATAGTATATATGAATGTGTGTGTGTGTGCATTCATCAGGCTTCTGTATAGTGTTCATCTGTGAGTCAGACTTCTACAGTGGTTTCAGATTTAAATTTGGGGCAGCCTATTGCTGGGCCAGAATGGGTTTTTCTTCATCCTGATTGGTTGGGAGTCTTGGTCTTGATGTGTGTCTTGTCTGCCAGGCGTTTGGTTCTAGTAATTAGTGGTGGGAATCCCACCACCACCCAGCACAGATAAACTCCATGGCTAAAACACTAATTACTAGAACCAAACACCTGGCAGACAAGACACATATCAAGACTGAACTATGCACCCTGACTAAAGTACTGACAGCCAACGGCTTCCACAAAAGCAAAATCACCAGCTTGATCCACCAAAACACACTGAGACATAATAGAGACCCAGAAGATGAACAGACCTATGGAACAGCTGTCCTGCCCTACATAAGAGGTGCTACAGACAAAATTAGTAAGATACTACACAGACATCATATCAAGACTGCCTTCAAAACAGATAGAAAAATAGCAGCCATCCTTAGAAACCCCAAAGATAAAATTGACCTGGAAAACCAAGGCATATACGAAGTACCCTGTGCATCATGCCCGGCCACATACATTGGACAGACCAATAGAAGAATAAGTACCCGCCTGGATGAGCACAAAAAATGCAGTAAAAAAGCTGGAACACACTTCCTCACACTAGTCCAATACATGGAAGCCACAGGTCATAGCATCAACTTCAATGGCACCAAAACACTAGCCACTATAGAAAACCCCAGCCACAGAATCATCAGAGAAACCATAGAGATTGAAAAAAGACCAGAAAGCATGAATAGATGATTCCACCAGACTGTCAATCATTTGGAAGCCTGCACTCACAAACAAACAAATCTCCACACCACAAGCCAGGCAAACACCTGGGCACAAACAGATCCCCCCTGATACCTCCAGCTCAAACACACCCCAACCAGGCACCCAGATGAAACCCAGCTTCCTAACTAATGATAGCCGTCCATTTACCCGGAGCCAAGCTGGACTAAAGGCCTCCAATAAAGTAACACAATGTTGCCAGCCAATCAAGATACAAAAAGAGCCAAAAAACAGACAGAAGATATTAGAAACACCAATCAAGCAGAACACAGCAAACTCCAAGACCAATAAACACAGACCAAGACTCCCAACCAATCAGGATGAAGAAAAAACCATTCTGGCACAGCAATAGGCTGCTCCAAATTTAAATCTGAAACCACTGTAAAAGTCTGACTCACAGATAAGCCGAAAGAGCAAAATAAGGCAGGAAAAGCTCCTGGTTATTTTGAGTGCCTCTACAGCTGTCTGGGGAGTGAAGAGGAGAGGGGGAAATTCGTAAGGAACAGGCCCCATGGGGCAAACTTCATTGATTCCACTGGCACTTGCAGAAGCAGCCAACTCATGCTGCAGAGTAGCAGAAGGGAGAAATGTTCATCAAAAGTTGCAGTCCTTTGCACACATCCCTCACCCACCTCCCCAAATCCTGAAGATCGCCAGGTTAGAGAAGGGCTGCCAGGGAAAAGGACAACGAGAGGCTTTTCTCTCCTGGATTGTGACCTTTGGCCCATCGGGGTGTCAATTTTGCAGGGATTTTTGCTCTGTTCTCTCCCTCCCTCCCTCTCTCCTGCTGCCAGTACTACCCGTTGCCGACATGGGTGCAACCAGGTGGGTGTGGGCAGGGCCAACCTGGGGTTGTTGTGTCCGCGAAATGATGCCAGGAGTCGGTGACTTTAGTGCAAAGCTCTTTATTAAGAAGTTGGAACCGAACTGGCGAAAGGAAAAAAGCCCGCGGCTTTTATTCCTTTCGCCGCGGTGGCCGCGGCCAATGGCACCGCTTTGAATCTCCCGCGATCCGAATGGACCAATCGCGGGAGATTCTTAGTGAGCCAATCGGCGCGGCTCGCCTGACCAATCGGAGAGCCCCGCGCTTTGGCCAATCAGTTATGGAAGATAATTGATTTTTCAAAAATTGCAATATTCTATTAAAACAACAAGGTCCTATAATACATATCAATATAATGATTATTAATGGTCCTGCCAATGCAGTTAAAAAGGTTGTAAGCTATGGTGAAATAGAAAACGAACCTTGATACCAATTATACATGTTTAACCTTTCTTTTTCTCTATCTTTTAAGCGTTTTTCTAATTCATTCATAGAATCCAACACGACCCCCCTGCTATCAGCATAAAAACAACATTCTTCTTTAAGCGCAGCACACAATCCCCCTTGTTTTAAAAATAACAGATCTAAACCTCTACGATTTTGCAAGACTACTTCTGAAAGGGACGTCAAGGAGTTTTGCAAAGCTACAATTGATTTTTCAATTCGTAATAAATCATCATCAATGGCTGAACCCAGAGCTGTAATTCTTTTGTCAGAAACAGCTAGTCCTGCAATGCCCGTGGCTGCGCCCGTGGCGCCCAGAGCAAGCAGTAGACCTAAAGTGAGAGTACTAATAATTTCCCGTTTTGCTCTGAGGGGGTATTCCATGGGTGCCTGTAGGGATATAAAATCATCAGAGTTATACACATTAATTTTTGGTACAAGCCATACTTGAATACAAAATGATTTGGATTTAACAAGTTCATCCCCATGGACACATGCCGTGAGACCGGTGTTACAAGCCCAGACAGAGTTTTTGCCAGGGATAAAATACATTCCTTTTAGGCGTGATGCTAAATTTCCTCCTGAAGAGGTGTAGACTGGAGAATATCCCCCGACGGTGTGGTAGCGGCCAAGGCGGTGCTTAGGAAGATATAAATCACAATGGCAAAGATCACTGAAGAGACAGAAGTCTAATGTTTACACGAGAATGATACATTATTGCAATGCTTGAATGATACGTAGTTGCATTGATACATAGTTGCAATCACATGAATGATACATAGTTACAACAGTCGTCGAAGTAAGGTACCACCCCCTTGATACCTTGCAATAGTCTCTCCATTAGGCTTTGGAATATGCCCGGTGCCACGCTGACTCCGATTTGGAGTCGGTTGCATTTGAATGCCCCCCGGTGGGTGACTATGGTCTGCGCTTCTGCCGTTTGCTCGTCGACCGGCAACTGTTGGTATGCCTGGGCGAGGTCAAGCTTGGCGAAAACCTTGCCCCCTCCCAGTGAGTGCAGTAGGTGTTGCACTACTGGGACGGGGTAGGCGCTTTGTTGCAGCGCACCATTTAGGGTGGCCTTATAGTCCCCACAGATCCTCACCGACCCATCGGGCTTGATCGGGGTGACTATGGGGGTCTCCCACCGGGCGTGGTCTATGGGCTGTAGAACCCCTTGTTTGACGAGCTTGTCAATTTGCTCGTCTATCTTGGGTTTCAGTGCGAATGGCACCCGCCTTGGTTTCAGGCGTTTTGGGGGGACGTTAGGGTCTAGGTCGAAAGATATAAGGGGCCCTCGGTTCTTGCCTAGGTTTCCGTCGAAGACCTCTTGGAACTCCCAGGCCAGTTGCTGCTCCCAGCTGTCGTCGGTGACGTGGTCGACTCCCGTTTGTGCGATGTCGAGCGGGGCGAACCATTGCAGTCCCAGTAGGCTTGGGCGGTCGCAGTCGATGATTGTTAGGGGAAGTCGTTCGGTGCACCCCTTATACGTGATTTTGAAGTGTTTGGTTCCGACTACCGGGATGCGGTTTCCCTGGTAGTCCTTTACAATGAGTCTCTGGCTGTCTACGTTCCTCCTTTGGAGGGTAGGCACCAAGCGCTTTATTTCGTGCCATGCAATCATGGAGAGGTAGGACCCGGAGTCCACCTCCATTTTGCATGGCTGGCCCTCGATGCCTACCTCCACGTGGACCTTCCGGGCGTCGTTGGTGATAGCGTGGCCGATGGTGACCGTCTGGTGGGTCTCCTCTCTCCGCCGGTTGTCGCCGCCTCACGAGGATCGCCCGTTCCGGTCCCATCGGCTGTCCGAGGGGCGATCTCTGGTCCGGGGTGGTGTGCTTTCTCTCCTCCGTTCGTTCTGGTCCCATCGTGCCGGGCTGCGATTTTTCTTCAGGCGGCAGATACGGGTGATGTGTCCCTTCTTGTCGCAATGCCGGCAGATCGATTCGAAAAACCGGCATTCTGACCTGGGGTGGTCGCCGCCGCAGCCAGCACAGTTGGTCCTCGACTTACGACCTCGCCGGTTCCGTGGGTCGCGGCCAGTCTGGAGTCGATGGATGTCCTCCTCGTCATCGGAAGTGCCCGATGGCGAGTGGAAATCGCCCTGGTGGGTGGTCGTCTTGGGTTTGGGCTCGGTCGACCTCACCGGGTTGTTGTTTCCGCTGCGGTCCCCAGTGTTCGGTCTGCGCATGCGGTCGGCGGAAGTTCGGGTTGCTTCGGCGGCTGCGGCTGCGGTGAGGGTGTCTGCTAGGCTGATGTTGCCCTTGGCCATCAGCCGGCTCTGGAGGACGGGGTCCCACAACCCGAGCACGATTCGGTCTCGCAGGGCGTCGTTTAGGTTATCAAACTCGCAGAGCCCCCCTAAACGCCGCAGCTCGGCGACGAAGTCGCTGAAGCTCTCACCCAACCTCTGGTCCCGCCGGTAGAACTCGTTGCACCGGATCAGGATGGGTACCTCTGGAGCGTAGTGCCGCCGAAGTATGGGTTCGAGGATGTCCCAGTCCATCGCGGTCGCGTCGGCAGGTTTGGCCAGCGCCTTGGCCATCTGGAAGACCTCGGTCCCGCAGTGGGTCAGGAAGACGGTGCGTTTCATTGGGCCGGTGGCGTCCTTCAGGCCGCTGCACTCGAGGTACATGCGGAATCGGTCGGAGAACGATTCCCAGTCCTCGGTGGCAGGGTTGAAGGGTGCGGGTGGTGTGATTTTCGCCATCTCGGTGGTTCGTCTGGCTTCCGTCGGACACGCGGTTCGGTTCAGGGTCTGGATCCCATCCTCATCGCCAGTGTTGTGTCCGTGAAATGATGCCAGGAGTCGGTGACTTTAGTGCAAAGCTCTTTATTAAGAAGTTGGAACCGAACTGGCGAAAGGAAAAAAGCCCGCGGCTTTTATTCCTTTCGCCGCCGCGGCCGCGGCCAATGGCACCACTTTGAATCTCCCGCGATCCGAATGGACCAATCGCGGGAGATTCTTGGCGAGCCAATCGGCGCGGCTCGCCCGACCAATCGGAGAGCCCCGCGCTTTGGCCAATCAAAGCGCGGGGATCTCGAGTATGTTAATTAAGGACAGAACAGGGGTTATTGTTCAGTTCTGCAAATTGAACCGTCCCTCCCACTTGGTGCAAGGTAGTCGAATTTCACCACTGCTTCATGGCTTCAAACAAGGGGAGTGAAGGAGGGGGAGGCTTATAATCATGGTTTTTATTATAAACCTCTCATTCCCCTCATTTGAATGCTGCCCCAGGCCAGCTAGGAACCAATTTGGAGGCCAGTGAGCCCCGCTCCCCTCCCCTTGCCTTGGAGAAGTCCTCTCCCAGCCTTCGAAATTGGTTCCAAGGGCAGCAAGGAAAGCATAGGAGGCTGCTGCCAGCCATGTTTGAATATCACTCCTCTAACTTGGAGATTAGAGAACAAATGCTACTCGCATTTGCATGGCATTAGCGAAGGGGTGGGGGTGAGGGGAAAGGATCCTCTTAATTGGTGTCACCTCCTGCACATTGAGGAGGTTGAGCGGCTGCCAGCGATGTCCTCAAGGGAAGATGTTGCAAGGGGGAGGCTCAATCTCCCCCAGAAGTTTCTCTTCTTCCTCAACAGAAGCGCTCATGTGCAAAGTGCTCACCACCCCTATGGCCCCCAAAAAGCTGCCTCCTTCCCGCTGAGCATGTGAACATTTCTGGCGAGGAGGAAGAGAAGCTCCTGAGGGCAGGGGCATAGGAGATTGTGGCATTGGAGCTCTTCCCTGGTGTTTCCTGGCCTGCGAGGGGAGGACGCAATCTCCTGCGCCCCCACCCCAGGAACTTCTCTTCCTCCTCACCAGAAACACTCACATGAAAAGTGCTTACTGCCCCTCTGGCCCTCGACAAGTCACCTCCTTCCCGCTGAGCGTGTGAGCACTTCTGACGAGGAAGAAAAGGAGATCAAGCCTCCCCCTCGCAACATCTTCACCTGAGGGCAGCTGCTTCCTGCGGCTCAGGTGGTCCGCGCTCTTCCCGCTGCTGCTTGACCTTTTTGATGTGCTGAGGCAGAAGGCAGAAGGCTGCAGCCATGACATGGGCAACTGCAAGATTGCCCTGCCTCTCTGCCTCAGCATGCTGCAGCCCATCAAAATTTTCTCACGGCTCACAGTTGGCGACTGCTGCCCTATAGCATTGTTTTAAGGGTAGAAGTTGAATCAATTTCCATTCAGGATGTGAGGGGCCTGTAGATATTTTCACAGCCCTCTTTTTGACTCGTGCAGCATACAGGTACTCATTGGAAGGCAGAGTGGTAGCAATTGTTTTTTTCTGCAGTTCTAATTATCAGAAGTTTGTGTCTGTCTTATTTGGTTGCAGAACCAATCCAGACAGTTACAGAGGTGCAGATGACAGACTCAGTAATTCCTCTGTAGAACTGTATCAGCAGCTCCTTGAGCAGCCTGAGCTTTCTGAGTTGGTGCAAGAAGAGCATTCTTTATTGTTTTCTTAATGATCTATTTGATGTTAGGTGTCCATTTTAAGTCTTCAGGTATGATAAAACCTAGAACAGGGATCCCCAAACTTTTGAACTTCAACTCCCAGAATTCTTAAAGTTGCCAAATTTGGAGACCTCTGACCTAGAAACCAGAAGGTCTCTACTATTAATACTGTGTTGTTTAGTATTGTAAGCGACAGTAGTATAGTATGGTTTCTCCTAAAATCTACCATTATTTCTACGGTTTTGAGTTTGTTTAGTTCAAGATTGTTCTGGTTGCACCACAAGGCTAGTTGTTCAACTTCCCATCTGTATGCAGATTCGTTGTTGTCTCAAATGAGACCAATCACTATTATATTATCTGCAAACTTCAATACTTTAACAGATGGAACTTTTGAGATGCAATCATTGGTATATAGACAGAAGTGGACAAAGGACATAGCCCTGGAGGAGGGGGGCGCTGTGCTAATTGTACAGGTATCTGATATGATTTTGCCTAGCTTCACCTGCTGCTTCCTGCTGTTAGGAAGCTTATGATCCATTTAAAAGTGTGGTCAGGTACAGCTAGCAGATTTAGTTTAATTAGGAGAATATCTGGAATGATGGTATAGAACAGGGGTCGTCAACCTTTTGGACTTCTGGGACCACCAAACTCATAATTTTAGATCCCAGGGACCACTAACTGGTTCTGTGGACATGGCCTGATTTGTGGATGTGGCTTGGTGGTCATGTGACTGGCTGGGCATGGCTTATATGTAAATATTATCAATATTGATATAAATATTGAATTTTTTATTTAAAAAGAGCAACTTTTACCCAAAATCAGACAAGGCAGGCAGGCAGATTGAGTTGCTCACAGAATCACAGATTTATTCAGAAATCTATCTATCTGCCATTGGCTAGCTCAGTATGTCACATAAAATTTGCTTGCAAGCAAACTCATAAAATTAACTCACAACACACCATGCATGTAAATATTGAATTTTTAATTTTAAAAACGCAACTTTTATCCAAAATCAGGCAAAGCAGGCAGATTGAGTTGCTCACAGAATCATTCAGTGATCTATCTATCTGCCATCGGCTAGCTCAGTCTCTCAAATTTGCTTTCCATGAGTCTGCACTGAATTTGCTTCCAAGCAAATCTTCAGTCCTAAGGGAGGTTCAACTGTGCTTAGCTAGAAAGCAAGAAATCCAACCATTTCCTGCTTCCTAGCTAATCTAAATCTCCTGGCACAGGAGAACAGATGATGGTCAAAAAAAGGAAAAATAGCAACTTAGCAGACAAGTTTACCGGGTAAGGAATGAGTGGGCGGGGAGGGTTCCTGTGGGCCAGAAGTGCTGAGCAGCCTTCTGTTTCTGCACAGCCTGGATTAATTGCTTTGGGGGGGGTGCTCTGGGGGTGAGATTTCTCTGTGGCCTACCAAAACTTTCTCACAGCCCACCAGTTGACGACTGCTGGTATAGAATGTTGGGCTGAAGTCTACAAATAGGACTCTTCCATAAGTCTCAAGATGTTGTAGGATGGAGTACAGTGTCAAATGCTTGGTAGGCAAACTGTAAGGGGTCTAACAGTGAATCCATGATGGTTTTCAGATGGACCAGCGCTAGCCTTTCAAAGGTTTTCCTAACTACCAATGTTAGAGCAACCATCTGTCTCATTTCGTTCATTGATGGAAGGTTTCTTCGGCACTGGGATGATAGTAGGGCATTTGAAGCAAGAAGGAACATAGCACATATCTTATTAAAGATTCAGGTGAAGATGGGAGTTGGTCAACGCAAGCTTTTAACCAAGAAGGAGTTATCTTGTCTGGGCCTAGTACTTTTATTGGCTTTTGTCTGTAGACCTTGCACTTCATTTTCTGTAATCACCAGAGGTGGTGGGCCCAATGGAATGGGGTCAGTTGTAGGAGGCTTGACTGTTGTTGGAGTGTCTGAAATGGGGATTGTGGAGATAGATGGTAGTAGTTTTCTCTCAAACGTACACTAAAACACATTCAGGTCATCTGCCAATTGTTGATTTCCTTCTGCCTGGGAAGGAGGTTTGCTGTAACTAGTGATATTTTTAAGAGTTTTCTACATGTTTGCTGGTTCATTTGTTGAGAACTGATTCCTTAGCTTTTCAGAGTTGCTTCTTTTTGCTACTCTGATTTCCCTTGTTAATACATTTCTAGCCTGATTGTATAGCATTCTATCACCTTTTCTGTAGGCTTTCTCTTTGGTATGATGTAGCTGCTTAAGTTTAGCTGTGAACCAAGGTTTATTGTTACTGTATATTCATAGGTTTCTGGTCGGCATGCATAGGTCTTCACAAAAACTGACATACAATATCAGTATCTGTGAGTTCATCCAAGTGTGCAGAGGTGTCTTTAAAAACATTCCAATCAGTGCAGTCAAGGCAAGCCTGTAGCTTTAGCTTTGCCTCCTCAGTCCAAGTCCTCATGATTTACAGTAAACCGGAACGAAGAAGCCTTGTTCATAGTACCCTCTAAATTAGACTATTGTAATACACACACCCTTTACAAATCTTTACATGTCTTTACAAATGCAGAAGATATTCTAACACAGAAGAAGCAACTTCCTCTGAACAATGAATAAACAAAAACAAATGGAGGAGATGCCGGGGGCAAAGAAAGGATAAGTGAGCAGGAAGTTTGAGTAGACTAAGGAAAAGTGGGATAAAAACCCCTATCCCATCACTCTTTCTGACTAATTTACATTCACTTGCTAATCAGATGGATGAAATACTTCTTTTAAATAGGTGCAACTCAGCAGCTCTCTGCTTCACTGAAACCTGGTTAAATGAGTCAATTGATGATAGCAGCTTGCATATCCCAGGGTTTCATATACAGAGAGTAGACAGAATTACAGAAGCATCAGGTAAAAAGAAGGGACAAGGCCTATGTTTATACATTAATAGCCGTTGGTGCTGAAATATAACTATATTAAACAAATTTCGTGATGTGGACTTAACTATCAATTGCAAACCATTTTATTCTCCACAAGAGTTCTCCTCTTTCCTCTGAATTGTTGTGTATGTTTCTCCACAAACTTGTGTAAACAATGCATTATGAACTCTAGC
Organism: Hydrophis major; assembly: GCA_033807585.1. Lineage (NCBI taxonomy): Eukaryota > Metazoa > Chordata > Lepidosauria > Squamata > Elapidae > Hydrophis > Hydrophis major. The sequence continues at coordinate 142,208,368 of CM066343.1, read as the reverse complement.
TGATCAGATTATTTGGGCTGAAGTTAAATACCCAGATTCACTTCCCATTGTTTTAGGAGATTTTAACAAAGCTAACTTAAAGAAAGAGCTACCAAAATATTTTCAGCATATCAATTGTCTCACGAGAGGCAAGAATACTTTAGACCAGTGGCCCCCAACCTTTTTTGTGCCACGGCCCGGTACCGGCATCACAAAATGATCCACAGCCCGGTACCGGCATCAGCACACATGACAAGGCAAGGCGAGCCGAGCGACCCCAAAACAAGAGCCCCCTTTTTCAGCTTCATTTGTTCAACTAGAACCCATTCAACAAAGTGGAAAACTTGTCCTTCCACTAAATCCAAATTAAATGTGTTTTCGTTTTTTTTTTTAACAGCGGCACCCCATCTGACACACACACACCTTACGGCGCTTACCCACCTGCTTGCTTTGCAATGAAAAGATTCTCCCGCAGAAGCAGCGCAAACGACTCCCTGATATCCTCCTACACGGCCGTTTGAATTTAATCTCGTGCCTGGAGGTCACGTGAGTGACACGGCCCTGCCCGATTAGTGCAGCCGGGAGCTTGAAATTAGTCAATCAGGAAGCAACAAAATGTTACTCGGCTCACTCTTTCTGTCCAGGGCTCAGCAGCCTGTGTGGTTCTTTTGAAAAATGCATGCTGGCTGTTACCATTCCCCCCCACACACACACACACTTCCCTTAGGGCTAACCGCCCAGATTGGCTATTTTTTGCATATAAAGTTTTGCGTCTACCTATATCCTGGTCCTACCTCTCTTTTTTTTTTTTTGTTCTGTAATTTGTGAGTTCCTTTTTGGGGGAATGAATGCCTTCTGTAGCAGAACTTTATGCAGTTCATTTTTCGTATTTTCATTTTGGGAGAAAGGAAAAAAGAAAAATTGGAGTCTTTAAAAAAATCTTTCTCATCGAAACAAGATAGTGGCACCCAGAAAACCAGCGGCCCGGTAGAAAATATTCCACGGACTGGTACCGGTCCAGGGACCGGTGGTTGGGGACCCCTGCTTTAGACCATTGCTACACAACATTAAAAGATGCTTATTGGTCTTTACCATGAGCAGCTGTGGGACACTCCAATCACTGCGTGATTCACCTTATACCTGCTTACAGACAAAGATGTAAAACCATGAAACCAACAATTACATGTATGTGCCCTAAGGGATGGAGCAGAGATTATCAGATGAACAGTTCCTAGATATACGTAGAAAATTTCCCTAATTGAGGTATATAAAACTTCCAAAGGAGCATCATAACAGTAATTTGTAACATTTCAGCTCACAAAAGATAAGCTATATTTCCCAGGGTATGTTCTTCTAATAATATTTTTGATATTTTAACATTATTATCTCAACAATTAAAGAAAAGACAATATCTTCAGAAGCAAAAAAAATATCCAAATGTTCTGATCATATTTACTTTTTTGATAGCAAATTCCTTACTCCAAGATTTATTTTTATAACTTAAAACACTCTTCTAGACACAGAACTGTCCCATAGAATTAAAAATACTCATTATAATTAAGATTACAGTATAACCTTGAGCCACAATCCCATGCAATATCACATAAAATACAGCCCAAGCTAGCAATGATCAAGAAAAACTGAAATAAATCCAAAAATCCAAAGCACCTGAAGGCAGGACAAGAAGCAATAGATGGAAACTAATTAAGAAGAGAGCCAACTTAGAACAAAGAAGAAATGTCCTGAAAACTAGAACAACTTGCCTTCAGAAATTACAGGCGCTCTAACACTGGAATTTTTAAGGAAATTGGACAATAATTTGTCTAAAATGGCATAGGGTTTCCTTTAAACAGGAAGTTGGACTAGAAGACCTCCAAGATACTTTCAACTCTGTTATTCTGTTATCATGCTTTATTCAATTTATTCTGATTAGAAGGAGTAAGTGAAGAAAGAAGCTATGCTCTTCACCATACTCTTAAATCAATAGGTAATGTGGACCTGGAGTTTTATTCCATAATATTGTTTTAAAAGAATAATTAACAGGCCATGTAGATTGGGAGGGGGAGGCTTGGGTTAAAGCTGTCCCCATAATTCAGCACCAATATTTTTGAAACCTGACATTAGTCTCTCTGAGCAAGATGGAAATGATTGAAGGACTTTTTAACCATTTATTCTCTGGACTTTTTAGGCTTTTATAAAATATGAATATTATTTAGTATTTTAAAATACGAAAACATGTATTTTTAAAAATCACGATGATTCTGAACAATTGCTGAGCCAAGAATTGTTTTATAGGTTTTCCATTCACATTCAGTGTCCACATGGAATACAGCTAGTCCTCAAGTTACAAATGGAATGGAGTCTGCCCATTCCATTCATAACCCGAAAATTCATGGGAGTGAATCTCGTATCTTGAACGGGATCACCCCCTTTTACCACACATTTGCTAATCAAATGTGAGGCTTGTTAAATGCACATGACATATTTCAAGGTGGGGAAGGCCATGGGGAGGGCCTGGTGATGGAATAGGCCATCTGCCTAAGACCACCCAAGTCCTCCCCACCCACTGAAATAACTTATGCTCCCCCTAATTCTTCCCCCCCACCCAACATTCCAGGTCACTCACCTTGTGAAGATCTAGCAAACAGTCTCCTTTCCAGTCTCTCAGTTGCATGTGCCCTTTGGAAGCTCCATTCAGCCATTGCAGGCCTCTCCTGGCACATTGCAGGCCAAAATGGAGCTTCCTATAGCTGAGAGCTATGGGCAGTGTTATGTCTTGAATTGGTATACTCGAAATCCCCGAGCCTTGATTGGCTAAGGCGCGGGGATTATTGATTGGCCAGGCGAGCCGCGCTGATTGGCCCGATTGAAGTCTCCCGCGATTGGTGCAAACCAAGAGCGGGAGACTTGAATCGCTGCCATTGGCCGCGGCTGCGAAAGGTATAAAAGCCGCGGGCTTTTTGCCTTTCGCCGGTTCGGTTCTCCCATTGTTAATAAAGAGCTTTGAATGAAAGTCACCGACTCTGATCATCTTTTTGCGGACACGACACTGGCGACGAAGGTGGGATCTCGCTCCTGAACCGAACCCCGTGTCCACCCAAGAACCAGCTCCAGCGCAGAGATGGCGAAGATAGCACCGCCCGCCCCGTTCAACCCCGCCACCGAGGATTGGGAATCATACTCGGATCGGTTCCGGATGTACCTGGAATGCGCCGGAATGAAGGACGCCCCGGCCCCGCTAAAACGCGCCGTCTTTCTTACGCACTGCGGACCAGAGGTTTTCCAGATGGCCAAAGCCTTGGCCAAACCGGCAGACACAACCGCCATGGACTGGGACGTCCTTGAACCCATATTGCAGCGCCATTACGCCCCCGAAGTCCCCATCCTGATACGGCGCAACGAGTTCTACCGCCGAAACCAGAAAAAAAATTGAGCGACTTCGTCGCAGAACTACGGCGCCTAGGAGGACTCTGTGAGTTCGAAGGTCTGAACAGTCTCATAAGAGACCGCTTCGTACTCGGTTTATGGGATCCTACACTCCAGAGCCGACTTATGGCCAAGGGCGACATCAGCCTAGCCGATGCCCTTACAGCAGCCACAGCCGCTGAAGCGACCCGCACGTCGGCAGACAGCATGCGAAGATCTGATGCGAAGGGCGGAAACAACAACCCGGCAAGATCGGCCGACACAAGAAACGAAGCAACCGCACACTACGGTGAATACCAATCAAACTCCAGCACGTCAGAAGACGAGGAGGACATACACCGAGTGCAGACGGGACGCGGCGATCAACAAAGCCGAAAAGGTCGCAGGTCGAGGACCAACTGTGCCGGGTGCGGCGGCGATCACCCCAGGTCAGAATGCCGATTTTTTGACTCTATCTGTAGGCATTGTGAACGACGGGGTCACATCGCCCGAGTTTGCCGCCAAAAGAAGACCCGCAGCCCGCCCAAATGGGAACAGCATGACAGACGGAGAGAAAACTCCCCACCCAGAACCGGAGAGCGTCAGCCAGACGGTCGGTGGGACCGCACTCGACGATCTCAAAGAAGCGGCGACGGTCGGCGAAAAGAAGAAACCCACCAGACGGTGACCATCGGCCACGCCATCTCCGACGGCGCCAGAAAGGTACATGTAGAAGTACATATCGAAGGCCAGCCATGCAAAATGGAAGTGGACTCCGGGTCCTACCTTTCCATGATTGCATGGCGCGAAATCAAAAGACTGGTGCCTACACTGCAAAAGAGAAACGTGCATGCCCAAAAAGTCATCATTAAAGACTACCAAGGGAATCGCGTTCCCGTAGTGGGCACCAAGAACTTCAATATAACTTACAAAGGCCACACCGAACAACTGCCACTTACAATCGTCGATCGCGACCGCCCAAGCCTACTGGGTTTACAATGGTTCGCCCCGCTTAACATCGCGCTGACAGGTGTCAACCAAGTCACCATCGAAGCTTGGGAACAGCGGCTAGCCCAGGAGTCCCAGGAGGTGTTCGATGGAGGCTTGGGCAAGTACCAGGGGCCCCTTATCTCGTTTGACCTAGACCCAAGGGTTCCCCCTAAGCGGCTTAAACCTAGAAGGGTACCATTTGCATTAAGACCTAAAATCGACGAGCAGCTCGACAAGCTCGTCAAACAAGGGGTATTGCAGCCGATAGACCATGCCAGATGGGAAACCCCTATAGTGACCCCAGTAAAGCCAGACGGGTCCGTGAGAATCTGCGGGGACTATAAGGCCACCCTAAATTGCGCGTTACAACAAAGCGCCTACCCAGTCCCAATAGTGCAACATTTACTGCACTCACTAGGAGGGGGCAAAGTCTTTGCCAAGCTCGACCTCGCCCAGGCATATCAGCAGCTACCTGTGGACGAGAAAACGGCGGAAGCCCAAACAATAGTGACCCATCGGGGGGCTTTCAAGTGTAACCGGCTCCAATTTGGAGTCAGCGTAGCACCAGGCATCTTTCAAAGCCTGATGGAACGTTTGCTACAGGGCATCAAGGGGGTGGTGCCCTATTTTGATGACGTATTAGTAGCGGCGCCAAACGAAGCCGAATTAGAAAACAGACTCAGACAAGTCTTAACAAAATTTAAAGAAACAGGACTTAAAGTCAAACAAGAAAAATGCAAACTATGTACAAAGCAAGTAGAGTTTTTGGGATATCTCCTAGACCAGCATGGCATTCACCCTACGACTAAAAAAGTAAAAGCCATCAAGGAAGCCCCCACCCCAAAGTCCAAAACGGAACTACAAGCGTTCCTAGGCTTACTAAATTTTTATAATGTTTTCCTACCTCAAAAGGCAACGGCGGCGGAGCCTTTACATAGACTCCTAGACAAGAGGGCAGCCTGGACTTGGGGGAGACGAGAACAAGCCACTTTTCAAAGAACCAAAGACCTCCTCACCTCCGACGCTGTCCTGATGCAATTCAGTGAGACCTTGCCCTTAGCTGTCACTTGTGACGCATCACCCTTCGGCGTCGGCGCTGTCCTCAGCCACACCCTCCCAGACCAGAGAGAAGCACCCATCGCTTTTTTCTCCAGGACTCTGACCAAACCGGAGCGGAACTATAGCCAGCTGGACAAAGAAGCTTTGGCTATAGTTGCCGCCGTTAAACGTTTTCATGAATACCTGTATGGCCGCCCGTTCACCATCGTGACGGATCACAAGCCATTGCTGGGCATCCTCGCTGGAAACTGAGCCACGCCAAACATCTTGTCACCCCGGATGACAAGATGGTCTGAATTCCTGGCAGCCTACAGTTACGAACTGCTACACAAGCCAGGTAAGAAAATTTCGCACGCGGACGCTTTAAGCCGCTCGCCTCTACCTGACACTGAACCTGACCCAGCACCAACAACAAACACCCTAAGTATCGAGAGCTTACCTATTACCGCATCTGACATTGCCAGAGAAACCATTAAGGACAGGCGCCTGGCACGAATCTTACACTGGTTAGAAAAAGGCTGGCCGGAAAAAGACAATGACGAGACTTTTAAAACATTCCGCCAGCGCCAGACTGAACTTTCACTACTGAGAGGGTGTATCCTATGGGGTGACCGGGTGGTAATTCCGGACAGATTGCAAGAAAGGGTCTTGGAGATGCTACATGAGGGTCATCCTGGCATCGTCAGGACTAAAGCCCTGGCCAGAAGCTATGCTTGGTGGCCAGGAATGGACAAACAAATTGAGGCATGGGTCGCCAAATGCCACCGGTGCCAGGAGACCAGATCCAGCCCACCCGCAGCACCTATCCGGGACTGGGAAACACCAAGGGGGCCCTGGTCCAGAATCCATCTTGACTTTGCTGGCCCCACAAATGGACATACTTTTTTGATCATGGTTGACGCGTACTCCAATTGGTTAGAAGTTAGCGACATGAAGTCCACTACCACAGAGGCCGTCGTAAAAGAACTGTGTAAACTGTTTTCCACACACGGCCTCCCAGACGTCGTCGTCTCGGACAACGGGCCCCAGTTCACTTCCATCGATTTTGAACGGTTCCTGGCAGAAAGGGGTATCCGCCACGCATTAACAGCACCGGCGCATCCGGCGGCGAACGGTAGGGCGGAACGGATGGTCCAGTTTACGAAAAAGACCCTCCGGAAAATGGACCACGGGGAGATCAGCGACAAAATCAACCGACTGCTCTTCATACAGCACATCACTCCCAATACTACAACCAACAAGAGTCCTGCAGAGCTTCTGATGGGCAGAAAGCTGAGGTCCCCACTCGACAGACTGCACCTGACTTATAACCCAGAGCGGCCCCCAGACTCCAGCTCCAGGTACCGGACATTTAACCCAGGTGACTTAGTCTATGCAAAAAACATGACGGGGGACCCCCTATGGATCCCAGCCGTCATAACTCAAGTCACTGGTCCACGGTCGTACCGGCTCCAAACCATCGACGGGCGAGCCTGGAAGCGACATATCGACCAGCTCAGGTCACGAACAGCGACTGACCTCAACCCCCAAGACACGAACCAAGGGGGGAGGGAATACCCGGAAAGACAATCGCAGGAAAAAATAAAACAGAAATACTCACAGGAACACAGCCATCGCGAGTCCCCTCCGGAGAAGAACCACCTGGCCAGCTCTACCGACTCGGAGAAGCCAAGCGGGAGCGGCGAAATCCGTGACTCAACCGACCCGGTAGGCCCAGGCGGGAGCCACGGCGAAAGAACCGGCCCGATCATCCAGCCGGTTCGCACAGAGGCAGGAGCAGCCAAAAAGATGACCGCTCCGGCCGAGTTACAGCAAGCAAGTGAGTTGCGCAGGTCAACTAGGACTCGACGGAGCCCCGCCTACCTGCGTGACTACACCACGTGATGGACCATACCAAGAGGGGAGGGGTGTTATGTCTTGAATTGGTATACTCGAAATCCCCGAGCCTTGATTGGCTAAGGCGCGGGGATTTCTGATTGGCCAGGCGAGCCGCGCTGATTGGCCCGATTGAAGTCTCCCGCGATTGGTGCAAACCAAGAGCGGGAGACTTGAATCGCTGCCATTGGCCGCGGCCGCCGCTGCGAAAGGTATAAAAGCCGCGGGCTTTTTGCCTTTCGCCGGTTCGGTTCTCCCATTGTTAATAAAGAGCTTTGAATGAAAGTCACCGACTCTGATCATCTTTTTGCGGACACGACAGGCAGGGTCATAGTGCCATGGGTAGATGCTAACAAGTATAGGTAGGCAAGTACGTGCCCCACTGTGTTTCACTACCACCTAGAGTCCTTTCCACTAACACAGACAAGGCCTTCCTTTGCAAATAAGACAGACTGTTCTTTCATGAAAGAAGATCCTGCATGATCTCTAACAGAATCACTGTTGCTAAGCCAGGTAGTCATGTGACTGTATCACTTAGAGATGATAGAGCTGCCATTCCAATTAGAGTTATTATATGAGGACTATGTGTAAATAGTTATGGGATTATTTGAATTAAAATGCAAAAATTGCCTACTGCTGCATATATAACTTTTAATTAAAATATTTAGCATCTGAATATAAAATGTTGATGTATTTTTTTAAAGTATTATTCACAATCTTTACTAAAATTTGTAGAAGTTGTATTTTTATAAGGTAAATAGTCTGGGTGTACAATAACCTAGAGTAAATAAAATATTCATTTCAGGATGATAAAAGATTGTAGATTTTGTTATTATGCAGAAGCTATAAATATCTGGGGACACCTATTCCTCCCCAAATGTTCAATTTTGTTGTTCAGAATATTTTAAGAAGTTATTAATTGATATAAAATATTAAGAGGTTAATTAAGAAAATAAATTTGTGTAGGAAAAATTAGCATTGTGAAAATAAATTTTACAGCAAGACCGATGTTTTGAGAAAAATGCCTATAATGATCCCTCTTAATATTTTAAAAATATTTATAAATTAGTGTTGTTTTTATCTTTTTGAAAAAAATACCTCTTTCTTATATTGAAAGGGGTTTTAATTTCCTGATTTTAAAGCAAATCATTGGACTCATTTGTTATCATGACCATTTATTGGAACTATATTTACTAGTTAGCATTGTGAGCTCAGTTTGACAGATATTAATTACCTTTGCAATCTAAGCAAATTCTTTAGTCTAATTATTGCAGGAATTTGGACACTTTCCCAAGGTAGTTAGATATATCTGGTTCTAGCTGGACAGAACATTTAAACCTCCTTCTCATGAGAAATTGACCTTTTATAATAATTCTCATTTTTAAAGGGCTGGTAGTGTTTTAAAAAGTCAGCTTTAATGGAATTAATTTTAATTTTAAGTAGTGGCATTTTTAAAATCTTTGAAATTTTTTAAGAATACAATTTATCTAGAAAGGCAATATTGTTAAGTCACATGTAATATACATTAGTTGGGCCTTACATCCTTGCAGCTTCTTAAACTCCCAAGGCATTGAGTATTCTGGAAAAGTCTAAGACTAAATGAAATTTTATTATTACAATTTAAAAACAAATTAAAACACAATTTGGAATATATGTAAAGAATTGTAATTAATTTAGGTTTTTAAAGTAATGCTAATTGTAGTGTTTTTAAGCTTTCATAAAGTCAACAATTGTGAAAAATTATCATAAGTTTCTCCAAATATCTAACCAAACAAATATCTAAACCACCTGAAATTAATTGATGAAAACATGATGGATGGAGAGATAAAAGCCACATTTCTCCTACTACCATGTGAAAACTGTTGAAGATATTTAATGAGAAAGGTTATAAGGAAATTTCAGTAACATAGACGGGGAAAGTCTAATAAAAAACCCATGGCAAAAAAAATTACCCATGGAAATGGGTAACTTAGTACAGGTTGTGTACTAAGTGGCGCGCTAGATGTCCTAGTACTTGGTTTGCCTTAGTGCATTGGATGTTAATCTTTTTGTCCATTGTACCATCTTCATTGAATGTAGAACTTTTGATACATTTTTATGATTGTCCCCTCTATTATTATACTTAAGGCATATTTTTTCTTATTGATTGCCATTACTTCTGTTTTCTGTTTGTTGATGCTCATATTATTTATTATTTATTTGCATTCTTAATTCATGGACAGAAGATTCCTTAATTGTACATGTTATCATTGCCTAATTGTCTGCAAAGAGTAGTTCAATTAGTTCCATTCCTGGACTTACCTACTTTGTTTATAATGTCAATGTAGATAAAAATAATAGTTACGATATTACACATCCCTGTTTTACTCCAGATGTTATTGCAAAGGGTTCCAATGTTCCTTCTAACTTCTGCAATCATTGTATAAGTTTTTACACAGTCCAATAAGATGTGTATTTACTCCATACTGGGCCATTGTTTGCCATAGTATTTTATTGTTTACTCTGTCAAATGCAGAGATGCCAACACTCCCGATTTCATCGGGAGGCTCCCGAAAATTCACCCCAACTCCCGCCTTACGATAATTTTCCTTATCCTCCCGAAATTACGATATCTCCGTAAAAGGCGGAGACAAATTACGAGCAGCAAAATTAGCCCGGTGGGTCCGGCTGTATGCGCATGCGGTGTGTGAGCTAGCTGACGTAGTGTTTGAAGGTGAACACAGTCAGTCGCACGACCACCGTGAAACATCGGTGGATGATTTCGTCTCGACACAGGATGGCGGAAAACAAACAAAAGAAGACCAAGAAATGGTCTCAGAAGTATAAGGCGGAATACAGTGTGCAGTACCCGTGTATTCAGAAATCTGAAAGAGGAATTTATCACGCATTTTGTTCAATCTGCAGTGTTGATATTTCAATTGAGCATGGTGGTCGTGATGATATTTGGAAGCACGTTGGGAGCAAACGGCACACAGACATTGCGAAGGCGAGATCTTCGAGCACTAGTACCCTTTTGAATTATTTCACCAAGCAAGGGACAAGCGAGGAAGAGGACATTACCCGAGCTGAGCTTCTATTTACCGGATTTATAGTGGAACATAACTTGCCAATAGCTGTCGCAGACCACGCTGGCCCTTTATTTCGGAAGATGTTTCCAGACTCAAAAGTTGCTTCAAAGTATGGATGTGCCAGAACAAAAACTTCAGCAATAGTTTGTGAGTTGTCCAATTGTACTGCTTCATCTATTGCCGATATTGCTAGATCATCACCATTTAGTTTAGCCACAGATGGTAGCAATGATGGTGGTGAGGCACAACTTTATCCTGTTCTGATTACGTATTATGACAACAATGCTGGGATTGTGAAGCAAAGTTTGCTAAGTTTGCCTGCATGCAAACAGGATTCCACTGGAGAAAATATTTACAAATTGCTTGATAGTGAATTCACTGACAGGGAAATTCCATGGAGAAATTGCTTATCCTTCTGTGCTGATAATGCTTCTGTCATGGTCGGCAAACACAAAGGAGTTGCTGCATATATCCACAAACAAAATCCAGAGTGCTACATCATGGGATGTCCATGCCATATGATCCATAACACAGCTGAGAAGGCTGTTCAAGCCTTGCCAGTTGCATTGGATGATTTTCTAATTGATATTTATTACTACTTGGACAAAAGTAGTAAACGTATCAAAGGAGTGAAAGCACTGCAAGAACTCTGTGATGCCCCTACACACAAGATTTTGAAGCATGGTGCAACAAGATGGTTGTCACTTGGTCAGTGCCTTGACAGATTGATTGAACAGTGGGACCCTCTTCGCCTCTTCTTCAAAGAAGAAATGCAAAGAAAGATGAAACCTATGAAAGCCTTGAGTCTAACTTCATATCTACAGCCAGTACTGGCACTGCATCATCTGGAGCTACATGTACTGTAAGCACTAGTAGTACTGCTACCACTGAACTATCCTGTGCTTCAAAGAAGACAACGGGGACAGCACAGAAAAAAGTTGTTAGAGCAGGTAGCATCACCGGCCCATCATCAAGTTCTTCATCAGAGTCAAGAAAAACTGTATTCCCATCTACAGGTAAAGGAGGGCCCAAATTAAGTTCTGCATTTTCCAAGTCACTTGATAGGAGCTCAAAACCTTCAAGTCAGAGACCTACTCCTTCCTTGGCTGCACCTAGCTCAAGCTCTCTCAAGAGTAAAATTGGATCTGGTACTCCAAGTCAGACCTCTTCTGCTAGCAGTAAACGCAAGTGTAATGACCTGACAGCTAAGTGTACAGTTACAAAAACTAAAAGTGCATCTTCCTCCCAAACTTTGCAGGAATCTAGAGAAAAACGTGCCAACAGAATGTTCTTGTCACCTCAAACAAAGCTCTATTGCTTCTTCCTTCGATATGCAAACAGGCTTTTTGAGAAGGGGAATCGTCTTCTCCAAAGAGAAGAACCTTGTATCCATCTTATCCATAGAGAACTGAATGGACTTCTGAATGATATCTTCATTCGGTTTTTAAAACCATCAACAGTATCAACACATGCTCTCTTAGAAGTACCCTACTCTGACAGAAATCATCAGAAGAATGATGAGGACCTTATGATTGGGAAAGATGCCAAACTGTACATAAGAGAACAGAGAAGTCTAGAGAAATCTGCCCTCACTCTGAGTGAGTCAGACATCCAATGTTTCTTCAGTGCCGTTCGCTCCTACTATATGAAAGCCTGTGATTACATCTTCAAAACCTGGCCTCTAGATGATGAACTAGCAAAGCATGCTCAGGTGTTGGATGTTAAGCTACACCAAGAAGTGAGGTTTGACTCTGTGGAATATTTCATCAAGAAATTTCCCACTTTGTTGGGTGATGGTGATGATGACACAGATATTCTTGAGAGTGAATTTGCCCACTACCAGGCAGACACCACAGTAGCTACAATTGCTACTAAGACAGTGAGAGTAGATGAGCAGTGGCATGAAATTTCACAACTCACAGATCCCCGTACTGGTGCCAAGATGTACCCTGCTTTGACCAATGTGATGAAGGGAATCTTGGTCATTCCTCATTCCAATGCCTCATGTGAGAGGGCATTTAGTATTGTACGGAAGAATCACACTGAATTTCGTCCCAACTTGATTGTCAAAACCCTTGAAGCCCTCTTAATTGAAAAATTTGCTCACAGTACCCCTTGCTTTGAAAGAGAGTACAACATAGACATTATCAGAAGAGCTAAGAAAGCCACACAGCTCTCACTCAGCAAAGCTGCCATGGGAGAAGGAAGCAGCAAGCACTAGTACCAGCCAGTAGGGTAAGAAGAACATTGCTTTATTATCTTCATCCTTGGATCTAACATCAGGCACATAAACTGCCTGTATTAAATACATGTGCAGAAAATAAATTTAGTGTGCATGGAGGCTTGGAGCATAATTAATTGTACAGGTAGTTCAAAATTTATCTCCTGTTTTCCCCCAAATTAGTCTTTTCTTGTCTAACATGAAAAAAAAGCCCACATTAGATATTTAATAAATATCTTTTGTTCCTTTTATTTCCTTATGGATACATTTTAACAACAAAATTAATTTTGAATATTTGTCTGTCATCTATGTTTTTTTTTAAAGGTGGTAATTATTTTAACATGTAAAATGAGCCAAAACTAAGGCTCAGACTGCACCAAAGAGCATCTAGAACCCCAGAGCTGGACCCCGCCGTAAGGGTCGAGCGCTCTGTGCTCGAGATGTGTGCTATGCGCACATAATTTGGTGTTATTTGAAAATCCTCCCTAATTCTCATTTCCTAAAGTTGGCATCTCTGCAAATGTATTCTCTTGATCAAAAAAAGCTGCAAGATTCTCACTGTACTCCATATTCTTTTCCATTAGTTGTTTAAATGTAAAAATGCATCTGTACAGCTTCTATTTCTTTAAAACCCATCTATTCCTTTGCTAGTTATAGTTCTATAACTGGTCTTAATCTCATTTATATTATCTTGGCATATATTTTCTGTATATGACTCAAGAGTGAGATGTCTCAATATTGTATGCAATCTCATTTACTCCCTTTGCTTTTCCACAGTGGAATTATTATTGCATGTTGCAAATTAGTGGGTTCTGCTAGCTGGGTCCATGCAGCATTATAGATTCTGTGGAGCCATCTGATGCTACTTTTCCCTGCTGCTTCTGTTATATTCCTGGTGCTTAACATTAATCTGAGCTACTCCTTTTCATCAAAATTTTTAAGGACTCTGGAATACTAGGCTTGAAAGCCTAGGACAGCTTGGACCTTTTGGGGTCCATCTGGAGGCCTTTTGTGGAAGTACAGTAACTCCAAATCTAGTTGCTGCAGTCAAAGGTGCAAAGAGATTATTACCTGGCTTGGCAAAATAATAGTTATCTCTTAGTCTATGGAGAACTGTGTATGTATGGTCTCTGTGTTGAGCATCATTCTCAGAATAACCAAAATGTGGTCTAGACAAGATTACCACAATTTTATCTATGAGGTCTGAGAATACTTGATTCATAAATTTGGAAAATGCAGCCCAGAGTTAACTAGTCTGTAGCAGCTCATTGTGTATTCAAATTTGCCATATCTGGTGTCAAAGTCTGCTACGTTTTCATGGCCTTCCTTGATCCTAATGAGGTTTTAAGCATTTCAAAGAAATGTGTGCTTTTTACAATCTGTCTAAGAGGACTGGTGGATAATGGGTTCCTATTGTGGTGGATAATGGGTTCCTATTGTCGTGGAGTTCAAAGCTTTGTAATTATGGAACATTTTTAGTGGGAGACTACCTACTATTATTAGACCACTAGGGTCTTGCTTCTTGGGTATAAAGAAGTTAGGAGCCAAGGCAGGAGACTAGGAGGGTCATATAAATCCCTTTTGCAAATTAGACTCCAAATATTGTGTCAGAGTCTCTAATTCTTCAATAGACAGTTTGTACTGTCTCTTGATGGGAATCTTGCCCCCAAGGACCAGATTTATGACACAACTGCAGTCTCTGTGGGCTAGGAGAGGACTGAGGCTTCTTCTCCAAAAACATCAGCAAAGTCTATTTATTTGGCAGATTGTGAATCTTTCTGTTAGCTTTTGGGGGGCTAGTGGGGGGATTTGGGGGGCCAATCACAGTGAGAAAGACAAAAAACTTATTCTTAAACTTAATGGTGGAAGCATGGTGTTCACAGGACCAGTGGAATATTGATATGGTCAGCCACATAAAAGATTATGTTTCAGGATGTTAATTTATTATCAACTGCAAGGGCACTATGGCATGAGTGATAGCGCCTGGTTTTAAAATTCAACCATCAATAGTTATCACTGGCAATGGAGACATCAGAGAAACAGTAGGGATCGTGAGTTTCTGGATTGTGGCTAGGCTTATGAAATTGTCAGTTGCCCCAGAGTCTATCAAAACAGGAATAATAGCTTCCTGACTACTGGAAAGTATCAGTATAAAATAAAATTTTATTAATGTACTTGAGCATGAAAGTATTTGAGACCCGTTCAGTGCTTGGATGTCCCCTTCCGCGAACTCTTGAAGAGCATTTCTCATTTCCATGACCTTGGGGCTTGTAGTCCAGGCAGTGAATAGTGGAAAAATTAGTAGGCTGTCAGTTGCCTCTTTTGGAAAGTTTAGTAGGGCAATTCTTGACCATGTCACCATGTTCTCTGCAATAGAAACAAAGGGTGAGTTCTTTCCACCATTGCCATTCTTCTACTACCAGAGTCTGCCTAGCCACTCCAATTTACATCAGTTTTTCAGTGTCCAAAGTGGCAGAAGAGTTTGGAGTAATGATGGAATGAGGCAGCTTTGGAAGTAGTTGGCTGCTGCTGCTGCAAAGTGCTCTAAGTTCTGCAAGTTAAGACTCAGCTGTCATAGCAGCTTGTTGTATCAATTGTGTGATTATAGCCTTATTGAGCCCACTCTTAAATTGTATTCTCAAGGCTGGCTCATTCCAATTGAGATCTGCTGCAAGGACCTTAAAGTCTTCAATATATCTTCACACAGAATTGTTGCTCTGGCACAGCTAGCAGATGTGTTGTTCAGCAGTTTCCATCTGAACAGCATGGAAACAGCATTTTCAAAATGCTCTCTGAATCTGGTAAGGAAGTTTGGGAAATTATCCAAGAAAGGATCATGCTTTCAATGAATGGAAGCACTCACCTGACAGTGGAATTGATTAAAAGTCTGAGGATGAAGGAGACTCTAGATGTGTCTGTCAGAAGCTCCCTTGATTGAGTAAAATAAAAACTTCACATTGGACTAGGAATGTTCTCATCTTATCTGACTCACTGATGAATCTCTGCAGAATGCAGCTGGGAGTGTTGAGGATGAGAAGTTGTGATTGGGCAGGTGGAGCAGGTGGTTGCAGTGATGGTACAACTCTTTGTTGAGTCAGGATCTGTACTTACTATATTAGTTGTTGAAGACCTGCTGAAAAATTCCTCCTCATTAGTCTTCTATGCTGTCTGCTGCTAAAGAGTACATCTAGCTCATCTACTGTTGCAGTTCTGAGATCTAAAGTCATGGCATCAGTTTGTGAAAATTTTGGTGAAGATTACTTTAGATTAATGGCACTTGAGGAATCAGGAAATCCAGTCAGTTCAAATGAATGCAAAGGTTTATTGCAAGCTTAAGAATCTGAACTATTAACGATGAAAGCAAATTGCTGGTAAATAAGAGTCAAAAGAATTCAACATGGGCTGGACTTTGATCTCTTGTGGACAAGAAGATATTTGAAACTGATGATATATCTTTCCCCAAGGTTTTATTAAATGTGTTATTTAAAAACACTGAACATGGTGAACTTCTTTGACATAATTTTTTGTCATTACATCTTATATTGTATGCTCTATATCTTATATACATTTATACACATTAGGTCTTTATACATTTTAATTCCTTTCAGTTACATTAGTGTCTCTTATCCTTCTTACAGATTCTTTATTCCTTTTTCATTTTGCAATCTCCCTTTCAGTTCTTTCCAAAAAATGAATTTATTCCATATTATATAGTATTCTGACTCATCCTTATCTTTCAGTTCCAAAGTCAGCCTATCCATTTCAGCACATGTCACGATCTTATCTATCACCTCGTCCTCACTAGGGATTTCTGTAGCCTTCCATTTCTGGGCAAATGCCATTCTTTCCGCCATAATAACATGGATTATTACTGTACTTTTCTGACTTGATTCCCAATAAGAAGGTATCTGGTTTATAATTTATTTTTAACTCCCTCATTTTCTTTAGCCACATCCAAAACTTGTACCAGAACCCCTGAGCAGGACCACCAGGCATGGTAACATGTTCCCCATTCTTGTAAACATTTCCAACAATTAGGTGACTGATTTTTGTACATTTTGGCCAATCTTGCTAGTGGGAGATGCCACCGGTAGAACATCTTATACAAGTTTTCCTTGTATGATGTGGCTAATGTTATTTTTTTATTCCCCTCCCAAATTGACTGCCATTGGTCCAAGTTTATATTGTGTCCAAAGTCACCATTGTTTTTTTAACCTGTTTTTCATGTATTTTATAGTCCAGTAAATATTTATAAATTCTCCTTATTTGTTTATCTTTTGGCCCTAATAGGATTTTATTTAATACCAAATTGTGCATCTTGATTCCTAAATCTTTTTTATCTTTTTCATACCTTGACTGAATTTGGAGATTCCAGAACTACCCCTTGTTGTTTTAGATCCTGTCTGGACTTCAGTTGCCCCTCATCATTTATTATATCTTTGTAATAGTTTTTTCCTGATTACACAAATTTGAGTAGACTATTGCTTCTAGAGTAGATAACCAGGCTGGCGTTTCCATAAAATTTTGAAGCTTGATTTTGTTCCATATCAAAATAAGGGTTGTCTAATGTATGCCTTAGGAAGTATTGGTGAGTGGTATGTCTACCATAACACAGAAACGTGTGCCAGCCTTGCTGTAGGACATGGCCTTCTAAGTGCAGTAGTTTTCTGTCTTTTAAGTTTATACAGTCCTTAATCCAAGTGAGTCCTGCTGCCTGGTAGTATAGTTCCCATTCTGGAAATCCAAATTCTCCTCTTTCTGTTGCATCTTGTAATAACTTTAGTTTGATCCTGGACCTCTTCCCTTGCCATACAAATTTTATCATCAATTTATTCAAATCTCCGAATAAATTTTTGTCTACTTTATGGGTATGTTTTGGAACAAGAAGAGCAGTTTGGGTAGAATGGTTATCCTAACTGCTGATACTCTTCCTAATAAAGAGTCTCAAATCTTTCCAGATCTTCTTTTTATTTGTTTCAGCAGTTTATCATAATTATCTTCTTTAATGGTAGTGCATCATGCCAAGATGTTGATTCTGAGGTATTTTATTTTTTTAACTATCTGGATGTCCATCTTTTTAGCCAAAGTTTCTTTCTATTTATTAGTCATATTCTTGACTATCATTTTAGTTTTATCTTTATTGATTTTTAATCCAGCAGCATCGCCATAATCCTCAAGTATCTCTAAAAGTGTCGGGCCCATTTGTTCTGGGTCTTCCACAATGAACACCAGGTCATCAGCAAATGCTTGTAATTTGAAGGTTTGTTTTTTAACTCCTAGGCCTTTTATCTGTGGTTCTTGCCAAATTATCCTTGTTAATACTTCCAATGTGAATATAAATAGCAACGGTGATAGTAGATATCCTTGTCTCGTTCCTTTCTGTATATTAAAAATTTGTAACGCTTCTCTATATATTATTATTTTGGCTTCTTGTTTAGAATATATTGCCATGATTATGTTTAAAAAAAATTCACCAGTGTCCATGTATCTAAGTTGCTGTAGCAGAAACAACCCTTTAACATTGTCAAAAGCTTTTTAGGCATCTAAAAAGAGTAATGCTACTTGTTGTCCATTGCATACTTCATAAAATTCTAGGATATCCAAAATTGTTTTTATATTATGTTTTATTTGTCTTTTAGGCAAGAAGCCATTTTGATCTCTATAAATGAATTCATTTTAAAATCTTTTAAATCTCTCAGCTATTGTCATTGCGAAGATTTTATAATCTGCATTCAAGAGAGGTATCAGTCAGTAATTTTTAATCAGTCTCTGGTCTGAATTTTCATTATGTATCACTATGATATTAGCTTCTGTCCAGATCATGGGTTTTTTCCCTCTTCTAGAACTGCACTGTAAACTTCCAATAATGATTGACCCAGAATGTTTTGTTGGTCTTTCTACAACTCTATTGGGAGGCTGTCTGGGCCAGGTGCCTTGCTGGTTTTTTGTTTATTAATTGCCTTCATAACTTCTGACATTCTAATTTCATCATTCAACATAATTTATCTTCTATGTGCCCATCATTTTCATTATATAGTTTCTCATAGAACACCTGACCAATATTCTTTTTTTTTAAATAAAGTTTTATTTGGGTTTTCACACATACAAGTAAAATACAAATAAAACATCTTTTTTGAAAATAGCATGGTCCTGGGTTGAATATATGATTTATATTGCTGTCTATTCGCCCATGGCGGCTTACTCAATGTAAAATCATATTTAAAATAAAAAATAAAAATAAAAACAATAAGAATTAACAAAAATAATCAAATAAATTAGTAAAGTACAATAGAACAAAATTTGGGGAAACAAAACAAAAATGAAAACCAACTTTCATCCTCCCACCCCAACGACAGCGGGTCCCACTAGCCATTTAATGGGTTCCATCCCTCTCTGAGTTCCCCAGGCCCGCTGGCAAAACCAGGTCTTCAGTGCCTGCCTTTCAGAATAGTATTCATGAGGGGGCCATTCTAATCTCTGGGGGAATGATGTTCCAGAGAGATGGAGCCACCACAGAGAAGGCCCTTCTTCTAGGTCCCACCTGGTGTATCTCCCTCAGGGGTGGGACCCGCAGCATTCCCTGCCTCTCAGTCTAATGGGTCTGGTAGATGTCACTGGCAAGAGAAGTTTCCTCAGATAACCTGAACCCAAGCTATGAAGGGCTTTAAAGGTGACAACTAGCACTTGAATTGCACCTGGAAGCAAATTGGCCAGCCAATGCAGCTCCTGCAGGAGAGGTGATACATGTGCACACCGTGGTCTGAATAAAACCATGCAGGCCTCTGCATTTTGCACCAACTGGAGCTTCTGGATGCTCTTCAAGGGCATCCTGTCTTGATTATTGATTGCTTAATCAAGTGACCAGCGCATGAGTGATTGTATGAGTGGATATGAGCGCATGAGTGAACCGCTGATCCAGGAAAGGGCGTAAGTGATGCACAACCCGCAGTTGCGCAAAGGCCCTCCCGGCCACGACTGCCACCTGCTCTTCGAACAGGAGTTGTGAATCTAGGAGAACCCCCAGATTATGCACAGGGTCTGTTTGGGGTAGTGTCACCCCATACAAGACTAAAGGTGGTAATTCTCCCTGAACCAATGAACCCTAGACCCAGAGCCACTTGATCTTGCATGGGTTTAGTTTCAACCTGTTGCTCCCCATCCAGCCCCTAACAGCCTCCAGGCATTGCAAGAGGAAGGACACAGCAACACTTAACTCACCACAGGCCAAGACATACAACTGAGTATCATCAGCACATTGGTGATACCTCAGTCCATGGTGATGGATGATCTCACCCAACAGTTTCATATAAATGTTGAACAGGAGCGGAGAGAGTACCGAGCCTTGCGGAACCCTGTAAAGCAGTGAGTGAGGGTTGGATCTCTCCCCTCCTATCAACATTGATTGAGAGCAGCTGCAGAGGAAGGAAATGAACCAAGACAGCACAAGGCCTCCCACTTCATCCCCTGAAGCCATCCCAGAAGAATCCCATGGTCAATGGCATCAAAAGCCGCCAAGAGATCAAGTAGAGCAAGGATGGATCCACTACCCCCATCCCGCTCTCACCAGAGATCATCCAAAAGTTCAACCAATGCTGGTTCTGTCCCAAATCCAGGCCTGAATCTTGACTGGTAGGGTCGAGATAATCCATTTCATCCAGAAACCTCTGGGGCTGCTGCATGACCACCTTCTCAACAACCTTTCCCAAAAAGGGAAGATTGGAGACAGGTCGGTAATTATCCAACTGAGTGGAGTCCAGTGATGGCTTCTTAAGAAGAGGGCAGACCACAGCCTCCTTAAAGAGCTGGGGCACCATCTCCTCCTGTAGAGAAGCATTAATCACTGCCAGAGTCCACCTGCCTGTCACCTCCTGGAAAGCTTTCACAAACCAGGAGGGACATGGTTCTAAAATACAAGTGCTCGCACATATACTCCCTTGGATCCTGTCCACTTCCTCAGGAGCAACAGGGTCAAATCATTCCCAGATAACAGAGCAAGAATCTACCTCAGGAGCTTCCACTGGTTCAGCAACCACACTGGCATCTAACTGGGAACGAAGTCGAGCTATTTTGTCTTCCAGAAAATCCGCAAATTCCTCAGCGCGCCCCTTTAGGTGGACCTCAATCTCTTCCTTCCCTAAGAGGAGATGGCTCACTTAAAGAAGATTGATGGACGATTATCTGCAGATGCAATTAGTGTGAAAAAGTATTTACACTTTGCCTCACAAATTGCCACAAAGTAGTCCTTAGTAGCAGCGTGTTCGATTCAGTTCATCCCGTCTTCTGCCAATGGCGCTCTAGACGTCTCCTCATGCGTTTCATCCCTCTCAGAGAATATATACACGGGTATTTTCCATGTAAGATTGAGAGTATCTTGGCGACGTTTTGACAAGATCCCTCTCACCATCTTCAGGCTGGTGCTTTCGGCTTCGTGCTTGTGTGAGCAAAGCATGATTGGAGCTGCCTCTCTATAAATACTGGTGGGGAGGTTGGCTGTGTTGTCATTTCTTGATTGGTCGATATTTGCAGATTAGCTGGCTTTTTCGTAAGAACGTGTGTGGCTGAGGTATTGGCTGTGTGTCTATCAGCCTCCTGTGTTTTAACAATCTGGGTAATGGGCTGTGTGATGACCTTCTGAGTTCTATTGTTTGACATCCTGGGTCTTGTGCTGTAATCTCCTGTGTCGTAATGACCTGGGTCATGGGCTGTGTGATGACCTTCTGAAGTTTTTTTAAAAAACAAATTTTATTCAGTTTTTCACAGAAAAACAAAAATCTCTTTTTAATGGACAACATATTTCCGGGTCATTACCTTTACATACAAATATGACAGCAATTATACATTCATATATGCATACTTAATTCTATTATTACCTTTTCCATTCCAAATTTTCAGTAAAGAGAGAAACAAACACATTAATTCTAGCCTCTTTCATTAATCTCACTCGAAACATCTTTTTGTTTCATTTCAATTATTTCAAATATAATCCTTTAATATTTATTTTAAAAATAAAGGTAAACAATGTGTTTGCCTAATAATAATAATAATAATAATAATAATAATAATAATAATAATAATAATAACAATAATGACAATAATGACAATAATAATAATAATAATAATAATAATAATAATAATAATAATAATAATAATAATAATAATAATAATAATAGGTTGCTAATGTCTCTCCTTGCTTTTAATAGTCTATATGACTTATTAATTTAGTTGGTTCTTTAGTCTGTCATATTCCCTTTCCATTACACATTCTTTTTATAAATTCTAAATTAATACAAGTTTTAACACTAAATAAAAAAAACAAGTATAGGTTCCCCCCTTTTACTGCTTTGAGTGTGACACCTTAGTAGTTAAAATATACCTTTATTCTTTCATCTTGATTCCCAATAAACCATTATTTTTAAGAAGTTACAATAATCATCATTACACCTTTTCATTTGGATTCCGCAACATATTTTCCCCCCTTAAATTTTAATAAGAGTTATCAATATCTATATTACCCTATTTTCTAAATATTTTTAATTGCAGAAATATTCTTATTACTCCCTGTCACCCTGAAGAATCCCCTTTTTAATTCATCAACCATTATCTCTGAAAAAACAATTTCTTTTGAACATTTTACTATTTCTTTATTTCATGCGCCTGTTTCTTACTGCTTCTCCTCCCCCTCTTTTCCCCATATCTTTTCTCATTCCAATTTATATCCCTCTCTTTCTTAATATGTTGCCTTCCCCTTTTCTGCTGGGTCTCTCTGTCTTTCCCAACTTCACAGGTATTCCCCCTTTTGATTGCCTTCTTAAGTCTCAACTTTTTAACCTTCCTTCTTTCCCCACTTCTTTGTAGCATTCTTTGTGTTAATTATCTATTGAAGATGACTTCTCCTTGAGTCGACTCCTCCTCCTCTGAAGCTTTTTCTTCTTGTTCTTCAATCGCCATTCCATTTTTTCTAACACAGAACAAAGTGATTCCTCTTTCCTGTAGTAATTCTCTCATATTTTTAAGTTCCATTTTTAATTTCCAAAGAGATATCATCATTACACTCTTGTATTTTATGATTGTTAAAGTCCACAAAAAAAAACCACTTTTACTTTCCTTCTTTCTTCTTTCAATTTTCTAAAGTTTTCAATTGTTCCAGCCCAGAGTCTATACCAAAAACATCAATCAATCCCACAGTCAGTCTTTCCTTGCTTTTTTCTTTATTCTAGTTCTGCTTTCACTTTCTAAGATTCTTACTTTGTTTCAATATTTCTTTAATATTATATCCACACAAGTTCATTCAGAAACAGGATGCTTTCCCTTGTTTGAGCTCAAGTTTTTGTCAAAAGGTGGCATTCTCCATTATACAAAGTCTTCACCTTTTTCCCCAATTTTTTTATTTAGGATTTTTCAAACCTCAATATTCCAACACAGTCCAGTCTCCAATTTGTAAACTTTATTATTATTATTTTTTGACAATCTTAAGTCCAGATTCATTTTATGCCTGTTTATTGCCAAAATATTTTAGTCCAATTTAGTTAAATATTTAGTTCCGGCTTCTTCCTTTCCCGGTTTGAAGCCCCGCTTAGCTGTCAGAAATATTTTCTTTTTTTTTTTTTCCTGTCGCTTTGTAATTTCTCCGCTCACTTTTCTTAAAAATTCCATGTTACCTTAATCCCGGGGTACTTTTGTTTAGTTGTATCGCCCCATTGTCCCGGTTTAGATGTTATCCACCTCTTTCTTCCCTCCTGCACAAATCTTAATCCAGCTGAGTCCTCCTCTTCAAGGTGGCCATTTTAAACCACTGCTGCATTCATCTTCGTGGGGGGGGAAAGACCAAGCCCAGGAGGGGAGGTGCAGCTCCACTCCACCTGGCTTGCAGCTTCCCCTTACTCCACCACCCCTCCAAGGCAGCTTCAGCCCCTAATCGTAATGATCGGGGCTCTCCAACAAAGAGCACGGACCATAGCCACAGAGAGATGCGATCTACGGTCTGTCAGCAAGGAGACTCCACCTTCTTCCTGACCTTCTGAGTTCTATTGTTGTGACATCCTGGGTCTTGTGCTGTAATCTCCTGGGCGTTGGCTGTGTTGTAATATATATACAGCTAGCTTTTATAACAGTGTGTGTGAAATTATAGAGATTGAATATGAATGACCATAATTTAAATTCCCATCTCAACCCAGTATAAATCCTACAACAGCCTAGCCATTCTATATATCTGATGCATGAAAACTTATGCATTTTAATAAAATTTGCTTAGATATGGTGCCAAAGTTCTGATTTTTTTCCCAATATACCCTGAAAATTCATTCAGTTCTTCTCAACCTTCTTCAAAAGGTTGAGTGTTTGTATCAAGCATACCAGGAAGAAGAATATCCTTCTTATTTCCCAAGTCCCACTTTCTACGTCCATGAGAATATATATATAATAATACAAATACATATATGCATAACACATAAAAACTTTAAGGCTGCACTAAATTTCTTGAATGGAATGTTTTGATATGAACAGGATATTTACAGGTTACTTCTAGAATATTCCAAAATCACTTGCTCTAGGATTGGAACAACTCTATCTAATCTGCATACTTCTGAGATCCAGGCAGACATGCAAGCTAAAAAAATAGGTTTTATGAAAACACAAGATGACAATTTATCTTCTGAGTCTGTTACCCTTTTGATACTAACTTGTAGATCACAAAAAGTCTCCTTCACATATACATTAAAAGTCTACTTCAGTATGTATTGTTATATCTTATGAAAAATATTACAAAACAAATGTGCAACACTTAAGATCACTTATAGTACCTGCCTGTATTCTTACAGTATTTTCATATTTCACAAGCATAAAAATCTCTACATCCAGAGCCAAGTTTTTAATCATAGAAAAAGCCTAAGTAAATTATATTGAAAAGATTGTTTGTTCATTTGCAAAGACCTGGGAAGAAATAATTAATGTGTAAGGAGACCTCTTTTAATATGTGAGTGTGACATATTAGGAGGCATCTGATCATCCTGTTGTAGCACATACTCTCCATGCAGAAAATCCCAGATTCAATTGCTAACATATTATAAAGTGTAGAAAAGGTATAAAAAGATATGTGTAGAAAAATATAGAAAAATTATCCTCTGAGAAAGATGAAGCAGAGAAAGTGGGGAAAAAGCCTTCACTGTGCTAGTCCAAATGGTGCACAACCAGCTATGGACCAATTTTAAAAGGAATCAGAAATGAGCAGCAACAGGAGATAGTAATTATGGCACTGACTACAAGACTGTGGTCAAATGTATTTATGATTTTAAACGACTGTATTTTATTCAATGCTTGTCTGCTCCCTTGATAAATTTACCTGCTCTTTAGATGCAAGTACATCTGAACATCCATCTCCTCTTTAAAAAGTTTAGTATCATCACAGTAAACCAAACTACTTCCTGAACAGCAAAGTTGATAGCACCCACTGTTACTTACAGCAACAACTAAATGTCCTCATTTGACATTTTATGCAAAACTTGGCAATTTTTTCTTGTGGCTACCCCTCCTATTTCAAAACAATTACATCTTTCCTTGCTTTCTCAATTGATTACAAAATATAGAAGAAAAGAAAAATAAGAGTGAACCTTTCTGAACATTAAAATATACTACAGCAACCTTTAAGATTATGTCATGTGTACAGTACTGCACATTTTAAATATTAGTACCCAATATTTGCTATAGCAAGATCTTTATCCTTAAAACCTCCAAGTCTGATCTGCTAAACCGATATATATTCATCATTTAGGTAATAAGCTACATTGTTTGTGTGTTTAATAAAACACAGCCTATGGCAGGCAGAAAAGTAAGGAATCATTAAAAGTTTAAAAACCCCAAATTTCAGTTCTTCATCAGCTGAACATGGTATCGAAAAAAATAAACTGAAAGTCAACAGCATCAACATGGTCAAGTTTATTTAAATATTTTGTGACCTTAATAGCAACATAATTTTAAAAAGCAAATTAGATAACGTGTTGCTCAGATTTTAAATGAAAAAAAAACTCAAGCTTTCCTAGTCTAATAGCAAAGTAATTGGCATGGTGCCCAGGGTAATTACTCCAAATTCTTGATTACAATCAAAGGTCAATCCATTGTTATCCTTGTATAAAATACCTGATTCTGGGAGCCTCATAAGATATGGTTGGGGCGGAGAGATATTATAATTTATCAGCACTAACAAGCATCTAAATAAATATCAACTTCATTCTTATAAATGTACTTCTTTTTCTCTATTTGCCTTCACTTATTTGTCTTCACTTCTGTACTGTAAGCTCTAGCATGGCAACAATGGAGACCTGGCAACAATCCAAGCTACAGATGGTTGGAAGTGCAGCCTGAAAACAGTATGCGGTTGATGAAATAGTCCTTATACCCTGACCCTTGCTTCACACCAGGCACAAAACACAAAGTGAACGTAACTAGCCAGAAAGGCTTTCTGAAGCATCTTGCTATCTGGAATTCTTCCTCAAGACATTCTGAAAAGACTGATGGCCAAAAGCAGCAAAAATGTAGTAAACTGAGAAAGGAGTATTTGAATAGAATGAATGGCTGAAAAGCAAACAAACAATTGGAGGGGGGAAGATGGTTTTTAAGAGAAACACAGGAAAAGTTTCTTACATTTCACACAAGGACAAGTGTATTACATGCATGTAAAAATGGATTTAACTAAAGTATGTCAAAAGGTTAATACCTTAAAAATGTAAGCCTGTAAAAAAAATGATACAGTATTTCAAAACTATCACTATATAAATCTTACTCCAATTTTTGCCATACAAAAATCACCTCTATGTGGGAATAAGCAAATTTGATTAAAATGCCAATAAGGGAGAATATTTGTAACTCAGCATTGAAATGGGGAGTCCTTGGTGCTCTCTGAGCATGGTTGTTTTCTTGCAGACATTTCATTACCCAAACTAAGTAACAGCACTGATGATATTACCAGTTTAGGTAATGAAACATCTGCAACAAAACAACCAATCTCTGAGAGCACTAAGGACCCCTCACAGATTAAAATGCTTATTCTAAAAAAATGGGATAAACAAATGAAAATAACAATAATAACAATAATAAATAGTAAAAATAATGTTAAAGTGTGGTTGCAATTCTCTGTATCATCTTATTACTTTTTTATTTCAAACACATTTCAAACATATTTTGTAAACTTTTCTGCTGAATGTGCATAATATATGATTCTTATGCTATTGGACAGATTAAGTATCTTAATTTTTCCAATATATTAAACATCTGATTTGGTATTTTCTTTTATGGACTTTCTTTGTAAAGTTTCATTTGGCCAATCAGAATAAAATCATTATTTATTATAACATTCAAATTATACCAGTCCAAAAACCTCAACTCAACTAGCTACACATATAATGGAAAAAAAGTTAATTTTCAATACTGTTCTCTTTCCTGAACACAGTGAATCAAATTTCCTGTCTATTCATAAATAAATATAATGTAAAGCATCACCTCTGATTTGGTTCATTGGTAAAAAAACAATCTTCCATTTGCAAAACTAACTTAGCTTCAATAACGACTCAAATGCAATCATTCCCTATATATAAAAAGTTAAGTTCTTTTGTTAGCTAATAAAGAAGTTCCAAGAATTTATTTTATGATCAGCAGAAATTATTTTATTTCTAGAGTTTAGCAACCCAACTACAGAATATATTTTGAATTAACAATCCATAAACTAATTTTAAATTTTATACTTTTACCATAAGTATAAATAAAGCATGCAGTAATCGATACTTCTTTTGCACTGAGACCATCTGAAGTTTTTTTAAAATATGATTTTGTAATCTAATCATGTACTGTAATGTATTTTATAATAGTCACAAAATGTGTTTTATGAAAGTCACCTCATGTTTGGAATAACTATTTGCAATACTAAAAATCTAGCAATAGTGTTAATAAAATTTCAAACTCACTTTATTATAGTCTGACAGTTTCACATAACACTTATATTTTCATTAGCATTTCAAATATTTCAAACTTTACAAATGTAATTTCTGAATATGTTTAAGCTGAGTCAATCCAAAACTAACATTGTATTTTAATATCTAAAACAAAATTCAATCACATTCATTTAATTTTTATATGAGATATTAGTTGTGCTACACACAATTCATCATATAATAATGAATAAGATCTTCATATTTTGCTTGACGTATGATGGATTGGCTATAATTAAGAGTCAGAAGTTTATTTTGTAATAAATCCTAAAGCCATACCCCATAATGGCACACTTTAAAACAACAGAAAAAAAGATATGAAAGCTGTTTGGAAGAAAAGAAAAACTAAAGTAAAGAATAAATTTAATGAATCAATGAAACAAACTGAATTATGATTCATCTGTTGCACTTTAACCTTTGTAATAAATCTGTATAATTCTATTAACTCCCCTGCCACTAAGGCTATTGATTTTCAAACAGGAGTTCATATTGATGCACATTCCATTTATATTACATTCAAGTTATGTCCCTGACATTATTCTTTTAAAACTATGTAACACATACATTATATTTGGAACACAAATTAATGCTTTTATAGTTATTTGATAACCAGATCATTATCCCAATAAATGATTAAAAGATTCTGTAAAAGTAAATCACTTCTAGAAAGTAATAACTTTAAAAAGTGCTACTTTTTTGTACCACTTTAAATGGGCTTATAGTGGCAAATGTGCGTGCACAGACATATTCACACACACACAAGTGTTAGGTTTATTTCATAATCTTTGTTTGATGTCTATAATCATGTAAGAAAGAAAAAAGTTGTTAAATATAGATGAATAACCTGATAATTACAGATTTTTGCTTTATAGTTCCAATATTGAACTATATTAGACAATTCTAACAATATATACATTTGTAGCTAATACATCAATTCAACTTCAGTAAAAAATAAAATTATTGTCACTAAAGATAATATTTAATATACAATATTATGTAGGCTTTGGAAAGGCCCTGCTTGTGATAATGGGCATCTACAAAAAAAAAAGTATTTTCCTAACCATTTCTTTCCTCAACTGCAATTTTATGTATCTTACCATTGTATGCATTATCCTTATGCAAAAGGTTCATGACAATAATAAGTTCATCACA
Organism: Hydrophis major; assembly: GCA_033807585.1. NCBI lineage: Eukaryota > Metazoa > Chordata > Lepidosauria > Squamata > Elapidae > Hydrophis > Hydrophis major. The sequence goes on along the minus strand of CM066343.1, from coordinate 142,179,644 downwards.
ATAATAGGTTTTCCCAAAAGTATGTTTTGCAAAGTCAAAATCAGAAGTTTCAAGGCAGTAACTAAGACTGGCATTGTTTAAACTACACTACATGAGTCAAAGGGATGCAACATCCAATGGCGCCTCATCTTGAACTTGAAGCTGTTGTTCTTCAGAAGAAAAACAAATCTTCCTAAATTGTTTCATGGTCTTGATGGGCCAGTTTTTAGGAATTCCATGTGTCTCATTTTCATTCTTCCAAGGAGGTCAAGCTATAGATAATAAATCAGTTTGTTGCTGCTGCTAAAAGAGAAGCAGCAGAAATATATATAATGAATGGCTGCAGAGGCAAAATGTTATTTCAATCGACCTTGAGAAGAAAAAACAACCTCTAATTATGAAAACAACTATTCAAAAATACCCAAAATGTTTAATATAACTGGCACACCACTGTTCATAGAATATATTAGTGATATCCAGGTTATAATTTTTTAAAAAAGGAAGAAATCACTGTAGAGAGAGAAGCTTGGTCATCTTGAGTGTTAAACATATGCATTATTGGTGCTTTTCACAAGCAGTTCATTTGACTTAAGAGTAGATAAGCAAGAAAAAGTCATTTCTGAAGTGACAAACTGAACTTAATTATCACATCCAGAGGTAAAAAAAATAATCATTCATTCAATTCTACTCCCCTGCCCACCAAACATCTCACTTCATGGCTTTCAGATGTGGCACCAAAAGCTAAAAAAGATTGTTTTCCTTTTGGAAAAAAATAAAATAACAATAAAGAGTTGACATTGTAGGCCACTTTTCTAAAATCCAACTTTGACTATTTGTTTTAAAAATTGTAATGGTAAATGATTTGTAGGTAGAATAAAATGATGGAGCTTTATTTTGAAAAGTTTATCAGGAAATCCAGGTTATCCAAGCTGTGCAATGTGCATTTGAAAAATATTTCCAGTGCACATTTCAGCTGATTTATTATGCGTTTATTCTGAGTCTTTCTGGCAGATTAAGGCCCAATTTGCCACTTCATTACAGCATGCACACACCATAAGACAAAAAATGTGGTTGCAATTTGCTTGCTCACTCCAACAAAAAGTACTAGGCTTTTCCAGACTTTTCAAATGTAATAGTATATGATTATCCATAATCAATATTTAATGAAACATGCACCTTGGCATGTGTCCCCCATTGCATTTCCCAAAGATTAGATTGGGTCTCCGCTTTGCCTTCCTATGACCCTACTGGCTCCAACATATGTATCAGACAAAATCAGGGAGGATCCATCATGCCTTCTTTATCATGACTTCTTGTTTCTTTCCCTCTTGTGTTATTTCCCCATCAATTCCAAATCTCCACAGCCAACCAGTGTTTTTTTTAATTGAGCCGGTACCAAGAATGATTGTTCTGGGAGCAGTTTGCCAACTGGGTAGTGCCATTTCCAATCTTATTCAAGAAGGGGCACATGGATATGCACCTCCAGCACATGGAAGTTTCTCCCAATAAGCAAACAACTTGATCAAAGAGATCATACCTTCTGTTTTTGAAGCACACTTTCCTAGAAAACAATTCCAACCTTCTTTCTCCCTTCTTTTTTTGGGGGCTGGTTTGTTTGGCTGTTAGTACTAATCCCATCACTAAGAGGCAGGAACTCAAAGGCAGAAAGAGAGAGAGAGAGAGAGACAACACCAGAACGCCTGCAATTTCCACTAGTCAACTATATCTGGAATTGGCACGCTGGACAACCCCAGGAAGCTCGCCACATACCTTGGTTTGGAGATAATGGGAATAGTAGTATGTGTACTGTGGGAACATTTGCTGCTGTTCCAAGCGTTTGCCCATGTAGCTAGAATCTTTATCTCGGATGCAGGGAACTCGTTGACAGGGAGTCGTGCCCCAGGCCTTTCTTCGGTTAAAGCCACTATTCCTGACAGTCCTAACCAAGGTGGCTTTTTTCCTCCCTCGGACTTCTTTGCCTTCTAAACGCTCACTAGCATCAGCCGCGTCAACCGCCGCAAAAATTAAAAATAAGATTTTTTTTTTTTTTTAATCAAAACATCGAAAAGTCCAACGAAAACGGATCTTGCTTTGCTTTGCTTTTCTCCGCCCTCCCCCCGTTAGAGCGTGACCCCCTTCCTGCTGCTGTTCTTAAGTAATGTCAATTGCCAAGGTCTGGAGAGGGGGTGTGAACCGGGAGGGGGTACCAGTCCTTTTGGAAAAAACAGCAAGACGAAGTCCGGATCTCCTCGGATCGGCTTCCTCGCGGTTTCTCACGATCCCTCCACCCGCTTACTAAAAAGAGAAAAGGAGGGAGTGGGAAAGAAGAGCTCAAAAAAACAAAAAAGACAAGAAAAGGAGGGAGGAATGACAGCAGGGAGTGCGTCCTCGCTCGCCTCAGCCTAGTTTCTGCGGTCACCCTCACGGAGGGACCCGAGGTATTGGGGCTTTTCTTCTCTTTTATTCAAACCCGCTTCTTCCAGTCGGTGGGTGGAACTATAATAGGCAGCCTCTCCCTCGAGAAGCAGACGCAGTCCAGAAGCCTGCAGTATTGCCTACCGAAAGAACCAAGCGTGCTCCTGCTGCAAAGAAAACCCGGGCTTCCCTCTGCTGGCTATTATAGAAAGCTGTGAGCAGTTTTGCAGCCTCCAAAGCCGCCAAGATCGGGGTGAAGGTGGAGGAGAGAACTGCGGGGTCGAGTGGCTCAGCTTTCCCTCTTCTTTGACGAGTCTTCCCAAAGTTACCTGCTCCAATAACAGCGCGGGCGTTTCAGAAAGTCGAGGCAGGAAAAACTGGAGCTTGCTGTTTAAAAACACTTCCCACTCCGAACCGTCGCGGGTACGGTTCACAACCTTTATTGAAAAGAAGCCGCTCGAGTTCTTCTACTGGAGATGATCTATCCCAATTAGCGGCTGGGCCTTGGAAACTGTTGAAAGAGACGCAAGGAAAAATTAGGTCTCCTTGGTGTTTGTTTTTAAATTCAAAAGCTAAGGAAAAAAAACCACTATTTCCAAGTCTTTCAAAACAAATATCTCGAGTGGAATGTTATTATGTTATTTTTTTCAAATGGCAATATTTTTAAATAAATAATTTTTAAAAAGATGGTTCTCAAAATGATTATTAAAAATTATTATAGCTCCTGTTTAGTGAAGATTTGATATATAATGAAAATGATCTCTAAAAATGGATTCAGTGTTTAAGGAAACTGCTTTTATTTAGCTGAGTATAGATCTGCTTGGGATTTTTTTGTCAAGTATCCTTTGCCATCCCTGTGCACCTGCCATTCCCACAGATCTCACACACCAGTAAGGTCTCGAACACCAGTCTAGATAACTTAACAATTGGGGAGTGGGGTACACAAACCTGGGAAAAGGCATCGCAAGGAGGGGCAGACAGGCCTGTGTATGAAGCACTTTTTTCTCTTCAGGTAGAAAGTGCAGCACCACCCTACTTCACACAATACAAAGTGTTAAGTTTTGAGCATGGGCGAGAAAGAATGGAGACAAGCCTCTGAATGGTGAACTTCAGCTCTTTATTTACATTGTGACTTCTTCTGAATAGCAGTCAGCGTTGCCAGATTCAAAATGTAAAATTATCGTACCCGAGACTCAAAATTATCGTTTTTTTGAGAAAATTATCGTACATATAGCAAACTCTATATCTCACAGGAAGTACCAACTGTAGGCATATATCCATGTGGAAAATGTCCGAACTGAAGGCATGAAGCCACAAGATACGATCCCGCAAAACTTACGATCAGCAATAAACTACCTCAATGGGCCTGACGCGCGCGATGACTAGCTGACTCGACTCGTACTTGTACGTAGCTCGTGAGCGAGCGTGTATCACGTATGCACAAACTACACGCGCGTACGCACACATACGTGATCTAGACTCATGAAGTTGCATGAGCCCACGAAAAGTACAGTCACGAGGCACAAAAAAGGGTCAAAGTAGGCCAACTATCTTCTTAAATTGCCAAACTGTAAAATTATCGTACATTTGACCTTTTTGGGAATTATTGATCGTACATCGTACAGAGGGCCAAATTATCGTACAAATACGATAATTATCGTACGTCTGGCAACACTGATAGCAGTTAAACCTGCCTTATATAGGCAAACCTTACAACTTTTAACCAATAATGAGCTAGGAACGCTAGCTCTTATAACCAATAGGAACTCTCTGTTAAGGGCCAATCAGATTCCCCGGGACAGGCCAATCCGGTCCGGCTGCTTAACAGCCAATCAGAAGTGCAGGGCCAGAACCCTGCACTTGACTCCAAGCTCACACTTTATTAAATCTTTATGCATACACAACACAAAGATCATTGAGAAAGATAAAACAATGTGCACCAAGGGTAAGCTTGGTTTGTTTTGCCTTTAGTTTGATATGAATTGATATAAAGTCCAAACCCAGAAAATTGGTTACTTTGGTAATTATGTTAACGATATTTATGACTAGGCCAGTAGTGGCTAACTTTTTGGGCTCCTGTGTCAAAAATTGCATACACATTAGCGCGCACGCACTCGCATGCCAGCACCCAGAATGTAATGTGTGCCCCCCCCATGCCCCTGCACATGTGCACGCAATCCCCCCATGCCACTCACCACCACCCCCTTACCTGCATTGTGCCTCACAGCTGATTTTTCAACTAGTTTGAGGCCTTTTTCGGCCTCCCAGAGGCTTGGGAAAAGCCTCTGCAAGTCTTCTCAGACCAAATAATTTGCCCATTTTGTCACTTCCGGTATTACAGGAAGTGACAAAACAGGCCTATTCGTCCTAAAAAGCCTTGCAGAGGCTTTTTCCAAGCCTCTGGGAGGCCGAAAAAGGCCTCAAACCAGCTGAAAAATCAGATGTGAAGCGTGCACATGTGCAGTGGAGTAAGTTTGCCTGCGGTTCGCATGTTGGCACAAATGGCTCCGTATGTGACATGCATGCCATAGATTTGCCATCACAGGATTAGGATATACAACTAATTTACTACATTTTAAGCAACCATGTTTTGCAAATCCAGCCATAGACTAGTACAGAGTCACTGTGGGAAATCTTAGATGGGTAAAACTTGAAGATGGCTCTTTACATTAGACACTACATTGTTTTTAATATTCATTCAAATCCACGTAATAACCTACTGGACTATTCTTAACTGCTATATTGACAAGCAATATAGATTCTCCATTGTGCAACAGAAATAAAGAATCATCAGCTCCTGTTTGCTGCAAGTACAATGTGGCAGTCATTCAGTCTTTTAAAATATTAATGTTAAAATGGCATAGTCTCCCATTTTGTATTAAGTTTTTTGCGGGGGGGGGGGGGGGCTTTGATAGCATATCTGTAAATCCTAAATGTGTCCATTAAAAGAAGTCACACTGAATTTAAAAAATTGTCGTATTTTCAAATTTTTAAAATTAGGGTTACAGATTGTTCTAAATTAGTTTGTTTCATACATCCAAATTGGTTGAAGTTACCAAGCACTATATAATGCCTCTAAAATCCAGAAAACCATACATGAATGGTTTGATAAATTAGGGGCATAATCATTTGACTTTCCAAGAATGCAGTTTGTGCTGATCCTTAGTAGCATGCTTATTGCTGGTTATTTTTCACTAAAGATTATTTAAAGGAAAATATTGGGGGGTGGGGGTGGAGAAGAAAAGTGTCAGTGTATATTGTCATAGGTATCTGACAGAACCAGGCTTCACAACATACTATAAAATGCCAAACAACTTCAGAATTGGTAATTGTGTTGAACACAGGGGCTCATTAGATATAGAAAGTAATTCCAAACAATAAGTGTTGTTTTATAACTCTGACATTTTGTCATTTCCACAGGAAATTGTTTTGCATAGGATGCTTTGCTTTTTATTATTTTTTGGTGGACTGGAATCTGATTTCTCTGTGATGTTAGGAATCTAATATTATGGTGGTAGAGAAAATATAAGCCATTTGTCTCCTTTATAGGTTTTTTTTTTTTTAATGTTTTAACAAAGGGATCTTGAATTGTATCAATTTGGCATGGCCTTATTCAGTTAATAGCCACATTCTCTCTTCAGTTCCTGTGATTTCAGTGGCCTCTAGCTTATTAGCAGATCTTGAAAGCAGAGAACCCAATTAGAGACTGTTCTCATTATGTGTGAGGGAACTTGCAGCTGTTTATTTCAGTTTTGCTATCTAGGCAGTAATGTCTGTGGCAAACTATCTAAGGCAGTTGTCTCCATAGAGATGTTTGCCCCCAGGGAAAGCACATCTACCGACATTTTAGAAAGGATCTTGTTTTCTACATAAATGTGGTTATGCTAAAGGAAAACTAACATATACAGAGCAAGCGGGACCACCTGCAGCAAAATATTTCTGTGTCTAAGAATTTCCACTTATGCTGTTTTTCAATTCTTTTCCATTCCAAAAGAAGTTCATGTAAGATTTTCTAGAAGAAAGTTCCAGGATATTATATACAAAATATCCAGAGAAGAAACAATCACATATAAAGATAAAGAAGTCTTGGTGCTTAAACAAATCCCAAGAAGAGTGAGAGAGCAAAGGCGAGACTATAAATTTTTGGTGGCCCAATTAAATCAAAAAGGTATTGTATTTAGATGGATATCCCAGAAGGGATGCTAATTTCATGGGAAGACAAGAAAATTGAGTAGATTCTGTGGAAAAAGCCCAAGAATTTTATGAACAATTGATAGGCCCAGAAAAACTGAGTAGTAAAAATGAACTAGAATCAAACTCTCAAGACAATTAAGATTACCAAAAGAATAGAGACAGGAGTCCCAGAAATCTGAAAAATACATATCAACAAGAGAGAAGAACCGAGGACACGCTACCAGTCACAAAGAGAAAGAGGAGTAACTACAAGACAAAGAGCAAGAATCAACTAGACAATGGATGAGGAAAACAAAGTATTATCAATTAACATAAATGGCCTGAATTCCATGATAATAAGGAAAAGAATATTAACTAAACTAATTAAACAAAATGCAGATATAGTATGTTAACAAGAAACCCATATAAGGAAGTCAGATGAAAAATATTTAGAATGCCTGAAGCTAGGGAAACTATATAGAACACCAGCAGACTCTGGGAAAAAGAAAGGGATAGCAGTATATGTGAAAGAGGATATGAAAGCAGACCTAATTTGGACAGATCCCAAAGGAAAAATTATGGTTTTACAAATCTGGATTAATTCAACCCCAATTCTATTAGTCGTAATTTACGCTCCTCATGAAAACCAAAAAGAATTTTTTAAACATTTGCATGAAAAAAATAGTAGGATTAGCAAAAAGGAATATTTGTATCTTAGGGGACTTCAATGCCATTGTGAACTATCAGAAGGATCACAGTAGTGGGGGAAGAAGAGGAAAAAGACAGAGTTACCAAAAACGTGAGGAAATGATGACTGAATTGAATTTGTGGAATTTGTGAATATGTGGAGAAAATTAAACCGGGAGAAAAAACAATTTGCATTTTACTCAAATCCACACCAATCATGGACACAAATTGATATGGTGTGGATGAATGGTGAAATAGCAAATGGGTTAAAAGAGATTGAAAATTTACCTAATGAATGGGCAGATCATAATCCGATTCTGATATTGTGGAAAGTAGGAAAAAGCCAAGGAAAAGGTGGACGCTAAAAACACAGCTAATTAAAGAAAAATAATTTATGAATAGACTCAAGGAGGAATTATATTACTTTAAAAAATAATAATGAGGCAACTACGAAGCAGAATATTTGGGATACAATGAAGGCAGTATGAAGGCACAACAATATCATATACTGCCAATGAAGGCATTACTGCCAATGAAGGCAGTAATAAGGCACAACAATATCATATACTGCCAGGAGGAATAAAGAAAATTATGCCCAACAAACTAAATTAAAACAAGAAAGCCAGTAACAAAGTACTCCAAAGGATTGTAGATTGCAAAATCAGATGATAGTAACTAAACACAAATTGAACTTAACTGAACAAGAAGGAATGACTACAAAGTTGAATATAGCTAGACAGATATTCTTTGAATAGGCTAACAAACCAGGGAGATGGCTGTCCTACAAACTCAAAAAAGAAAAAGAAAAAAGATTAATTTATCAATTAATAGATGGAAATGGGGATGCCCAACAGGGAATAGAACAGAAAAAAGAAATTGCATATAAATATTTTGAAGACCTTTTTTAAAAAGGAGGAGGTAAAAATGAGGATATGATAAGAAATCATATCATATTTGGGCATAACAAAAGACAAAGCAATTGGGGATATGATGAAAGAAATGCTAATTAAAGATATTACGTGGGCTGAACTGAAAACAGCAATAGAAATTTAAAAAAAAAAAACAACTCCAGGACCTGATGGGATCCCAGGGGAACTCTACAAGGCAATAGGAGAACAAATAGGACCCCTTATGGTGGAAGTATATAATGAGATTTTACTTGCAGCTAAAATGCCGGATTCATGGAGGGAGACATTGATTTCGCTAATTCTGAAGGAAGATTCAGATCCTCGACTCATGCAAAACTATAGACCAATTTCTTTGTTAAATACCGACTATAAAATATTTGCTACTATTATAGCAAATAGACTAAAAAGAATCTTGAATGAATATATACATAAAGACCAAAATGGATTTCTCCCCAACAGACAAACTAGGAACAATCTAACAATAGTGTTAAATGTTTTGGAATATTACTAAGCCCATGCAGAAAAACAAATAGCCCTTGTATTCTTGGATGCACAGAAGGCCTTCAACAATTTAAATTGGCAATTCTTAATTCAATAAATTTACAATATGAATTTAGGCACTCAGTTTGAAAACAGTGTAACCACAATTTATGCCACACAAAAGGCAAATATCATAATTAATGGAGAATATACACACTTAATAAAAATAAAGAAAGGAATTAGACAGGGATGTCCACTATCACCCATGGTCTTCATGCTATCTTTGAAACACTACTCACGCGAATTAGGCAGAACCCAGGAATAAAGGGGTTAAAGATTAAGAAAGAAGAATATAAATTGCAGTCATTTGCGGATGATTATGGTCTTTTTTTATAGAAGATCCAATTGAATTAGGACAGGAGAGAGTTAGATCAATTTGGAAAAGTCACTGGACTCAAAATTAATAGAAAAAAAAAACAAAATTAATAACCAAAAACTAAACAGAAAAACAAAAATCAAAATTGGAAAAGGCAATGGGACTACAGGTGGTAAAGAAAATTAAGTACTTAGGAATATGGCTGATGGTTCATTGTAAGACATTAATGGAAAATTACTATAACAAACTACTGCAACAGGTTAAAAAAAAGACCTAGAACTTTGGGTTAAATTGCAACTCTTCCTATTAGGGAGGATTGCCACTATCAAAATGACTATTCTTCCTAAATTTATTTATTTGTTTCAGACAATACCAATACAAATACATAAAAACTACTTTGTTGAACTCAATAGGATAATAGCAAAATTTATTTGGCAAGGAAAAAAAACGAGAATAAATTTAAAAGCAATACAAGATATGAAGAGCAGAGTGGGGTTATGGCACTCCCAAACTGGGGACTATATCACAGCGCAGCTTCCTTAGTATGGCTGAAAGAATGAATAAATTTATAAAATAAAAGAGTATTATTTCTAGAAGGCCATAATTTAGAAGGCTATACTTACTATTCTTACATCTTTATATAAGATGTATATTATTAAAGATGTATACTATTATTACATCTTTATACATTTATTACAAAATTTTGTTTTACTTTATTAAGGGTTGTTTCAATTAAAAATGCGTTCTCATGGGACATGGGGAAAACCAAACAGAATTACTTCCACAGACATGTAATTAGAGACTCTTTATTGGCTAATTGGAATAAATAAAGAAAAAACACTATCTAAAGATCCCAATTTGGATCTCAACGATGGATGCAATGATACATCCAAACAATCTGGATATTAACAAGATGATAAAATATAAAGACTTACTGGATGCACAAGGAACTTTAAAATCATAGCAAGATCTCCAAGAACAAGAGCTATGAATTGACTGTTGGGCTTACCTCCAAATACAAAATAGATATAGACAGGATAAGAAAGTTTTTGGAATCTACAGTAAGCCACAACAATTAGATAAAATCTTACTAGGTTCAGACCCAAAAAATACAACCAAATTTTACAACTACCTATTAGAGATTGAACTTGAGGAGGAAGTAGTCAAAGGCAATATGATAGCTTGGAGTAGAAATATAGGACGTAGCATCACTTTAATAGAATGGGAAAAGATCTGGACCAGGAATAATAAAATCACAAAATTGGCAAGATATAAAGAAAATGCCTATAAAATGTTTTACAGATGGCATCTCTCTCCTTCGAGATTAGCAATGATGTCTCCTAACATGAATCCGAATTGCTGGAAATGTAAAAAGAAACATGGAACATTCTACCATATGTGTACAGAAGCCCAAAGATACTGGCGGAGAATCAAAAAATGGTTGGAGGAAATTATGGCTGAACAGACTGAATTAAAACCAGAATTCTTCCTATTAGGGATATTCAATAGACGACTTCCAAAGAAACCTAAATATATAATATTACACACACTTACTGCAGCTAGATTAGTCTTTGCACAATGTTGGGATGCCTATATTACAACAGAGGAAATGACTGTTCAGAAAATAGTAAGGTATGCAGAAATGGATAAATTGACCCAAGCATTTAAGGATAAAGAATCATCAGAATATTACAAGAGTTGAGAATGTTGGTATGATTGGATAGAACGAAGTTAGATAATATAATAGTAAACATTATTAAACCATAAAAGAGACTAGGCTGCATCAGTAGTAACTATATACTTGCATTAAGATTTAATTGTAAACATGATACCAATAATGGTACAAATAAGGAACCACACACTGTTGATAATGGAATTGCCCCTTATTTGGGGTTTTTTTCTTTGTTTCTCTATGTTATGTATATGTTTGTTTATTTTAATTATATAATCAATAAAGTTTGCTTTTTTAAAAAAAAAGTAAAGCTGGGACAGGGCTATGGGGAAAGGAGGGGAAAGGAGGTTAAAATATGTCAGCTTTCATTGCATGAGCACCATCTTGTTTTTGAGTGTTTTGTTTTTTAAGGTCCTTTGTAGATATGTCTGACTAGAATAAGTTGACTATTTTTGTGAACTATTTTATGTGTAGAGAATAATATCGTAGAAAAGAGGCTATCTGATTAGAAGAGTAACTGTCTTGTGAGCTGCATCTCAGTTGACACTAGAAACAACAGATGAAGTAAGTAAACTCTGCTCTTTAAAGCCCCAAAGTCTGATCTTTTTAGGGACATTTCAGAATGCATTGTTCTTAGATAATGTCCACCTGCACAGAAATAAAGAAAAAAGCTTTTACGTTTCATTTAACTGAAATGCAGATAATTCCTATCCAGCTGTCTCTGAACACACTGGCAATTTACAAAACAAGTCTAAAAAACAAAAAGTCAAATAAAGCTGGTACAACACAAGTGAAACATCACTAACCCAGTAACAATGTTGCATATCTAAATAAAATAAAGATTAAACTATAACCACATAACTTTAGAAGCTGGGTTAAAAGAGGATGTCAAAACATTGTCTTCATTCTACTCACCAGAGAGATATTGTGCAAATTTGAATGAAACTGCTTCTGCTGTCAGCAAGACTTCTCAGATGCTATGCATTCTAAATTAAATAGTAATTTAATAAAACTTGGCTCAAATTGAATTGGAAAATGAAAAGTGATCTGAAGAAAGTATGAAGATTAAATGAGGGAAATAAATGAGGGGAGTATGTAAAGAAACTAACAAACAAAATGAAGTCACAGAAGTCATTAAAAGGTTAGCAGTGCTCAAATAATGTAAAAATGTTTAACCTGCTATTTAAACAGAAATCATTTCATTTGCTAACGTATATCCAAATAACAGGATCAAACTGGAGCTCAAAGAAGTTGACTGCCAAGTGTTAAAATATAAAATCCAAAACAAAAATTTAATCCAAAAAAAGATCACTTTGGCAGAAAAACAAATCTGGTCATGTTGCCAACTTCAAAAGCCGATACAAAAATTTATGCCACCAGATAAAGACTGAATGCACCAATTATCATATTAAAAAAGAGGAAAACCTTCTACGCACCAATTCCATCCACACACTTTCTACAACTTTGTAAACAACAAACTAAAAGACTCAAGATCCATCCCATCCCTGAAAGGACCTAATGGTAAAGACTGCAACGACAACACCATTAAAGCCAACTTCTTTAACAAATTCTTTGGCTCAGTATTTGTAAACAGCAATGGATCATGCCCAGTATTTCCTAGCTGAACCACAGATAACTACAATGATCTAATACATATCAATTTACAGAAGACAATGTTGAAAAAGCACTATGCAACCTAAAACCATCTCTATCTACTGGACTGGATGGAATATGTGCCTACTTCTTTAAAAAGCTATCCACTGCCATAGCCAAACAGTATAATCTTTGGAAAATCTTTCAGGACCAGCTCCTTGCCAAACCTATGGTCACAAGCCACAATCATCCCTATTTTTAAAAAGGGAGACCCCAATCTAGTTGAAAATTACAGACCAATCTCTTTAAGTTGCGTCACCTGTAAAGTCATGGAATCAATTATTAACCAATCCATTATCCTCCACTTAGAGACAAACAACCTACTCTCTAATAAACAATTTGGTTTCAGAAAAAAACTATCCTTTAATCTGCAACTCTTACACTGCAAAAACATATAGACTACACAACTCGATCAGGGCAAAGCAATAGACGCAATCTACATGGACTTCTGTAAAGTCTTTGATTCAGTGGTACACAACAAACTACTACTAAAACTAAAATCTTATGGTATCTCTGGATGCCTGCATAATTTCTGTCAAACAAACAACAAATGGTCAAAATTGGGAGCGTCCTATCAAATTCTGTACCTGTCAACAGTGGAGCCCTCAAAGGCAGTGTTCTAGAACCAACTCTCTTCATACTCTACATAAATGACCTCTGTGATCATATTAAGAGCAATTGCATTCTCTTAGCTGATGATGTAAAGCTATTCAACACCATCGACAATACCGCTACCCTTCAAAAAGACCTCAACTATGTATCAGAATGGTCAAACAAATGGCAACAAATATATGCTCTGTCTTACATAGTGGAAAAAAAAAATCAGAAAATAAAATACAAGCTGAATAGTCAAGACCTTGTTGAGGATCCAAACTCTGTCTAGGACCTTGGAGTACTCATCTCTAATGATCTAAGTCCACTGTAATCTCTAATGCTCTAAATCCACTGTAACTACATAGCCAAGAAGGTATTAAGAGTTGTTAACCTAATCCTACGAAGCTTTTTCTCTGGTAATATCACACTACTAACAAAAGCATACAAAACATTTGCTAGACCAATACTTGAATACAGCTCATCAGTCTGGAACCTGCATTATGTATCTGATATTAACACAGTTGAGAAAGTCCAGAAATATTTCACAAGAAGAGTTCTTCAATCCTCTATTCATTGCAGAATACTTTATGCCACCAGACTTGAAATTCTAGACCTAGAAAACCTAGAACTACGCCGCCTTCGGTCCAATCTAAGTATAGTACATAAAATCATACATTACAATGTCCTATCTGTCAATCAATACTTCAGCTTTGTTAGGAATGTAAGTCACTTAACAGCTATTTGGGTTGGACAATATATAAACCAGGATAGACATTTTAATACTGTCTCTTTAAGACAATCCTAAAAGTGTAATTGGATGTGGTTTCTCAAACGGCCATAAGATGGAGTCAGAAACCTGGGTTGTTTTAGTCTTAGTCTCAAAAGAAAGTGTGTCTCAGTGAGTCTCTTTTTCCTTCTGTTGGAGAGAGTTGCTGTTCCTAAATGACTGTTACTGATCATTGATATAAGTCTGATACTGAATTGTTTTTGACATTGGATTTTGATATTGGATTATCCCTGAATTGCAAACTCACTGACTTACCTGTGAATGACTTTGGACTGTGTTTGAACTTTGCTTTAACGTTTCTGGAAGTAAAAACCTACATTTACTATACAGTGTATCTGTGTGCTCTGTGTGTATTATTCAAACACTACTCTTAAATACGTCTCCCTGTATGCGCTCATTCTACTAACGGGGAATTATCTCAACAAGCTTCAACCATAACAATACAAGAGCACACAATAGATATAAACTCAAGGTAAACGGCACCAAACTTGATTGCAGGAAATACGACTTCAGCAACAGAGTGGTCAATGTCTGGAATACTCTACCTACCTCTGTGGTTTCTTCCCCAAACCCCAAAAACTTTAACCTTAGACTGTCTACTATTGACTTCACTCCTTTCCTAAGAGGTCTGTAGAGGGCATGCATAAGCGCACAAACGTGCCTACCATCCGTGTCCTATTGTTTCTTTTTCTTTTATGTATCCATTTCATGTATTCATAATTATATTTATACTAATACCTATTATCTTGTAAGTGATTGACAAATCAAATAAATAAATAAAATACTTAGATAAAGTAAAGCCAAGCTGTTCAGTCCCAGGAAGCAACAGCTGGCTAATTGGAGAAGTTTCTTTTCAATGTTGGTATTTATAATCATTACAACAACAGAATCATTGGAATAATTTAGGAAGCAAAACTTAGCAAATGATTGGAATTCAAGTATACATGAAGAAAAGCTGGGGCATAGTGCCACCTACATATGGAAAATTGATTGTACTACTTAACAGCACAGTTTTCAATCATGTTATATGTCAATTGTCAAGCCTCTGATTTTTATCATGTGACCATAAGGATGCTGCAATAGTTGTGTGAAAAATAAGCATAAGTCATTTTTTTAGTGCCATTGTAGCTTTGAACAGTCACTAAATGAATGGTGTAAGCCGAGGACTACCCGTGACTATTCAAAAAGGTCTAGTTGAAATATAGTATGGCTGTGGGAAGAGAGAAACAATTTATCTTTCTCCAATATTGGGTACATATATAACAGCTACTAAACAGCCTTAGAGGCGTTTGAATGTTCACTGCAGTACAATCTGGCCATAAAGTAAAAATCTTTAATATATAGTTATATAGCTGGTTTTTAAGGCCAATCTAGGCAAAATTGCCAAATAATTTTTCTCAATTTATTATATATCTTTTCGAGAATCGTCAAAATAATGGTCAAAACTATCTAAGCTAAAGCAAAATGTATTTTGTATTCAGCTTCAAAAATGTAAATATGCATTCAATAAACTCCCTTTTTAGAACCCTGTAGTCACTTAATTGTAAGTGTAGAGTCGGTGTGACTGGATGGAGCTGAGTGTTTACTTGGATGGATGCCTATGTGGAGTTTACAGCAGATATATTTCTCTTTGTGTCCTAAGACAGAAACGTCTGCCACTACCAGGATTGAACTTTCAATCTTTGGAATGTGAGATGAGCATATTTACCACTAAGCTTATGTCACTGGTCATAAATAGACAATGAAGTAATATAATTGATAAACGCTACTCAACAATTTTCCTATTTAGAGAAAATATGTAATTGTTATATACAACTTTATAGCAATGATGAATGCTAATCTTATTGTTGCTCATCAACATATTCAATATAAAAGCCTTCACAATTAGATGTCCTAGTGGCTCATGGGATTCTAATGGCTCATTATCAGACCGATTATTTTTCTAATTAAACTGACTCAAGTCTTGGCAGCAAAATACAATAGTCACAAACTTTTCAGTACTTTCCCACCAATTAAAAAAATCCTATTGATAAAACTAGGTTAAGTCTCCTATGAAGAGAAGGACTAAGATGAACATGTGCTTTAGTGAATATTGAAAAGTAGATATTTGCTTTATTGCCATGATATACTGACAGACTGCAGGACAGGTTATTTGCTAGTCAATATTGCAAATAGAGAATTGTTTGTAGAGATACAGAATTTTAATTTTTTTTTCCCCTGTAGTTCTTTCTGGGAATGGATTTTCATCCTCAGTAGCTCTTTAGGAGACATATGTTAACAGAAATACAGTCCAGTAATCTTTTTCCTTTTTCAAAAAAAAAATCCAATTAACCTGTAAAACATGAAATGGTCAGTAATATTAGATTCCCATCCCACACTAATAGCAAAAAATACCTCCCACCTTCATAACAGGGGAGGGGGGCTTTCTAGAGATGGTTATCCTTTGCAGAACTTTCTAGGACCAATCATATAACTAGAAAATTCATGTTCAGCTGTCCTATTTATTCTCCAGACATAAATCTGACAGAAAATAAATATGTCTGTACTAGATTTAAACCAAATTGCATATCTCTAATCCCAAAGAAGTACAGGGTTTTTTTTCATTTAGCAGGTAAGCTAAAAACTGACTTTTGTCACAAACCTTGTGATTTTTCTTCACAACATTTATACCAAACCATACTATGTTTTTTTTGGATTTGAATTAGCAATCAGTCTCCAGGTTTCATCTGATTGAAGAATCCATCTCTTGTATCAATTGCTCCTTTAATAACACCAGAAACAATACTTGATGATGGGAATTGTGCTTAATATTATAAGCTTTCCTACTCCTTATATAGTAGTCTCTCTGATGGTCTGCAAATTTTCTGCCTTTGCCCACTTCAGTGAAGTTCCTAAGGAAAAATATAAGAAGAAACTTTCTTCCCACTAAGCTTTGCTAGATTGGGAAGAATGGGAAGTCAGGGGTGTCGTGTCCTCGGAAATGATGCCAGGAGTCGGTGACTTCAAATCATGCTCTTTTATTGGTGTAGAAACCGAACTGGCGCTATAGAAAAAGTTCGTGGCTTTTATTCCTTTAGCCGCGGCAGCTGCGGCCAATGGCACCGCTTTGAATCTCCCGCGATTCGAATAGACCAATCGCGGGAGATTCTTAGCAAGCCAATCGGCGCGGCTCGCCTAACCAATCAGAGTGCCCCGCGCTTTGGCCAATCAAAGCGCGGGGATCTCAAGAATGCTAATGAGGGGACAGAACACCCCTCCCCTCTTGGTTTAGTCCTTAGGTCGTGTAGTCCCGTAGGTAGGCAGGGCTCCGTCTTAGCCTACTGGACCTGCGCAGCTCAGTCGTAGATTGGATCCTGGCCGGTTCGGTCGGGGTCTCTGCTTCTCCGGATGCCGTCGTGGGAACCAGCTGGTTGGTCGGGCCGGGCCGCTCTCCGTAGCTCCCTCCTGGGCTTCCCGGGTTGGTTGAGCTGCGGGTTTCGCTGCTCCCGCTCGGTCTCCCCGGGTTGGTCGAGCTGGCCTGGTTGTCTCTTCCTGGCGAGGGGTCGTGCTGGCTGCTTTCCGGTAAGTATGGTTGGTTTATTCTTCTTTGGTTTTGGTCCCCTGGGTATTCCCTCCCCCCTTGGTTTGTGTTGTGGGGGTTGGTTTTGCCTGCTTGTGCATCGGTGGTCTCTTGGGTGGTCGTCCTCGACCTTAATTGGTCGATGTGGCATTTCCATGCTCATCCGTCTGCTGTTTGTAGCCGGTACAAGTGTGGGCCTGTTATTTGTGTGATGACGGCCGGTACCCATAATGGGTCTCCCGTCAGGTTTTTTGCGTACACGGGGTCGCCTGGTGCGAAAGTTCGGTGTTTGCTGGTTGAGCCTGGGGGCTTCTCCGGGTTATAAGTGGGGTGTAATCTGTCGAGTGGGGACCTTAATTTCCTCCCCATTAACAGTTCGGCTGGGCTCTTATTCGTTGTGGTATTTGGGGTTATGTGTTGGGTGAAGAGTAATTAATTTATTTTTTCCTGGATCTCCCCATGATCTATTTTCCGGATGGTTTTCTTAGTGAATTGCACCATCCGTTCCGCCCTACCGTTCGCCGCTGGGTGCGCCGGTGCTGTCAGCGCGTGTCGGATGCCCCTTTCCGCTAGGAATTTTTCGAATTCTAGCGAGGTGAATTGGGGCCCGTTGTCGGAAACGACGACGTCTGGGAGGCCGTGCGTTGCAAAGAGTTTGCCGAGTTCCTTGATCACGGCCTCCGTGGTTGTTGTTCTCATGTTGCTTACCTCCAGCCAGTTGGAGTAAGCGTCTACTATTATAAGGAAGGTGTGTCCTTTTGTGGGCCCGGCAAAGTCTATGTGGATCCTAGACCAAGGTCCCCTTGGGGTTTCCCACTCTAGGACGGGTGCTGTGGGTGGGCTTGGCCTAGTTTCCTGGCATCGTTGGCACTTTGCTACCCATGTATCAATCTGTCTGTCAATCCCTGGCCACCAAGCGTAACTTCTGGCCAGGGCTTTAGTCCTAACGATGCCAGGGTGCCCCTCGTGTAAGAGTTCCAGAACCTTCCCTTGTAGTTTTTCTGGAATGACCACCCTATCCCCCCATAGTATGCACCCTTTTAATAACGAGAGTTCCATTTGCCGGTTCCGGAATGTTTTGACGGACTCGTCGTTGTCCCTTTCCGGCCACCCTTTCTCTACCCAATGCAACACCCGCGCCAGACGTTTGTCTTTATTAGTCTCTCGGGCAATGTCTGACGCGGTTATGGGTAGGTTGGGTAGAGTCTCTATACTGAGGGTGGTCGTCGTGGGTGCTGGGTCGGTGTCAGGTTCCGGTAGCGGTGAGCGGCTGAAGGTGTCTGCATGGGAGATCGTCTTACCCGGTCTGTGTATGAGTCCGTAGTTGTAGGCCACCAGGAACTCGGACCACCTTGTCATTCGGGGAGACAGAATGTTCGGGGTGGCCCGGTTTCCTGCAAGGATTCCAAGCAGTGGCTTGTGGTCGGTTATGATGGTGAATGTCCGGCCGTAGAGGTACTCGTGGAATCTTTTTACGGCGGCAACGATAGCCAGAGCCTCTTTGTCCAGCTGGCTGTAGTTCCGCTCCGGTTTGGTGAGGGTCCTTGAAAAGAACGCGATGGGTGCTTCTTTTCCGTCGGGGAGGGTATGGCTGAGGACAGCGCCGACGCCGAAGGGTGATGTGTCGCATGTGACGGCCAGGGGTAGGGTCTCGTTGTACTGTATAAGGACGGCGTCCGAAGTGAGGAGGTCCTTTGTTCTCTGGAAGGCGGCTTGCTCGCGTTTCCCCCAAGTCCAGGTTGCCGCCTTGTCCAGGAGCCTATGCAAAGGCTCCGCCGCGGTCGCCTTTTGGGGCAGGAAAACATTGTAAAAGTTAAGTAGCCCCAGGAATGCCTGTAGCTCCGTCTTCGACTTTGGTGTGGGGGCTTCTTTGATGGCCTTGATTTTTTGGTTTGTGGGGTGAATGCCGTGACGGTCTAGGAGATATCCTAGGAATTCAACCCGTTCCGTGTATAATTGGCATTTCTCCCTCTTTACCTTGAGCCCGGTCTCTTTGAATTTGCTTAGGACCTCCCTTAGGCGACCCTCTAGTTCAGCTTGGTTGGTTGCCGACATTAAGACATCGTCGAAGTAAGGTACCACCCCCTTGATGCCTTGTAATAGTCTTTCCATTAGGCTTTGGAATATTCCCGGTGCCACGCTGACTCCGAATTGGAGCCGGTTGCATTTAAAAGCTCCCCGGTGGGTGACTATGGTTTGCACTTCTGCCGTTTCCTCGTTGACTGGCAACTGTTGGTATGCCTGGGCGAGGTCAAGTTTGGCAAAAACCTTGCCCCCTCCCAGTGAATGCAGTAGGTGTTGCACTACTGGGACGGGGTAGGCGCTTTGTTGCAACGCGCCATTTCGGGTGGCCTTATAGTCCCCACAGATCCTCACCGATCCATCGGGCTTGATCAGGGTGACTATGGGGGTCTCCCACCAGGCGTGGTCTATTGGCTGTAGGACCCCTTGTTTGACGAGCTTGTCAATTTGCTCGTCTATCTTGGGTATAAGTGCGAATGGCACCCGCCTTGGTTTTAGGCGTTTTGGGGGAACGTTTGGGTCTAGGCTGAATGATATAAGGGGCCCTCGGTACTTGCCTAGGTTTCCGTCGAAGACCTCTTGGAATTCCCGGGCCAGTTGTTGCTCCCAGCTGTCGTCAGTGACGTGGTCGATTCCCATGACTGCAATGCCGAGCGGGGCGAACCATTGCAGTCCCAGTAGGCTTGGGCAGTCGCGATCGACGATTGTCAGGGAAAGCTTTTCGGTGTGCCCTTTGTATGTTATGTTGAACTGTCTGGTTCCGACTACCGGGATGCGGTTTCCCTGGTAGTCCTTTACGATTAGTCTCTGGCTGTCTAGGCTTTTCCTTTGGATGGTAGGCACCAAGCGCTTTATTTCTTGCCATGCTATCATGGAGAGGTAGGACCCGGAGTCCACCTCCATTTTGCATGGCTGGCCCTCGATGCCTACCTCCATGTAGACCTTCCGGGCGTCATTGGTTGTGGCGTGGCCGATGGTGACCATCTGATGGGTCTCCTCTGTTCGCCGGGTCTCACCGCCTCGTAGGGATCGTCCGTTCCGGTCCCATCTGATGTCAGAGGGGCGATCTCTGGTCCGGGGTGGTGTGCTCTCTCTCCTCCGTTCGCTCTGGTCCCATCGGGGCAGGCTGCGGTTCTTTTTGAGGCGGCAGACGTGGGCGATGTGTCCCTTCTTGTCACAATGCCGGCAGATTGATTCGAAAAACCGGCATTCGGACCTGGGGTGGTCGCCTCCGTAACCGGCACAGTTGGTCCTCGACTTACGACCCCGCCGGTTCTGTGGGTCGTGGCCTGCCTGGAGGCGATGAATTTCCTCCTCTTCGTCAGAAGTGCCCGATGCCGAGTGGAAATCGCCCTGGTGGGTGGTTGTCTCGGGTTGGGCCTTGGCCGACCTTGCAGGGTGGTTGTTTCCGCTGCGGTCCCCAGCGTTCGGTCGACGCATGCGGTCAGCGGATGTTTGGGTCGCTTCAGCGGCTGCGGCTGCGGTGAGGGTGTCTGCAAGGCTGATGTTGCCCTTGGCCATCAGCCGGCTCTGGAGGACGGGGTCCCACAGGCCGAGCACGATTCGGTCTCGCAGGGCGTCGTTCAGGTTGTCGAATTCCACAGCCCCCCTAGGTGCTGTAGTTCGGCGACGAAGTCGCTGAAACTCTCACCCGACCGTTGGTCCCAACGGTAGAATTCATTGTGTCAGATCAGGATGGGTACCTCTGGAGCGTAGTGCCGCCGAAGTATTGGCTCGAGGACGTCCCAGTCCATCGCGGTCACGTCGGCGGGTTTGGCAAGTGCCTTGGCCATCTTGAATACCTCGGTCCCGCAGTGGGTCAGGAAGACGGCGCGCTTCATGTGTCCTTCAGATCGCTGCACTCGAGGAACATGCGGAATCGGTCGGAGTACGATTCCCAGTCCTCGGTGGCGGGGTTGAAGGGTGCGGGGGGTGCGATTTTCGCCATCGTGGAGATTCATCTGGCTTCCATCGGACACGTGGTTCGGTTCAGGGTCTGGATCCCACCCTCGTCGCCAGTGTCGTGTCCTCGGAAATGATGCCAGGAGTCGGTGACTTCAAATCATGCTCTTTTATTGGTGTAGGAACCGAACTGGCGCTATAGAAAAAGTTCGCGGCTTTTATTCCTTTAGCCGCGGCGGCCACGGCCAATGACACCGCTTGGAATCTCCCACGATTCGAATAGACCAATCGCGGGAGATTCTTAGCGAGCCAATCGGCGTGGCTCGCCTAACCAATCAGAGTGCCCCGCGCTTTGGCCAATCAAAGCGCGGGGATCTCAAGAATGCTAATGAGGGGACAGAACAAGGGGCATTAGAGACAATGAAAAAATAAATAAAACAACCAGTACAGTCCTCTCCATGTCCAACAAAAATGTCAGCTCAGGAAACATTAACAAAGTACATTCAAAGGCTTTCTCAAGGACCCTGAGAATAAAATGGAAAAACAAAGCTCTTTCACAGGATAGAAAAAAAAATAAAAATTATAGGGCAAAATTCAGTACAGATTTATTTAGAAAGAGATCAGAGATACATTCTTTTATCTTTTTGTCAGTGAAGAATCACTGCTCATAGCCGGAGATCCTGACTCCTGAAGAACAGAATGATTTTTTGGAAGAGTGGATGGGATAGGGGCTGGAATTGAGCAAAAACTGAGATCTAAAAGATCTCTAAAAGATATAAAAGTTGATAAAAGTGCCATTTTAATTCACCACTCTTGACCTAATCTTCATTCTGCCCTAGACTCATCCATGAATTGCAAGAATTATTCCCTTTTATACTATTGCAGTAGTATACAAATATGGTAAATAAATTAGGGAATAGAAAATTAATCTATATACATCAAATCCTGCCCATATAATTTGATGTATACTCTACTCCACTACAGTATATACTCCACTACAGTATCACTGAGCTGTTTTTAGCTTTGATACTGGAAATTGCAATCTTGTCATTAAAAAAAGATAATATTGTCATACACAGAATAGTTAAAAAGCTTCTCTCTGAAGTTTTGATTTGTATTATGTCTATTACTTTTTTTCTATAGGTTATTTTCATGTAAACATTTAATTTATTATTAATCCTTATATCAGCCTACCATATTAAGCAGCAAACTTCACATTTTGACCAATCTAATACTTTTGAGAAGCTCCCATAAACAAGAGTACTATTGCTTCTTCTGGTTTGTACAGCATTGAGGTTCTTTACCTTTGATCTTGAAAGAAGCACATATAATTATTAAGGCTTCTAGCAACTGATGGAACTACCTTCCCAGCACCAAGAGACAGTAAATAAACTGCTTATTGAATTTTCAGAATTTCAGCAACTATATCTTACTAGTGGGAAGGGGGGAGATGAATAATCTAATGGGATATATCCTCAATTTATCTGTGCTATCATTAGGAATGAATGAACCTCTTGACTGGTTAAACTACATGAAATAGATCACTGTTTCTTTGCTGTTCAGGGAAGAGGGAAACCAGAAACATTTATCTGACCTGTAAGGGGAAACAGTAGAATGCATTCCCAATATAACAACTACTGCAAATACTCAAATGTTTTGGGGAACTGACAATGATGTCAATCTTGGAAGATACTTAATAAAATAACAGATAACAGAGTTGGAACAGATCTTGAAGGCCTTCTGGTCCAACCCCCTGCTCAGGCAGAACGCTACATGTCAGACAAATTGTTGTTCAATATTTTCTTTAAAACCTTCAGTGTTGGAACACCCATAACTTCTAGAGGTAAGTCATTCCACTGATTAATTGCTTTAACTGCCAGGAAATTACTTCTTAGTTCTAGGTTGCTTCTCTCCTTGATTAGTTTCCATTCATTGCTTCTTGTCCTGCCTTCTTTGTAGCAAACCCTGAGATACCAGAACATTATTATTATGTCATCCCTAGATCTTCTTTTAAGGGATGCGGTAGCTCAGTAGCTAAGACCCTGAGCTTGTCGATCAGAAAAGTCGCAAGTTCAGTGGTTCAAATCCCTAGTACTGTGTAACAGAGTGAGTTCCCGTTACTTGTCCCAGCTTCTGCCAACTTAGCAGTTTGAAAGCATGTAAAAATGCAAGTATGTGTTGGGAAGGTAACAGTGTTCTGTGCGCTTTTGGTGTTTAGTCATGCCAGCCACATGACCACAGAGACATCTCCGGACAGTGCTGACTCTTCGGCATTGTAACGGAAATGAGCACCGTCCCTTAGAACTGGAAACTTTGCCATAGTTCTTCTTTTCATGATAGTATATGATAATATAAACTCTGACATATTTTTAAATGTTCCTTTTATATGGATGGGGAAATGATTTCAATATTTAAGTGGGACTGGCAAGATAGATAGGTCTGTAATCAAGATACCTGCAGATATTATAGTGTAGGGAATTTCTAATGAGATGTGAATAGACTGCTGGTTTATTTGCAATCATCTAAGCCATTGGAGAAAGAAGCAATGAATTGTCACTGGAAAAGTGGCAATGAACATGTATTGGCTTAACATTCTATGTATCCACTTAATCTAATGCTTTGATATCTATTTAGTAATACAGTGTTATACTCTGGGTGAAGAATAATTAGAGACAAAGAGGATAGAAAACAAAGTTATATGAAAGTGCCTGACTAGAGAAAAGAGTTCTAAGGAAAGAAGGAAAGTAGTTCAGATTTCTTTTCTGTGAGAGATTTTGTTCAAATATTTAAAAAAGAAAGTATAATGTCGTGAAGCATAACTTAATAAATTTTATTCTCTCCATGTTTTATACAACCTTTTTGATAGGATTATACAGTTCTGAAGCTAGAAAGTTTTCACCCACATTTTTCTATTTCCTTTCTGTATTTTATTCTAGAGACTCTAAGAAATAAGAAATTACAGATGTGTACCTCTTGTTTGTGACAGTCTTTTTGAACCTGATGCTGTTATGGCTGCAAATTATGTACACAGACAGAGCTACAGAATTGATCCAGCAAATATACAGATTGTTGTGAATGAATAATACCAATAAAGTATATTGAGCTTGAAGTCAAGTGCAAGGGTTCTGGCCCTGCACTTCTGATTGGCTGTTAATGGCAGGATCGGATTGGTCCGTTCAGGAGCACCTGATTGACCATTAACAGGCCATTCCTATTGGTTAACGGAGCTAGCACTCCAGGCTTGTTATTGGTTGAACAGTTAATAAGTTGCCTATATAAGGAAGGCTATAGCAGCCCTCGAGTTGAGCTATCACACTATGTAAATAAAGAGTTTGAAGTTCACTGTTTCTACCGGCTCATCTCCATCATTCGCACCCATGCTCCAGACTTAACACTGGCAACGAAGGTGGGATTGGATGACATCAGAGCCAACTAAGCACGTCCTGAAGTGCACAACAGCGGAACCATGTCCGGCGGCAAAGTACCACCCACTCCGTTTGATCCAGCTCAAGAGGACTGGGAGTCCTACATGGATCATTTTCAAATGTTTTTGGAAATGAATAATCTGAAGGATGCCACACCCGGGAATAAACGGGCGGAATTTCTAACGCACTGCGGCCCGGCGGTTTTCAAAATGGCTAAGGCATTAGCGAAACTGGCAGAAGCGAAGGCCATGGACTGGGACGTCCTCGAATTGCTACTAAGGGCCCACTATGCACCAACTGTTCCAACGCTCGTAAGACGGCACGAATTCTATCAAAGAAACCAGCAGAAAGGAGAAAGCGTCACCGATTTCGTTGCAGACCTCCGGAACTTGGGAGGCCTTTGCGATTTCACCGACCTAGAAGAGGCCTTGACCGAGTAGTCCTCGGGCTAGACGCTCTAAACTTACAGAGCAAAATAATGGCAAAGGGTGACATCACCCTTAAAGACGCCATAGCTGAAGCTACAGCAGCAGAGGCGACCAAGAAGTCGGCTGCCCAGCTACGCCAAAATCGCACTCCCACCGGCCGGCGAAATTTCACCTAACGCAGAAGGGCAGCTACCGATGGCCCACCATGAGGACCTCTCTTCGTCGTCAGACAGCGACGAAGAAGAGGTCCATTGCCTGTGATCCGATCGGGAACAATACCCAAAGTCCCAGCAACCGTGCACTGGCTGCAGGGCCAACCATTACCGCTCCGACTGCAAATTCCGCGACGCGCTCTGCCACGAGTGTGGGAAACGAGGCCACATCGGATGGGTCTGCAGAAGTCTCCTCGGACCCAGCCAGACCTCGAAAGGAACCAATCTCCGCCAATCGACAGGGAAACGCCCTGTAAGGCGAGAACCAGTAAACCACTCCTACAGAAACCGACCCGTGAATCGTCTAGTGAGACGGGAAGAGGCCCACCAAACACTCACTATTGGCCATGCCTTTTCACTAGATGCTAAGAAAATTGGGTTCAACATGAACATTGAAAATTGGCCTTGCCAAATGAAAGTTGACTCGGGATTGCCTCTTTCAATGGTCTCATGGAAGACCCTCAAGCAACTCATCCCCACTATCCGGCGCCAAGAACTTCAATTCCAACAGCTCGTGTTGAAGGACTACCAGGGGAACCGAATTCCAGTCGCAGGATCCAGTCGAGTCCGGGTTGCATTCAAGAACCGCACGGCGTACTTACCCCTGACGGTGATCGATAAGGACTGGCCTAGTCTGTTAGGCCTGCAATGGTTCGCACCACTCCGCATTGAAGTAGCTGGCATTAACCAAATCGGCGGCAGTGACTGGGAGGAAGACCTCGCCCACGAATTCAGGGACGTCTTTGAGGAAAAGCTAGGCGAGTACAAGGGGACCCCGATATCCTTTAGCCTTAATCCAAAGATAGCTCCCATCCGCCTTAAGCCTCGTCGAGTTCCGTTCGCTCTAAAGCCAAAAATCGACGAGCAGCTTGATAAGTTGACTGACCACTCCCCATGGGAAACACCAATTGTGACACCAATTAAGCTGGACGGCTCCATTAGAATTTGTGGGGACTACCGAGCCACCCTAAACCACGTCCTGCAACAGAACCCATATCTGGTGCCGGTGGTACAACACCTTCTCCATTCCCTGGGGGGCGGAAAAGTCTTCGCTAAACTGGACTTAGCTCAGGCTTATCAGCAACTGCCAGTTGACGAAAAAACGGCACAGGCACAGACTATCGTAACACACTTTAAGTGTACGCGCCTTAAATTCGGAGTCAGTGTGGCCCCGGGGATCTTTCAGATCCTAATGGAGAGACTATTGCAGGGGATCAAGGGCGTTGTCCCCTATTTTGACGATGTGCTCATTGCCGCCCCCACTCCAAAAATCTTACAGGAGCGTTTAAGACTGGTATTACGAAAATTCCAAGAAGCAGGCTTGAAAATCAAAAGAAATAAGTGCAAACTGTGTACCGATCGTGTTGAATTTTTAGGGTATTTAATTGACAGTCAAGGTATTCACCCTACCAATAGCAAATTGAAAGCAATAAAAAATGCTCCCAGACCCCAGAACAAGACCGACCTCCAGGCGTTCTTAGGCCTCATCAATTTTTATAATGTATTCTTGCCGCACAAGGCGACTGTCGCTGAACCTTTACATCGTCTATTAGATAAAAAAATCTATTTGGGTATGGGGTCACAAAGAAGAGCAGGCGTTCTGTAATGTGAAAAAACTACTGACTTCGGACACCGTACTAATGCAGTACAATGAGACTTTGCCAATAAACATTACATGTGATGCATCGCCTTTTGGAGTGGGCGCCATTTTGAGCCATGTGTTACCTAACGGTAACAAAGCCCCTGTTGCTTACTTCTCAAAGACGCTCTCGAAAACCGAGCGAAATTACAGCCAGATCGATAAAGAAGCCCTGGCGATTGTATCAGTTGTTAAAAGATCTCATGAGTACGTGTACGGCCGGGTTTTCACCATTGTAACTGACCACAAACCATTGCTGGGGATCATCGCTGGGGACAAGCCAACTCCCTACATACTTTCTCCCAGAATGACCCACTGGTCAGAATTCTTGGCTGCCTACAATTATCAGCTACAATATCCCTAATAATAGCCAAAAAAGTTTGTCCTGTTCTCATTATCAGGCTAAAAACAAACATGGTAGAAAAGTACATTTTCTCTATTTCTAAAAAGTATTAAAGGCAAAGTTCATTCACACACACAGATAGTTTTCAGGTAAACCCATATATTAAGAAGGGTTGGGTGGAATGCCTCAAAACTTATTTTTTATTACAGTAACTTCTTACATATACTGAGTAATAGAGGAAAATAGGAATTTGTACCTCTATGACGTGCAAAGGGGCACAAGCTCCTATCCTTAAATTACAGAAAATTAATAAAGAAAACAAATTGGCTGGGTTCATCAGTCGTATAAATATAATATAATGCATTTATTTTCAGCTCAGTGTGATATGTGGACTCTATCACTATTGTTTACAAATCTACAAATTGAAGAACAATCATGAATCAGCAAATATTAACCCAGTTGCGGTGGCGGGGGGGGAAATTATTTAGAAATATGTCCCATTTATACTATTTAATGATAATGAAAGATGTCCTTAAAATAATGACATTGCATACAACTTCAACTGTTGCAGTTTAAGAGATACCCATGAAACAGAAGATGTAAGAAGCTAATCAAAACAGACATCATTTTTCAATAAGAACCCTTCATGTTCACAGTTAACTGTTTCAATTAAACTTCCATCTACCAAAACCAAAATGTACATATTACATTTAAAAATGACTACTAGTGACTTTAAAGTGTGATCATGTTCAGGCTTGACTTAAATGGAGAACAATGAAATAGCTCTGAGCATGTCATTATTCTCCACAACATTTTAAGAATAAATAGGCTTGACCATATAACTTATCGCTCCAAATATGAGGTCATCCAATAAAGCTGCTGCAGGTCCCTAGACTCAGCATCAGTCAGCCTGAGTAGAATCCTAATCTGTGCTGTGTAGCAACCTTTGCAATGCAGCCTGCATGTTTATATGCATGTTGATCTCTTGACATTTTGTAAAAATAAATTCTATTCATAATAAAGAAGTCACAGCTTGAGGCAGACTTAATGCAGCCTATTAATTCATTGCTGCCAAAAGAAAGAGTAACATAAAGAAAGCATATTATTGTTAGGACTGATTTTGTTCATCAGGTTATCCAGTCCTTTGCAAAAAAAAGGGTCATGACTTTAAATAAGTCTCTGAGTATGACAGATAAATTATAGCAGCAGTGCCAATGCAAGATTGCAAAACATGTGGCTCACAAACATGAATATTATTTCTTTTCCATCTATACTATTTCATTTTCAATCTTATCCTGCCACTAAGGATCAATCTATTCTGCACTTACAGAATTTCCAATATTTCTACAAGTAAGTGTACAACAGCAAACAGTTTGTTCTGCTATTAAGAAATAACAATTTTTGGGAGCTTCCGGTTTTGCGTGGCTTCGACAGCAGCAGGAATTTGCTTGTCTGCAATTCCTGCTGTGCTTGCTGCCAAGGTGCCCCCGATCCAAATGGGTCTGGGGGATATGGCTGCCCTGTAGAGGCAGCCAAAGAGAGAGGGGATCCGGACAAGGGTTTGGGGGTGTCGCAGACCCCCTCCCCAGCCAGAAAAACCCCTTTTTCCCAAGGTGGTGGAGCGGCGGTCAGTGATGGCCATCACAAAGAAGCCTGCAGCCGGGTAAGATTTGTGCTGGAGGTTGCAGGAGGAAGTGAATATTTGGCTGAGCCGAGACAATAACAACTCTTAATTACCCTGGAAACTGAACTGTTTCAATTGCCTGAGGATACATTGTTTCCCAAAGAAGACTGGAAAGCTGCGGTTAAAGCTGTTAAGGGGAAATTTTTTTTTCTTAACTCTCCCTCCCCATAGAAATAGCAGACAGAGATCTGAAAAATCTACTTGGGTACAGAAGGTAACTCAATTTGAAATTTAAAGCCAAGGGATAAAGGATTTAAAAAAACAACAACAACTTAAAATTGATTTGGTTTGCTTTGTGACTTTGAGATCTTTGTGAAATTTTGTTTTTTTAAAAAAAGGGACTAAAGACATTAGGGTTGCATTAAAAAAGAAAGAAAAAATGGCATTATCTTTTGAAGGACTACAAATGGAATTTCAAAAACTGAAAAATGAAGATAAGGGCTCGTTTGGATCTATCTTTTGCTTTTTGGAAATGGCGATTTCTACCTACCAAGAAATACCAAGAAATACCACAGGAAGGCTGGGATGAAGGAGAAGAAGCCATCTTTAATGGACAAACACACTTAGTGGAGGAAGAAAAGCGGAAGGGGGACAAGGAAAAGATGAACTTAGAACTTAAAAAAGCAACCAAGAAAAAGAAAAAGGAGATGAAAAAGTGATATGATGTCAGAAAGCAACAGAAAAGAGAAATACAACAGAGAGGGAAGATTAAGAGAGTGAAATTGGAGAGATGAGGGGGTCAAAAAGTTAGAATGGAGAAGAAAGGGGGAAAGGAAAGAGAAGTCATAAAGGCTTTAAACAAGATACAAAAAAATGTTTTTTTTTTCAGAGATAAGGGGTGAGATAATCTTTTTTAAAAAATGATTCTGCAAAAGTACATAAAAATGCATTGTAGACATTAGTATTTGAAGTTGTTAGAAAATTAGAATATTATATGATTTAAAAATGTATTAAAGCGAAGTCATGATTTAATTTTAGAGTTTAATTTCTTAATTTCATAATAGTATTGTTTAAGAATTAATAATAGAATTTAATTTCTTATGAAACATTGCTTTTGCTATATTATAAATTTAATATTTCTTTTTTACTTGTTTTTAGTTTTATTATTACTTATTAAACTCAATATTATTTGTTTGTTTTACTATTTTGAAATGTAATACTTTGAATGTACGGAGCAGAATCAGCACGAAAAATATGTATTATTTTAAATGTTATTTAGGGGGAAGATAAAAAGTTGTCATACTTCAATCTGGGTTTACAGGAGAAATATTGTATTAGATAGAAAGGATAAGTAGGTGATTGAAAGAAAACAGACCAAAGATGCAAATATAATTATTTAATTGAGATGGAATAAATAAAATAGAATTAAAAGAATGAGTAGGAGAGAGAAAATATATGGAAAATAGAGAATGCCAAATAAGATATGAGATAGTATATTAAGTGAGTATAAATTTTGATTGATGTCTGTATAAAAAGAGTTACCGTATATACTCGAGTATAAGTCGACCCGAATATAAGCAGAGGCACCCAATTTTACCACAAAAAACTGGGAAAACTTATTGACTCGAGTATAAGTCGAGGGTGGGAAATGCAGCAGCTACTGGTAAATTTCAAAAATAAAAATAGATACCAATAAAATTACATTAATTGAGGCATCAGTAGGTTAAATGTTTTTGAATATTTATTTCAAAGAAAAACAGTAAACTAGCTCTGTAAGTGGAAAAGAGAGCCAACAAAACCAATATGGCATCAACAATAACTTTAAAAGTACAAAAACCTTAGCTCAATCAGCAACCAAGCTAAAACACAAGAGTTAAAATCCTTCAAAACTGGATTCCTCATCATCATCTGTATGTCCAAACAGAGTCACTCTCTCCCTTGCAAGAAAAAAGCATGTGTATGTGCTGCATGTACATCCTGTTTTGGAGAGCCACCATCTCTTTCACAGCTCTCCCTCATGCCTCCATTGCATGTGCACACATGCCATGGCTCAGTAGTAGGTCAACATACAGATGTCACACTAGGTTCCCTCCTCAAAAGGAACATCCAACCTTTCTTGAGAAGTACAAACTTCATCTGTTCAGGATTGTGGTGACAAAGGTGAAGGAGGATGGGGCTGAGAAAAGGGAAGGGAAGAAAAGATCATTGACAGGGAGAAAGACAGGGAGAAACACCTGGAACACCTGGAGTTTCCTTAGGGAAGACCAAACAACAAGGAGAGAGGAGAGGAGGAGGAGGAGGAGGAGGAGGAGAGTTAAAAAAAAAGAGTGGGAAGCCAACTCACGCGTACCATCAAAGCGGGTTGCCATGGTATCCAGGAAGGTGTTTTGGGGAGCCAGGAGGCCTCTCATCACTGGCATTTTAAGACTTGCTCAAGGACATTGCTATCGTCCAGTTGGAAGGGGGAAAAAAACCCAGAGGTATCTGAGAAGGACGGGAGCTGAGACGGGGCCCTTCGCTTCCTCT
This sequence comes from Hydrophis major, assembly GCA_033807585.1. NCBI lineage: Eukaryota > Metazoa > Chordata > Lepidosauria > Squamata > Elapidae > Hydrophis > Hydrophis major. The sequence continues at coordinate 142,148,240 of CM066343.1, read as the reverse complement.
CCCCGAGACAGGCCAGGGGGAAGCGGGGCTTTCTCCGCCTGCTGCTGCCAGAGGGGTGCAGGGGGGGAGTGTGGGGAAAGGGGGTTCGTGCCGAGGCTCCGCAAGCCACCGCTGCCTCCTCCAGACGAGCGCCTTGATGGGAGGCGATCGCAGCCGTGACGGCAGAGACCGCGAGGTCAGACAGAGATGAGGGGCGCCCCGAAGAGCTCCGACTGCAGCGAAGGCGAGCGGCCACCACTTCCCCAGTGCGCGGCGGCGGGGCAACTCCTGGCGCAGACTGGCCCGAAGTCTGAAGTGACTCGCTGAGCGGCTCCTTTACCCAGCAGTAACTTTCAAGTTGAGGATGCTGGGTGCTGCTGCTGCCGCTGCTGCTCCTCGGGGCTCTTGAAGCTAATCCTGGTTTGTTCGTTCCCATTCATTGGAAAGGAGAAAATAAAAGACGGCGGGGAGGGAGGGGGGCACAAAGCAACCCAAACGCGTAACAGTGGAAGAAAGGCGCGCTGGTGCGAGGAAGGGAGAGAGAGAGAGAGAGAGAGAGAGACACACACACACACACACACAGACAGACAGACAGACAGACACACACACACACACACACTCACTTCGCCACTTTGCACCTTGCAAATGCAAAATCCTGGGGTTTTTGCATTTGCAAGGTGCAAAGTGGCGGGGGCGGATCCCACATGCTGGAAAGGGCTTGACTGTATTACGGGGAGAGAGAGAGAGAGGGAGAGATCATAAGAACGGCTCTTGCTTTTTTCTTGCAAGGGAGAGAGCCTTGCTTTTTTCTTGCAAGGGAGAGAGCCGCCACCACCACCTCCTCCTCCCCCTCCTCCCGAGTGAGTCTCCCCCTCAGTTTCCCTGAAGGATCTTCTGTCGCTTTTGCCTTCTCCCTACATCTTCCCTCTGTTAAAATCCCCCCCCCACACACACACACTTATTTTCGGTCGGATAGATTTTGTGTCTGAGCATTCTCACATGGCGGTGGGTCATTTTTTTTTCAGAGGGGAATCTGACTCGAGTATAAGCCGAGGGCGGTTTTTTCAGCACAAAAAATGGGCTGAAAAACTAGGCTTATACTCGAGTATATACGGTAACTTGGGGTAAGCCGCCTTGCAAAAAGAAGTTTTATGTATTTATGTTTTGTGTAATGTTTGTTTAAGTCTGACAGGATGTGGAAGAATACTAATGAAAATATATATATTTTTAAGACAGAAGAAATATGACTAAATAGAGTAATAAAGAAAAGTTTTGAAAAGATATGAAGTTGATTAGATAATATATATATATATATATAGAAGTGTGATAATTTGGAATTATCTTATTTTTAAATAAGATTTGTTTCTTCTAGAAAAGATATTTTATGTTGCTACATCCTATGTTTTGTTTGTTTGTGTTAAAAAAAAATAATAAAGTTTGTTATAAAAAAAGAAATAACAATTTTTAAATCATTTTCAGAATTCAGGAGAGAAGGTACCAAATAGCAAGGATAGCTGCAGTTTGAGATGTACTATTGCATGAGCATATGGAATTGTTCTAGACATGATTAACAATCCACTGTTTTCAGTGGCTCAGACAAACACCTTCTCTAGTACTGCTCTTCTATTAGAGATATGTTGAAACTTGAATTATCTAAAGATTTGTTGAATGTTCTCTACTTTCTTATCTGTCTTTTCATTTCTTTGCTCAATATTCTCAGCTCTTTGCTCAATATTCTCTATTCTCTTTTCAATCTTCTGGATTCCTAACATAATCATCTGTAATGTCACTTCCTTCTCTTTCTCCTGTTGTAAAATTGTCTGTATTGACCATTGTCCTCCAGATGGTGAAGAGGCTATTGGTATTGAGGAAGCTGGTGCTGTTGTCTGTCTACTCATCTTATGCTTACCTGTAGAGAGGAAGAGAGAAAAAGAGAAAAAGGGGAAAAAAAGGAGTACAGGCAAGCAGTTTCCACTCCAAAAAAAAGGGAAAAAGAAAAATCTTCAGGCACTTATGTACCTTAATCCAATTATTTCTCTTAATAAAAAAGAGAAAAGGAAGAAGATTTTAAAAAGTTAAAAAATTATTACGTTCTAGTTTCTGGAATAGAAGGTTAAAATCCAAACATAAAATCCAAACTGGGGGGGGGGGGGGTGAGTGGAAAAGGAGATAGAAAATAATCTAGAGTTAAGCCAGCTGCTGTCACTAAGTATCCAAGGCTCTTTAATAAATCAAACTCAATATTTCTGGTTCCGGTATTTTCAAGGTCACTTCAATACAAATAAAATGTCTTTTTTGAAAGTAGCTTAATCCCGGATTACATTTCTCCGTACAGACACAAATTCAGATTCATGCTCATTTTTATATTCTATTCCATATCTTATTACTATTTTACATTTTCTGCATAGCTTCTTCCCTCTTTTAATTTTCTCAATTTTATTTTAATTATCTCATCTTGATTCAAATCATTGCATTTATATTTTTGTCTGTCCTGTTTCAATTATCTATTATCTTTTCTCATTAAACAAAATTTCTCCTGTAGTTACTGATTGGAGTATGATGCCTTTATATCTTTTCCCTAAAGTTGTAACATTCAATATAATACATAACTTCCATTCGGATTCTGCTTGGTACATTCTTAAAATACACATTGTATTCTTAAAAAAAGAAAAAATTATAAATGTATATAATTAAAACAACATTCCATTCCAATTCAATTCTATCATTAATATTAATATTCATTAAAGTCTTAACATCTTTAACATTACTTTTCAATTAAATATCATACTTCTATGGGAACAATTATAAGCTTTCCCTAGTTAATTTCCCCCCCTTCACTTATATTATATAAAACATTAACTAATTAAAATGTTCCCGTTCCTTCCTAATTCAATTTTCTCATTTATTTTATTTCACTTATTTTATTCACAAACATTTCACTAAATTACACTAACTATTTTATCCCTCATTTTAATCATACGTTGTTTCCAATTTTCTAAAGTTATTTCTAATACTAATATAACAATACAATCTTATGTACCTTGACAGAATCCCTTTTTCAGTTAGATTTTCACCCATTATCTCTAAATAGATCCTGTTTCTCTATATCTTGCTCTGATCCTTTGTAACTTCTTTTCTTTTCCTTCTTCCCTCTCTTCTTCTCTCTCCCCTTTTTATCCCCTTGTCTCTCTACCTCTATTTCTCTCTTCTGTATTCCCCTTTTCTGTTGCTTTCCAGTATTATACTTATTTTTCAAATTATTTTTCTTTTCTTTGGTTGTTTTTTTAAGTCTTAAATTCTCCATTCTCTTTCCCCCCCCCTTTTCCTTTTTCTTCCCCACATAAAATTGCTTGTTCATTAAAGATGGCTTCTTCTTTGTCCCAGTCTTCTTGTTTTGCACTCGTTTCTTGTTCTTTCTCATAGTTCAAAATCTCCATTTCCAAGAATTGAAAAATGAAGCCAAAAGAACCCTTCCCTTTTTGTGCATCTTCTTTGTACTTTTTAAGTTCCATTTTCAATTCATCCAGAAGTGGTGCCCTTGTATAAATTTTTAAACAATCACCCGATTGATTTTAGTCATTCAAATATAATAACCAAGGATCCAAAGATCACCAAATAATCCAAATACACGCAAGCTGTTTCTTTTTTGCTCTTTTTTGTCACTTTCTTTTCCTGGGGTTACTATTTAGTTGCAAAGTTTCAGTTAAAATGTATCTTTTAAAAGTCTTGTTGAAGTTTTACTGTAGATTCTTTTTAATTCCAGGCAGTCTCCTCCCTCTTCCAGATCCTGCCCTTATTTTTTTTCTCTCCCTTCCTGCTTATGAAAAAGAAAAATTTTAATGTCCAGAAATCTTTATTATCCCTTTGGCATTTTGTTTTATTTTCAGCTTAATTGCCTATTGATGTCAAAGCAGATTTTTCCAATTTCTTATTTAAGTCTCTTAGTTTTCAGTATAGGGAAGAAAAGGGAAGGAAAAAAAAAGCCAAACCCTTTCCTTTTTCACTTTCCTTTGCTGCTTCCGACTTTTCTTTGGGAGCGATGTTATATTTGTAAGTTTAAATTCCAGGGTACCTTAGTTGTTGCTTTTACAATTTAACTTGGTCAGCCAAAACTTTCACTTCTTATCTTCCTCCTGCACATTCTTTTCCGGTCGAGTTCTCCTTTGTGGTGGCCATTTCTGACCACTGCTGCAACCGTCTTCAGGAAAGGGAGTAATGGCCAGCTGAGGAGGAGAGATGCAGCTCTCCTCAACCCTGCTGGCGGTCTCCCCCATCTTCACCACCTCTATGGGATGGCTTAGCTCCGAAACCAGCTGGCTCGGGGAGCTCCAGTGGCGAGCCCAGACAGAAACCACACACGATTGCAGATTTCTGTCTGTCGCCGAAGCCCTTCAAACCGGAAGTCCCCACCATGAAGCCATTTCTATCGGCCGATGGAAGCTTTCCAAAGGCAGTCACCAGTCATTTCTATCGGCTGATGGAAGCTCCCCAAAGGCAGTTACCAGCCGCTTTGGGGTGAGATGTGGCTGCCCACAGAGCACTCCTGACAGGAGTGCCCCACATTCATTCCCCTCGACACAAGGCCATTTCTATCAGCTGATGGAAGCTCCACAAGGGCAGAGTCACCAGCCACTTTGGGGCGTGACATGGCTATGCATCAGGTTCCCAATTGCAAACTCAATTGCATACATATGCTGTTGTCAGACGACCCCAAGATTCCCACTACATTTCTGTTTCCTGAGTCAGCCACTCTTCTTCGTCCCCTCAGATAGCCCTATTTCCCCCCCCCCATTTCCCACTGCAACCACTTGGGTCGCAGGAGGGTCGCTAAAGAAGCTATTGTCTTCTCCTGTCCCACTCTTTTAAACTTCTCTCTCCAGCCTTGGAAATCCTCTCCTGGGGAACCCATCCCAGCTCCAACCCTGCTAAGCTGCTAGCCTAGAAAAGCCCCCCCAGATGCACTCTGGGAATCCAAAAACCAGTTCTACCCCCGATCTCTGACTATTGAGCAGGGCAGGCACTGAAGGGGGAAGGGAGGGGGAAGAGGGGAGGGGCTCCTGGGTTTCTTGGCTGAGCTGGGTGAACAGCGTGGGCCCAAAGGCTCTGGGTTGGAGGGTTGGAGCTGGGATGGGGTCCTCAGGAGAGGATTTCCAAAGCTGGAGAGAGAAATTTAAAAGAGCAGGACAGATTCAGACTTCCTGAAGAAAAAATTCATTTAAAGTAAATACACAGGGTGCTTCAAACGTTCAGAGTGTGCCACCATTTTTCTAAAGAATGGACAGGTTTTGGACACACAAATCAGGTAAAATCAGTTTGTGGGCACTGTGGAACCAAGAGTTCACCTTTGGCACGAACAAAGGGTCCAAACTCAACACAAAACTCATTGGGGTGAAAAATACAAGGGTCCTTCCTGGCAGATAAAGCAGCCAAGTCCGAAATCCTCCTGGCAGAGGCGATGGCTACCAGAAAGGCCACCTTGCAAGACAAAAATTGTAGAGAAGTAGATCTCAGTGGCTCAAATGGGGCCTCAGACAGTGAATGCAGTACTTTAGAGAGGTCCCATGTGGGGTATCAATGAACCACTGGAGGCCTCAAATTTGTAGTCTCCTTAAGAAATTTGTGGACAGTAGGATGCCTGGATAGGTATTCTAAGCCCCCCAATGAAAGTACAAAAGATAAGGCTGCCACTGCCGTTGTAACAAGTTGGGTGACAGGCACTTGTCAAGACCTTCTTGAAAAAAGATGTGGGAGATTGAGGCCTCGGAAGGGTCCATCCCAGATTGTGAGCATCATTCACAGACAGCCCTCCAGGTCATGTTATAGATGTGATTTGTGGAAGGCCTCCTGGAGACCTAAATGGTTTATATTGCCTTGGAGGGTAATGGTCCCGGATCAGAGATCCCCACACAAGTGGTCAATTGAAGCCACTGGTGTTCCAGATGTAACAAGGATCCCTGGCTGAGTGATGCTCTGTCCGCCGGTATCCTCCAAGGGAAGGTCACAGATAGGTTTACTAAGTCTGTCAACCCAGGCCATCTGGGTTGAATGAGCTCTGCTCTTTCTCCCAATAGTTTTTATGTCACCTTTGGGATCAGGGGCAGTGGTGGAAAGGCATAGAAGAGTTCCTGTGGCCAAGAGCTAAATAAGGTGTCCATCCCCTCTGCCCCTGGAACCACAAACCTGGAGAAGAATCTTGGCATTGTCCTGAGAATCGAAGAGGTCTATGCTGGTCATCCGAAGCACTGTGACAGCACCTGAAACAAAGCGGGTTGCAAATGCCACTCTGCATGGTCTATAGTGGCTCTGCTAAGCCAGTCTGCTTCAACACTGGGTATACCCGCAATATGCTCAGCTCTGAGTGAGATATGATGCTTTTTAGATCAGAGGCACAGCTCTAGTATTCCCCCTTGGTGATTTACATGTGCCTTAGCGGTCACATTGCCAGTTAAGACCAGGACGTCCCTCTCTGCAACTATGTTTTGGAATTGCCTCAGAGTCAGGTGGACTTCCCTGAGTTCTAACTAATTGATGTTGTGGTCCAAATGGGCCTAGGACCACTATCTCTGGACCATCATGGATTGGAGATGAGCTTCCCAGCCATAAAGGCTGGCATCAGTGGTCAGAACCAGCTAGTTAGGCTCCTTGAATTGATTTCCTAAAGAAAGTGCCCCTGATAACCACCACCAAAAGGACTAGATGACTTCTAGAAATATCCTGAATTGGGAATGGGAACAATTCCTGTCTTTTGATAATGAAGGAGAAACCATTGGAGAACCCTTGCCTGCAAGCATGCCCAGGGGTCTTGAAAGCATAGCCAGGGTTATTCCGCTTTTAGATTTCATTAGAATAATCAATTCTCTGATATTCTCCTGATGCTTCTGGGACAAGAACACCTTGCATGATATGGTATCTATTACAGCTCCCAGATGGAGTAAGCTGGTGGTAGGAATGAAATGTCTTTTGGCCTTGTTGACAGAAAAGCCATTCTCCTGTAGCACCTGGATGGTGACCCCCAAGTCCTCTATTGCTTGAGATGCTAAAGAGGACTGGACCAGGATGTCAACCAGATGACACTGGACTCAGCCCTAATATGAGCTGCTAGTGCTGCTAACAGCTTTGTGAATGTTCTAGGAGCAGATGAAAGACCAAAGGGCAAGGCCCTGTACTGAAATGTCTGCCACTATAGTAGAATCTGAGGAATTGCTTATGGGCATGTAGTATAGGGAAATGTAGATAAACTTCTGTTAAATCTATGGAAATGAGGAAGTACCCTTCCCTAATTCCATCCAGAATAGACTAGAAAAAATACATCTTTTTAAGCTACCTGTATCTTAGCCAGAGGTTTAGATGTTTCAGGTCCAGAATTGGCCTCCATCCACCCAAGGTCTTTGGTATGACAAACAGGATGGAATAAAATCCCATCTCTTGTTGATTCTCAGGCAACGGCTGGATTGCATGGATTTCCAGCAGATGCTGAATAGCTATTTCCATGAGGACATTTTTTTCCCTATTCTTAGAAACAGGGCAACGAATGAAAAACCTCGGGGATATAGAGAGGAATTGTAGAGAAAGGCCCAATCGGACCATCTCCAGGACCCAGGTGTCTGTGGAAAGAAAACCCCTCTTTCAAGCCTCAGATGGTCTGTGGTGGAGGTTCTCTCAGTCACACCAACAGTCAACAATCCACCTTGCTTGAATCTGATCGGTCCTTAGCCGATCAGCAGCCTCTGAAACAGTTGAAGTATGGCCCGATGATCTTTTGACAGTTGGCAGATCAGTACCCAGTTGTCCTCCTTAAAGTATTCAGGATTGGTTTTGTCTGTTTTCTGCTGTTAAATGTTCTAATTTGCAGAACAATGGAAAACATGTCCTAGCTGTTTGACTTAGTCAATTTCTGGGACACCCTTATCAAAGGGGAGTGTCCTCACAGATCTGACAGAGTAAGTCCAATCAGCAGCAGTGACTGACAATCCAATTCTGGATGCTATCTCCACCACAATGGAGAACTTGCTATTCTTCTCCTCACCACTTATTTACATTTAAAGAACTTAAATAATTACACTACATTGGATTTAGCAAGTAATTTTATGGGCATTTAGAGATGTATCAAAGATACACTGCTAGTTAGAATAAAATGTGATCTTAACTAGATTAAGGATAGGAGATAGAAAGAACAAAGCTTTCTATGGCTAGGAAGGCCATAGTGGGAAAAAGAAGGATTGCTGTTTAACTGGGAATTCTGTGCATTTTTAAAAGAATTATTACCACAGACAGTGGCTTTCCAGTATAGGCAGTCACATTTAACAATTGACTGCTTCATTTAACAATCATTATTAATTCTGACACTGATGAAAAGTAACCAGTCCTGGCATTTATGATGTTGACATGTCTCTAAAGCAAAGGAAAATTGCTGCTGTTTTGTTTAATGATTGAGTTCCTCTCCCAATTATGGTTACTAAACAAGGACTTTCTGTAGGTCAAGCCATCTTCTCCTGTCTTTTCTTTCTACCAGTGGCAAAATATCAATAACTGCAATTTCCATTGGAGAAAGAGTAGATAAAAACAAAATTATGTCAATAACAGAACATGTCATTATTGATTAACATCAATAACAGCATCTGTCTCAGCCTTTCTTCCTCTCTCCTTCCCTTCCACCCATTTTTTAAAATCAGATTAACAATTTAAAAATAAAGAAAGTAAAAAAGTAAAAGAAAAGTAAAAAAGAAAGAAAAGAGATATAAAGAAGAACTTGCTTATTTACAACCATTTTAAATACCAGAATAATTTTACCTCTTACTTTAGCCTAAAATTGTCTTCTTTCTATAATCTGTTCTATCTACTCATCAAAAGTACAAATCATAAGTTCATTTTTATGAACTTTTATGATTCATAGATCATGTCTGTAAAGATTTTCCAATCAGCAATAAACGTAGGTATTGTTTTCTCTAAACAAAGAAGTCATTTAATTATTTCAGCAATTTCTATCATCTTTTCCAATCCCTTCAATATAGTGCTAAATATTTATATATTTAAAATATTATAAATATATAAATATTTAGCATACAATAATCTTGCTGAAGTTATCATACATAAAACAAAGTTACAAGATATATTTTACAACTTTTAGTCAATTCCTCCTCCCAAGTGCTCCAGTTTCAATTTTATTTTATTTTTCTTCCATACAGTTGGATTTGATTCACAGAAACTGCCAGGACATATCCCAGCAGTTTTTAGTAAGGTTTTCCAGAAGTGGTTTGCCATTTCCTACTTCCTAAGGCTCAGAAAAAGTGACTAATTCAGTAGGTTTTTTTCCTGAAGCAAGATTAGAACTGACAATCTCCCAGTTTTAGTGTATACACTAAACTGTATAACAATCTTTAAAATCCTCTGATTGAGCGTATGCATTTGAATCTAAAATTTTCTAACTTTTTTGCATGTCCACTAAACATTATTAAATGATCCTTCTTGTTCACATTTCCAACATAAATTTGAAATCCCTTTATATATTCTAGTGTATTCTCTGGTGACATCTCATCCTTCTTCTATGAGCACTGTTTTATTAATTTAGTTTATGTATATTAATAGCAAAATAAATGATGACAGAAACAACTAAAATGTAAGAAAAACAAAACAAGAAACACAGAAAAAAACAAGAAATAAACAATACATACTTCATAGTATATATACCTAATTTAGTATTTATTCAACAAATTAAACTTTAAATATGCAGAAAAATATTGGTCTATTTTTCCTAAAACAAGCATATGGGTAGGAAGTGACTCTTGCTAAGATAGCACAGGCAACAGTAGACTACTGAGAGCTGGACTTTTCCACAGTAGGAATGCTAGTGGAAAATAGTGACTAAGCATCAAGACTGACAAATGTAAAGCAAGGTATCTGTTAAAGCTTCCTGAAAGCAGAAAAAAGTCATGCCAGACTTAAACTGTGGAAAATACAAGAGGAAAATACACCCTTTTGTTGACAGAGGGCAATCAACTGCTTAAAATAACTTCATTCTAGCATGCAATAAAAATTCCTATCAGGTCATATCTAGGTAGTTTCTTTTGCATTCAAAAGTCTGAAAGTATGAATGTTATCTCAGCCTAACTCCCACACTACCTTTGTGTTTTTTTCTTACTGATGATAGATGAAGGCTTTCTATTTCTAAGGCATGAACTTCGGGACTGAATCATAATTTCTGAGAAGTTAAAAAGATAAGGAAAATATTTTACAATTAGCTTCTGATCTCAAAATTTGCTTATTTTCTCCCACCTGCCTATTACTGACTATTAATAGTTTTAATGTTCCTTTTACATTGCCCTAAATTTCAGTTTTTTATGTTTTGTCCTTAGCATTCTAGTTTAAAGAATTATATAACTTTTACAATTACATATGGTGGGAATGATGGGAAAAATCTGTGCTGATCCCTTGGGAAGGTTACTGTTAGTCATGATTGCAGAGATCAATGGATAAATGGTTAACCTGGTATAAATAATTGCTTATCTTTTTCATCAAATGGCATAAAATACATTGGATTATTGGTCCCTTGAAAATCAAGAGTTCATCAATGATGGTAAATATTGTTGCACTATCTTCTGGATTTACAATTTAATTAATGACACACTTAAATCAAAATATCTGGACTGCAACCAAATTAGGTGAGTTAAAAATAATCTCAAATAATTTCAAATATGAGCATTCTGATGCTATTGGCCTCAAACAAATTAGGGAAGGAAACAATACCGTTTTCACTAACTTGCTCTTCAGAACAGTTTTTCCATCTCACATTGAGCTTTTCTATGCATAATGCACATAATTTTTATTAAAGATTTTAATATGTTTCATATTATGTATATTTATGTAATGCAAACTTGTAAAATTTCTCTGGCATAACTCCATTTTTAAATAATTATCTGTTCCCTTTTATGTATTTTTTAGAAATGTACATTCTTTTTGAAATGTGTCTTTTGCAAATAAAGTTTCTTTTCTCTTGTAGATTTCTGATCAGACGCTAGTAAATTCCAGTCAACACGGCTCCTCATGCCACAGCAAAATTATACTGGCAAATTACACAAATTTACAGCCTTCAAAATTCATGGCCCTAGTTAAATCTTTGTAACCCATATCCTCATTGGAAGACATTAATTTATTCTTTGTCAAGCCTGTCAGCCCTTGGCTACTAAATTTTGGAAGAATCTATTTGTGCATATTGAAGCATGGTCTAAAGGGCTCTTACTTTTGGGGCAACATGCTCAGAATGCATACAAACTTTGTGTTTGTCATTGGTCATGCTAAGCAGACAGGCCTCTCCTTTCTAATCTCATCAATGTCAGAGTGATGGTGAAACCAACAGCTGTGTCAGAGTAATTGGAAAAATAGATTCAGAACAAAGAGGAAGATCTATCACAACAGGGTTTCTCCCTCTAGAACATAAGCTTAGTTTCAGCAGAATGCATAAATATTTGATTCACTATTTTGTACTCTTATCGCTCTTGTGCTTTTTTTACCTGCCCTCCTCCCAGCCATCAGAAGGGATAAATGGGCTCCCCTATTTAACAAGCTGTCAGAGATTAGCTGCTTAATAAAAAAAATGTACCTCCTCAAAAGCCACAGTCACCCTGATTCCAATATATTTATTTTCAAATGGGAAACATGTGACTTCCGGAAAAAAATACATTGTGACATTCCAGCTTTTCTTCCTTCCTTAATCATGTGCATATCCTACAGTGATAAAGAAATGCACCACAAATGTTGAGGATAAAAACATCCAAGGAAACAAAAAGTCCAAACCCTCTTGGGGTTGTGGGTCTGCATTTGCATCTAAATGCTGAAAGATAGAAATTGTTCTAAAACTTTGGTTTTCATCAAAGTAGAATTGCTGTTGGAGAAAAATACCAGTTGCAGCACCCCAAAGCAAATGCAACCTCAGACTCCCTCTACCATCACTAGTAATTGCCAAATGTGGGCACATTTTGGTTGGCACCCAGGATCTCACTGATGATGAGTTACATACTTGTTTTCGTTTGGACTGAGCTTTGCCAAAATGAGCTATTAAAAATAATGAAAACTAATACTGTTAATTTAAGATCCATCTTATCCTGGGAACCCTTTTTTGAACTATTACCATCTGGCAGACAGTACAGAATAATAAAAACAAGGACGGATAGCCTGAAAAACATATTCTATCCCAGGGCAGTAGCTCTTTTGAATTCTGCTGTATAGTGTAATGTTGGTGTAGTGTCGGGGATTTTCAGTTCAATGTGTGAAGGGTGAAGGATGTGTGTTTGTGTTTAACTTCATGGTCATGGTCATGATGTGCACTGAAGATGGTGTTCGATTTTGTTGTACAAGGTGCAATGACAATAAAAGTAAAAGTAAAGTAAAATCCAAGGAGTGGTTGCATGTTTGATAATTACATCACCCATTATCCTGATCACAGCCTACAATCCCAACTGTGAACCCCTAACTTTTCCATCAGATCACTGGGTAACATTTGTAACTTGAAGGTTGCATTTACATTATAAATGGCACATTGGAACAAAATTCTAAACCCTAATAGGTGAAGTCAGAGAAGAAATTAAATTTGGAAAGAAATTTAATTTCATTGACTTCTTCGCTTAAATTAACATGAAATATGATTAACATAATTATTATCAAATCATGTATTTAATACATTTCTCCTGTGTATGTTAAAAATATGATTCATTGGTATATCTTTTTCTAGTGTATTGTTTAAATATATTGCTTAGTTGAGTTCCTAAGTAGCAAAGGGCTATTGAGGAATATAGCAGAAACAAAGTTAATTTTTGAGGTTCTGAATAATCTCAATTGCTTAAATTTATGGACTTAGACAAGATCTCTATGCATTAATTTAAACTATAAATGCTAATTCCTTGCCAAACACCATTTATCTTGCTTGAGGAGGCTAGGTAAATTTTAGGAATCAATAATTGTTTTTTAATCTGATGATAAATTTCAATGAGGCTGTTGTAAAACCAATACATAAAAGGGATACTTTGAATGACTCTTACCACAAAATGGGAGATCAATTATTAATGATTTGGAAGTGATAAATGGTTTGTGATGGTTGGACTGCGGATTCCATTAGAAAAATCAATGCTTTATGACACCATTTCAATATGGCTTCAGACTGATTCTGAGACAGAAATTACCTTGATTAATGTGACAAATAACTTGCACTTGGAGACAGAGGAAAAAAAGTAGCTGAATGAAAACACTACTTTAAGTAGTTGAAAAACTCATATTTCTGAAAAACTTAAATACCACTCCACCTAGCTTCTAGATAATCTAGCAGGATTGGAAATGAGTGTCATGGTTTTAGAATAATACTTCTGATAGGTACATGAGAGATTATACAGTGGCATTTCTTTTCTATTCAATGGAGCTTCTGTCTTGTTCACCATTTACAATATTGATGGTTACTATATCCTCTGTTTTAAGATCTTCATCAAATCTAGATTGTATTTGTGCATATGAAAACTAATTTATTTTTACACCTTGTTCTTCCAATGCTTGCATAGATTTAAGTTCACCTTTTTCATTCAATATCTCACCATATCTAACTGTTTGTTCCTTTTTATATCTTATTGGATAAGAAAAAGCTTCAATAGTAGATATCCATTATGGAATTTTAAAATAATATTGCTTTTTTATCTTTTCCCACTTTTAAAAACAACTCCTCTTGAATATAACATCTTCTAAAATACTCCTGTGTTTTACCTCCCTTATACCAGAGGAAAGCATGCCATCCCAACAGCAAGTCATGTCCTTCTAGGGTCAATAATCTACTGTTTCTTAATGTTATCCATTCCTTTACACACATCAAATTTGTCACCTGATAATATAATTCCCAGTTGGGCAAAGCGAATCCTCCTCTTATTTTGGCATCTTGTAACAGTTTAAGTTTTATTTTCATTTTCTTTCCCTGCCAAATGTATTTTAACACTATTTTATTTAGATTTTCAAAAACCTCTTTCCCTAATCTAAATGGAATTGTCTGGAATAAATATAAGATTCTAGGCAATACATTCATCTTAATTGTAGATATTCTCCCAATCAATGATAATTACAAGTTTTCCCATTTTATCAAATCTGTTGCAATCTGTTGTTTGAGTTTAAGATAGTTATCCTCCTTCAATGTACTTCATCTTGCTGTTATATACAGTATATCCCTAAATACTTAACCTTATTTGGGATCTGGATTTCCAAGACTTCCTCTAACTCTTTATTTCATCTTGCTAATATGTTCTTTGTTAAAATATAAAATATTTGTTTTATCTTTATTTATTTTCAAACCAGCTACTTTTTCATATTCTTCTATTCTTTCTATTAATTTAGGTGCTGTTTCTAGTGGGTCCTCTAATATAAATACCAGGTCATCTGCAAAGGCTTGAAATTCTCTTCCTTTTTAATTTTCATTCCTTTTATTTCTTTTTCTTCTCTAATGTTCCTATTCAGCACTTGCCAACACAAACAATAGAGGTGACAGTGGACAGCCTTGTCTATTCCCTTTTCTTATATCTATAGAATCTGCTTACTCTCCATTTATCATAACGTTTGCAGTTTGCTTATAATATATCATTTCTATGGCTTGAATAAATTTTTTACCAAAGCCCATTTGTTCCAGTTGCAGTAACATAAATTGCCAACTCACATTGTCAAAGGTTTTCTGTGCATCTAAAAACATCAGAGTCATTTGCTTTTCAGGATGTGCCTCATAATATTCCAAAGTATCCAGAATTATTCTCATATTATCTTTAATTTGTCTCTCTGGCAGAAATCCATTTTGATCAGGATGAATAAAGTTATTTAAATATCTTTTCAGTCTTTCTGCCAAAATTGAAGCAAAGATTTTATAGTCTGAGTTTAATAGGGATATAGGTCTATAGTTTTTAACTTGCTGTGGGTCTATATCTTCCTTCGGTATAAGTGTAATGTTTGCTTCTGACCATGTTTTGGGTATTCTCTTCTTTGACATAACTTCATTCATAACTTCTAGTAATTGAAGATTCAATGTTTCCTGAAATGTATTATAAAATTCCACTGGCAAACCATCTGGACCTGGTGCTTTTCCAATGTTTTGTTCTTTTAAAGCTTCTGTTAGTTCCATCATTGTTATGTTCCCTTCTAACATTATTTCAATGTATTTGGGTATCTGGGGTAAATTCGCTTTCTGTAAATATTGCTTAATTCATTCTTCTTGAATATTCTCTTGATAATACAATTTTCCATAATAATCTTGTATAATTTTTCTTCTCCTCATTTCCATAGCAAACATGTCCTTCTTCATTTGTTAATTGACTAATCCTTCTTGAATCTCTTTCCTTTCTCAATTTATAAGCTAGCCATCTGCCTGGTTTATTTGCATCTTCAAAATAATTCTGTTTAGCATTTTTAATTTTTTGTGCTAATTCCTCTTTTTCCATTAATCCCATTTTATGTTTAGTTATGTCCATTTTAATTTTAATGTCTTTTTTGTGGAGATTTCTGTAACTTTTTTCCAGTCTCTTATATTCATCTTCCAGTGTTTTAAAAGTTGTTTTTCTGTTTTATATTTTTCTTGTATATTCTATTATCAAACCTCTTGTGTAGGCCTTCATCATGTCCCATAGATTCTGTAAAGATATATCCTCTTTTTTTATTTTCTTTAAAAAAGAAAACCAATTCCCTCTCAATTTTCTGTTTAAAGTCTTTTTCCTTTAATATCATATTATTTAAAGTCCATCTAGATCTCCTCTTTTGTCCTTTCCATATAAGTCATTGGATTGTGATCTGTCCAAGTACTTGTTTCTATTTTGATTTCTTTTGAATCAAATAATTCTGTTGACATTCGTATTGTATCTATTCTAGACCATGATGCATGTCTATTTGAATAAAAAGTATATTATTTATTTTCTTTTTTAAAAAACAAGTTTTTATTCAATTTTTCAAAAACAACATAAAAAAGGCTCTTTTCAGTGTACAGCATAATTCCGAGTTACCACTTTCACATGCAAATATGATAGTAATTATACATTCAATTTACATTCAACATTCTTTCTTGTCCATTTTTAACTTAATTCTATTATTACTTCTCCATTTCAACTTTTACATAAGAAAAGAAACAAACACATTAATTCTGTTAAGTGATATTACTTTCATTCTAAGCATTGTCTCAATTCATTTCAATTTATTTCAAATATATTTCTTAAACATTAACATTTCTTTTAAGCATGGTCTTTTCCAAAGTATTCTTTTCTCATTTTACCTCTCAAGTTTTATAAAAGAAAAGGAACAGGCAAGTTAATACTACTCATTAATATTACTCTCATTCTAAACATCTCAATTCATTTCAATTTATTTCAAATGTATTTCTTAAGCTTTAACATTTCTTTTAAACGTTGCCTTTTCCAAAGTACAATTTTCTCATTTAAATCACTAATAGTTTCCATATCTTCATACTTATTCCCTTTTAATTCTTTTTTATCTTGTCAAAAGTGCAATTCCATCGCATTTTCTTTTCATAAAGTCTAGATTAATACAAGTTTTTCACATAAAACAAAACATAAATTTCCCCTCCCCTTTTATTAGCTTAGGGTGTCACCCAGTGGTTTAAGTATACCTTATTTCCCTCATCTGTAATATCCAATTAAACATCTATTTACTTAGTTATAGTAAAATCAATCCCTAGAAAAATAAACTACTTCACGTTGTACTTTTCAGTCAGATTCCACAATGTATTTTCTCCCTTTACTTCCATAAAATTTTATTTATGGTATCAAAACAATAGAAAAAAGAAAAAAGAAAAAAACAATCCAGTTTGCTTGGTCACTGATATTAATCTCATTTTTAGACCTCCTCACAATTCATTTCAATCATTTCAATATAAAAAATAAACAACCTTTCTTGTAACAATAAAAATAAGAAAATGCATTCATCTTCTAAAAAGATATCAGTGCCCCTCCCTCCTCTCAATAAATTATATTCTATAATTTGTAATTGCAAAGTACATTATTATTACCCCTCATATCAATGCGGAATCCCCTCTTAATTCATTAACCATTGTCCTGATGTATTCTTGGTAAAGAAAATTTTTCCTTTATTTTACAATTCCCATATTTCTTTCTTTCCTGTTCCTGTTCCTCATAACCTCTCTTCCCTTTTGTTTTTCCAAATCTTTTCTCCCTCTGATTTATATCCCTCTCTCTATATATATTTTCCTTCCCCCTTTTACTTTTTTGCTGTTTCTTTCTGTCTTTCCGATTTTTATAAATATTCCCCATTTTAGTTACTTTTTAAATCTTCCATTTTTAACCCCCTTCTTTTTCCTCTTCTTTGTTGTGTTCTTTGTGTTGATTGTCTATTTAAGATGGCTTCTTCTTGAACTAACTCCTCCTTCTCTGAGGTTTCTTCTTCATATTCTTCAATTGCCATTTCCATAGTTTTTAACTCAGAGGCAAGTGGTTCACCTCTTGCATGTAGTAGTTCTTTCAAACTTTTAAGTTCTATTTTTAGATCCCACAGAGATATCATCGTTACACACTCTTATAACTTATAGTCATTAAAATCCACCAATCAGCTTCTCTTTTTCTTTTTTCTTCTTCAAACTTTCTGGATTAACAACTATTCCAGAACTGGGTTTCTAGCAAAATAACCAATCAGTCCAACAACCCATATTTTTTCTTTTGTTCTAATTCAATTTTCTCTTTTTAAGGTACTTGTTATATTTTTTCAATATTTCCTTTTCATTGTATCAGATCCAATTCAGAGAGAAATAAGAACTTTCCTTTTTTCAGCTTAAATTTTTGTCCATCAGATGGCACTCTCCGTTATACAATGTCCTCACCTCCCCCCCACCCCATTTTCCAAACCTTGGTATTCCAAAACAATAAAATCTTCAATTTGAATATTTCCCCCTTCTTTTTGAAAACTCCTAAGTTCAGCTTTAAATTGTGTCTGTTTGTTAGCAATGTATTTTAATTCAATTTGTTTGGGTATCTTTTTCCGGCTTCTTCCAATCCTGGTTCCAATCCTTTCCCTTTAAAAATCCACCGCTTTCTTATTCTTTCATAAAAAAATATTAAAATACCGTCCTGGGGTACCTTTTAATTAATTGTTGCACCAAGTTGCCCAGTTCTTATGTTGTCCACCTCTTTCTTCTCTCCTGCACAAATCTTAGTCCAGATTAGTGTTCCTCTTCAGGGTGGCCATTTTGGACCACCGCTTGGTCATCTTCAGGTGGAAAAATTGCCTAGCCCAGGGAGGGGGGATGCGGCTCCCCTCGACCTGGCTGGCAGCTTCCCCTTACTCCGCCGCCCCTCTGAGGCAGCTTCAGCCCCTAATCACAGTGATTGGGGCTCTCCAATGAGAGAGCACGGACCGAAGCTGTGGACAGTCACAGTCTCTGGTCCATCAGTGAGAAGGACTTAACCCAGAAACCAAGTATATTGTTCATTTTCAACATTTCTCTCTCTCCATGCATCTTTTACGTTTATTTCTTCTATCATTCAAAAGAAGGATTTTGGCAATGTTTTTCTAATTTTTGTTGTTGTTTTCTGTGTTTTATAGTCCAATTTATCATTAATTATTCCATTGAAATATCCCATTATACAAATATTAGCATAGTCCAGTTCAATTATTTTCATATGTAATTTCCTGTAGAATTCTTCTTGGTTATCGTTTGGAGCATAAATTGCTCTTAAAAATGTTTTTATATTATTGTCCATTATCTCCACCTTCAAAATCTTTCCATCATCATTTCTATAAATTTGTTCTGCAGGATTGTATCTTTAATGTATAAGGCCACACCTCTTTTTTACATTGTGTCAGTGATATGAATAATTTCCCTAATTTCTGTTGTTTCAATAAATATTCATGTTTTTTAATATGTACATCTTGTAGGCAGATTATATCAAACTTTAATTTCTCTAGTTTATGGAATACATTTCTTCTTTTAGTGGCTAAATTAAGTCCATTTA
The DNA here is from genome assembly GCA_033807585.1 of Hydrophis major. Lineage (NCBI taxonomy): Eukaryota > Metazoa > Chordata > Lepidosauria > Squamata > Elapidae > Hydrophis > Hydrophis major. Next base: position 142,129,284 of record CM066343.1, on the reverse strand, counting down.
TATTAACAGTAATCTATTTTCTCTCATCCATTTTAGACTTTATAAGAAGGATTTGTTGCTCTAGTAGATCTTGGTTCTCGTTGCTCTCTGGGTACACCACCTACTGCTCCTTCTTCTTTTTCAATTACTGTTATACACTCCTCTTGAAATTCAATTAGCGATTCTTCTTTTCTTGTATCTTCCTCCTTTCCTCTAAAATATTCTAGATAGAATAGCTCAGCTTTTTGTGAGTGAGTAAACTCCTTCATAAACTATTCTTTCATATCTCTAATAACAGCAGAAATTTGTTTTATTAGGAATTAGAGGGGGGGGAAATCTATACTAGGCAAGGAGCCCTACTCTTTTGCCATGAGATGCAGCTTCTGATAAAAGTCTCCTATGGGATATGGGAAACTGGCCTTTGACAGAACCAAGGGTTTCCCAGTGTTCTAAAAATTGAATAGCCACTGGAGCCAGAGTTGACAGGATTGGGTTTAGTGGACCAATAATCTCAATCTGGCTTTATTGCAGCTTCCTGTGTTTCTGTCTAAGATTGTGAGAGGTATCTAGGCGGAAGGAAATAATACAGAATGGGGCAGCCCAAGTCATACTTTCAATCATTAGCTTAACTATTTGGAGTACGTATAGAGGAAGGCAGGGTATGAAGGTGTGAAAAAGATAGTAAGTTTATTCCTATTTTCATAAAAAGGAAATCCTGAGTTAGCTTTCCCTGCTGAGTGTCAATTTGTGAGATAGACATAGCCATTATGTCTCAGCTCAATCCACCTCACAGAGTTGTTATATAAAAAATAGGAAGAGTAAGTTGTATTCTGTTTGCTTCCCTGAGTTTTTATAAAAGTAATAAAGGTTAAAAGTAAAATAACATAAGAGAGATTTAAGATTTTATGATTTCTGAAAGAGGACATTCTAGGGTAAATTAAAGACAATGAGCAAAGAAGAAGAAGAAAAGTGCAAAATTTACTTTTTATTTTTGGTTAGTATGGAGATTTATAATATGGCATAAAAGATTTGAAATACTCCAAGATATTTTGAAGAATGGTGCCAGAAATTAGTAGCTACAATGTCAATAATGAAACCTGCTTGTATAGACTACATCCAAAAGATGTTGATAAAGGAATGACAGATGTGAAATAAATTTTGCCTTATGCAAAAATACTGGAACCAGAAATATTGGATGATAAAAAAAAAAAAAAAGTGTGAACTTTTACAAAATAGAGAAGGCAGCTGAAATGACCTGAATAAGAACTTCCTAATGGACATAAAAAATAAGTTAATTAAAGCCTTGAAATTAAAATGGAAGGACAAATGATAAACCAGGAAAAATTGCATGAAAAGTGACTTGTTACTGGTCATTTACAAAAAAGATTTACTAAAGATTCGAAGAAGTCTTCGGTGTGGTAAAAAGAAAAGCTAAACAGAGACCAAATCCTATAACAACATCTGAATGAATTAAAGATCAAGATTGTTAGAAGTAAAAGGAAGCAACATAATGGCTAAAGTGAAAAGTAATTATGTTTCCACCAAGTTTGGTAAGTATTTACAAACTTTTCCTGACACCAGGATTGTAAACTTGATTATTTATGGATTTGAATAGTTTATGGGGAAGAAGAAATATTTGATTGTAACCTTGTAAGTGGCGAGCAGTTATTAAATTTATTTATACTTGTGATGAAGATTGAAAATCACTTTGTATATTTTTCTTTTTATTTGTCTTACTTTCTTTTCCTTAATTTTTCTTTGCACTTTCTTTCTATTTCTCCTCTCTCTGAGTTTAATTTTTATTTGCTTATATTATTTGAATTAAAATCTGTAATAAAAATATTTTAAAAAGAATAGAGAAATTTGATGAGATTTGATAACTTTGTGAGTATGCAGTATTTCAATGTACAATGTTATTTTAGTGCTATTTAATTTGAGTGAATTAGGAATGATACACACAAATACCTTTTGCCAATGTTTTCTATAAGATGAGGTTCTGCAGCCATGCCTTGGTATGTGATTATTTTTTCATTATTTCAATAGGTAATTTTAGGAAGAGTCCATTCAAATTCTTGTGATTCTTTCTTAAAGCATTTTCCTCCGTCCCTGCCTCCTTCTCTCATCTACCCATCCATCCATGCATCCACACATTCACTGACAATCAATGCAATATAATAGTTCAGAGTTCAACATGAATTGAGAAGGCTGTGGAACTGAAGAGCTTTCAACCTGTCACTCTACTTCATCCTACTTTATTTTGGGAGGGAAAAAAAGGGAAACATTTAAGCTGCTTTAAGCTGTAAAAGGAAAAGTGGAATGCAAAGACAATGAATACACATAACCCATTCATTTTACTTTATCTCCCATTCTTTGGCATGCTAAACAGCCCAGACAATGCCACACCGAGAAACATCCTTCAGAAAGAATAACCAATATTAAAACATTGCAATGAGCAACAACTTCTATTGTAATGAATTCTGAGATATTGCATTTAGAAATGATTTCAATCATGCACTGATATTTCTTATAAAATGTACTGTGTTAAACTTCAAAATAAAACTTTTCATGGAACAGAGTGGTTGATTCAAAACAGCTAATCTTAAATTGTCAAAACAATATTTCATCCCATTAACATCTTTTTCTTATAGAAATTCAACTGAGAATAAGAGAAAAATAAATTTTAATCATATGGATTTTTTTCAGGTCATCACGGATTCTTTGCTTTTAAGAACTGCCATGGTAAGATATTAATTATGATTTTCCAAATTCCATAACTTATTCAAAAAGTTTGTTCTCTTTTCTTCTGACTATGATAATTACATACATGTTAATTTAATTTAATTTAATCTTAATTTGCATGTATGAAGCAATCTTTAAAGATCAGAGCTTTTATATTATCTAATAAGAAGTATCATTACCACTATAGTTTGAAAGATACCATTCATAAATGTATTGGGGAATTATCATCACATGTTCAGATCATCAATTAATATATATAATTATATTAATCAGTGTTCAGAGAAGGAGCCTTGATGATACATTTGAAAGCAACTGTATTATGATTTCTGGATTAATATTAGGTAATGAAGAAGAATAAGAAAAGACACAGTAATATCATACAAGATTTTGTGCTGAACTTCCCTAAACCATTAGTGGCAAAGAAAGTGAAATTCTGTTTCTGAATGCATTTCAATAGTTTGCATAAGGTCAACTTCTGTTCTGAGATTCCTTCCTTGGCCAGAACATTTGGATTCTTCTTAAGTCATGCACTCAAGGTTTGGAATGTGCTTCCCAATGACTTTCACAGCAGATTGTCAAAGTGGTCAAAGAGGGATTGGGAAGTATAATGTATTCCACTCTATTACCTTGTTGTGGTACATACTGGTATAGGTGCAGCAGCTACAGTGAAACTGCAGGAGCCGAGAGACTCCCACTATTTAAATGGAAAAGAAAAAGTTATTTCTTCATTCCCTTCCCATGCACTACTTCATATGGAAATGAATAAGCCTTCTTTTTTTAAAAAAAAAATCTCTACCACTTTCCCCTTTTCCTCCTACTGGGTGGGCAAATTACAGCAGCTGTTACAATATCTTTTGTTTCTTTCAGTAGTCAGAGGTATATGAAGCCCAACAAACAAACAATAGATGCCCATAGAGCAGCTTGGTAAAGAGACAGGCAATTAAATTCTCCATCAATGTGTGCTGAGAAAATTGACTAAAGCTGATGACAGAAGATAATTATAATAGCTCTTCAGGAGAACTTATTAACTAAACTTCTACCAGCTTTCAGGATGAATGAACATTCATTTAAAAATAGCAAATTAAAAGTTAAAGGCCAGAATAGACAATGGCTAACACATCATCATACTGTTAATTCATAGTAAATGTCTTATTTAGAGTGATTGCCTACTATGTAAGGCAGCCTTTTCTGTTGAGGTCATAACTCCCAACACCATCCATGCTGAGAATGTTGTTGATCCTCGTTATAAGCTTCTCCCAATTACAGTCACAGAGAGTAAACATTTTTAAAAACCACTGATTTTGCAAATAAAACAGGGCAATCTTTCTTCCTGTAATGTGCATGATTTGACAATTAATTCCCAAAATTTACTTAATGCAGTCAAAATATGTCTCTGCTACTTATTAAAATAGCCCTTTCTTTTAATCCTCTGTGTGAACCTAAAAAAGATAGTTACTTTAAAAGTCATGAACTTTAATGAGCTAATTCCTGTAAAGAAAGTGGGGGGGGGGGATTCTTGCTGTTGTTTTCAAACTGAAGTGGAAGCCTGAAAAGAAGAAAACTTGTCTTAATGAATAGCAGAGTGGTGTTCTGCTGTCAAAGTATTTTGTCTAATTTACAGATGTGTTTTCTTCATTTTAGTCAACAAAAGAATGCAAGTTTTTAGTAGTTACTCACTGCTGTATGTTCCACACAGTAGGTATAGCCAGCATGGGATTGGTTTATCCTTGGGAATGCATATGCATCCCAAAGCAGTTGGCTGTGGTTCCATTGGAAACTAAATCTAGGGCTCATGGTCAGATGATATTTACTGTTTTGGTATGTCCTCACCATGGAGTTGGGCTCTAAGACAAAAAAGAAAAGCTTACAATACACATAACAGCCAAACAATATTGCACCAGATGACATATGACCATTCAAAGAAAGGAAGTATAATAAATAAATTATCTTATTTTGTTTAGCTAATTTACTTTTTGGTGAATTTGCTTAGTTTTCTTTCTTTCTCTCTTTTTGGTGACTTTTTCCAAAACAGATAGATATGAAGCTGATGAATAAGTCAAGTCTCCACAACTTAATCTAGCACAGGGGGATGATAAAGTTTTCCATACTTTTTTTTAAACAAAAACATCTAATGAGGCAGCAGCCTGAATGAAATAGGCAGGGCTGAAATGTTCAATCTTTCTCTTTAAGTCTTATATATTTGTAAAAAACAAAAACAAAACCCCTCCTATAGTAAAAAATGCTATTTTACTGTAGGGTGACCTTGAATGACTCTGAGGGATATAAATTGATTCAATTCATGTTAACAAGAATCTACCTATGATCCTGCATCAGGCCAAAGTGCAGAGATGGCCTTTATCTATCTTTTCTTTTCAAATAAGGTACATAATCCAACAGCTATTGACACAGGGAATATCTCAGATATATCTACTCTGGTCTCAATCATGCAGAGATATGGAGCGAACATAAAGAATCTCTCACATTGACAATTTGACTATCATCAAGCATTTATAGCACTTGAACACAATAAAAATAATCCCTGTTGGTTCTAATTAAATTCCTTACACTTAATTGTGCCAGGATGCAAATCCTAGACACATTTAAGCTTAATGGCTATCATGTCATCCTATGCCTGTTTGCTTCCCACAGATGAAGAAGTCTCCCCTTTTCAGTCTGTAAAGTAGTTTTAAATATTTCAAACAAAACTGCTTTCCTTTTCTCATGTCAGTGTTTTGTGGGGTGTGATTTTAAAAGATTTAAGTTACAACTCTCTAAACTCAAAGCACACAAATTAATCCTGAAGCCGACAACAAATGGATCAATCAATAATTTGAAGAGAGGCTTTGCAAAATAATAATAATAGAGACACTGCCCTTATATTTAAAGGCATCTTTAAAAATAAGTCTTTTTCAGGACTGAATCTTGGCAAGTTAAGAGGAAAAAACAGAGCTAGAACTTTTACAGAAAGTATATTTTTCCTCCAATGCAAAATAAATTATCTTTTAATTACAATAGTCTTTGAATTCACTACTCAAAAATAAGTTTTTCAATAAATTTTCATTGCCGTTAAAAATAAAATCCTAGAATGGATTTTGGAACCTGGAATCTAAAATGGAATCATAAAATTATGATCAACTGTCTGCTAGGTGTACAAATAATTGCACTAAATCCCAGACCTTAAATGATGATTATAAATTATAATCCCTAGTCTTTATAATTGGCATCTTGTAAAGAAGGAAGCAGATGAGACTACTTTCTTCAGTACAACTATAGAACCTCCATATTAATAGTTAGCTATAGTGTGTATAATCTTCAAGCATAGAACATGCATATTTAAAGCAGTGGTAGTATTCTACTGGTTCGGCCCAGTTCTGCTGAGCTGATAGTGGCGATGAGCAGCGAAGACGAAACTGGTTCTGTCCACCACTCTACTGTTGGACCCACCTGCCCACCTGGGCTCCCATACTCACCTTTATCCTCTGAATTTGAAGTGCAGCTGCTTTGAGTGCTGTGCAGCAGCTGCTGAAGTGATCAGGAGAGTGCAGGCTTGCAGGAGGTGAGTTAGAATGCCTCTGTGCCTGCGCAAAGTGCACATTTGGCACATGCGCGCACACAGAGCATGCCCACCAAGCCATGCCCACTGAACCAGTGATAAAAATATTTTAATCCCACCACTGGCTTAAAATAAGATACAACATGGTTTTACATGATGAAATACTTCGGTTGAATGAAATCTTATGTGTGGGGAGGTTATTTTTAAATGTTCTATGCTGCCTTTCAAAAGTATGCCTTTTCAGAATAGTTTGCAACATTGAAATCAACAAATAATTGAATTCAGCAAGAGTCCTTGTGAGAGGCTAAGTTCCTAAACATAGATAGAGTACTAAAATAAATAAAATACTGAAATATTAAGTGGCAGAATATCCATTACAAATATTCTTACTATTATTTTCTTAAATGCAGACGAGCGTAGTCCAACTATTAGTGAATACTGACAGACATTTGTGTAGTTAGAGGAAAAATTAAATTTATTAAGAATCATGAAGCTTGAAATGCCTATGTAAACTTATCTGGAAGAGGAGCACAAGAGATAAAGATTAAAAGGGAAAGATGTGTATGTATGTATGAAGGAGGATGTTATAGAGACTCATGTAATTAACAAAAGATCAAGTAAAAACCAAATATAGGAACCACATATGAAATTCCTACTTGCCATCTCTCTCTAGTCATAAAGAGCCTCATTGATGCAACAAAGTGATGTACTATCCAACAATAAAACATATTCTAAAATAATTAAAAGAGAACAAATTATCCATGGAAATTAAATTTTCTATATCTGATTAAAATGCTCAATAAAATTGCCTTTCTTTACATTAAAAAATATGCCTTTCAAAAAATGGTGATTGATGGTTCCTTCAATTGACAATACAGCTCCATCCAACGTTATCCAGCATGTGAAAAGCCTTATTTGATTGACATGCACTCTAGTTAGTACATGCACTGCATTTTTCTTTTTTTCTTTTCCTATTATGCAATTAATTGATCACATCCACTTGTTATGAGTTGGTCAGTTGATCTCAGCTGTTTTCTTATGGCAGTCATATGAGATGAACTAGAATGAAAAACTGGTTCAAAATCATCCATTAAGTATCCTAGAAAACGAAACTTCCAGTGACGGGGTATAGATGAGTAGAGGTGCTGAAACTCGCTTGGGGCTTTTTGCTACCTTTTCTTGCTGTTGGAGCGACCCTCAGGGGTGCATATATCCTGTAGAGAAACGTGCCAGTGTGGGGAGACTCGAGTTGCGGTGTGGAGAGGGCAACTCTCATCGCGACGCAGAGAGACCCTTTAGAGATCAACAAACAAGAGACTGCCACCCAGTAATGGCGGTCCTGAAGTCCGGATCATTACCTACAAGAGGAAGCGAGTGAGTGACAGACTGTGGTGAATGGAGAAGAGTGTGAGTGAAGGAATCTATGAATTTGATAGAGTGTAGAGCATTGGAGAAGTCTCGTAGATGACAACATCAGTTGGAGCAAAGCCCGAAAGTAGCAGCTAAAAGCGGATGTAAGAGGCGGTGAAAGCAAAAGGGCTCACGAGACGGAAGAGGGTAAGGACGCAAGCGATCAGACAGAGAGAATAAGAATGATGGAGAAGCTTGTGTAATTGACACCAACGGGGGGAAAAAGAGAGGAAAGAGTTAAATTTTGGAAAGTGCGAGTGATTTGGATTTCTGCCAGTCGGGAAGACTGGATTAACAAGTGCGAGACGGGGGGAAGATCAGAAGTGGGGAAGCAAGCAAAGTTACTGTATTTCTATAGATGATACTTAAAAATTCACTGGAGTTCTTTTTCTTTTTTGGACTGGGAGGTCTAATAAGTTGAACCCTGTTTATTGAAGAGACCATATGAAATTTGGAAGATTGGACTGCAAGAGATTTGAAGAAAGGAGGAACAGCTATAGCGGAGGGTGCAGTGAGACTGTGAAACCAGAGACATTACTCAGCAACTCTGCACTTCCGGTGTGTTTGGAGACGGAACTTTTTTATTTTAGAGACAGAGAGTTGAACAGTTACATTAGGATACTCCAAGCCCTGTAAGACCTGTAGCTTCTGCTGTTTGGACTAATTTTCTCTCTGATATCAATTTTCATTTTCTTTCCTCAGGTATTTGATTGTGGTAAATGTGATGTATTAGTTGATATATTAGCAATACTGAGGTCTATATTTTGCTTTAATATATAGGGGAAAGGAGGGGAATGACAATAATTAGCTAATTAAGTATTGATATTTGATTATATTTGTTGATTATATTAGAGTAAATAATTAATTGTAATATCCATATTTCAAATAATTAACTGTTGTATAGTAAGGACAACTTATTTCCACTTAGACTTATAAACATTTAAAACACTATTTTATAATATTGATATTTAGATTAAGTGTTCCATAGCTTTTATAGATATATGGAATTTTGATATAAATATCAAACTTTATAAATTTAGATATTTGATTTAGAATTTAATTTTGAAATTGTCTTGGATAATATTTATACTTATAAAAGTGTCTTGTCCACTAATTTACTAAGAAAATTAGGAATCAATCAATTAGAGTATTCATATTTTTGAATAGCGAATGCTAATTTGGGATAACGTATTTAGTATAATACAAAAACAGAAACAAATTCTCAAAGAAATTACCTCTACAAAAGGTAATAGAGTTGGGCCCATTTATTCCAACAGAGGAAATGACTATTCAGCAAATAGTAAACTGTGCAGAAATGGATAAATTGACCCTAGCACTTAAGGATAAAGAATCATCAGAATATTACAAGAGTTGGGAATGTTGGTATGATTGGATAGAACAAAAATAATATAACAGTAAACATTATTAAACTGTAAACGAGATTAAGCTACATCGGTAGTAACTATATACTCGCATTAAGATTTAATTGTAAATATGACACCAATAATGATAATAAATAAGGAACCACAAACTGTCAATAATGGAATTGCCCTTGATTCATTTTTTTTTGTTTTCTTTTTTTTCTATGTTGTGTATGTGTTTGTTCATTTATTTTAACTGTATATTCAATAAAGTTTGCTTTTTTAAAAAAAGTATCCTAGAAAACAATTCCAAGTCCTAGTTCATTTCTCTAATCCTGTATCATTTTTTGCTTCTGTCCAGAAGTGCCATTCTACTGTGCTTTGCTTCTGGACACACATTCACCATTATTTTTAAACATTTTAGGTTTGTTCTGATATAGTCTGGCAAATTCAAAAACATTTTTGCTCATGCGCCCCCTCCCCTCAAGCTTTTTTCTGCAGTTTTGAAACCATGTTTCCTCAATTGGCTTTTATTGCTTTTTTAAAAAAAGATGCTTGTATTTATTGTTTACAAAGTGGTCAAAAGATAAGGGATAATGGTACTCAGTAACTCCCTACTTCCCATGCCAAAGAGAAACTTTTCTTCAGCTTCTTAAGCATAGTCAGTTAAGGAGCCTGGAGACTGATGGAGAGGCATGAGATAGAAAACAATCTACATAATCATTCAAGAACATCTAAGGTAATATTAAAATTTAAATCCATATTAAAGCACCACCCTACTACAAAAAGACACATTGGATTAACTCATCTCTCTGATCTTATCCAGTCTTTCCCTGAAATCATTATTGAAACCCTTAATTGAGTAACTAGAGTTTTTTTTCCTGTATAAAACTTCAAGGTATTCAATGTTGATGCATTGTTTTACAGTTGATATTTTAATGAAAAAGGTCAAAATTCCATTCTTAGTAGTATTAGACTTCAAATAGTACTTAGGGTATGCAAATGCTTCATAGTGACCTCAGGGGGCTGTGGGGAGCATAACCAGGGTTGGCATGGGCAGCTCAACATCACTCAGGTCTGGAGTGCATGTGGTGACCCAAGCATTTTGCCAGCAAAAACAGGCTCCCAAGCTCCATTTTCAGATATGATGGACACTAGCTCTCTGCCAGTGAAAATGAAGCTGAGCATTGCCAGAAAAAATGGCTCCCTAAGCTGTATTTTCTCTGGCAGAGGCACTGCAAACTGGTCCTTTGCTGTTTCCAGGTTGACCCCATGGGCGAGATTTAAGCACCCCATGGGCTGGATCTAGCCCATGACCCTTGGGTTTGATACTCCTGCCCTATACCAAGTCTTCATTGTGACCCCAGTGTTTCTCCTTCATTTGAAACAGAGATTGGCAGTATCTTTTGCCTTAAAAATTCAGTCAATTTTCTGAGTGTCAAATTGCTTGGAAACAATCTCTCCTTATATGCAAGTGTTACGTTTAGGAAAAAGAAAGCAAGTGATAAGAAATAGCTAAGATAATTGCTTAAGACTTATACTTCTAAAATGTTCTATTTACTTTTACACTGCATTTTCTTTTTCTTTTTTTCAAATGTCCTCCTTGATGAAAAAACAGCAGAGGGTATTAATAATATTTATTACTTCAACTGGTATCACTCTGCCACTTACAATGACTCTGAGCACTGTATAAAGTAAAAACAACCAGAAAAACAAATTGACAACAAATATGTGAATTAATATGTTGTGCTTTCTGGACCTGGCCTGACTCAAACTGGTACCTTACATCTGAGAAAACAGCCAGCGTTTAAGAATTTTACAAAAGGTAATAGAGTTGGGCACATTTGAATTTGGGGGGCGGGGAGACACACATATCATGAATCTCCATGGGAGACAAGGATGGCCAATGACAACTTGTGGGTGATGAAGATATCACTGAAATGCTGTGATTTATAGAAATCTGTCAGATATTGCAATACCAGTACAAAGAATCATGGCTTTTGTATGATGATATCATCATAGTTGTGAATACTGCTGATATTTATTTTGTTAGATTTTTATTCCACCTTTATTATTTATAGGTAACTGAAGGTGGTGAACATACTAATCCATCCTCTTCCTATTTACCCCACAACAACTACCTTATGAATTGGGCTGAGAGAATGATTGGTCCAAAGTCACCCAGCTGGTTTTCATCAGAAAATCAGAACTAGAACCATGTCTCCTTGTTTCTTGAAGCACCTTAACCTTTAGACCAAACTGGCAAATATACATACATGATTCTGAATTGTTTATCTTGACTTATACAAGAAAATAGATTTCTGTGGTAGCAAATGTCTATAATATAATGTACTAACTTTCTTTAGAATCTCTTCCTGTATTTAACATATTAATCTTTCATTTCTCTCTTACAAAATCTACTTGCATGCCCCAGAAGGCCATCCTAAAATAAATAATTGAATTCATCAAGGGAATCTAATTTAAGTTTCTGTTCTCACCATATCACCAAGAAACCATTTCATGAAGTGAAATGGATTTATCAGTAATGGAAGTGACATGCAGGCAGAGCCTCCATATAACCTTGATAACAGGTGAAAAATAAAAGCCCCACAAAACAGTAGTTCCTCCAGCAGAACAAAAACTGCAAAGCTAAAAGAAATTAGGACTCACCCATATACAGACTGAATATGATTTTAAAATTGATATATGGGAAATAGAATTAAAGTCACATTCACAAAAAGTTGAACAATTTTTTCTTTTCTTTTTTCCTTTTAAACCATCTTTCTTCGACATATATTAAAGTGCAGATGTTTGACATGTTCCTATCAGGTTAATGTAGTTTTAAAGGGCTAATTTTAATTGCTCATGTGAATTTTTCCCTTGACTGCTAAATTGTCTGTGTAACACAGGAACCTTTCCAAAAACAAAATGAATAGATATGTCAGACACCATATCCATCTTACTCTACTGGCCTCTATCTCTTAAGATATCCTAAATAACCAAGAGGCAGAGTCCCATTGTAATGTTAGGGATTTGGGTGCCAGTCTAAATATTGTATTGTGAATTCTACTCCTCTGTGGGTCCAAAATCATGTAGGTTGCTTTGGGTCAGTCACTTTCTCTCAGTCCTAGGAAAAAGGCAGTGACAAACCACTTCCAAAAATTTTGCAAGGAAAATTGCAGAGACTTATTGTGGCAATCACCAGGAGTTAACATTGACACAAAGAAACCAAAATTAATAAATAAGCAAAAAAGATTTCTTTCTTCTAAGAGTGAGGAAATAACTCCATCCCAGAACAACAGGAGTGGATAGGAGTAAACCTCAAGATTGCCTCTTTGAGGCAGCCATTAAAGCTGCTGAAGCTGGGACAGCTCCGAAAGGAAGAGAACAGAAAGAGAAAGTGTGTCAGTATGGTGAGATAACTTTTTAAAAAACTTTACTACCTGTGAGAACACCCTAAGAAAAAGAAAGAAATTGTAAAATTGAAGACAGAAGTGGCTAAGCAGAGAATTTAAACAGGAAGTCAAAATTAGTGATTTTTCTTTTTGTTATTTGTTATTTTGTTTCTATCAGTGGCTGGAGTCTGGTCTTGAAAGAAAGTTTGGAATTTACAGAAAAAAGATTACAAGAGCCTAGAGAACAGAGTCATAAAAATTGTTTGCAAGTTAACAAAAAGCCTTAGATGTTATACAGGTGCAGCTTGTTTTTTCTTTTTCTCTTCTTGACAGAAAGCTTTTTTTTTTTTTTCTGCTTTGGGCTTTTCCTCTACTTTCCCCCCCTCCCTATTAACTATTTATTTCTGGTGGACATTTGGGATTCTGGGTTTTTTTTCCTTTTGGAACTTATTTTTTTCCTTTTTAAAGCTTATCTCTTTTTAATATTTGAATAGTTCATTTTTTTCTTTTTTCTTCCATTTTTTAAATCTCTTTTTATTTTGGATTTAATGGTGGCATTTTTTTCTTTCTTTTTTCTTTTTTTATCTCAGATTTTTTATGGAACTTTTGGGGCTATTCTATTTTGATTAATTGGATTAAGGTGTTGAAGAACCTGAATAATTTTATTTTCTCTTCCACTTTTTATATTGATTGATTTGACAACTCTCCTTCTTTTTTGGTTTTTTGGTTTTTTCTTGCCAACTAATTAATTGATTGGGTTAAGGTGTACAAGAACCTGAAGATCTTCTCTTTTTTTCTTTTACTTGGTTTTTCCTTTTTTCCTCTTGCGACTTTTACTTGGAATTACAATTGTCTAACACACAATTGGATTAAGGATTAGAAGAACCCGAAGATTTTGAATTGTTTGCAAGCTTATAACCTTTTGTGAAATGAGCAGGAAACTAACAGCAGCTGGTTCTTCAATCTCCACTTCTTCCTCTTCACCATCAGGAGAACAGCGATCAATACAGATGATGTTGCAGCAAGAAAAAGAACAGGAAAAGGTGACTGCGGTATCTGCCATCCCGCATCTGATGGGCGGCTCATGAAAGAGAGCGAAGGGAAGAGAAACGACAGGAAGCGAAGTTTCCTCTTGATGATGAGCGCGCCCCGAATGTCTTGGCACACGCTCTTTTATTGTGCTTTTTTACAAGAAAATGATTTAATTAAAAAGCTCAAGTCAAACATGTTAATCTCATCAGGATGTGCATGTTTACAAAGCTGCATACCGGACAGATTATTTACAAAGTGGATAAGCCTATTTAACAAACGTCTTCTCATACGTGCCTTGCAAAGGTCACTGGAGAGACAGAAGTTAATGATTACACGTGAATGATACAATGTTGCAAATGCTTAAATGATACATAGTTGCAATGATACATAGTTGCAATCACATGAATGATACATAGTTACAACATCTCCTCTGTTTTTATTATTTATGACGAGTCTTCTTCCTCGTCCAAGAAGACAGGAACCATTTTTCTGAAATGTTCGCCGTCCCCGTCATCTAGGCAAGAGTGCGACCCATCAGCTTCAGGGTTGTCCAAGGAGCGGTAACTCAGCAATGATATTTTTTTCGTCCGGTGTTGAGGATATAACATAAGCTTGCAATAGCACATTAACATCAGCAGAGGATAATTAATTTTTTAAAAATTGTAATATTCTATTAAAACAATAAAAGTCCTATAATACAAATCAATATAGTGATCATTAACGATCCTGCCAATGCAGTTAAAAAGGTTGTAAGCCATGGCAAAAATAGAAAACAAGCCCCCCCCCCTTCTATCGGCATAAAGACAACATTCTTCTTTAAGCATAGCACACAATCCCCCTTGTTTTAAAAAATAACGATCTAAATCTTTACGATTTTTCAAGAGAGGGGGTGTTCCATGGATACCTGTAGGGATATAAAATCATCAGAGTTATACATATAAGCCATACTTGAATGCAAAAGGATTTGGATTTAACAACTTCATCCCTGTGGATACATGCCATGAAACCGGTGTAACAAACAAAATTATTGCCAGGGGTAAAATACATTCCTTTCAGGCGTGATGTTAAAGTTCCTCCTGCAGTGGTGTGGATTGCAGGATATCCCCTGGTTGTGTGGGTGTGTCTGCCAAATCGAATTGAAGTGGTGGGTAGAAGTCTTCTATGCAAGAGAAATTGGTTGTAGAACTTAAACGAACGCCTTGAAAGTCAGTTATAGTCCAGGCAATATTATCTCTTCTATGAGGCTTCTGCGGATCGTCATGGACAGTTCTTTTGAAGCGTCGTTTGTTGACAGGATCAGAGTTCGGGTATATAAAAACATGACAAGCAGGAGAGAGGGCTATGGACAAGTTAGTTGTAGAACATTTGCGAAATGAGGAGGGAATTCAATTAATAGAAAAAGGATATTAATTACAATAATGACAATAAAGATTAATTTGGTAATTCATCAAGGATGTTAGTTGGGGTGGGGAAACCCATAATACAATATAAGGACATTTGGGTCCCCCTATGTTTTAGATTGAATATAGGAAAAGATTTTAAGGTTCCTTTCCATAGGAAGAGTAAAGAAGGAACAAAAGAGCGAGTGGGAGAGTGTTCTTTAAGTAGGATACGAATAAGGTAGAAATTGTAAAGAAGATATAGGCAAGAATATCAGGAAAGAGTTTTAAGATACAGATGTAGCAGAGGAATTCCCATGATAGGGTCTTACTGCCCGAGCAGGGATCCAGAGAGTGGTTTTGTCTGGCAGTAAGATTGCAGCGTAGTCTCGTCCCCAAGTGAGAAGCTCAGCGGGACCCTGCCAGGCAGGATCTGGCAATCTGCGATAATATACCAGAGGTCTGTAAGGCGGGGGTGAGGGGGAGGAAAAATGACGCAAAGCAGCAGAAGTGGGAGGAATGCCAGTCAGATTGAGAAAGTTTAAAGTGTAAAGACAAATGTTAAGAGAATTTTGCAATGCTGGGAGGTTCGGGGGTTTTTCCCGCAACGAATATCGATCAAGAGCACGTTTCAGAGACAAGTTCGCTTGTTCCACAATAGTCTGCCCCTGGCTGTTGTAGGGAATCCCAAACTTGTGAGTTACTTCCCATCTGTTACAGAAGTCCTGAAAAGCAGAACTTGTATAGGCAGGTCCATTGTCTGTTTTTATTTCTTTTGGACGTCCCAGCGAGGCAAAGGTACGAATTGAATGATTGATGACATGTTTTACAGTTTCTCCCCTTTGAGGAGTAGCCAGAATAAACCCTGAATATGTATCTATGGAAACGTGCAAATATTTCCAAGGGGCAAAAGGTGGATACTGAGTTACATCCATTTGCCAAATTTCACAAGCTTTTAACCCTGTAGGATTTACTCCTATGGGAATGGAATGTCCTTGCTTACTACATGTGGGGCATTGTTGAATAATGGCAGCAGCTTCTGCCTGTGTTAGAGCAAATTGAAAAGTTATCATAACTTGGCAGGGGAGATTCAAACACACTCCCTGCTTCTATTTTATAATGGACTTTTAAAGCCTCCATAATTTTCCTCCAAGTGACCAAAATGCCAATAGGTGCACAAGGAGGACTATGGAGATGTTCATCAATTTTTTGCCAAATGGAAATTTTTAAGGACCCTTCCTCTGAATAATTGGGACAATGTTGCCACACATAAGCCAATAATGTAGCAATAGGTTTCTTTTTTATAGGAGAGCCCTTTAAATTAGCAGAGTATTTAGAAGAAGCGACTAACTCCCTCAATTCCTTCAGATGCTGCGTCTGCTGTTGAGCAAAGTTTTCACCCATACTTACGAAATGTCGAGACCGTGCTTCAGATCCGATGTTGTGCAATTCGCTTCAGGCCTGGCGATGCACAGCTCCCATCGAGCGGATAAGATATGGGAGCGTCGCTGCGTATCCCCCTTAGGGAATCACATCGGGGTCACCAGAATGCGGTATCTGCCATCCCGCATCTGATGGGCGGCTCATGAAAGGGAGCGAAGGGAAGAGAAACGACAGGAAGCGAAGTTTCCTCTTGATGATGAGCGCGCCCCGAATGTCTTGGCACACGCTCTTTTATTGTGCTTTTTTACAAGAAAATGATTTAATTAAAAAGCTCAAGTCAAACATGTTAATCTCATCAGGATGTGCATGTTTACAAAGCTGCATACCGGACAGATTATTTACAAAGTGGATAAGCCTATTTAACAAACGTCTATCTCCTTGTCTTCTCATATGTGCCTTGCAAAGGTCACTGGAGAGACAGAAGTTAATGATTACACGTGAATGATACAATGTTGCGAATGCTTAAATGATACATAGTTGCAATGATACATAGTTGCAATCACATGAATGATACATAGTTACAACAGGTGACACTGAAGATGATTATGCAAGGAATTCAAAACATACAAGCAAGAACAGAGAATATTGAAAAGAAAATAGAGCACATCAACAAAGAACAGAGAATATTGAACAAAGGACAGGCAAAACAGATGGAAAAGTGGAGAACATTCAACAAACGATGATGAAATATGAGGAGAGACTCCCCAAAATAGAAGAATATAAACAAAGAGATAAGAAGATTGGAGATATTGATGGTAGATTAAGTGTGGTCGAACAAGACAAGAGTGGAATGCTGAGATGGGAGATTGATAGATCAGAATTTTATCTCAGATTTCAAAATATAAAGGAAGAAAACAGACAAAACTTGGCAGAAATCATGATAGATATTCTGGCAGAGGCATTGGAAATAACCAAAGAGAAAGTGATGGATGGTACAGGAGAGAAGACAGAAAGAGAAGTGTCACTAATTGAATTTCAAGAGGACTGTCAAGCAGCGATTGAAAAAGAAGAAGGCGCAGTAGGCAGAAAGGTGGAAATCAGAGAACAATGAGAACCAAGATCTACTAGGACCGCAAAACCTACTTATAAAGTTTCTAAATATTCTATTATTATATTGTATTATCTAACCATTGATAAAAAGATCCCAAACTTCATAAAATTGTTTATCTTCTTGTTCTCTAATTTCAAATGTCAATCTACTCATTTCAGCACATTCCAATATTTTCTTAATAATTTCTTCCTCTAATGGTATTTTCTCACTCTTCCAATGTTTAGCAAATACAATCCTAGCCGCTGTTAATACATTTACAATCAAATACTTTAAATTTTTATTATATATATCAGGTACGATTCCCAATAAAAAAATCTCTGGTTTCAAGTCTATGTGTTTCTTTGTCATTTTTTCTAGCCATATGCGAATTCTAGTCCAGTATTTCCTGGCCTCCTCACAAGTCCACCACATATGGTAATATGAGCCAGGTATCTGATGACATTTCCAGCACTTTTCAGATTTATTCTTGAACATTCTTGCTATTCTTGTCGGGGGAAAGTGCCACCTGTAAAACATCTTATACAAATTTTCTTTACATGCTGTTGACATTGTCATTTTATAATTTTGTGACCACAATTTTTGCCATTTCTCTAAATCAATCCCATATCCAAAATTCTTCCCCCAAGCAATCATTGTTTCTTTAACTTGTTCTTCCTCTAATTTAATTTCCAACAAATAACTATATAGTTTTTTAATCACCTTTTCATCAGTACCTGTCAAAATCCTATCTAAATCAGTCAATTTATCATAAAATCCTTCTATTTTAGAATCTTTAAGATACCTTGCATGTATTTGCGCATATGAAAACCAATTCATCTTTATACCTTGTTCTTCTAAATTTTGCATCATTTTAAGTTCACCCTTTTCATCCAATATTTCGCCATATCTAACTGTTTGTTCCTTTTTATAAGTTATAGGATACGAAAAAGCTTCAATAATTGATAACCAAACTGGAATTTTCAAATAACATTGTTTCTTAATTTTCTCCCAATTCAACCATAACGATTCCCGTATATAATGCCTTCTAAAATAACCCTGTGATTTAGTTCCCTTATACCATAAAAAAGCATGCCAACCCAATAATAAATCATGACCTTCTAATGCTAACAATCTAGTCTTTCTTAACGTTATCCATTCTTTAACCCACATTAAGTTTGCAGCTTAATAATACAACTCCCAATTAGGAAGGCCAAATCCTCCTCTAATTCTAGCATCCTGTAAAAGTTTTAATTTTATTCTCGCTTTCTTGCCTTGCCATATATACTTCAACACAATTTTATTTAATTCTTCAAAGTAATTCTTACTTAACCTAATTGGTATTGTTTGAAACAAATATAAAATTCTGGGTAAAATATTCATCTTAATTGTTGAAATTCTACCTATCAATGACAATTGTAGGTTTTCCCATTTTTTCAGGTCAGTTGCTATCTGCTGTTTAAGTTTAATATAGTTATTCTTTTTCAATATAGTACATCTTGACATCAGATATATCCCCAAATATTTAACTTTGTTCGTAACTTGAATTTTCAATAAATCTGCCAGCTCTTCTCTTTGTCTTAATAACATGTTCTTTGTCAGAATCTTTGTTTTGTCTTTATTTATTTTCAAATCAGCCATCTCACCATGCATCTCTATCTTTTCCAATAGTTTTAAAGCTGTCTCTAAAGGGTCTTCCAAAATAAAGACCAAGTCATCCGCAAAGGCTTGCAATTTAAATTCCTCCTTTTTGACTTTCATTACTTTTATGTTTATATCCTCTCTAATATTTCTATTTAAGACTTCCAAGGTCAATACAAATAACAAAGGAGATAATGGGCATCCTTGTCTTGTACCTTTTTTAATATTGATAGTCTGTGAATTCTCCATCTATCATTACTTTTGCCGTTTGCTTATAATATACGGCTTCTATTGCTTGGATAAATTTTCTAGCAAAGCCCATCTGTTCCAATAATAATAACATAAATCTCCAGTTCACATTATCAAATGCCTTTTGGGCATCTAAGAATATCAAAGCCATTTGTTTTTCCGGGTGCGCCTCATAATATTCCAATGTGTCCAGGATTACCCTCATATTGTCTTTTAATCTGTCTCCTTGGTAAAAATCCATTCTGATCAGAGTGAATAAAGTTATTTAGGAATTTAGGAAATAATGAATATATAATTTTTCTTGGTTTTGATAATTTTTTAGAATATTTTATTAAAATAGATTTGGTATGATTTTATGATTTGTTATAAAATAATTTAATTCAATTATAGTTATCTCGCTCAAGTGTGAATTAGTAAAATTATAGTCAAATAATTGTTCAGTAATGATATTAGGATATTTTACTGATGATTGATAATGTGAATTATTACGTAATATAATTATCTTGATGACTATGAAATGGATGCACAAAAGGGAATGGTAAACCAACCGATACACTGTAAATTTATGAAGAATGATATTTTTTTTGTTATGTTTTATGTCTTATATGTTTTTGTCTGTCATTAAAATCAATAAAACTTTTATCAAAAAAAACCCTACTTATAAAGTATAATCATGGAAGAGAAAAAATTGATTACAATTAATATAAATGGACTTAATTCAGCTGTTAAAAGAAGGAAAATCTTTCATAAATTAAAGAAATTAAAATTTGATATAATCTGCCTACAAGAAGTACATATTAAAAAGCAACATGAATAACTGTTGATATAACCAAAGCTAGGAAAAATGTTTACTTCCTTGCCACAATGCAAGAAAAGAGGAGTGGTTCTATACATTAAAGATATTATCCCAGTGAAATTGATTGATACAGATGATGATGGAAGAGTATTAATGGTGGAAATAATGGACAATAACATGAAAACACTCCTGATTGCAATCTATGCCCTGAATGACAATCAAGAAGAATTTTATAGAAAATTACATATGAAAATGATTGAACTGGACTATACTAATATCGTTATGATGGGAGATTTCAATGGAATAGTAGATATAAACTGGACTATACAACACAGAAAACAACAAAGCAAAATAGAAAGACTCTCCCAAAATCCTTCTTTAAAATGACAGATGAAATAAACTTAAAAGATGCATGGAGAGAAAGAAATGCTAAAACTAAACAATATATTTTTATTCAAACAGACACTCATCATGGTCCAGAATAGATAGGATATGGATGTCAACAGAATTGATTTCTAACTTACAAGAAATTGACAGAAAAACAAGCACCTGGGCAGATCATAATCCATTGACAATTAAATGGAAAGAACAAAGAAGATCTAGATCAACTTTAAACAATACTATATTAAAAGAAAAAGACTTTGTACAGAAAATGGAGAAAGAATTGGCCTTTTTTTCAAAGAAAATAAAACAGAGGATAGAATCTTTGGGATACAATGAAGGCTTATGCTAGCGGCCTGATAATAGACTATACAAAGAAAAGAAATATTATGAAAAGAAAAGCCTCTAAAGTACTAGAGGAGGATTATAAAAGACTTGAAAAGAGCTAGAAATTGCCACAGAAAAAGGACACTAAATTAAAAATGGACACAATTAAACACAAAATGGAATTAATGGAAAAAGAAGAACTAGCACAAAAAATTAGGGGTGCAAAGCAGAATTATTTTGAAGACACAAATAAACCAGGTAGAGGGTTAGCATATAAACTGAGAAAGGAGAGAGAATCAAGAAAAATAATGCAACTAATAGATGATCAAGGTCAAATTTTCTATGGAAAAAAAGAGAAAAAAAAGTTATACGAGACTATTATGGAAAATTGTATGAACAAGAGAATATAGATGATGAAAGAGTCAAACAATACCTGCAGAATGCCAATTTACTCCAGATACTTAAAGAGACTGAAATGATGTTAGAAAGCAATATAACGATGATGGAGTTAACTGAGAACTTAAGAAACAAAACAATGGAAAAGCACCAGGTCCGGATGGACTTCCAGCGGAATTTTATAAGACATTTCAGGAAACATTGTGCGGTATCTGCCATCCCGCATTAGATGGGCGTCTCATGAGAGGGAGCAAGGGAGAGAGAAACGACACGAGACGAGGTTTCTTGGGATGAGCGCGCCAAATGCCTTGACACAGGCTCTTTTATTATGCTTTTTCACAGGGGGGTGAAATTCTTCAAAGCCCAGGGTAAACAAGACATTCATGAATTATAATAGCTTAGGTCAGCAGGAAATACACAAGATTTATAATAGCTCAGGTTAGTAAAGACAACAGGGTATCAGAAAGCGTAATTTATAGGAACTCAGGTCAATTAAGACATCATTCTGTATTGACAGCTGTTTAAACTCCTCTTCTCTTTTGCATGCCTGGCAAAGATCACTGAATAGATAGGAGTCTTAGTGTTTACAAAAAGATACAATGCAGACAAGATTCTGATGTTTACATAAAGATACAATGCTAGGATGGTACAGAATTGCACTGATAGTTACAACATCTCCTCTGTTTTTATTTTTTTATGACGAGTCTTCTTCCTTGTCCAAGAAAACAGGAACTACTTTTCTGAAATGTTCTCCGTCCCCGTCATCTAGGCAGGCGTGCGACCCGTCAGCATCAGGGTTGTCCAAGGAGCAGTAACTCAGCAATGATATTTCTTCATCCGATGTTAAAGACATAGCATGAGCTTGCAATAACACATCAGCATCAGTAGTCATGGAAGATAATTGATCTTTAAAAAATTGCAATATTCTATTAAAACAACAAGGTCCTATAATACATATCAATATAATGATTATTAATGGTCCTGCCAACGCAGTTAAAAGAGTTGTAAGCCATGGTGAAATAGAAAACGAACCTTGATACCAATTATACATGTGTGATTTTTCGTGTTCTCTATCTTTTAAGCGTTTTTCTAATTCATTCATAGAATCCAGCACGACTCCACTGCTATCAGCATAGAAACAACATTCTTCTTTAAGCGCAGCACACAATCCCCCTTGTTTTAAAAATAACAAATCTATACCTCTACGATTTTGCAAGACTACTTCTGAGAGGGATGTCAAGGAGTTTTGCAAAGCTACAATTGATTTTTCAATACGTAATAAATCATCATCAATGGCTGAACCCAGAGCTGTAATTCTTTTGTCAGAAACAGCTAGTCCTGCAATGCCCGTGGCTGCGCCCGTGGCGCCCAGAGCAAGCAGTAGACCTAAAGTGAGAGTACTAATAATTTCCCGTTTTGCTCTGAGGGGGTATTCCATGGGTGCCTGTAAGGATATAAAATCATCAGAGTTATACACATTAATTTTTGGTACAAGCCATACTTGAATACAAAATGATTTGGATTTAACAAGTTCATCCCCATAGACACATGCTGTGAGACCGGTGTTACAAGCCCAGACAGAATTTTTGCCAGGGATAAAATACATTCCTTTTAGGCGTGATGTTAAATTTCCTCCTGAAGAGGTGTAGACTGGAGCATATCCCCCAACGGTGTGGTAGCGGCCAAGGCAATGCTTAGGAAGATATAAATTACAATGATAGCTATTAGAAACATTATGACAATATTGTGAGTAATTGGATGGAATATTTCCCAAACAACAACCAACCCCAGTGATGGAAGAAACAGTAATAGTGGAGTTTCTCCAACGGCAAAGTTCATCTGATGTGGAATTAACGATGGGTTCTTGGGAAGTGATGGCTTCGTAAAAAGGTGGAGAGGCAGAAGCACAAAGCCAACATGTGGAGGCAATGAATGAGTTTGAGGAGTTCAACAAGGCATAGGAAGCTTTGATCAATGGAATCAATGGGTTAACTTCTTGTGCTATGGGTTGCAGAAAAGGGGATTTAATAGTCTTTTCATGTGGTCCCACTGGGTCAAAGCGAGGGAGTTCAATGTGACGTTGAATGTAAAAAATATTTCCATAATGCTCTCCTGGCCAAGGTAATTTTAAACGAGCACCCCATTTCAAGCCAGTGTCCCATAAAGTACTTTCCTTGCCTTTGTCTGTGAACCATATGGTTACTGGGTTGCATCTGGGCCATTTTTTATCACTACATGGAATATTCCGTGTGGTGCGAGTGACAGTAATGAGATCACCCTTAGTGCCTGGATCCCAATAAATGTGTCCAGTTGAAACACACGACCAGTCTTTGCAAAAGTAATCTGATAACCCCCCGCAGTCAGAAAGTCGTTGAGCAGGGGACTGAGTGTTAGAAACAGGCTGTCCAGGGCATACATAAAACTTATTTTTTTTCACAAATCTATAATTAGGCTCCGTTGTATGAGAGGGTGAATTGTAATCGATGGAGCCTACAAGCATTTCTGCCAAATCGAATTGAAGTGGTGGGTAAAAGTCTTCTATGCGAGAGAATTTGGTTGTGAAGTTTAAACGAACGCCTTGAAAGTCAGTTATAGTCCACGTAATATTGTATCTTCTATGAGGCTTCTGTGGATCATCATGGGCAGTTCTTTTGAAGCGTCGTTTGTTGACAGGATCAGAGTTTGGGTAAATAAAAGCATGACAGGTAGGAGAAAGAGCTAGGGACAAGTTAGTTGTGGAACATTTACGATATGAGGAAGGAATACAATTAGTAGAAAAAGGATAATAATTACAATAATGACAATGAAGATTAACTTGATCATTCATTAAGAACGTTAAATGGGGTGGGGAAACCCTTGATACAATATAAGGACATTCAGATCCCCCTATGTTTAGATTAAAAAGAGGAAAAGATTTTAAGGTTCCTTTCCATAGGAAGAGTAAAGGAGAAAAAAAAGAGTGAGTGGTAGAGTGTTCTGTAAACAAAACAGAAGTGACAGAGTGAAAGCTACGGGTAGCATTTTCATGACTTACCCTCATGGAACAAGTATAAGAGCCTTCTGTTAAAGGAGTAGCTTTAACACGAATAATCTTTTGACAGGAAGCATGTGTTTTGTTGAAATATGTGTGAATATAAGGAGATATATTTATGGGAAGATTATTATGCCAACAAACAATAGGACAGTCATTATCATATTTACTAAAGCGAAATTCTAATGTGGTCCAATGACCATGTTGAACAAAAGTATAAGTAGGATATGAATAAGGTAGAAATTGCAAGGAGGGTATAGGCAATAATATCAGGAAGAGTTTAAGATGCAGATGTATCGGAGGATTTCCCATGATAGGGTCTTACCGCCCGACCAGGGATCCAGCAAGTGGTTTTGTCTGGCAGTAAGATCGCAGCGTATCCTCTCCCCCAAGTAATAAGTTCAGCAGGACCCTGCCAGGTTGGATCTGGCAACCTGCGGTAATATACCAAAGGTCTGTTAGAGGGGGAAAGGGGGGGGGAAATGGCGAACAGCAGCAGAAGTGGGAGGAATCCCTGTTAAGTTTAGGAAATTTAGAGTAAAAAGACAAATGTTGAGAGAGTTTTGCAATGCTGGGAGGTTCGGGGGTTTTTCCCGCAATGAATATCTATCAAGAGCATTTTTCAGGGACAAATGAGCCCGTTCTACAATAGCTTGCCCTTGGCTATTGTAGGGAATCCCAAACTTGTGGATTACATCCCATCTGTTACAAAAATCCTGAAAAGCAAAACTTGTATAGGCAGACCCATTATCTGTTTTTATTTCTTTTGGACGTCCCAGCGAAGCAAAGGTACGAATTGAATGATTGATGACATGTTTTACAGCTTCTCCCCTTTGAGGAGTAGCCAGAATAAATCCTGAATATGTATCTATTGAAACGTGTAAATATTTCCATGGGGCAAAAGGTGGATACTGAGTTACATCCATTTGCCAAATTTCACAAGCTTTTAATCCTCTAGGGTTAACCCCTATAGGAATGGAATGTGCTTGCTTGCTACATGTGGGGCATTGTTGTATTATTGCACTAGCCTCTGCCTGGGTTAATGAGAATTGTTTTTGTAATGCTTTTCTATTTTGATGGAAATAGCTATGACTTTGTGATGCTGTCAGATTACAAATTGATTTTCCTGATGCAGCTGTTGCAGCTGCATCTGCCACCTTGTTGCCCTCCTGTAATATACCAGGAAGAGGTTGGTGGCTCCTGATATGTGCTACAAAAAATGGATGTGTGCGATTGTTGATATATTGCTGTAGAGAAAGCAATAACTTTAACAAAGAATCAGATATGCTAGGAGATAAATAGGCTTGATATATATTTTTCAAAATCTGAGAAACATATAAGGAATCTACTATTAAATTAAAAGGAGTCTTTTGAAACTGTTGAAAAGCAATAAGAGATGCAGCAAGTTCTGCCTGTTGAGCAGAAGATTGTGGAGAGGTAATTTTAGTTTTCCACTCTCCCTCCTGGTGCCATGCACAAGCGCCATACATTTTTCCTCCATCAGCATAAAGTGTAGGTGCATCTACTAATGGAGATAATGAGAGGGGGGAATGCCATTCAAAAGGAAGAGTTTTAAGAAAAGTGAATCGTGGGTCAGCTGGTAAATGGCAAGAAATTTGCCCTGGCCACTCTTCTAAAGAGTATTGCATTTCTTCTGAATTACACCATAGCATTTCCCAAGTAGTCAATGAACAAGGAGTGAATATGCAAACAGGCTCAAATCCCATGAGTTGTTTACATCTTTGTCGACCTTTAAAGATCAACTGAGAATATGCAGAGGATTTATTAGTAATTGTGATCCTTGGGGTGTGAGACAAATGCAGCCATTCTAAGATCAGAACCTGTGTCTGATGAATTTGCATAATGACAGCTGTTGGTCTCTGAGCAGTATTTAGCAAAGCAATTGATAAAGGACAATTTTCTATAGCCCGATCCACCCATCTAATAGCCATTAAATGGGAAATGTCTTTCAATGCCTGCAACTGCTCTTTGTTTAGAATGATAACATCAGACGGGGCTTTACCTTGCGTTAGAGCGTTAAAGAGAGGAGCTAATGTAGCTGTAGTCAAACCCAAATAAGGACGTGCCCAATTTAAAGTTCCCAGGAACTGCTGTAAATTCACAAGTGTTGGCTTCGGGGGAAGAGTGGGGAGGGGAAGAGAAGGAATAGCAGCCGAAGCAAGTAACTTGTGACCTAAATAGAAAAAAGGTGGTTTGGATTGAACTTTTTCTGGGGCTATAGTGAGACCTGCTTTACCTAAAATAGAGTTCAGGCATGGCAGAGTTTTTAATACCGTGCCCTTTGGACCAGGTGCAGATACCAATATATCATCCATGTAATGATAGACTAAAAAATGGGGATATTTGTCTCTATAGGGCTGCAATGCTAAATCCACAAAAAAATTAACATAGTTGGACTGTTTAACATGCCTTGTGGTAAGACTTTCCATTGATATCGTTTGGTAGGTCTCTGATTATTTAAGGTTGGTACAGAAAAAGCAAATAATTTTCTATCTAACTGGTGTAATGGAATGGAGAAAAAACAGTCTTTTAAATCAATAATGATAAGGTCATATTCTTGAGGAATTATGTTAGGATTTGGAAGACCACATTGCAGAGGTCCCATTGGAAGGAGGACCGAATTCACAGCCCTTAAATCCTGAAGTAGACGCCAAGCGCCGTTTTTCTTTTTGATAACAAAAACTGGGGTATTATATGGACTCAATGAGGGCTCTAGATGACCTTTATCTAATTGTTCTTGAACAAGAGAGTGTAAGGCTTCAAGTTTTATAGAAGGGAGAGGCCACTGATCAATCCACACAGGGTTATTGTTAGTCAGACATAAGCGAAGCATGGTTAATGGAGAGTAAGCTGCGCATTAAACTGTGACATAAGGTCTCTTCCCCACAAGTTAGTATACAGAGGAATTACAGCTGGTTTAATATAAGCAACACATTGAGACTCAGGGGAATGGGCTTTTACCCAGTTTCTGCTAATGCGAGTCTCCTGGAGTCCCCCCACTCCTCTCACCGCTGGTGCCACATCTGCAGGCCAGGTGTCCGGCCACTCAGCGGTTCGGATGACGGAAATATCCGCTCCAGTATCTAAAAGACCAAGAAAGGATCGACCATTCAATAAGAATGTCACCGTAGGTTTTGGTTGACTAATTGGTCTTTCAATTGCATAGAGTTGCTCTTGTTGTTGGTCTAAGAGCACAATCATTTTTGCCACAATATCCCCCTCATTTATAGTAACTTCTGTATTAGCTAGTACATACAGACAGACATCAGACAATACAGTGGGGTCATGCAGAAAAGGAGAGGCAAGAATACCTTGTTCAGCTAAATCCCTTACAGGAAAGACTAGCACTGGGATATCGGGGGGCATATGAAAAGGCTGAATAGGATGTACAAAGAGAAAGTCAGCGACACCAGGAAAATAAGTAACAGTATCATTAGCAACAAGATCGTAAGTGAAAGAAGAAAATTTGCAAGTTTCAGCAGCCTTTGTTGTGGGGCTGGCTGCCTGCCCCGTTTCTAGTTTCCCTGATTCAAAAAAGGTTTTTGTGTGATTGCAGGGCTATTCTGCTGTTCATTCTTTTGGACTCTGCACTGACTAGCCCAGTGATAGCCCCTTTGGCATCGAGGGCATGTTGTCATTGGGCGAGCAACCTGGTTTCTTGGCATATTTGCTCCCCTGCCCAGGACCCTGCATTGGCTCTTAAAGTGACCTGGCTTGCCACAATTAAAACAATTTCCCATTTTGCGAGTATTTTGTTGGGAAATGGGAAGAAGAGAGCCCATATTCTGCTGCATGCCTTCAGTAATGGCTGTAGCCAGCGTAGACATGGAATGGGATGTGGTTCCTATGATTCGGCAGGCTGTAAGATAATCTGCCATGGTAACATTTTTCTTATTAATTAATGGTTGCAAAACTTTCTGACAATCAGCGTTTGCGTTTTCATAGGCAAGTTTCATTTGTAATTCAGTACAAGCCTCTCTATTATCAATTTGTCTCTCTAAGGCTTCTGTGGGATGGTTTATAAAGGAGGAAAAAGGCTCAGAAGGTCCTTGAATAACTTTAGAGAAAGAGTTGGGCATGCATCCCGCATTATCAACCTTTCGAGCAGCTGCCAAAGCACACTCCTGTATTATAGGGAAAGCAGCTGGGTCTGTGGCAACCTGTTGGGCAATGGTAGACATGGTGCCAGTACCGTTCAGCATATCCAAAGTGACATTTGCTGGTAAGCCTCTAGCGGCTGCGGCTGCGGTACGTTTAAGAAATTCTGACTCCCAGACCAAAAATTGTGAAGGCGTGAGGATCATGTTAAATAATGTACGCCAATCAGCATTCACCAAGTCAGCACCTGGCTGGGTTATTGATCCTAAAAGTCCCTGTACATAATGAGATTGAATGCCATTTTCCTTACAAGCTGCCTTTAAATCCTTAATTATTTTATATGGCATTGGGGTATACTGAGGAACTGGAGGATTGCCGGCTTGAACAATAGGATAAAGGGAGGCAGCTGCAAGGGTGTCCTCATCTGTATCTCCTTCACAAAAGGCTTGTTGAATAGCTTTTACAACACACCCTCCTCCTCGGAGGGGGGGTGGAGGACACGAGGGCTCTACATTTAAAGAAGTGGATTGAATGGAAGGAGGCTCCCGTGCTGCTTTACAATCATCGGGAGCGGAAGGTTGAAGGATAGAAAAGTTCTCATAACTTGGTGGGGGAGATTCAAACACACTCCCTGCTTCTATTTTATAATGAACTTTTAAAGCCTCCATAATTTTCCTCCAAGTGACCAAAATGCCAATAGGTGCACGAGGAGGATTATGGAGATATTCACCAATTTTTTGCCAATTGAAAAATTTTAAGGACCCTCTCTCTGGATAATTGGGGCAGTGTTGCCACACATAAGCCAATAATGCAGCAATAGATTTCTTTTTTATGGGAGAGCCCTTTAAATTAGCAGAGTATTTAGAAGAAGAAGCGACTAGCTCTCTCATTTCCTTCAGATGCTGCGTCTGCTGTTGAGAAAAGCCTCCACCCATACTTACTAAAGTCGAGACCGTCTTTCAGATCCGATGAGGTGCAATTCGCTCAGGCGCCTGGCGATGCACAGCTCCAACCGAGCTGATAAGTATGGGCGCGCCGCTGCGTATCCCCCTTAGGGAATCACGTCGGGGTCACCAAAATGCGGTATCTGCCATCCCGCATTAGATGGGTGTCTCATGAGAGGGAGCAAGGGAGAGAGAAACGACACGAGACGAGGTTTCTTGGGATGAGCGCGCCAAATGCCTTGACACAGGCTCTTTTATTATGCTTTTTCACAGGGGGGTGAAATTCTTCAAAGCCCAGGGTAAACAAGACATTCATGAATTATAATAGCTTAGGTCAGCAGGAAATACACAAGATTTATAATAGCTCAGGTTAGTAAAGACAACAGGGTATCAGAAAGCGTAATTTATAGGAACTCAGGTCAATTAAGACATCATTCTGTATTGACAGCTGTTTAAACTCCTCTTCTCTTTTGCATGCCTGGCAAAGATCACTGAATAGATAGGAGTCTTAGTGTTTACAAAAAGATACAATGCAGACAAGATTCTGATGTTTACATAAAGATACAATGCTAGGATGGTACAGAATTGCACTGATAGTTACAACAACATTGAATCTTTGAACCTTCTATTGTTAGATTTAAATAGGATAATGTTGAAGTCTATATGGCAGAGAACAAAATTAAAACTGTTGCAAGATGCTAGAATGAGAGGAGGATTTGGCTTGCCCAACTGGGAGTTATATTATCAAGCAACAAACCTGATGTGGGTTAAGGAATGGATAACACTAAGAAATACTAGATTATTGACATTAGAAGGAAATGATCTGTTGTTGGGGTGGCATGCTTTTCTATGGTACAAGGGAACTAAAACACAAGGGTATTTTAGAAGACATTGTATACATGAGGCTTTGTTATTAAACTTGAAAAAGACTAAAAAGCAATGCTATTTAAAAATTCCAATTTGGTTATCGACTATTGAAGCTTTTTCTTATCCAATAACATTTAAAAAGGAACAAACAGTTAGATATAGTGAAATATTGAATGAAAAGGGTGAACTTAAATATATGCAAGAACTAGAAGAACAAGGTATAAAGATGAATTGGTTTTCATATGTGCAAATACGTTCTAGATATGATAAAGATATTAAAACAGAAGGTTTTTATAATAAATTGACTGACTTAGATAAAATTTTGATAGGTACTGATGAAAAAGTATTTAAAAAATTATATGGACATTTATTGGAAATTAAACTAGAAGAAGAACAAGTTAAAGAAACTATGATTGCTTGGGGGGGGGAAATTTTGGATATGGGATTGATTTAGAGAAATGGCAAAAATTGTGGTCTCAAAATTATAAAATGTCAACAGCATATAAATAAAATTTGTGTAAAATTTGTTAAAGGTGGCACTTACCCCAAACAAGAATAGCAAGAATATTCAAGAACAAATCTGAAAAATGTTGGAAATGACATCAGATACCTGGTTGATATTACCATATGTGGTGGACATGTGCAGAACCTAAATATATTGGACTAAAATCCACACATGGCTGGAAAAAATGACAAAGAAACATATAGATTTGAAACCAGAGATATTTTTGTTGGGAATTTTACCTGAAATATATA
This sequence comes from Hydrophis major, assembly GCA_033807585.1. Classification (NCBI taxonomy): domain Eukaryota; kingdom Metazoa; phylum Chordata; class Lepidosauria; order Squamata; family Elapidae; genus Hydrophis; species Hydrophis major. Next base: position 142,098,459 of record CM066343.1, on the reverse strand, counting down.
GTAAGGAATTGAAATAACTCATTGTAAATATATTAACAGAGGCTAGGATTGTACTTGCTAAAAATTGAAAAACACAGGAGAAAGTTATTAAGAACATAATGGAATGTGCTAAATTGACATTTGAAATTAGAGAACAAGAAGACAAACAATTCTATAAGATTTGGGATTTATTTTATCAATGGTTAGAAAATAAAATATGTAACAAAATATGTAGAATTTTACAATATAAGGAGAATAGAACTATATAAAATATATAAAGATATATATTATAATTATGTGATGGATTTAGGATGATAATATGAATTGTTATAAGATAAATCAATTAAAAATATAGAATATCTCGCATAACATGAATGAATAACAGTATAGTTAAATGATTGATAAACAATGTTAATAAATGTATTTAGAAATATCTGTATGATAATATGAGAATATATACAAACAATTGTAAGTGAGGACTATGGAGAAGATGCACAAAAAATTTGTAACCAACCAACACACTATACGTATGTAATTGGAAGATGGCTTTATGTTTTTATGTTTTGTTTGTGTATGTTTGTCTAAAAATAAAAAACTCTTTTAAAAAAGATTGTCTCTTTGATTCTCTGGTGTAAGAAGGAGAGTGAGATAAACTGCTATGCTTTCAAGCTTCTGTTCTTATAAAAGATAAAGGAGTCCCTACATATTTTACTTTGCCATAGATGACTTTAGTGTTTCCTATCCTGTTTTAAGGCCATTGAGCCAATGCTTTTCAAATATGCTTCCACTATCATATGGCCAGAAGGACATCATGGAGCACTGTTACCTTTCCACCAAATTGGTACCTATTTATCTACTCAAATTTGGGTGTTTTTGAATTGCTTTTGTAAGGTTAAAACTCTCAAAGCCATTTCCCATTCCCATGTAACACTAGACTCTTGCATACCAGTCTTTGTTCAAAATAGCATAATTATCTATTCACAGCCTACAATATCTAGTCAATCCTAAAAATTTCCTCAATTCCTTCAGGTGTTATTTTTTATTTCTTTCATTAATCAAATGTCATAAGTATTATATCTCTCTTTCTACATATTGTAATTTCTAACTCATCCCTGTAACAAACCCCAAAAAGCAACAACTGCTGCTGCAAACAAACAAACATGCCATAGTGTTAAGTCCGCGTGGAAGGAAGCCAGGAGTTGGTGACTTTGTATCAAGCTCTTTATTGCAGTCAGGAACTGAACTGCTCTTAGAAAAACTTTGCGGCTTTTTATTCCCAAGCCGCGGCGGCCGCAGCCAATGGCACCGCTTTGAATCTCCCGCGATTCGAATCTACCAATCGCAGGAGATTCTCAGCGAGCCAATCGGCGTGGCTCGCCTAGCCAATCCGATCGCCTCGCGCTTTGGTCAATCAAAGCGCGGGGAATCTCAAGAATTCAAATGAAGGTACAGAACACCCCTCCCCTCTTGGTTCAGTCCTACATAGCGTAGTCCATAGGTAGGCGGGGCTCCGTCTTTGCCTACTGGACCTGCGCAGGTCAGTCATAGGTTGGATCCCGGCCGGTTCGGTCGGGGTCTCTGTTTCTCTGGGCTCCGTCATGGGAACCGCCTGGTCTGTCTGGCCGGGCCACTCTCCACAGCTCCCTCCTGGGCTACCCGGGTTGGTTGAGCTGCAGGTTTCGCCACTCCTGCTCCGTCTTCCCGGGTTGGTTGAGCTGGCCTGGCTGGGCATCATTGACACCTTGCTACCCAGGCCTCGATCTGTTTGTCCATCCCTGGCCACCAAGCGTAACTTCTGGCCAGGGCTTTCGTTCTAACGATGCCCGGGTGCCCCTCGTGTAACAGTTCCAAAACCTTCCCTTGTAGTTTTTCCGGGATGACCACCCTATCCCCCCATAGTATACACCCTTTTAGTAATGAGAGTTCCGTTTGCTGGTTCCGGAATGTCCTGAAGGTCTCGTCGTTGTCCTGTTCCGGCCACCCTTTCTCTACTCAATGCAAAACCCGCACCAGACGTTTGTCTTTATTAGTTTCTCGGGCAGAGTCTCTATGCTGAGGGTGGTCATCGTGGGTGCTGGGTCAGTGTCTGGTTCGGGTAACAGTGAGCGGCTTAAGGCATCCGCATGGGAGATAGTCTTACCAGGTCGGTGTGTGAGCCCATAGTTGTAGGCGGCCAGGAATTCGGACCACCTTGTCATTCGGGGAGACAGAATGTTCGGAGTGGCCTGTTCCCTGCGAGTATTCCCAGCAGCGGTTTGTCGGTGATGATGGTAAACGTCTGGCCGTAGAGGTACTTGTGAAACCTTTTTACTGCGGCGACGATAGCCAAAGCCTCTTTGTCCAGCTGGCTGTAGTTCCGCTCCGGTTTGGTGAGGGTCCTTGAAAAGAACGCGATGGGTGCTTCCTTTCCGTCGGGGAGAATGTGGCTGAGGACAGCGCCGACGCCGAAGGGTGATGTGTTGCATGTGATGGCTAGTGGTAGGGTCTCGTTGTACTGGATGAGGACGGCATCCGAAGTGAGCAGGTCCTTGGTTTTCCTGAAGGCGGCTTCCTCGCATTTCCCTCAAGTCCAGGTAGCCGCCTTGTCCAAAAGCCTATGCAAAGGCTCCGCCGTGGTCGCCTTTTGGGGCAGGAAGACATTATAAAAGTTAAGTAGCCCCAGAAACGTCTGCAGTTCTGTTTTTGACCTGGGTGTGGGGGCTTCCTTGATGGCTTTAATTTTTTTGTTGGTGGGGTGAATGCCGTGTTGGTCTAGGAGGTATCCTAGGAATTCCACCCGCTCTGTGTACAGCTGGCATTTTTCCCTCTTCACTTTAAGCCCGGTTTCTTTGAATCTCGTTAGCACCTCCCTTAGGTGACTCTCTAGTTCGGCCTGGTTGGTTGCCGATACTAGTACATCGTCGAAGTATGGTACCACCCCCTTGATGCCATGTAAGAGTCTTTCCATGAGGCTCTGGAAAATTCCAGGTGCCACGCTGACTCCAAATTGGAGGCGGTTGCATCTAAAGGCTCCCCGGTGGGTGACTATGGTTTGCGCCTCTGCAGTTTCCTCGTCGACTGGCAGTTGCTGGTATGCTTGGGCCAGATCGAGTTTCGCGAAAACTTTGCCCCCTCCCAGTGAGTATAGGAGATGCTGCACTATGGGGACAGGGTAAGCGCTTTGCTGCAAGGCGCCATTTAGGGTGGCCTTATAGTCCCCGCAGATTCTCACTGACCCATCAGGCTTGATTGGGGTGACTATGGGGGTCTCCCACCGGGCGTGGTCTATGGGTTGTAAGACCCCTTGCTTGACGAGTTTGTCAATTTGCTCGTACCCGCCTTGGTTTTAGGTGTTTCGGGGGAACATTTGGGTCTAGGCTGAAGGATATAGGGGGCCCTCGGTACTTGCCTAGGGTGCCGTCGAACACTTCTTGGAAGTCCCGGGCCAGTTGCTGGTCCCAGTCGGCTTCGGCGATGTGGTCGATGCCCTTGACTGCGATGCCTAGCAGTGCGAACCATTGAAGTCCCAGCAGGCTAGGTCGGTCTCGATTGACGATGGTCAGAGGAAGTCTTTCGTTGTGCCCCTTGTATGTCACTGTGAATTTTCCTGTTCCGACTACAGGGATGCGGTTTCCCTGGTAGCCTTTGAGGATTAGTCTCTGGTTTTCTAGTTTCCTCCTCTGGATGGTAGGCACCAAGCGTTTAATTTCTTGCCATGCTACCATTGAGAGGTAGGACCCGGAGTCCACCTCCATTTACAGGGTTCGCCTTTGATGCCTACCTCCACGTAGACCTTTCTGGCATCTGTGGTAGTTGCATGGCCAATGGTGACCGTCTGATGTGTCTCTTCTCTCCGCCGGCTCTCGCCCCCTCGTTGGGCTTGTCCGTTCCACTCCCAATGGTTGTCTGCTGGGCGGTCTCTGGTCCTGGGGGGTGGGCTCTCTTGTTTCCGCTCGCTCGGGTCCCATCGTCTAGGGCTGTGGGTTTTCTTGAGGCGGCAGACGTGGGTTATGCGGCCTTTTTTGTCGCAGTGCCGGCATACAGAGTCGAAGAACCGGCATTCGGATCTGGGGTGGTTGCCTCCGCAACCGGCACATGCGGTCCTCGACTTACGACTCCACCGACTACGCTGATCGCGGCCTGCCTGGAGATGATGGATGTCTTCCTCCTCGTCTGACATGCCCGAGGTGAAGTGGAGTTTGCCCTGGTGGGTGGTAGTTTCAGGTTGGGCCTCGGTCGACCTTGCAGGGTTGTTGTTTGCGGTGCAGTCCCCGGCGTTCAGTCTCCGCATGCGGTCTGCTGATTGTCGGGTTGCTTCGGCTGCCGCGGCTTCGGAGATGGCATCGGCAAGAACGATGTTGCCCTTAGCCATCAACCGACTTTGGAGAACAGGATCCCAAAGGCCGAGCACGATTCGGTCCCACAGGGCCTTGTTCATATTGGAGAACTCACATAGTCCTCCAAGGCGCCGCAGCTCTGCAACGAAATCACTGAAACTTTCTCCCGACCGCTGGTCCCGCCGATAAAATTCATGTCGTCGGATGAAAATGGGTACGGCTGGAGCGTAGTGTTTCTGGAGTAATGGCTCGAGGTCCACCCAATCCATCGCGGTAACATCGGCGGACTTGGCTAGCGCTTTTGCCATCTTAAAAACTGCGGGCCCACAGTGCGTTAGGAAGATGGCTCATTTCTTCGGTCCCGTGGCATCCTTCAGATCGTTGCATTCGAGGAACATGTGGAATCTGTCCGTGTAAGATTCCCAGTCCTCGCTGGCGGGGTTGAAGGGGGTTGGTGGCGCGATGCTGGCCATCTCGTCGGTTGGCTGGCTTCCGTCGGACACGTGCTTCGGTTCAGGATAAGGATCCCATCCTCGTCGCCAGTGTTAAGTCCGCGTGGAAGGAAGCCAGGAGTCGGTGACTTTGTATCAAGCTCTTTATTGCAGTCAGGAACCGAACTGCTCTTAGAAAACCTTTGCGGCTTTTTATTCCCAAGCCGCGGCGGCCGCAGCCAATGACACCACTTTGAATCTCCCGCGATTCGAATCTCCCAATCGCGGGAGATTCTCAGCAAGCCAATCGGCGCGGCTCGCCTAGCCAATCCGATCACCCCGCGCTTTGGCCAATCAAAGCACGGGGATCTCAAGAATTCAAATGAAGGTACAGAACACATAGGATGGAGCACCTTGACTCCTAATAAAAAAATAAGTATACAAAATCAGTGTGTCAGACTAAGATTCCATTCAGATGGAAGCAAACTCTCTTTCAGTAGATTAAAAACATTTACAAATCTAAGCAAAGATTTCAGGGTCATTTCTTTCATATAGGTTTAATTAAGCATTCTAAATATCAAAAACTTCTAGGAAAAAAAATCAAAATTGTGTTCAGAAAAGAAAAATAGCTTTCTATTTGCAGGCCAAAAAAAAAAAAGTGCAGACTGCAAAACTTCAAAGGCAGGTATCAGATGTCACCCCATTACCCTGCCTTTCTCAGGCTGGCTTGGCAGAGAGAGAAAAAAATGAGTAAAAGAACAGAAAACCGCAGCCACCCCCATTTCCTGCTTCTCTCACTCTCCCAAGGCAAAAATCTTTGTGTGAAAGAATGATTGGGGGGGGGGGGGGTACAGGAAGGAAAAATGCTTAAACTACACAGAATTCTCATTTTCTTTCTCCACTCAGCATCTATCTCTCTCTAGCTTCAATAAATCACATACATTTTTTCCTCAAATTTCTCCCCCTATCCTCCATGGGATCTTTCTCATTTCTTTGTTTCTTGCAAACAGTGGCTTTTTACTTACTTCCAACAACAACAGCCAAACCTTGGCTGTTCCCAGCCTTCCTGGGAACCAGGTCTTCTGCCCAAGGGCAGAATTCCCTTTGGCAAAAGCTTCATAATAAAGCTCTTATATATTGTTCACGTGTCTCCAGTGTCTCCTGAATGGTTGATTTTTATCACAGTGTGCTTGATCAGCCAGTTACAAATCCATCTGATAGTGATGCTTGCTAATCTACATTTTTCTATCTTATCAAGTAGTAGGCTGTGGTCTACATTATTAAGCAGATAACAAGCAAATATCTGAACATTGAAATTGTCCTAAACTATATTATTTGGTCATCTCTCTATGAAAATGTGACACTATTTATTACCATGTTTAGTAATTAGGAGTTGTTGGTCATGAAATATACATTCCCCTTTACTCATCTGAAAATTTATGTGGAAAAAATGTTGAGGAATATGTACTAGTTTTTATATTTCTGAACCACTTGGAAACTTTCAAGATTCATTTTCATGTATATTTGCCCATCTTCTGAAAAGCCTCATTTCTAGTTTCCTTCCAAATCTGTCTGAAGTGCCCAGTTAGCAACCTGACTGAATCCATTAGCACTTATAGTTTTAAGTGAAAGATTACATAACTGAAAGCATTTCTAGCTTTTTAAAAAGCTGAACAAAGAACATACATTTTAAAAAGAAATTATCTCTTTTTTAAATATGTTTTATAACTTGACTAGGCATTGTTTAATTGTTTTTGGAAATGTGTTAAACTTTTTTGTTATCTTTAAACTCCTTAAATTTGATATTGAAATTATGTGAGGTAAGTAAAGTTAATTTTTGTAAGTGCCCTGAAGCATGAAGAGAGAAAGAGAAAAAATAGAGAATATTTTATGTATTATTTTGTTTATTATCTAATTTATTAAATAGTTTATGCAAATACATGCAAATAAACTTATTCCCACAAATCCTAATGTAAGCAAATCAGTACATCTAAAGCAAGACTGAAATTATTTATCTGCATAATAAATATTTGATTATCCCAGTTAAGGAGAAAAAGACCTATTTGACCTATTTGACAAGGTAGCGTTAGTTAGAAAGTTGAAAAGATCAAACAAAGAAAAACCAAGACTTTGCTATGTATTTAGATTGCATATGAATTAGAGTTGTCTTTGTTCATATTCTTCAACTTTCATATTTCTTGATTCCTGCTGCTTTAGTAGATTAGCTTGAGTATCAAATGTTTTTGACTGTTGACTAGCCATAGAAGTGGACAATTAAACATGGTTACATCTACAATTTGGAAACTATCAGAGTGAAGTATAAGACAATTACCTATAATTAGCCCAGGGCTTAGATCTCATGTGTCATCCTTTGTCAAGGATTTTTGCTGCTCCGCATGGTTTTTAATTTAGTTAATAAGAGGATCAGACTTCATTTCCTGTTTGACAAAGAATTGGCTAAGAGCATTTTTGGTTTACTATGACAGAAGTGAAAGATATCATGCTGAAAAACCTTACTGTGGGCACACTAAGTAAATGATAACCTGGTAAAACATTGCCCCAAAGGTGCTTTTTCAAAAGGTAACTGGACTGTGTTTTTTTTCCCTTGAAAATGTTTCATTTCTCATCCAAGAAGCTTCTTTAGTTTGATTGGTGGAAGGATTTATATTCCTTGCACTCATCTGGTCATTAGCATTATTTCTGAGAGTCATTGAAGCCACTTGGAAGTGGTTTCTTGGAGATTTATCTGTGACCCCAGAGTCACCTGAATAGTATAAATGGGGCTGAAAGGATTGTGTTGTAAATAGGAGATACATGGCGTCATATCTCTTCCCCTGTTGAGAAATGGCTATTCAGTCTTACTGTACATGGCCTTTTTGACTTCTTTTTCAAATCAGTGATTGTCTCTGTCCAGAATGTGGACTTTGCTATCTTCAAAAGAATGAACTTTGTCTTTCACAGAAATTAGATTCTGAAGGAAACAGTCTTCATATGCAGAATTTTTTTTAAAATTGAAGTTAACTTTTATCTCTTTTCATTCTTTTTTGCTTTGCTCTAGGATTATATTACAAATTAATTAACTTTTCTTATGAAATGTGGGTAACAAATTACCTGAGTCTAATTAAGATTTTCAATTGTAGCATGTATGCAGCAGAATCCAGGAAAATATTTTAGCTATTAAGCATTCTTTATTTAAATCTTAATTGTTTTCTATCTGAAAACAATAAAAAGATTGAGAACCACTAGTGTAATGGTTCTAGGTACTAAACTATTGTTGGAAGAAATATCCTTCTGGGTTCAATTCCAAGTGGGGAAAAAGACACTGGAAACATGGAGGCTGTTTGGAAGATTTAATAGCAGGACCACATGGCCTGGAGCTCCAGAGTAAAAAGGAAGAGATCAATAAAAAGGACTGAGGTGCTGAGAGTGCCTGGCTTTTATACCCTCTGATGGGATTTGAAATTGAGCTTGTATTCTGATTGGTTGTCAGAATGGGGCTATGCAGGGGCAACTCTGTAGGCTGTCCTGAGTTCCAGTCTTGGTTGAGCCTTGCTGGATGACCTTAAAAGGGCTTTTGGCAATTGCCACAGCCTACCTGGAGATTTTTCCTATGCAAAGTATTCTGGCCCAGACTTTAATGGCCCCCCATTAACAAAGGTGGGGGTGAGTTTCTGCTTCTTAGGTGAGTTTCTGCTTCTGAGCTTCTACTCTTTTTAGAGGAAATATTCTGCCTTTTTAATATTTCTTAGGATATTTCAATTTTCTAGGAGAGGGGTGGGTTCCAACTTCCTACACTAGAAACTAGGAGACTTTGAATTCAAGTCCTGTCAGCTGGTTGACTTTTGACTAGAAGCATAAAGTATAATATATAATGACATGTAAGACTCTGTATAAGACTCACTGGGTGTAGAATCAGGATGGAATATCTCCCCTATATATACTACCCAAAAATAAGAGTGAGGAAGGGTATCCTCAGCATGACTATGAAGATATGAAAGAGGACTCCTGGCAACTGCATGGAGAAGTTATTTTTTGGAAAGCAGTTTGCCTAGTTCTGACAGAGACAAAGTGGACGTAGACATTTAAAATTTATTTACATGTGCAGACACACTGAGCATAAGCCTCAACCTTCTAAGAGATCTCATTCCTGATCAGACTTCGAGGGGACAATGTCAAAAATTTTCCTAAGACAATAAAAACAGTTGTTTCCTTCATTTTCAGATTCAATTCCCCTATTTCAGTGGTGCGAGGCTGAATTTCAAGAAGCTACCCTACACTTACCTGGGAGCCAGGTGGGCCTCGTGGGGATTCCTGGTTTGGGCCAGTTCAGGTGAATTGGGTGTTAATTTTACATCCAGTTTGGCGAACCGGTAGTTCTGAAGAACAGCTGCCCCTGCCCCCCCACCCCTCCCCTTCCCTCCCAGGAGGCCCACCTGGCTCCCAGGTAAGTGTAGGGTAGCCTCCTGGGGGGGGTGTCCATCACCACCCCCACCCATTTTTGCTCTTAAGAGGCTCTTCATACTATCTTTGGAAACATTGCTTACATGAATTAGAGAGAACCCAGGAATAAAAGGACTAAAAATTAAGAAAGAAGAATACAAACTCCAGTCATCTGCGGATGATACGATTTTTTTCATAGAGGAACCAATTGAAACAGGTCAAGAACTACTGAAAGAGTTAGATCAGGGGTGTCCAACCTCTCACCTTCCCTGGGCCACATTAGAAGATGAAAATTTGGTTTGGGCCGCACAAAAAATAAAATAAAGTAAAGTAAAGTAAAGTAAAGTAAAGTAAAGTAAAGTAAAGTAAAGTAAAGTAAAGTAAAGTAAAGTAAAGTAAAGTAAAGTAAAGTAAAGTAAAGTAAAGTAAAGTAAAGTAAAGTAAAGGTAAAGGTAAAGGTAAAGGTAAAGGTAAAGTAAAGTAAAGTAAAGTAAAGTAAAGTAAAGTAAAGTAAAATAAAAATTTTTATTATTTATTATTAATTATTTATTAAAAATTATTTATTTTTTATTTTATAATTTTCTGTCCAAATTTTGCGGGGTGGGGGAGGGGGGAAGAAAGCTTGCCCGCCTTGCTCCTACCTCTCCTCCTGCAAATGCAGCAGCAGCGGTGGCAGGGGCAAAAGCAGCAGCGGTGGCAATGGCAGCAGCAACAGCAGGAGGTGGTGGGGTGGGACTTTTGGGCTGCGGCTGCCCACCTTTTCTGTTGCTCGCCTCACCCCACCTCGCGCCTACCTCTCCTCCTGCAAATGCAGCGGCGGCGGCAGCGGGGGCAGAAGCAGGAGGTGGCAGGGTGGGACTTTTGGGCTGCAGCTGCCCCCCTTTTCTTTTTTTTTTATAACAAATTTTATTAATTTTACAAAAACAATACACAATCCAGGTATAACAACTTGAAAAATCTTTTCTAAAAAAAAAAAAAATGATTAAAGAGAGCCAATAGAACATACAAAATAATTCCAAATTGTAATATCAATATTTACATTATCTATTTAACTTCATATCTTATGCAGACTTCTCCTTTTATCCAAATTATATTTCTTGCTTATTAAAATTTTATTGCCTTTCATAAGCATACAAAACACAGAACATAGAAAAAACAAAACTAAACTAAACATCTTTTCTGAAGGCTGCCTGATCCCCGGTTGTAACTCTTCTCACAGACACAAATTCAAACATCATATTCACTTTATGTATCCTTCCATATCTTATTATCATTTTCTTTTTTTTTTATAAACCAATTTTATTAATTTCACAAAAACAGTGCACAAACAATCAAGGCATAACAGCTTATAAATTCTTTTCTAAAAAAAATAGTGAAAATTAAAGAAGAAAACCAATAGAACATAATGATTCCCAATTATAATATCAATATTTACTTTATCTATTTAACTTCGTATCTTATCCCAACTTCTCCTTTTCATCCAAATTATTTGTTAATTAAAATTTTATTGCCTTTTATCAACATACAAAACCCAAAAAAACATAACAAAACCTTTATATATCCTTCCATATCTTATTACCATTTTCAATAACATTCTTTGTCTGTTCTATTTCCAACTATCCATTCATCTTTTTTCTTTTACTATACTTCTCCTATACACTAATTGGAGTGATGCCTTTAACTCATTACCCTAACTTAAGAGTACTTCATATAACACTTAATTTATCTTGGGATTCTGTTTAGTAGATTCTAAAGTTACACAATAAATTTTATACTCTAAATACACATATAAAAATACAATCTTATGTACCTTCCAGAATCCCCCTTTTTTTCCTTAATTAGATTCACCCATTGTCTCTAAATAAACTTTTTTTCTTTAAATCTTGCTTCCCACCATTGAGGCTTCTTCTCCCCCCCCCTTTCTCTCTTGCTTATTCTTCTCCTTGCCCTTTTTATCCCTTTGTCTCTCCTCCTCCCTTTTCTTACTCCCTTTCCTTTTCTTTCTAACCTTGCATCCACCTTTCCTCTCATTTTTCTCTTTTTGGGTTGTTTTTTCAAACCTTAAAATTCCCTTTTTCTTATCCTCTTTCTCCTCCTCCCCGGAAAAAACCCATTGTTCATCAAAGATGGCTTCTTGTTCCTCTTCTTCTTTATCCCAGTCATTCTGCTGCATAATCAACTTTTCATAAGTGCATAACGCCATTTCTAAAAATTGAAATAAAATGCCCAAAGTATCTTTTCCATCTTGTTCTTCCTTTTTATATTTTTGATATTCAGTCTTTAGTTCATCCACAAGCGATGCCATCCTGAAAAGAGAAACTTTCCCCAAAACAACCACCCAAGTATTTTTAATCAAAAATAATTCAAAAAAAGTTCCAAAAGTTAATACTTTTCTTCCTTCTTCTATTTCTCTTTCTGGGGTTACTATTTAATCAAAGAGGTCCAATTACCATATATCTTTCTTTGAGATTCTAGGCAATCTCCTCCTTTTTTCACTTCTGCTCCAATTTTTTTCCTCTCCCTTCCCACTTGCAACATCAATTTTTAAATGATCAGAAATCCATACCTCTAATAAGGGTTTTCCAATTTCTTAAATTTTTAAGTCCAGTGTCCAAGAACTCTTTTGTCCCTTAACTTCAACTTTCAGAATAGTTCACATTCAGTGCCCAAACAAATTTCAAATCTTCATCTGCTGTTTCCAATGGGGTGGGAGAGTGAAGAAAAAAAAAGTTCCCTTTAACAGCTTCTCCGCCGCTTTCGATCTTCTTAGGGATACAATGTATCCTCCAGCAATTCAGACAACTCAGTTCCAGCGAATTTAAAAGATGTTGATTGACCCGGCTCAGCCAGCACTTTCACTTTTCTTGCTTCCTCCAGCACAATTTTACCCGGTTGCAGGCTTCTTTGTGGCGGCCATTGCTGACCGCCGCTCCACCACCTTGGGTAAAAGGGGTTTTTCCAGCAAGGAGGTGGTCTGCGACACCCCCAGCCCTCTGTCTGGCTCCCCTCTCTCTTCGGCTGTCCCTACAGGGCAGCCATATTCCCCTGACCCATTTGGATCGGGGGTACCTCAGCGGCAAGCACAGCAGGAATCACGAACGGTCGCAAATTCCTGCTGCCACCGAAGCCACGTGGAACCGGAAACCCCAGCTGCCCCCCTTTTCTGTTGTTCGCCTTGCCTCGCGCCTGCCTCTCCTCCTCCTCCTCGCTGGATCTTTCATGAAGGTTGGGGTGGGCGTTGGGCCGCATTACGAGGCGACCTGGGCTGCATGCAGCCCGTGGGCCGCGGGTTGGACAAGCCTGAGTTAGATCAATTTGGGAAAGTTGCAGGACTTAAAATCAATAGGGAAAAAACAAAATTAATAACTAAAAATCTAACAGAAAAACAGATATTAAAACTGGAAAGGATAAAGGGATTACGAATAATATAGTAAAAAAAAGTTAAATACCTAGGAATTTGGCTGACAGCTCAATGCAAAACTCTAATGGAAAATAATTATAATAAATTATTACAACAAGTCAAAAAAGATTTAGAGATATGGGTCAAATTGCAAATCTCCTTACTAGGGAGGATTGCTACTATAAAAATGAACATTCTGCCCAAATTTATTTACTTATTCTAAACAATAACAATAAAAATACATAAAAATTACTTTGTGGAACTTAACAAGATAACCACCAAATTTATTTGGCAAGGGAAAAACCCGAGGAGAAACCTAAAGGCAATGCAAGATATGAAGAGCAGGGGAAGTATGGCACTCCCAAATTGGGAAATATACTGTAATGCAGTCTCCTTACTTTGGCTGAAAGAGTGGGTAAACTTGTCGAATAAAAGAATCCTATTTCTAGAAGGCCACGACTTACAGAGGGGGTGGCACACATTTTTATGGGACACTGGAAAAAACAAACAGAATTATTTCCACAGACATATAATTAGAGACACCTTATTGGCTAATTGGACTTAAAAAAAAACATTATTTAAAAATCCCAATCTGGATCTCAACGATGGAGGCGATGATATATCCAAATAATTTAGAGCTTAACAAAATGATAAAATACAAAGACCTTCTTGATGCACAAAGAACTTTAAAATCATGGCAAGATCTCCAAGAACAAGAGCTACGAGTAGACTGGTGGGCTTACCTGCAAATTCAAAATAGATACAGTCAGGATAAGAAATTTTTTGGAATTTATGCTAAGACACAACAATTAGATAAAATCCTACTAGGTCCAGAAAAAAAACAAACTAAATTTAATAATTATTTATTAGAAATAGAATTAGAAGAGGAAGTAGTCAAAGGCAACATGATAGCTTGGAGTAGAAACATAAGACGTAGCATTACATTATTAGAATGGGAAAAGGTCTGTACCAGGAATAATAAAATTACAAAATCAGCAACATATAAAGAAAATGCCTATAAAATGTTTTATAGATGGCACCTCTTGCCCTCAAGAATAGTGAAGATGTCTCCTAACATGAATCCGAATTGCTGGAAATGTAAAAAGAAACATGCAACATTCTTTCACATATGGTGGTCCTGCACTGAAGCCCAAAAATACTGGCATAAAATTAAAAAATGGTTAGAGGAAATAATGGCGGAGCAAATTGAATTAAAACCAGAATTCTTCTTATATTTAATATATGGGGATATTTAATAGACAATTTTCTAAAAAAGCCAAATATATAATACTGCACATTCTTACTGCAGCCAGAATAACCTTTGCACAGTGTTAGAAACAAGCAGACATTCCAACAGAGGAAATGGTCATTTGGAAAATAACAGCCTGTGCAGAGATGGATAAATTAACCTTAGCGCTTACAGAAAAAGAAGCATCAGAATATTATAGAAGCTGGGAATGCTGGTATGACTGGATAGAACAAAAATAGAAAATATATTAGTTAATACTGTAAATTGTAAAAGAGGTAGTAATTATATATACACAATAAGATGTATTTGTAAATATGTCACTAATAAGGAACCATAGATTGTCAATAATAGAATTGCTAGTTTTTAATCTTTTTCTTTTCTTTTTCTGTGTGTTGTGTATGTGTTTGTTTGACATTTTAGTTGTATAATCAATAAAGTTTGTTTGTTTTTAAAAAGAGATCTATCTATCTGCAATCGTCTACCTGAGTCTACACTGAAAATCTTCAGTCCTAAGGAAGGTTCGGCTCTGCTTTTAGATTAGCTAGAAAGCAAGAAATCCAAGGATTTCCTAGTTTCTAGCTAATCTAAATCTCCCAGCAGAGCAGAACAGCTGATGGTCGGGGAAAAAAAGGAAAAAATAGCAACTTACCAAACCAGGCAAGTTGGATGGCTCACATGCCAGGTAAGGAGTAAGTGGGAGGGGAGGGACCAGCCAGTGGAGTGATTTTCTGGCTCTCCAAACAGCGGACAATCATAACACGCATGTGTGCAGTGTTTGCAAGAAATCTGTGCCGTCTGTGCGCAGCATTTGAAAATCCTCTTGTTTTCTGCTTTTTCAACCTCAGCTGTGCCACACAAAGCACCTGAGGAGGGGAAAGCAGGGAATAAAGGACAACCTAGAGCCCGGGCAGGCGGGTGGGCCAAACACCGAACTGGTTCAGTGTCAGCTGCTCTTCGCAGCTACTGGTTCTATAGAACCAGGCGGAAACAGTAGCATCCCACCCCTGATATTACTATTGTTTACAAAGATTAATTTCAACTAAAATATATGGATAAAGAAATCTAAGCCTATAATCTAACTCTATACAGAAAAACATATTACAGGTAGTCCCTAACTTGTCCTCAATGGTTGTTTTATGACTGCCCAAAATTACAAAAGTCATAAAGTACACCCAATCATTATAAATGGTCACACTTTCCCCCCTGTAGTCATGTGACCACATGTTGGGCAAATCAACTTTATGACCCCTCATAGCATTTGGCATAGCATTTTCATGATTTGCATTATCATAATTTGTAATGTGTTTTGCCACTTTCAAATGAATGGGTTCCTCTAATGACCATAGAAATCATTTAAGGATTGCTGTGAAAAAAGCTGGAAAATTCTGGTCATGTATGGAGGCATCAATTTGTGACTGTGGTGCCAATTTATGATTGCAAGCCAAGGACCACAGTATCCTTATAGCCTTGCCCATCTCATCCACTTTGAGCCTTGGCTGTAAAATTAAAGCATTGTTCCTAGATTTATTCTGACATCATCTAAGAGTAGAATTTAGATGTGAAAAGTCTATTAGATTTTGTCAAGGAAAGGAAGCCTGCAAAAGGTAAGAAAAGAAACAGTAGATGGAGGATAATGATAACTGATAGGGTTGCTGATTTAATGTAGTTTTTATTTTCTTCTAGCTCAGGTTGAGGCATTTCATCACATCAGTGGGGAAGCAACTATTCAGAGTTGTCTACATTTAGCAGAAATTTGATCAAAGAGGTCTCAATATATATGTTTATTAATTGTCATTTCCAACTAGGTATGTATCAGATCACATATATTCTTTATAAAAATGGTAACAGATGAAAAACAGTCTGAATAATCAATAATATACAATCATAGCCAATGTCATGGCTATTTTTTCCAATGCTTCATCCATTAAAGATCTCCCAGAAGCCATTTGCTCTGGCAGGGATAGGTGAATATCATCTCTATATCTTTACAGATATAGAGCATGAGATAAAGTAATTGCAGTATATCTTTATGCAATTCTGGTGCCAGAAAACCAAATATGTTTCATGGTTCTAATTCATCATTTTTGATGCTTGTCACCTCAATTTGGCCAGTAAAAAAAAAGGCTGTCCCCCACAATTTGCAGACTAAAAGCCAAAAGGACTTTGTATGATTGATTCTGCTAATCAAAAGTGTAAGTGGTATTTATTATCCATTCTCCCAGGAGTGAATTAAGACAACTTAAGGGTGACATTGTGTTGCAGCATTAAAGACACACTAGAATGAAATACTGTCATGATAGTGTCTGGTTATCACCAAACTCGGACATGAGTTCAACAGTTGATTCCTGCAGAAATCTCACATATAGGTTCACTTTTATTCCTACAGGATTATTTTTTATTAAACCCACTGATAAATTACCTACAATAGTTTTAACCCTAACCTTCACCGCATCTATGTAACTAGGAAACAGCACATATGAATAGTACACATTGGTTTTTTGTTTTTTTTTAACCCTGTCAGTAAATCTCTCAGTGTTCCAAAGAAAGGCATGTGCTCAGCTAACAGTGCTATTTCTCTCACACACAACAGGCTGAGCAGTCTCCTAAAAGCTGCACTGCAGACCTCAAAAGTATAGGAGACATATGAACAATCTAGGGAATATCTCACTCTAACTACCATCTCTCTGCAGCAGTTTTCTCTTTCTTCGTACCTTTGATTACATCATTCACTTCTAATATGGCCCATCTGGATCAGAGGTGGTATTCATCAGGTTCTGACCAGTTCTGAGAACCGGTAGTGGAAATTTTGAGGAGTTCGGAGAACTGGCAAATTCCACCTCTGACTGGAGATTTTACAGTATCCTTCCCTTGCCACGCCCACCAAGCCACACCCACAGAACCGGTAGTAAAAATTTTTGAATCCCACCATTGATCTGGATCCAATCTGCTTTAAGCCTTCACAGTCTAGTAGACTGTTCCCACTAAATACTAGGTAATTAGCAGTGATTACTTAGCTAGTAATAGTTGCCAATCCTCTTTTTAATCTTGTTAGAAGAGCTGTAAGTGATCTCTTGCAATCTCTATATGATCCATCCCCCTTTACTAGCAATAAGACTTGGATTCGTAGCTCACCAAAATGCTCCAGATAGAAAACTTCCTGGTTTCTATAGTCCTGCCTTTCTTTTTTTTCCATTTCTTCTTCTTTCCACTTTCCCCAAACTTGGGACCTTTTGCATGCATTATATGCATT
The DNA here is from genome assembly GCA_033807585.1 of Hydrophis major. Taxonomy (NCBI): domain Eukaryota; kingdom Metazoa; phylum Chordata; class Lepidosauria; order Squamata; family Elapidae; genus Hydrophis; species Hydrophis major. The sequence goes on along the minus strand of CM066343.1, from coordinate 142,081,394 downwards.
TCTGTCTCTTCCCAAACTACCCTGGAAGGCAGAAAGTCTTATATAAGCTCTTTTGTCTCTCTCCATGTCTTAGGTACCTAATGCAGAGGATTATATTTCTCTTCTGTCCTGAAGATTTATTTCTCCCCCCCCAAATTGTATCAACTTTAGAACCACTTAAACTGAAGCAGTTTAAAAATGAGCAGAGGTAAAACAAGGGGGAAAGTAGCTTTGACAATGCCTATCTGATGTGTATCTATAATCTGATAACAATCTTTCCAATCATTGTAATAGATTTTTTGTTTCAACTCCACAGGTAGTCTCCAACTTACAACCAGAATTTAGCCCCCAATTTTTGTTGCTAAGCAAGACAGTTGTAAATGAATTTTGCCCCATTTTACGACCTTTCTTGCTACAACTGTTGTTATCACTGCATTTGTTAAGTTTGTGACACTGTTTTTAAATGAATCTGACTTCCACATTGACTTTGCTTGTCAGAAGATGGCAAAAGAGGATTATATGACTCTGAGATACTACAACCGTCATAAATATAAGTCAGTTGCCAAGCATCTGAATTTGGATTATATGACCATTGGGATGCTCATAAATCATGGTCACAAGTCACTTTTTTCAGTGTTGTTGTAACTTCAAAGAGCCACTAAATAAACGGTTGTAAGTTGAGAACTACCTATACTTATTTCTAACTATGGAAATGGTTTACATGTAGAAAAATTCTACATGGAAGTTCTTATATATACAATTTATGCAAATCTGTCTTCATTATGAATTATATTTAAATATCCATTTTAAGAGTTCCTGATTTTGCTTTTACTCCAACAACCCATCATGGATTCAAATTTTGTATTAAAGTCTTAGCTGCCAATGCTCTGATTATACCATCTACAACATCTTGTATCATCTTCTAAATTGCCTTGCAAATTATGTATTTTTAAAATATTTGAAATTTGATTCTCATCAATTTAAGAATTAGATGCCTTCTTATGCATATTTTTTTTAAAAAAATGAATGGCTCAATTGCAATGTATCAATTATCCCAAGAATGCACATTTTTAACTGTTCTGTTCCCAAGTGCATGCTTTTTTGCATGCAACTATTCAGCTCAGAAACATTTGGATATAAAGATCTTAGAACTCAAAGAATAAGAAATGTGGCCAAACTATAACCCACTCCATTTCAGAAATTCACACACCATTTCTCTGGAAGAAAAATTAATGAAGAACTTATTTTATGTTCATACTGTACACTGTGATATATAATGAAAATGGATTATAGTTTCTATAAAAAAGGAGTTACTAAAAGATGAGCATAATAATGGGCAAAAGAGGTAGCCTTGAAGATGTTGCTACACTGTAACTATTATTAGTTATAAAAGATGGAACTGCTTAAAGGCTGTACTTCAGCAACTAATCTCTTCCTCTAGCTAATGGTATCGAGTTTATTAATTATCTCATAGCTCCTCTGTGCGGCAGTTGGACAAGTTCACACAGTACAGCAAGTACAATTTTATTTGCTTTCTATTTTACAACAATGTATGAACCTAATACTATAGCTTGTAAACTATAGTTAACTAAAGTTTTACCAGGCCATTATGACTTATTTGACAAACTATATCAAAAAGCAAAACAAAATAAAACTTATAATTTCTTTTTTGCTCTTATAATTTCTTTTTAGCTTGGCTAAAATCTATCACATGAACTAGTATGAAGAACCCATTGTTAGTATACTAGGAAAGATGCAAACATCAGTGTGACCAATGGGCTTATTTACACTAGCAAGGAAACTGATTAACAAAATATTATAGACTTCTGGTTTAACATCGCAGTGAGATCAGACATGATGAACAGGGCTCTGTGAACTCACATCAAATCCTCCTCATTGGAGGATGCCCAAGGGGCTAAAGTTACCCTGTAGGAGTGAGGAAGAAAGGAGGGGCATCCTACAGATCATGAAGAGTGGTGGCTCTCCAGCTGGACCCAGGGATTATCTCCCATCCAACTATGAAGCAGAGAGGCAGCCATTATGGCTTCCATGAAGCTGGGGCAGCCGAAGAAACAAAGAATGTGCTGGAGTGGTGTAAATGAACAGTGATTGGAACTGGGTGAGGTGATTCTATTTTTTACCCAGAACCTAACCCCAAAGAAAATAAACCCTGGAAAAGAGACTCTGAAATGCTTATCAAAGTGGCAAATAATTACACAGAGAAAAGTTATGGACCTAAAAGTAAAGGAATTAAAGGAAGACCATAAAATCTTTAAAATTTTGAAAGATTGGATTTTTAAACTTTATTGGCAATATTTTGGTAAGGCATTTTAAAATATTGGAATTATTTGAATATTGACTATTTTCAAAAAATTGAAATAAATATTTGTCAGATTTTGTGCAACATTGAAATTTAAGCTTGAAGGTGCCATCTACTGGTGAATGGAATATATGCTAAACTCTTACAACTTTTGGAAAGTACTGAAAAGATAAGGAAAAAAAGTGGGAATAAATAACACCTGGAGGACCCTGTGCTATCTACTATTCTATATTTGTTTATTTCATGACTATAAGAGGTATAATTGTGAGATAATGGAAGACATCTAAAGAAAGCAATTTTTAAATGCCAGGATCTGTGACTGAATTTACAAAGTGGACTTAAGGAGACATTTGGAAATCTTTCTGGATTACCTAGATGGAACTAATTGACTAACTGGGACACAAAGAGCCATAACTATTGCATTCCCTTGAGGAGCAATACCAAGATTGAGCAAATGGTTTCTAAGCTGACTTTCTGAGGTCATAGACAATCGAGACTTTGTGGTGGTATAGATTACTTACAGGCTATTGAGCAATATTTGGACCTAACAAAATAAGACAAGATGTTGCATCAGGGAGGATGAGTGGATTTCGAAAAGAAATGTTGATGCTCCAAAGTAGACATGGGCTGCTGCTGGTTCACACTGGTTTGAGTGTACCAGTTGTTAAAATTCTACACAGTTCAATGAACTGGCAAATGCCACCACTGGCTGGCCCTACTCATCCAACCCCTCCTAGTCACTCCTTATCTCACCTCGCCTGCCTTGGCTGATGCCTAGAGTCACACCTGAGGCATTGCTGCTGCTGTCTAGTTCCCTTGCTTGCCTCGACCACGTGGTCCAGGTGATATCTGCCTGGTGAATCTTCCTTCACCTCTTGCCTCCAATGCAGTCCCAGGGCCAGACTACTTGCCTACCTTCCCACGCAGTCCCAGCAACACAGCCTGCTTGCCTGCCTTCCCTGTGGCCTCCCACACTGTCCCCGTGGCCCAGCTTGAGGGAAAGGGTATTCCTGAATTGTAGGCTGACTGGCTTCTTCCAAGTAGCTCTTGCTCTCCCTGTCAGTGTCAATTGGCAAAGATGAGGTTTTTGTGGGCAGAAGTGTTTTCTCTACCCACCACCACCCAGATGCCCCCCAAATCCCCAAGGATTTCTTTGCGTACCTGATTTCCAGGTCCATCGTGTTTCTTGCCATTGTGTTCAGGGAAACAAAAGTTTGTGGGGCTAAAAAATAGTTCAATCAATCAATTCCAATTTCTCATGGAAGAAAAAGAGCTCACAAAGTTGGAATTGATCGAGTGAATTTTTTTCAGTCCCACAAACTTTTCTTTCTCTGCCATGATGATGAGAAATGCAACATAGCTGGAAAGCAGGTAGCAAAGAAATGCTTGGGAGAAGTGAGGGCATCTGGATGGTGGTGGGTGGGAAAAGCTCCATGGCATGGTGCTGCATTTGATCAATGGAGTGGCTGGCATGAGGTGAGGAGACCGCTTTCCCTCTCTTCTCTCTGCTCTTCCTCCTTCCCTCATGCTGGCTGCTCCATTTCCTCTTTCATTGCAGTCAGTGGCTCCATCAGTGGTGAACAAAATAGCCCTATTGCACTGCATCTCTTCTGCCACGAAGCATGTCCAGCTGTGCATGACCTTTCCTTCACCTGCCTGTTTCCCACTTGCCCGCATTGTTCAGGAGACAGGTGCTGTCCCCACCATTTCCTGCCATTTCCCACTTGCCTATGTTGTCCGGGAGGCAGATCGCTAGCCCCCACAGTTTCACATTGTTTCCCACTTGCCTCTGAATGCCAGATGAATGCTCTCCTCCCAGGCATCTTGCTGATGGCTTCCTGGCACTTCTTCTCCTTGTAGCAGAGCTCCTTGGCGTTTGAAATCCACCACTGCTTTTCCAGCTGCTGAACCTAAGCAGAGACTGCTGTATTTCAAGACTGCTGTATTTCAAAAACCAAGCAGTGTTGTAACTATGTATCATTCATGTGTTTGCAAGTATGTATCATTGCAACTATGTATCATTCATGTGTTTGCAACATTGTATCATTCACGTGTAATCATCCGCAGAAGCCTCATAGAAGATATAATATTGCTTGGGCTATAACTGACTTTCAAGGCGTTCGTTTAAGTTCTACAACCAATTTTTCTTGCATAGAAGACTTCTACCCACCACTTCAATTCGATTTGGCAGACGCATCCACACAACCAGGGGATATTCTGCAATCTACACCACTGCAGGAGGAACTTTAACATCACGCCTGAAAGGAATGTATTTTATCCCTGGCAATAATTTTGTTTGGACTTGTTCCACCGGTTTCATGGCATGTGTCCACGGGGATGAAATTGTTAAATCCAAATCATTTTGCATTCAAGTATGGCTTGTGTGTATAACTCTGATGATTTTATATCCCTACAGGTACCCATGGAATACCCCCTTTTGCAAAATCGTAAAGATTTAGATCTGTTATTTTTTAAAACAAGGGGGATTGTGTGCTATGCTTAAAGAAGAATGTTGTCTTTATGCTGATGGCGGGGGGGGGTTCGTTTTCTATTTCGCCATGGTTTACAACCTCTTTAACTGCATTGGCAGGATCATTAATAATCATTATATTGATATTTCCCTTTCATGATATGTATTATAGGACCTTGTTGTTTTTATAGAATATTGCAATTTTTAAAAATCAATTATCCTCTGCTGATGTTAATGTGCTATTGCAAGCTCATGTTATATCCTCAACACCGGACGAAAAAATGTCATTGCTGAGTTACCGCTCCTTGGACAACCCTGACGCTGATGGGTCGCACTGTTGCCTAGATGACGGGGACGGCGAACATTTCATAAAAATGGTTCCTGTCTTCTCAGACGAGGAAGAAGACTCGTCATAAATAATAAAAACAGAGGAGATGTTGTAACTATGTATCATTCATGTGTTTGCAACTATGTATCATTGCAACTATGTATCATTCATGTGTTTGCAACATTGTATCATTCACGTGTAATCATTAACTTCTGTCTCTTCAGTGACCTTTGCAAGGCATGTACAAGGGACAAGGAGCTAGACGGTTGTTAATAAGCTTATCCACATTGTAAATAATCTGTCCGGTATGCAGCTTTGTAAACATGCACATCCTGATGAGATTACCATGTTTGACTTGAGCTTTGATTAAATCATTTTCTTGTAAAAAAGCACAATAAAAGAGCGTGTGCCAAGACATTCGGGGCGCGCTCATCGAGAGGAAACTTTGCTTCCTGTCGTTTCTCTTCCCTTCGCTCCCTTTCATGAGCCGCCCATCAGATGTGGGATGGCAGATACCGCAAAGCAGCTCAGTGTTACAAGGAGAAGAAGTGCCAGGAAGCCATTGGCAAGTATCACAGGGTGTTGCTGGAACTGAAGGGCTGTTGCTGGCCCAGGAAGACTCCAAGGACGCTGCTTCAACTGCTTCCTCTGTGAGGGCTACCTGCCTGGCAAACTCTTACAATAGCCTGGCAGTAGGGTGGTCACTTTCAGGGGTTTTGGCCCTGGGGTGGCTAGGAAAGAGGGGGAGAATGGAGAAAGGAGGGGGAGATTAAATTTTTCAAATAGATTAGAAAGTAATATGAGGGGAAAAGCCCTGCCCATTTGTGGTGTTGGAATGGATTATATGGCAACTCCTAGTGACCCCATAGATTTTAAGTGTTGGAATTAAACTCTTGGAAACTTTTGGAAGTATTCACTTTCAGTAACTGAAAGCAAAAGGTATTTAATGGTAGTAGATTAGAAGTACCTTAGAATTGAAAACAACTATTTTGGCAACAATGCCTTATGAAAATAAAAATATTGGACCCTGTTTCCACACAATTACTTTGTACTGTATTTTCCAATTATTTAAATAAGCTCATGTGATAACTTTTCCAGCAAAACTGTTCATGTTGACTATTTTGATAGATCCTCTGAATTTGCAGAAAGGGTCCTCTGAGAAGGATGGATTTGCAGTATTAAAAAAGAAGACAGAGAATGGTGATTTAATGACTACTGGATTTCTTTATGCTCTATCGATTATCTGGGGTAATTGGTAGAAGGTCTCCATTTGTACCACCTAGATGGCCAATTTTTGCCTGTACATACCTTGCTAGTTGCTTGGCAATTTATCTACTCCGCTTGTAGATATTCTTCAAAATATGTTCAAACTTTTTTAAAAATGGGAAGCTGACTTTCCACAAAGCAAAACACAATCCTCCAGAAAAATCATTTCTTTATTTATATTCCATCATTATTTTATGAGTAATTCAAAGCAGCAAACATTCAAAATATCCCTCCTATTTTCCCCACCACAGTCCTGTAAGGTAGGCTGGGCTGAGAGAGGGAATGATTGGTCCAAAATCAGCTAGTCAGTTGTTAACTCATTGAGCCATTTCTGAACTTTCCTGCAATATGAAAAAGAGAGTTATCTGCAGCCAGTGTTTTGTTTAGTAGTATATCTACCTGTCTTGAAAAAGCAGAAAAAGTATAAGCATAGGATTATGCTTTGCTATGGTGGACAGGGATGCCTTTGTCTGCAATTCTTTAAACAAAATATGACCTTTTCTAGGGAAGAAAGGCAGCTGCATAATCCCAGAAAACTGCATAATCCCAGAAAAAAATAAAGCTGCCTTGAAGAATTGCAAACCGATGCAGCAGTCCTTTCTCTGTGGTCTCCAAAATATTTGTTTTGCATTTGAATCCAAAATGCAGTGGTATAATACAAGAGGGAAAGTAAGAATACATAGTCAAGAAATGTTATTCAAAATAGGTGCTTTGTAAATTTATCTATGGCAAGTCTTAACAGCCACTATTTTGCAAAAACATACCACAATATCCATCAGAATCCAGATATAAAGTTCCAACTTTAGGTGGCATTTATGGCTGCTTATTTTGTTTCTATTACTAATAAAGAAGTGAGTGAGAAATCATCATTTTTATAATTATTCCTGAAGTAGAAGAAACAATTATATAAAAAGCTTCAAATTTAATTGAATATATCATTACAATTAAGCTAAAAATGCAATTCCAGTAAATTATAATTTGCTCACAGAAATTCCCAGATTAACCCATCCATCAAGATTAATCCATCAAGTGATAGGAAAGCTCTTTTTCCACCTAAGGCACAGAAGAAATACTGAGTTATAAGCATTAAGGTAAAAAAAAGAAAAGATATACGCAGTGTTATCTTGATTTTAGATGTCTCAAGGGTTTTGTGGCTCCTTGTGTTTTCTGTGGGAAATGAGTCCAAATGGCTCTTTGAGGATTTAAGATTGCAGACCCCTGCTCTGGTTTTTTTTTTTTGTGTGTGTGTATGTGTGTGTGTGTGGTGGGATTCAAATTTTTTTACTACTGGTTCTCTGGGCGTGGCTTGGTGGACATGGTGTGGCTTGGTGGGCATGGCAGAGGAAGATTACTGCAAAATCCCATTCCATCCCTACCCCACTAACCTGCTTTCCAACTCCGTTCTCCTGTGCAGGGCAACAAAAGAAGACCCAGCCAATCAGTTGGGAGGCAGAGAATAGATGGGTGGGGGGAGCCAGTCAGAGGTGGCATTTCCTGGTTCTCCAAACTACTCAAAATTTCCACTACTGGTTCTCCAGAACTGGTCAGAACCTGCTGAATACCACCTCTGGTGCATGTGTGTAAAAGGCAACAATAATCACTGATCATAACCACACAAGAACAGGCACTAAGCAACAGATTCATAGAAGCAGGAATTTACCCAGTGGTGGGATTCAAATAATTTAACAACCAGTTTTCTGTCCTAATAGAATAGAATATAATTCTTTATTGGCCAAGTGTAATTGGACACACAAGGAATTTGCCTTGGCGCAAATACTCTCAGTGGACATAAAAGATACATTTGTCAAGGTACAACACTTAATAATAATCATAGGATACAGTAAGCATTCAAATCATACTAGGACACAGTCAGTATAAATCGAAAGGATACAAGCGACAAGTTATACAGTTATACAGTCACAAGTGGTAGGGGATGGGTGATAAGGAGTGATGAGCAGATTAATAGTAATAGCAGTGCAGATTTTGTAAATAGTTGGACAGTGTTGAGGGAATTATTTATTTAGCAGAGTGATGGCGTTTGGGAAAAAACTGTCTGTGTCTAGTTGTTCTGATGTGCAGTGCTCTATAGCATTGTTTTGAGGGTAGGAGTTGAAACAATTTATGCCTGGGATGTGAGGGGTCTGTAAATATTTTCAATGACTGGGTGGGCATGGCTGTGTGGTCTTGTGACTGGATGGGCGTGGCCAACTTGATTGGTCTCACCCTTAGGAAATTTCTCCTTAGTCCAACTCACAATAGAATAGCACTGTTCCAATATTTACAATAGAATTACAGAGTTGGAAAGGGCCCTGGAGGTGTTCTAGTCCAACCTCCTGCTTAGACAGGAAACCCTACATCACTTCAGACAAATGGTAATCCAATCTCTTCTTAAAAACTTCCAGTGTTGGAGCATTTACAATTTCTGGAGGCAAGTTGTTCCACTGATTAATTGTTCTGTCAGGAAATTTGAGGGGCTCCTATAAAAACGAGGGAGTCAATCTATTTTCCAAAGCACCAAAAGGCACAACAAGAAACAGTGGATGGAAACTAACCAAAGAAGGAAGCAAACTAACACTAAGAAATTTTCCAAGGCTGAAACCAATCAACCAATGGAATAGCTTTCCTTCAGAAGTTGTGGGTGCTCCATCACTAGAAGACTTAATGCATGACATTGTGGGGAAATCAGAAAATATTCAACAATGGATAACAAATAAAGATAATAAAACACAGGAAAGTAAGGAGATAATAGAAAGACCAGAGGAAAAGATAGAACAGATAAACTAACAAATAAAACAAGAAGTGAAGAAGGAGAAGACAATAAAGACTTGTGAATCAAATCAGGGACAATATATATTAAGAGATCAAAAAAATGGGATTGAATAAAAAGAAATATATTTTTGAAGAGAATAGGGGCTTAGGCAGATCCTCCAGATGCATGGCAGCAAAAGATAGTAGAGATGGAATATTTGGGTTAAATAGGAAAGATGTAGACAGAGACAAAGATCCAAGGGAGCAGTTTGGGAGGCAAGTCAAAAAATGAATAAGAATTGAAATACTACAGTGAATAAGAGATGATAGTTAGAAAGGGAATGCTGTTTAATATAAGATTGGCTTTATTGAGAGCTAGAATAGAGGTAGAAACAAGATCAAGGGGGAATATTATTATGCATGTTATATTATATAATAAAAGTAATAACTAGATGTAAAGATTAGATGTTGAAAGATGGTGTAATGACCCAGGGCATGGTACAAAGATCAAACCACCCTTTTATTGCTCCAAAATTCCTCAAACACTCCCAAGTTTCTGGCAAGTCTCAAGCAGAATGATAAAAAAACTCCACACAAACTTCAAGCAGCTTCTGGCTGCAATTAGTCCAGCCCAATGCTGTCTGCATTAGGCTGCTCTGCAATAAATCCAAAGTTATTTGGCAAATCAAAGGCAATCAAGGAGTTCAAGGAACAAAAGATCCAGGTAATTAGTCCAGAACACCCATGGGAATGCCAGGATTCTTGGCCAGTTCAAATGTCAACATGCACACTTTCAGAAACTCAGCATTTGTTCCAGTGGTGGGATTCAATGTTTTTTACTACCGGTTCTTGGTGGGCATGGCGGGGGAAGGATACTGTAAAATCTCAAGTCAGAGATAGTATTTGCCGGTTCTCCAATATACTCAAAATTTCCACTACTGGTTCTCCAGAACTGCTCAGAACCTGCTGAATACTACCTTTGAGTTGTTCCCAACAAATCCCCCTCCCCACAGCATCTCCTTGGTGT